>VDFB02193867.1:422779552-423384536 GCA_007258455.2 Sequoia sempervirens
GTATTTGAATTTGTCCCAAATGTGAGGTTTGTATTTGGTATGGTGATTTGGAATTGTGGTATGAACCCTTGATTCATGTTTTGGTTTTGGAAATTTAATCCTTGGTTTGCAAGTGGGCATATGGAACCTTGATTTAAATTTTTATATGAAGGTGTAGGCCCTTGATTGATGTTTTTATGTGAAGGAATTTTCCCTTGGTTGATATTTTGACATGAAGGAATTGTCCCTTGATTTCCATTTTGAAATGATGGAAGGGGTCCTTGGTTTGTATTTTGAAGTGATGGAATAGACCCTTGGCTGGTATTAGACATTTGATTGAGGTTTTGATTTGGGGCCTTTCATGAGATAATGTGCACCTTCCTAGTGTTATTTGGTGGAGGTTGATTTAATGAAGGTGTAATTTGGAATTGGAATGAGGGCCCTTGGTTTGTGTTTTGAGATATGGGTATGGAACTTTGGCTTGCATTTTGGTTCAAGGGTGTGTGACCTTAGTTTATATTTTTGATCAAAGGTGTAGGACCTTGTGATGTGGAACCTATTGTGTAGTTTTCACACACACACCCCACTGAAAGTAGGGACCCTCTTTCACTTTTATCCTTGGTGTTTTGACCCTTTGATTTTGAGGATATACCTTGCATTGGAATAAGCTTAAAATGTTTATCTTGGTTGCCTAAGTGATTCCCCTAAGTTGCACATTGAAAAACCTAAGTTTTGAACAAAGTTCAGGTTTTTACTCCATTTCAGGATTTTTTCGCTCCATCCAGATTTTCCTGGATTTCACTCAATGTACGATGAAGTGAATAAATTTTGTAGTTCAAGAAATCTGGGACTTCACAGAATTCCACCTAGACCAGATTTTTCTGAAATTCTATTTTTCCATCGAGTTTCTGAATTTCTTTAGCTTGTCTGGTTGACTTAATTTATGATCACTCATGTGAATTATGAGGGATGTATTTAATCAATTTTTGGTTATTTTATTACCATTATGCTTTATCATTTTAATTTTATTGAGTTGAGGTGTTCACTCTTGTGGTGCTTGGCTGAATCTGGCGTGTTGAACCTTTGAATTGTGGGATTTGGTAGTTGTTTTATGGGCTTCAGTGTTGTCAAAGCTTGCTCAAGCATTTAGGATTGTAGTCTGTCAATGTTATAATCAATTTCCATTTCATCAAATGGTATGTACACATTACCTATCTTTTGATTGATGAATGTGAGTGGTCCTTTGGCGTTCTAGATATGCTCAGAGTTCAAATTTTTGTGTGTGTGGGTATTCTAAAGCAAAGGTTGCATGATGTTGATTGCATTGATGGTTCCTCAAGTGAGTTTCATGATTTATTTTCAATTTCATCTTTCTTTCTTGTGGGCCATGACAATACTTTAAAACCTACCAGTTGAGTAACCTAAATCTTGGACTTTTCTATGTGTCAATGGCGGATCTTTAGCATTTCATACCTAGGGAATCACAATTTCCTTTCAATTTTCTTTAAGAGGAGCTTTAATTCTAATGAAAATTAATAGGAAGTTTAGGTCAAACTTGTTATAGGCCAAAATTCCTCAAATTTGTGATTGTTCAATCAATTTGAGTGAGATTGTGTGAGAACATTGATATTCAGGTTTTCCTTCAATTTCAGGATTTCCCTATGCTAGTCGATTTTCTTGAGTTTCTTGTCCCCTCCATTTTCCCAGAATGTGTTGAAAATATGGATATGGCCTTCTTCATGGAATTTTGTTGATCCTATACTTTCTCAATTTCTCCTTAGCCCCTTTTTTCCCCTAGAGTTCATATGGTATTGTTATTTTCATGAAATTCTAGTCTGGCCGGATTTTTTTGAACTCTCTCGGAAGCTTTGTGGAACTTAGAGATTGGATGAGATCGATGAATTTAATGATGAATGTTTAACATTCCATGCTTTAAAATAATATATCACATAATTTTATATTCATCCTTTCCTCATGTTGATGATCTAATGTTGGTATTTGTGCCTTCTTCGAGAAAATCTGACTGGTCTGGAATTTTCCAAAGTTCCACCCAAATTGGTTTTCCGTAGTTAGCTTGGAATCCTAAACTTCTTACTTATGATGGTTTAGGGTTGGTTTGATTGTTTTATTATGATTTTGAGCTAACACTTTGATAAATATGTTTTCAACAATTGGAATTTTATGCTGGTATTCGATTGATGTAGGTTGAATCTAGCAAAGTGGTGGCTGGAAAGGCTAAGAGTGATATGGAGGGATCCTAAATCTTAGAAGTAGAAAGAGTTAAATTGGACATGAAAAGAAAGATTATAGAAAGTAAGATAACCTCCGTATGGTCTGAAGTGACTGACATGAATGTGGACTGATGGGACTATGAGGAGTTTAAAGAGAGGATGGCACAAAAGGATCCTCCATTGTTGGCCAAGAGAATAATGGAATTAGGATTATCTCATGTAGCATGGTTTCCCCCATAGTTCAATTTTATGAGTTGGTATTGGAATACTCAGCACTATGACAAGGATTCACAAAGGATAGTCAATACTCAAGAGAGGGTATTGGCTAATCTTAACCCTGTCTCTATTGCATAGACTTTTATATGCTAGACAAATCCCATGTAGTAGAATTTAATATGGAGGAAACAAAAAGGTACTATGAGGTGGAGACTATTAATATACAATAGGTTATCAATTCTTGGCTTGAAAATCCAAATTCTCATTTCTCAAAACTACCTAAGCAGTTGCACAGGGTAAAGTTTAAACAAGTCTATGATGCCATCACATTGCTTAGTCGGGTGGTAGGCCTAAAGAGTGCAGGTATGTTTGAGAATTGGATGTTCCATGTCATTGTGAGGATGGAATAAGAGAAGATCAACTATCATTAGGTTGGTGTTATAGGTGTCATGATCCATGAGCAATTATTCAATGTGCTATAGACCAAGACATTCAACATGACTTCTTATTTAGTATATACACTTGCAAGATTCCACCCCTATAATGGATTGAGCACAAGAGGAATATTTGGATAGGATGTAATTTATGAGTTTTATCCTTAATTGCACTTAGGAATCTTGAGTTGTAGGAGGGTGAATTATGCATTCACCATGTACATCACTAGATTACAACAAGGTGCAAAGCATGTGAGAATATCAGATAGTGCCAAGGAGCTAATCAAAAGGTATGGTGCTTGGTTTATACAGTTCCTCACCTTCACCTACATAAGAATTGATGTCTTTCAGAGGGCTCCATATAGGCTTCCAAGGTATCCCACAAATTGTGTTATACTTATGGAGGTCACAAGGAAAATATGTGACTTTGATGCCAATTTAAAGAAGGATAAGCATACAACTAGATTTGGTGGATATTTTCCTCTAAAGATAGGTACTAGTGAGGCATGCCCTTCAATTAATTCAACCTATGCTTCTGAGGAGGAAATGAGCACTCTTGGTTTGTCTTACCATTCCAAAAGGCTAAGTTTTGATATCATTGGTGAAGCACAAAAGAAAGACAACAAACAATATAAACATAGAGATGACATAGAGGACTATTGGGCCAATAGCAAGGATGAGTTTGAGGTAAGAAAGAAGAAATTTTCTAGAATCCTAGTTGATGTAGTCTGAAGGTACAGTGTGAAAATGGTTCCTGATTAGGTGGAGGATGATGGAGACTTAATCCAAATTCATGATTATGAGCCAATTAAAGATAAACCAATTGGTGAGGTAGACTAGCTAGAGGAAGATAAGACTGAATTAGGACAAATCATGATCCTAGTGGTGAAATACATGAAGTTATGGCTCAATCGCAAGGTTTGGGAACTTGAAAGTGAAAGTGTTCCATGTACCTACAATCTGATAGGAGATCTAGAATCACATTCCACTTCTAAGGAGTCAACTGAGGAAGATCCTAAGGGAAAAACCAAGGTGGATTATTTGTTTAAGATTAACATAAAATGTCCCTAGGGAGAAGAACAAGAGAAATAGAGGAAACAAAAAGCAAAGAAGAGGACCGCTACTTCAAGGATAAAAAAATTTTAGAGGAAGAACCCGGTGAGGGAGGAGGAAAGGATAGTGCCCCAACACCTAAAAGGAGGAAAATAGTAAGGGGTTAAGGAAAGAAAGGTGGACCTTATGATGAGGGAAGTGAAGTTGATCCTTCAACGGTGGTAAATGTAGAAATTTTTGGAGAGAATACATAGGTATACACAAGGAGATCAAGAACTCCTTCTCCCAAGGACAATCTACCAAAGAAGGATATTCCTCTAGCCACCTATGCTACAGAACAACATAAAGAAGTATCTCCAACCCATGAACCAAATTGTGAATCAGAACACCTAGCAGATGTGGAGCACCCATCAAGTGAAGAGGGAGGATAATTTCAAGAAGGTGAGCTTAATAGTGCAGCTACAGAAATTGAGAAAATTTTATAGAATCCCTTGGTAACATAGGAGGACTCTCGTACTAGAAGTGAAGAAGATAGATCTGCTTAGAGAGAGGAAACACCTATTAAGACTCCATCCCTAGTACATGAAGGAGAGAAATATGGCCAAGAAGAATATGATGAAGATGGAGAGTTTCCTTGGAAGATTGAAGATGCATCAAAAGGTCAGCAGGAAGAAGTGGGGTTGAGTGAAATACAGTCAGAGTCTTCTATTCCAAATTGGATTGATAGGGAAATAAAGAGAAAACCAAATTGTTTTGGATGATACCCCTCCTAATTGGGAGGAGCTATTGGAAAAAATAGGAAAAGTTAAAGGAAAGAAAAAGACAAGGGTCATCTCCAATATTGAAAGAGTTGAAGCAATAAATAGAGTGGTCCACATTGCAACTCCTGCTATAGAAAAAAATAGAGATTATGTGACTAGGAGTGATTACAATGTGCAGACCATCAACCTAGGAACCACTTCCATGGAGCAGGATATTGAGTAATATGAAGGCTCTAGTGTAGAAATCCTGGGAAGATGAGAAAAGAAGCAAAAACCAAATAGGGGTTGAAGAAGGATAATGAAAGACTCAAGAAATATTTAGAAGATCTAATGAAACCCTTGTAGTCCATTAGTTCCTCATCCTCTGCTGCAAGTCTCCTACCCCAAGAAACCATAACTGAGTTGGAAAGAATGAAGGCCACTACTTTTTCCATAGTAAACTAGTTACATGGAGTGCAAACTAAGGGAGATAATTCTATCAAAGACATCCTTTCAACTATAGGAGATGCAATGAGGGTAATAGATCAGTTGAAAGATGTATTGGCTCAAGATAAATAGGATGTGGATCTCCTATTGTAGAAGACCAAGACCATCATGGAATACACTAAGGATAAGCTGGTGAGTGATGGAATTCTCCCTTCCTCCAAAGCTATAGAACCTTGGAAATGGTTTTAAGCTTTGCAAATAAGGTAGAAGGTTTTGAAGAAGATATATAAGTAGACGAGGCAAATTGAGGATACCCTAGCTGACATCTACAATGGGTGTATTTCTTTCTTTGAGATCATGACAGGGAGAAGGAAGTTTGCACCGAACCATTTGAACTTAGAAAAATTGAGAAAATGGTGGCAAGATGTATATTGTCGAGGCAGTGAGGATCCAGTTACTGAACATTAGTTAGAGGATGCAACCACATATATTGCAGTTATTGATAGATATCAAACCAAAAGGGTTGAGTGGGATAAGTCAATGGAGCAATCAAAAGAAAATATTAAATCTATTGAAAGGAGAATGAAATTTTTTCCTCTTCCACTTGTAGCTAACTTTGACAAGGTACTTTTGATGGTGCATGATAGGGTGGATCAAAATAAAGACAAAGGGAAAAGCAGTTAATGCTGGACTACATCAAAATTTTTGCTTCCCTATTATTTTACATGCATTAGTCTAAATTATATTGGAGATCCCAGGTTGAATTGGATGGAGTTCAAGCATTTAGTGCATATTCTATTTTAGTTTGAATTTCTCTTGGTTGACTTTTTTTATGGCCATTTATTATTGTAAATTCTAATTAGGCTGACATGCCTTGGGGGGTTTTCTATTAATATGCCATCCTGCCTCATTTGTAAGATATAGATAGCTAGATAGATAGTTTTGATATTGGAGGAATTAAGAAATAGAGCAAGACTTAGAAGTTAGTTCATTTTGATCAAGTGTTGTAACACATAACACTGTAATTGTTGCTATTATTGGGTGATTCAATACAATTGAAGACATTGTGCTTTTGGTGAATTCTCTTGTGTTGATTTATCTTGCATGGTTCTTGTTGTTCTATTCCTTAAGATTGATTGAGAAATATTAGATGTATGCTAGATTTAGACTTATTATGATTCAATGGTGTTTATGATTTGATGCTTGAAGTGTTTACGATGATCCTTGGTCCATACTTTTTGCAACTAGTTGATTGTTAGTTGCTTTGTAAAGTTAGGCTGGACCATATATCTATTGTGCTTAGTTCAATTGTGAGGGTTTATTCATTTCAATTGTGATAGGGTTTTCTTAAATGAATGTTCATGATCTACAAATCTTTAATACCTTAGAATATTACACTATTCTTGTAAGATTGCAGATTCATCTAGGTTAAACAAGAATTAGTTTATGAGGGATTAGTCCATTTCAAGTATTTCATCATTTGCATTGTTAGTCTTAGGAGTAGTATTAATCTTAGTGATCTCTCTGAAACTTTTATCTTTTTTCCTTTCTTTTATCATTTTAGTTAGATTTAGGATTGAAGTATCATCATATTGCCAAATATGATAAATTAAAGATTCAGTATTTGCTTGTAGTAAGGTCCCTTTGTGATTACCAACATTTCACATTTATCACTGAGTTGTTTATGCATTGTCAAGACCTAACATTAGAGACCTTGGTGTTATCTCTTGAGGCTTGTTGATAGAGAATTTCCTTTCAAGAGAGATAGGATATTATATTATGTCTGAGTTGTTGCTTTGTAGAAAACATCATCAACAGATTGGCACTAGAAGGAGGGCCTACATAAGCTAAGATGGATTGATTTTTGTCTACCATCTCTCCTGAAAGATTCAAAAGAAGAACTAGATCTACTCCAGGAGAAGAGGAATTTCAAGAATTTCCAGCTCCTACCAAGACAAGAAGGACCAGAATAAGGGGTGACTCATCATCCACTCTACCACTTTCATTATCACCATCTTCATCAAGTTCATCTTCATCTAAGTCTGAGGAGATTCCCATTCAACAACCTTAGCCAGCCATAAATCAACCAATACCATCCCCACCCCCACCAATGACTTTCCTTTCCAATAATCCATCTCCATTGTCCTTTTCTAATTACAATGTCATGCCCAAGAACCCAGAACACTTTTGTTCTAAGTTCCATGATAATTACCCCAATAGAACTATTGAGGAACACATTAGGATCTTTCAAAAATTCCTTAAGGATAGAGGA
Organism: Sequoia sempervirens; assembly: GCA_007258455.2. Taxonomy (NCBI): domain Eukaryota; kingdom Viridiplantae; phylum Streptophyta; class Pinopsida; order Cupressales; family Cupressaceae; genus Sequoia; species Sequoia sempervirens. The sequence continues at coordinate 422,786,925 of VDFB02193867.1, forward strand.
ATTAATCATGAGGATGTGGTGTGTAGGCTCTTTCCTTATTCCCTAGGGGAAGATGAATTCTATTGGTACAATAATTTTCCTACTAGATCTTCAGAAATGGACTAAACTAGTAACTACATTTTTGTAGAAGTTTCAGATTTCCATTAGACCCAATGAGCTTTACCTTTAGTTCACTAATGTTAAGAGAGAATTCCATGAGCCTATATTATCCTTTAACAATAGGTTTCATCATGCCTATACCCGATTATAGGCTCCTTATGTTATTGACGAAGCCATTGCTCTAGAAGTCTATTATGAGGGTCTTGACAGTCTCATAGCCACCTTCATGAAATGGAGAAATAACCCTTACACCACTTTGCTTGATGCATATGCAGAGGCTATGAAGGTTAGCACCGATTTAAGAAAACATTTTTCTAGATCTTTCTCATCATTAGGACTCATTTCTCACCATGGAAAAATCCCAGCTCTCAACTAGGCTCTCACCAATCACACTCCAATCATGAATTTGGTCCCTCTGTTTCCTATGGTCCCTCACCTAGGACCTCTAGTGAGTCAAGTTCCACCTATAGTTAGCTACCCCTAGCAAAATGTGAATCATCCTCTTCATCCACAATCTCATGCTAGATATCCCCCCTATATGTAGACTTCTAAAGTTTTGAACTAGTCACTAAATACTAACACCGCAATAGGATATCCTCAGAACAATGTAAATCAGCTACCATATAGGAATTCTGATAAGGAGAGACTGGATGAGCTAACTGACCAAGTGAAGAAATTGAATATGGAGGTGACTTATTTGAGAAACTAGAACAATCAAGTGCAAGCTGCTCAAAGAGGTATGCAGTCTAATTATAGCAGAGAAAATTGAGATAGTCAACATGGACAACATTTTGATAGAGGTCAACATCTTGAAAGAGGATATAATGATAGAGGACAAAATTATGATAAGGGACAATCTTGAGGCCAAAATTTTGATAGAGGTCAAACTAGTGGACAAGGATTTGATAGGAGATAGCCACCTAGACAAACCAAGACTTGGAATACAAGGCCTAACAATGGAGGAGTCCCCACTCCATTAGATTAGCCAGTTAGTCAACTAGTCAATCAAGAGAAGCCTGCTAGTGGTGTATATTTGGCTAAGACTACTTTATCAGGATGGTGTAGGCTCCATAAAACAAGTTTGCATTTTGAAATAGATTGCCAAGAATTCCAAACATTGGCTTCAATCTTCCAGTATGAAGTGGAGAAAAATTTGAGTAGTCAGGAGATGGTTACATCTACTCCCTATGATTCATTAGTGATTGTACTCAATCATGCTCCTTTTCAACAGAGTAAGGAAAATGTTCCTCAAGAGGAATAAAACCAACTTAAAGAGGAGGCAGACTAGGTGTGCAATGGAGATGAGATTACACAACTATTCAATGAAAATTTAGTAAATGACAATGGTCTCATGGATGAAGAAGAAGTTTATATTGAAGAGGTATAGACATTCCAATGGCCTACTAAGAAGTATGATTTGAGGGACTTGCCACATAGATGTACATAGGCTGGAGGACCTTTCACCACTTCTATCCCTCCAAAAAACTTCACCACACCTCTAGATCCTAATTCTAGCAATAACCCATCCTATCGAAAGACCAAGGACCTATGGACATGTCAAAAGGGAAAAGTGTCAAAGAAAACAAGGACAGATTAGTGGAGTACCCAAGGGAGACCCCTACTGATCTGAGTGAGGAACAACTAGTTGTATATGTAGAAAAAGAACTTAGAAAAATAAAGGTAAGTCTCTTTGCATTTGAGTTATTAAGAGTTCCAACCATTAGGAATGTAGTTCTAGGAGCTTACAATGTAAATTCCACATCACAAGATAAATCAGTTAGTGAAAGTGTCAATAAAGCATCTAGTTCTCAATTGGTAGGAAGGAAAAATCAAACTCATAATCAAGTTCATATGCATCCTAGAGATAAAGGAAAGGAGAAAGATAGAACTCAAGTTGCTCAAATGGATAATCCCTTAACTTTTTTTCAAGGGAAAACATACACTCCTCGATTCCTGATCTCTGTTCGCATATTTGGTAAGAATTTTCACAATTGTCTATTGGATTCTAGTGCTTCCACTAACGTAATGCCCTTTGGTGTCTATAGAGCTTTGGGTATTACTCCTGTTGATTCCCAAAAGAAAGCTACTCAATTGGATAGAACTAAAGTTAATATTGTAGGGGAATTAAATATGATTCATATGTAGGTTGCTTCTAACTCTAGAATTCAACAAGTTATCAATATATAGGTGGTAGATATACCTGATGCTTATGGCCTTATTTTGGGAAGAGACTTCACTAGGGCCCTGAATGGTTATGTATCAACTAATCACTCTCACATGTGGCTTCCTTGGAAGGGAGTGCCAAACTAGATTAGAATTGAAAGATAACCCAAGATGAAATACATGATCACAGAATATCAGAATACCTCCAATGAAATTATGATATCAGAAGTAAGTATGGGTAATTACGTGCTTGCAGCCCCTTTTGAAGAATCAGATGTAGAGGAAGTCCTTATGCTGCATACAATTCCTATTGATCTCACAATAGAATCTAGTAGAATTGAAGCTCTAGTGGAATCAGTTGAAAATGATGATGATCTTGAAGATAATCAGCTTAGTTTGCAAGATAATTTCCAAGAATTCATTTATAAGTGCATTGAGGATCAGATTCAGTTGGGTAGGGAAATGAATTTCAGAGATTTACTCTTGCCAAATTGGTGTAGGGTCCTATTGTGCAATTTTTGCACACATGCCCCATCAGAGGCGGGGACCCTCTTTTTTCTTTTTATCTTCTTGGGAGGTTATTTTGGGATTAAGTCTAGATTGGGTTTGATGAGGACAATATTTTGAGGCTCTAGGGGAAATTTTCCTATCTTGGAATTCAAAAATGGAGATTTTGTAGTGAATTTTCAATATTATATGTAAGTCTTTTTTTCACCTGTGGATAGAGGATAAAAATTAGGCAAGGTTGTTTTTTGAACTTTTTGAACATTCCTTCTAGAAAAAAAGCTATGAGGTTTAGGGGATTTTGACCCTGCAGGGAACTCAGGAAAATCCATTCCCTTAGGATTTTCCCAAAAATTCCTTGACCCCCTGAAAATCCCAAGACCCCTCAAAAACCTGAAAATTTCCAAAATGGATTTTTTCAATTTTTTCCCCAAAATGGAATTTTTTCAAAATGATTTTTTTAAATGCATTTTTTTCCAAAAATGGAAATTTTTTCCTTGAAATTTTAAAATGTTCCTGAAAATGAAATTTTAAAAGGCCAAAATTTTATTCAAGTTTAATTTGGATTGGACTTTTTTTAACATGTGAGCTACTAATGATGATATCTATTTTTTAGGATAAAATAAATATTAAAAGGGGAACTTGCATATGGATTCATGCCAAAAGAGAAATATGGAAGAGTTTAGTTGAAATTTTAAAAGTAGAACTTGTATAAGAATCTGTGCCCAAATTGTCTATAGCTGGAAGGGGTTTTTGGAAGACATGTGAACCTGATTTCATCATCCAATCAAAATTTTCATTAATGACAAGCTAGTATAATATTGTTGTCTCATTGTTCCATGATGTAACTACTTTTATGTAATTGGATAATGATGTACCATGAGCTCCCAAATTAAATGTAATTGTTAGATGCTTCTAGAGGTGTAATGTGTGCCATTAGATGAATTAAATCATGACCACTGATTCAATATGTAATTTCATATAAAAATCCAATGCTTTCTCATTTGTAAGGGAGTTATATTTAGGGGTTAGAATAGTTGATTAGAGGCTATAAAAGCTAGAATTCGATAAGTTAGAGAAGTCAGTAGCTGTAGGAGAGAGGAGAGACAAGAAATTCTTATGTAATGCTGGAGAAGTTAATGCAATTGGATTGTTGATTTGGCAAGCTTTGTGTCACACTTTGACAGTTCATGGTTTCTTGTTCCCGATTCTCAAATTTTAGATGTTAGATTTTAGTTCTTTTGCAATGATGATGACATGTTAATGATGTTGATTGATCTTTGGTCCATACTTTTAGCAATTTTTTAATTGTAATTTGTTGTGTAAAGTTAATCTGGGCCTTATTTTGTGCTAAGTTCAACTGTGGATGCTTGTTTACATTGTGTCAGTTATTGGGTATGTGGATGAATATTCATAGGCCAAAAATTTTTAGTTTCTTTAGAAGATTGCACCATTTCTATGGAGTTGTAGGCTTGTCCTTGATCAAACAGAGATTGGCTTCATTGGGGATATGTCCATCTATAGCATTCATCATTGTTGTGATTGATCTTAGGTTTTAGTCTTAGAAATATCTCTTAACACTTATCTCTTTTGCTATTTATTTTGAATTTGGGTTAGATTTAGGATTAAAAGCATCACCACATTGCTACATTTGATGAAAGTACACTTCCAACATTGCTCATTTGTAAAGCCCCTTGTGATTATGAAAATTTTCACATTATCACAAAGTTGTTTATGCATTGTCAAGACCCGACATTAGAGAACTTGGGATTATCTCTTGAGGCTTGCTGATAGAGATTTACCTTTCAAGAAAGATAGGATTTCCATATTTTGTCTGAGTTGTTGTGCAGAAAACACCATCAATAGGTCCACAATGCCTCCCATTCTGAACTAGATTGTTGCTTATGCTAGACTGTAGTGGAACAAGTGCAAAAATGTATCAATCCCATCCCATCGATCAAAATCAATGTCCAAAATTTTCAAGAGGATCCTAAAGGGAAGAAAGTGATGCTTTATGAGGAACCTTCCAGTAGAAACAGTGTAAGAAATACATCAAGGAATTCTATAGTTGCTGGTCATTGGAATTTAAGGTTTGATGAATCTAAGTCGAAACAAGGAGCTAGAGCGTGATTTGAGTTAATTAGTCCAAAAGGTAAGATTTTCTTTGTTGCTCATAGACTTCAATTTCATTGCACTAATAATGGAGTAGAATATGAGGATTTGGTCCATGGGTTGTTAATGGCACTAAAGAAAAAGGTCAAGATTTTGCAAGTCTTTGGGAATTCTAAGTTAGGGGTTAAACAAGTTAGGAGACAATACTCTTGTCATGATAGAAGAATGACCAATTATAGACATAGAGTATGTGACCTTATTGAAGGATTTGATGCCTTCAACATTTAGTTGATACCACACAATAAGAATCAAATAATATATTCCCTTGCACAGGCAGCTAGTACATTGCAACATTTGTCCCTTTCTAGATTAAAGAAGTTTATAGTGGATTTAACTCCAGTGTCTTTAGTACCTGACAATGTCACCAAATTCTAGGTATTTGAAGATGATAGGCATATTTTAGATTTTATCACAAGTTCAGATGTTTTTACTTCCTAGATTATTGATGAAACTAAACCTCAAGAAGTAGAGATGGATTTGGAAGGATTAATTAATTTGAAGACTAATACTATTCCTAGAGGAATGGTGCAATTAGAAAGGATTTTTTATTTTGATAAGGTCAAGGATCAAGAACATGATGCCAAGAAGGAGTCCATCAATGGACAATTGGAAACATATAATATGGGAACTCATGATGATGTCAAGAATGTATTCATTGGCAAATTATGTACTTTAGAAGAGAGGAAAGTCCAATAATTGACTCACTATATACATATCAGGATGTGATAGCTTGGAGTTATGAGGATTTGAAAACTTGTGACATGTCAATTATAACTCAGACCATCCCTCTGAGGTTAGGAGTGAAACCTTTTAGGAAGAGGAAAAGACCAATTAATGCCTTACTAGAACCCATAATAGAGAAGGAAGTGAAGAAGTTTTGTAAGAATCATATTTCCAGTTAGACACTCCACCTAGATGGCAAACTTGATTCTAGTGTGAAAGAAGAATGGTGAAATTAGACTCTGTGTGGAATTTAGGAACCTTAACAAAGCATTAGAAAAGGACAATTATCCAATACCTTCATTGGATGAAGTACTTAAGATTGTCAATGGTTATCGAATGATGTCCTTTCTAGATGGCTACTCTGGCTACAACTAGGTTATGGTGTAGTATGAAGATAGGCATCAAACTGATTTCACCACAAAATGGGGCACTTTTTCCTATAGGAGAATGCCTTTTGGTTTGATTAATCCTAGAGCCACATTTCAAAGGGAGATAGACATTGCTTTTAAAGACATAATTGGTAAATGCATAATCATTTATAAGGATGATTTGATAGTCTTTTCTAAGAAGAGAGGAGAGCACATAGTAGACTTCTACAAAGTGTTCCAGAGGTGCAAGGAATTTAGTATATCTCTTAATCCAAAGAAGTGCATCTTTGGAGTTACTGAGGGAAAGTTATTGGGACATGTTATTTTAAAGAAAGGCATTGCTATTGACCCAAAATGAGTGGAATCCCTACTTAAGATTTGGCCACCAGCTAGCAAGAAAGAAATGAAGTCATTCTCTAGAAAAATCAAATTTGCAAGGAAGTTTATCACTGGATTCGCTGAAATAGTCAAACCATTGAATGCCATGTTGAAGCAAGAAGCTAAGGTTGAATGAAGTGCAGAGGCAAAAGAGGTAGTTGCAAAAATTAAAAGAGCTATTATTGAGGCTCCAGTATTGGTAAGTCTTGATTATGAGAAGTTGTTTTACTTATATTCATTTGCTTTTAATCATTCATATGTTGGCATGTTGACCCAAAAGTCTGACAAAGGGAATGAACACCCTATAGAATTTATGAGTGCACCACTGAAAGATGTAGAATTGAGGTACCCAAGTGTGGAGAAATAGGCCTATGCCTTGGTCAGGGTTATAAACAAGTTTATGCATTATATTCTTAGAAATAAGGTGTTTGCAATAGTTCCCAATCCTACAGTCAAACTGTTATTGATGCAAAATGAGCTAGGAGAATGTAGATAAAAGTGGGTTACCATGTTACAGGAATACGATATTGAGATTCCACCTATGAAGTTGGTGTGAGGATAAAGGCTAATGAGAACAATGGTAGAAATGGGCCCTGACCTTACAGTTCAACATTACAATCTTGAAGATATTTCTCTAAGGGGCTAGTATGATGATATCATTCACTATCTATTGAATCAAAGGTGTCTTGACCATCTTAATGGAGTACAAAGGAGGACACTATGCTTGAAGAGTAATAGTTTTATGCTGAAGGGAGATTTCTTATATAAAAGGAATCATGAAGGTATATACTTAAGGTGTTTGTGACAACAGGAGACTGAAAGGGTCATGGCTGAATTTCATGATAGATATGGTACTGGCCAAGGATCTGCACATTCCACTACAAACCAGATTCTAAGGGTTGATTATTATTAGCCTACACTATTCAAGGATACACACAGTTGTGTTAGAACTTGCCATGTGTGTTAGACCGCAACAACCAGAGAGAAGTATGTAGCTCTTCCACTTCAACCGCCTTTGAGGTAAAACCTTTCGCATAGTGGGGGATGGACTTCATAGGTCCCATGAATCCACCTTATTTTGTGGGTCATAGGTATATTCTCACTATTACTAATTATTTTACATGATGGATTGAAGCTCTTGCATGCAATCAATGTACTTTCGAAGTGGTAACTGATTTTGTTGAATTAGGTATTATCAATCACTTTGGATGTCCTTTATCTTTAGTTTGTGATAATGGTCTTGCATTTGCATCATTGAAATTTTCCAATTGGGACTTTGATCATGGGATTATATCTAATTAATATCCACAGGGTAATGGGTTGGTTGAGTCATCCAATAAAAACCTCTTAACAATCATCTATAAGCTATTAGAGAAGAATCCCAAGGATTGCAACACCCAACTTAGATTCTCTCTATAGGTAGATCGTACAAGAAAAAATACTTCCTTAGGGACCTCCCCTTATCGCCTTGTGTATGGCCTTGAACCTATATTTCCAATTCAATTGAGGATCCCAACTTTACAGTTCATTAATGAATATTATGATGAAGAAAAAAAGTGTGAGGCCCACCTGTAAGAGCTATTACACCTTGAAGAGAAAAGAGATGAAGCCTTAGAAATATTTTCCAAACATCAGGGTGTAGTCAAAAGGTGGTTTGATAGAAGAGCCAAGGTAAAATCCTTTCAAATCTCTGACTTGGTTCTATACCAGAACAAAGCTCATGACCGTAAGGGGGAGCATGGTAAATTTGATAAACTTTGGCTTGGCCCTTATCAGATTTCAGAAATTCTGGGAGATAATGATTTTTTCTTGCAAACTCTCATTGGGGAGGATATCCCACTACTTGTCAATGGGTAGTACTTGAAGAATTACTTCCAATATTGAGCTATTTTCAGCACTTTTCCTGTACATAGTTAGAGTAGGTTTCTTTTTTGCTTGGTTTGCTTTGCTTTGCTTTAGTTAGAGTAGGTTTCTCTTTCTATTTTTCTCTTTGTTTGCTTTTGGTTTGGTGTGTTTTAACTCTACTCTTGTTTTTGAGGCCTTCCTATGTTTCTTTGGGATGTGTTTCACCTGCATGACAAGTATACCTTTTATTTGAGACCGTTCTGAGTATTTCATTAATGGACTTTAATCATGTGTGTTGAATGGATGGTTGAGTTCTTTTGTTATCATCAAGCAGTCTAAATGTTTGATTTAAAGAGGATGGGTCATTGGTTTGATTTGAATTTGAAGTATTTTGAAATCTTATATCTTTCATACATCTTAAGAATCTTGCAGTTGCAGTAGGGTCCTTGTGAGGTCCTTTCAAGTGAAAAACCTTACTTCTGCTTCAGCACCACTATGGTTCTTAGCTCAGAGTGTGAACTTCATTGTTCACATGTTCAAATGGAAAAAGTGAAAAGAAAAAAACATATCAAAAAGGAAGAAAAGGAGAAATGTTGAAAATCAAAAGAATTCACCTTATCAGGAGTATATGAATATCTCTATTGGGGCTATGGATGCCTAGCTCGCAATAGAGCTATGTTCAAGAGAGTCACAACAATAGCCTCGTCAGGGCTATAGATGCTTGACTATCAGTGAGGCTTTTTCCAGGTTGCTTTTGAAGTTAGAATCTTTATGTAGCTTGCCCTAACTTAACTTGGTTTCTGTAGTAGCTCAATGAGGGAAATGAACTCATGTGCACACACTTGGATTTTTAGTTTATGGAAGGTTCAGTCTAACTTTGGTTCTTATTCTTCAATCTTTGCATTCTAATGTGTTTTTCTGATAGTAAGATCACAACTAGAGATTTTGGGTTCATGATTCTTATTCATCTTTAAAATGCTCTAGAGCATTTCCCTAGTAGAGTCACCCTTTGTTGTACAGTTTTTGCACACACGCCTTGCTGAAAGCAGGGAACCTCTTTCACTTTTATCCTTGTGTTTTGGCCCTTTGATTTTGAGGATGCACCTTGCATTGGAATAAGTTGAAATTTTTTATCTTGCTTGCCTAAGTGATTCCCCTAAGTTGCACATTGAAAAACCTAAATTCTAAACAAAGTTTGGGTTTTTACTCCATTTCGAGATTTTTCGCTCTATCTAGATTTTCATAGATTTAACTCAAAGTTCGACGAAGAGAATAAGTGATTCAGTTCAGGAAATCTGGAACTTTGAAGAATTCTGCCTGGACCATATTTTTCTGAAATTCTATTTTGTCATTGGGTTTCTGAATTTCCTTAGTTTTTCTTGTCGACTACATTTATGATCACTCATGTGAATTGTCAGAGATGTATTTAATCAATTTTTGGAGATTTTCTTGCTATTATGCTTTATCATTTGCATTCTATTGAGTTGGGGTGTTCAATCTTGTGGTGCTTGGCTAAATTTGGGGTGCTAAACTTCTAAATTGTGGGATTTGGTAGTTTTCTTTTTTGGGTGTCAATGTTGTCAAAGCTTGCTCAAGCATTCAAGATTACTGTCTTTCATTGCTATAATTGATTTCCATTTCACCAAATGGTATGTACACATTTCCTATCTTTTGATTGATGAATGTGAGTGGTCCTTTGGCATTCTAGATATGCTCGAAGTTTGAATTTTTATGTGTATGGGTATTCCAAAGCTAGAGTTTCATGATGTTGATTAGATTGATGGTTTCCCAAGTGAGTTTTGTACTTTATTTTCACTTTCATCTTGATTTCTTGTGGCCCATGATGATACTTTGAAACCTAGCAGTTGAGTAACCTAAATCCCAAGCTTTTTTTTGCATCAATGGCAGATTTTTGGGGTTTCATATCTAGGGTATCACCATTTCCTTTTGATTTTCTTTAAGAGGAGCTTTAAGTTCAATGAAAATAAATAGGAGGTTCAGGTTAAACTTGTTGTAGGCCCAAATTCCTCAAATTTGTGATTTTTCGATCAATTTGAGTGAGATTCTGTGAGAAAGACGATATTCAGGTTTTCCTTGAGTTTTAGGATTTTCCTACGCTAGTGGATTTTCTTGAGTTTCCTTGTCCCCTCTATTTTCCTAGAATGTGTTGAAAATCCAAAATCTGGCCTTCTTTGTGGATTTTCATCGATCCTGGACTTTCTCGATTTCTCCTTCATCCCTTCATTTCCCTATAGTTCATATGGTATTGTTATTTTCATAGAATTTCGGTCCTATCAGATTTTTCTGAACTCTCTAGGAAGCTTTGTGGAACTTAGAGATTGGATGAGATGGATGAATTTTATGATGAATTCTTAACATTCCATGCTTTAAACTAATACATTACATAATGTTATATTCATCCTTTCCTCATGTTGATGATCTAATGTTGGTATTTGTTCCTTCTTTGGGAAAATCTGTCTGGTCTAGAATTTTCCAATGTTCCACCCAGACTATTTTTCCCTGGTTAGCTTGGAATCCCAAACTTCTTAGTTATGATGGTTTAGGGTTGGTTTGATTGTTTTATTATGATTTTAATATAACAGTTTGATAAATATGTTATCAACAATTGGATTTTTATGTTGGTATTCAATGGATGCAGGTTGAATCTAGCAAAGTGGTGGTTGGAAAGGCTAAGAGTGATATGGAGGAATCATCAATCTCAGAAGTAGAAAGAGTTAAATTGGACATGAAAAGAAGGATTCTAGAAAGTAAGATACCCTCTGTCTAGTCTGAAGTGACTAACATGAATGTGGGTCAATGGGACCATGAGGAGTTTAAAGCAAGGATGGCACAAAAGGATCCTCCATTGCTAGTCAGGAGAATAATGGAATCAAGATTATCTCATGTAGCAGGGTTCCCCCCCACAGTTTAGTGTTATGAGTTGGTATTGGAATGTGCTCGACACTATGAAAGGGATTCATAAAGGATAGTCAGTCCTAAAGGGAGGGTATTGGCTAATCCTAACCCTATCTCTATTACACAAACTTTTGATATGCTAGACATATCCCATGTAGTATCATCTAATATGGAGGCATCCAAAAGGTACTATGAGGAGGAGACTATTAAATCACAATAGGTTATAAATTCTTGGCTTGAAAAGACAAAGTCTCATTTCTCAAAACTGCCTAAGCAGTTGCATAGGGAAAAGTTTAAACAAGAATTCTATGATGCCATCACATTACCTAGCCAGGTAGTAGGCCTAAAAAGTGCATATATGTTTCAGAATTGGATGTTCCATGTGATTGTGAGGATGGAACATGAGAAGATCAAATATTATTGGCCAGGTGTTATAAGTGTTGTGATCAATGAGCAATTATGCAATGTGCTATAGACCAAGACATTCAACATGACTTCTTATTTAGTACATGCACTTACAAGATTCCACCTCTATAAAGGATTGAGTACAAGAGGAATATTTGGACAGGATCTAACTTATGAGGTTTATCCTTAGTTGTACTTAGGAAGCTCGAGTTCCAAGAGGGTGAATGATGCATTCACCATGCACATCACTAGATTTCTCCAAGGTGTAGAGCATGTGAGAATATTAGATAGTGCTAAGGAGCTAATCAAAAGGTATGGGGATTGGTTTATATAGTTCCCCACCTTCTCTTACATAAGAATTGATGGTTGTCAAAGGGTTCCATACAAGCTTCCAAGGTATCCCACAGATCATGTTATACTTTTGTAGGTCACAAGGAAAATATGTGACTTTGACGCCATTGTAAATAAGGATAAGCATAAAATTGGATTTGTTGGAGATTTTCCTCTAAAGATAGGAACTAGCAAGGTATGCCCTTCAATTAATTCAGCCTATACTTCTGTGAAGGAAATGAGCACTCTTGGTTTGTCTTACCATTCCAAAAGGCCAAGTTTTGATATCATTGGTGAAGCACAAAAGAAAGCTAGCAAGGAATATCACAATAGAGATGACATAGAGGACTATTAGGCCAATAGCAAGGATGAGTTTGAGGTAAGAATGAAGAAATTTTGTAGACTCCTAGTTGATGTAGTCTAAAGGTACAGTGTGAAAATGTTTCCTGATCAAGTGGAGGATGATGGATACTTTATCCAAATTAAAGATTATGAGCCAATTAAAGATAAACCAATTCAAGAGGTGGACTAGCTAGAGGAAGAAAGGACTGAATTAGGACAAATCATGACCCCAGTGGTGAAATACACCAAGTTATGGCTCAATCACAAGGTGTGGGAACTTGAAAGTGAAGGTGTTCCATGTACCTACAATCTAATGGGGGATCTAGAATCCCTATCCAATTTTGAGAAGTTAGCTAAGGAATATCCTAAGGGAAAAACCAAGGTGGATTCTCCATTCAAGATTAAGATCAAAGGTCCCCAGGGAGAAGAACAAGAGAAACAAAGGAAACTAAAAGCAAAGAAGAGGATTGATACTTCAAGCATAGAAAAAATTGTAGAGGAAGAACCTAGTGAGGGAGGAGGATAGGGTAGTGCCCCAACACCTAAAAGGAGGAAAATAGTAAAGGGTTAAAGAAAGAAAGGTGGAACTTTCAAGGAGGGAACTAAAGTTGATCCTTTAATAGTAGTAAATGTAGAAAGTTCTCGAGAGAAGACATAGGTATACACAAGGAGATCAATAACTCCTTCTCCCAAGGACAGTGTGCCAAAGAAGGATATTCTCCATCCACCTCTACTATAGAACAACATAAATAAGTCTCTCCACCCCATGAACCACATGGTGCATTAGAACAACTAGTAGATGTGGAGCGCCCATCAAGTGAAGAGGGAGGAAAATTTTAAGAACGTGAGCTTCATAATGCAGTTGTAGAAATTGAGAAAATTTTATAGACTCCCTTGGTAACATATGAGGATTCTCCTACCAGAAGTGAAGACAAACCTCCTTAGAGAGAGGAAACACCTGTTAAGACTCCATCCCTAGTGCATGAAGGAGAGGAGTATGTCAAGGAAGAACATCATGAAGATTGAGAGCTTCCTTGGAAGAAAAAAGATGCACCGATGGGTTAGTAGGAAGAAGTGGGATAGAGTGAAATACAGTCAGAGTCTTCTTTTCTAGATTGGCTCAATAGGGAAATAAAGAGAAAACAAATTGCTTTGGATGATACCCTCCTAGTTGGGATGAGCTACTGGAAAAAATAGGAAAAGGTAAAGGAAAGAAGAAGGCCAAGGTCATCTCCAAGATTGAAAGAGATGAAGCAAATAATAGAGTGGTCCACATTGCAACTCCTACTGTAGAAAAGAATAGAGATGATGTGACTAGGAGTGATTACAATGTGCAAACCATCAACCTAGGACCCACTTCCATGGAGCAAGATATTGAGGAACATGAAGTCTCTAGTGTAGCAATCCTAGGAAGATTGAGAAAATAAGCACAAACCAAACATGAGTTGAAGAAAGAGAATGAAAGACTCAAAAAATATCTAGAAGATCTGATGAAACCCTTGTAGTCCATTAGTTCCTCATCCTCTGCTGCAAGTCTCCTACCCCAAGAAACCATAACTAAGCTAGAAATAATGAAGGCCACTACTCTTGCCACAAAAAATTGGTTACAAGGAGTGAAAACTAAGGGAGATAATGCTATCAAAGACATCCTTTGAACTGGAGGAGATGCAATAAGGACAATAGATTGGTTGAAAGATGTGTATGCTCAAGATAAAGAGGATGTAGATATCCTATTGTAGAAGACCAAGACCATCATGGAATACACTAAGGATAAGCTGGTGAGTGATGGAATTCTCCCTTCCTCCAGAGCTACAAAATCTTGGGAATGGATTGAAGCTTTTCAAAAAAGGTAGAAGGTTTTGAAGAAGATATATAAGCAGAGGAGGCAAATGGAGGATACCCTGATTGACATCTATAATGGGTGTATTTCTTTCTTTGAGATCATGACAGTGAGAAGGAAGTTTGCACCAAATAATTTGAACTTAGAACAATTGAGAAAATGGTGGCAAGATGTATATTATCCATGCAGTGAGGATCCAATTACTAAACATCAATTGGAGGATGCAGCCACATATATTGCAGTTATTGATAGATATGAAACCAATAGGGTTGAGTGGGATAATTCAATGGAGTAATCAAAAGAAAATATTAAATCTATGGAAAGGATAATTAAATTTTTACCTCTACTACCTATAGCTGACTTGGACAAGGTACTTTTGATGGTGCATGATAGGGTGGATTAGAATAAGGACAAAGGGAAAAGTAATTAATGTTGGACTACATCAGAATTTGTGCTTCTGTATTATTTTGCCTGCATTGGTTTGAATTATATTGGATATCCCAGGCTAACCTAGATGGAGTTGAAGCATTTAGTGCATATTCTATTTTATTTTGAATTTCTCTTGGTTGACTTGTTTTATACTAATTTCTTATTGTAAATTCTAATTAGGCCAACATGGCTTGGGTTATTTTCTATTAATATGGCATTCTGCCTCATTTCTAAGATATAGATAGCTAGATAGATAGTTTTGATATTGGAGTGAATTAAGCAATAGAGCAAGAATTAGAAGTTAGTTCATTTTGAGAAAGTTTTGTAACATAGAACACTATAATTCTTGGTATTATTGGTTGATTCAATACAATTGAAGACATTGTGCTTTTGGTGAATTCTCTTGTGTTGATTTATCTTGCATGGTTCTTGTTGTTCTATTCCTTAAGATTGCTTGAGAAATATTAGATTTATGTTAGATTTAGACTTAGATATGATTCAATGGTGTTTAAATTTGATGCTTGAAGTGTTTGTAGTGATCCCTATTCCATAATTTTTGCAGCTAGTTGATTGTTAGTTGCTTTGCAAAGTTAGCCTAGACCATATGTCTATTGTGCTTAGTTCAATTTTGAGGGTTTATTCATTTAAATTGTGAAAGGGTTGTCTTGGATGAATGTTCATGATCTACAAATATTTAATACCTTAGAAGATTTCACTATTCTTGTAAGATTGCAGATTCATCTAGGTTAAAGGAGAACTAGTTTATGAGAGATTTTCCTATTTCAATTATTTCATCATTTGGATTGTTAATCTTAGGAGTAGTATTAATCTTAGTGGTCTCTTTGAAACCATTGTCTTTTTTCCTTTCTTTTATAATTTAGTTAGATTTATGATTGAAGTATCATCATATTGCCAGATTTGATAAATTAAAGATTAAGTATTTGCTTGTAGTAAGGTCCCTTTGTGATTACCAACATTTTCACATTTATCACTGAGTTGTTTATGCATTGTCAAGACTTGACATTAGAGACCTTGGGGTTATTTCTTGAGGCTTGTTGATAGAGATTTACTTTTCAAGAGAGATAGGATATTATATTTTGTTTGAGTTGTTGTGCAGAAAACACCATCAACAAAATGTTAATTTGTGTTTTGAATGAGAGGATTCATGAAATTTTTACCCATGGTGTTTGAGGAACTACCAAATGTGAAAATTTGAGGTTGTGTAGTAGTACGAGGTTGGATGTTGTGTAATGTGGTGCTAGTGGTCATTGTGTAGTTGTCCCAAGGGGTATGTTTACCATTTTTGTGATGAGGGCATGCTAAATGGATTTTTCAGTTTATTTTTCTATGATGGTTGATACGTCAAAACCTTGAGGTAAATTGGCACAATTTTTGGCTAAGGCATAGAAAAATTTGTTTGGATTGGCACCAACAAGTTGGTCAACTATACTCAAAATTCAAGGATCTTGATAATCTCTTTCAATCTCTTGTTGAACTGTTGAAGGTTTAGTGCTTCCCAAGGGTCACTCTCTTCTCTTTGTGATGTGTTGTTGTGGGGTGTAGATTGATTTGAATCTATGACACTATCAAGAAAGGGGTCACTGAGGAAATCCATGTCCTTTCATTTTTCTTGTGACCTCATTTCAACCATGTGACACTTTTGCAAGTTGGGGGATAATGCAGAATGGCAATGGGGCTATGCTATGTTTTTGGATTTTTTTAGATTTTAGGATATGAATATGCAAGGATGCTAATGTAAGGATGATAATGCCTAAAATATGGGGGATAATGGATGGAAAATGACACTAAAATATTGATTGATGGTCAAAGTGAGTGATAAGGTTACTAAATGATGCTAATGCAAGATTAAGATGATAAGGAGATTAATCTATGTTTTTATATCTTTTGTATTTTTGGGGTATGAGAATGCAAGGATAATGAAGGATTGATATGATACTAAGGTAAAGTGGGATTTTTTTTTGTATTTTTGGAATAAGTTATAAATTGCAATCTAAGGAATATGAGTCTAAATGAGGGTGATCTAATGCAAAGGAATCCTAAAATTTTAAACACAGGGTGGCACTCAATCTAATGTGAATCCAAGGCAATAAATGCCAAATGTCATTGACCATAGGAGGAAAAAAAAGACCAAGACACAAGAATAAGACTCAACTTGACAAAGTGAGAATGGTAAGACAAATGACAAGGAAAATGGTTAATGAAAAATGCAATAAGCAGCCACGAATTTTCAAAAACTCAAAGGGTCTCCCTACATTCAAAATTTGAAGGTTTGAGTGCAACCTAGGACTTAAAGTCCAATTTTTGCAATGAAAGGGATGAAGGGATGCAACCTATAATGCAATGTTTTCCTAGTGGGGATGCTAAAATGAGCTAGGAAATTTTGCAGGTCTCTAGTTTATCAAACAAAGACATTGTAAACTGGTTTTGATTAGATTCTGGACATAGATTTCAGGAAATTTTCTTTAGTAGACAATTATGGATCAATTTTTATCAAATGTGTTTCAAAGTTGTGGCTTGGGTTGTCAAAATGTGTATCTATTTCTAGAAAATGTGTTTTAGACTAAAAAGTACAGTCTTTTAGCTAATAGTTGTGGCTCACAGTGATAGTTGTGGGTTTGTGTTTGACAGTTGTGGTTTTAGAATGTTGTTTTTGATAGTTTTGATGCTTTTCAATGGTTTTGATCTAAAGTTTTGACTGTTTCTGATGAGATATGACTGTCAAACATAGCAAACAATATTAAGCACTTTGTTTAGGACTAGTTTAATGTGAAAATGTTATATTTTTAAAGAGTACAAGCACAATCCTAAGGTTGGTAAGGACAATATTCACTAAATTCCCACTTGGATTTATCCAACCATGCTTATTCAAAGCAAATTTCCTACAAACTTGGTAGCACTAGCTCCTCTACATGACACTCACTTCTATAGGAATACCAAGTTCCAAACTTTTGGGTCATCACTTCCCAAAGTTTTCTATCGCTATAGTGAACTGTGAGAATGTGGGATGGCTTCACAGGTCTAACCTCCTACACCAACAAATAGAGGGATTTTGGCCACTACAAACAAAAGGTGTCTAGTAAAGGAACTCAGTTCAAGAGGTACTTTGATAAAGTTCCTCGGGAGGCCTCCCAACCCTTGGAACAAGGGATTTTTGCATAATAATGATACTGGGGGAGGGCTATCATTTTTGCTTCCCATTGATTGTAAAATTTCCTTGCAATCAAAAATTTATATAGAAATTCAAAAGGACTTGGCTTTATCCCATTATCACTTGGGTTTTTCCCTTAGGGTGTGTACTTTTTCCCACTAAGGTAGGCCCTCTAATGGGTGAACACAAAATTAGATGGGTCTAGCTTTCTGATCACCAAGTTTGCACAAAGGTGAGAGCATAATACCTACCACCCTCAAACACTAAGACATGGTGCTCTTTACCCTCTAATTAAATCTATGTGAGAAATACAATCATTCATTTTAAGCACCAAACAAAATATTTTCTAATCTAAAACAAGCAAAGTGGTTTCAAAATATAATCCCTGAACATTTAAACCTCTAAAACCACATATTATTATTTTCAAAAGAAAGGTCTTGGACCAGCAAGAAAGCTACACAAACTCCAAGTTAGCACCAAAAAGGGGTTAGCACCAAACCAAAAGTAGAATCTAACAACTAAACTAAAAATGATAGCAAAGATATTAACTAAACTAAAACTCAAATGAAACTAAAAAGCTAAAGGACTCAAAAAAAAAATTTCTCCAAGAAGAAATTTTGGGAGTCCTAACCTAAGGCCACACACTACAAACATAAGATTAGAAACCCAAAAAAATCTATTTTACTTACAAAAATCAAAAGAAAGATGAAAAAGATGCTAAAACTAATTTTTTTACCTAGCAGACAAATGCATCACTTCTTTCTTCAATTGTGTCACTACAATGCATCACACGATGGCAATTACGTCTCATTTTTTAATTCAAATTTTCCTGCCCACAGGTGCCTCCTATAGATGTGTCATTTCTAGACAAGTGTGTCATTGTGTTTAACAAATGCATCTCTTCTCGACAAATGTGTCATTGCGCTTAACAGTTGCATCATTTCATACCCAAAATCTACAAAAATTAAGTAAAATATGTATAAATTTTTTTCAAAAAATGATGTTCACATTGGGTTCACCAATGTAAGATGGGGCTTCTTATTTTCTATCCTATAATAGTTATATCCAACACTTATAGAGTATCAACCACACCTAAACAAGAGAAAACAATGAAAGCATAAGGAAAACAAAACATAAAATCACAATACTCCCCATGCTTGAATCTTGAATCACTTCTCTTGCTCTCCTATTTCTCATCTTTGCAATCTTTTCACTTAGATTTTTTGATTCACATGTGCAAATACCTGCAAAATAGTAAGAAGAAATTTGGAGACAAATAGTTGTTAAGTTGAAAATGGAGAAGGAAGGTTGCTTTTATAGAAAACCTTTCAAATGCATGGTTGAGATTAATCCTCTAGAAGGATTCCAAGATCAATGGTGGAGGATGCATGAGGGGGAGATTACAAGATGGATGGTTGAGATCAAGTCTCAAAAAGGATGCTAGGATCAATCATCCAGAATTAATGCACCAAGAATATGTTATGTATGACGCCGATGACTATGACACCTGACAGCTATGACAACAATGAAGGCAATGATAGAGGTTAATGACAAAGCGTCTTTGACTTGAGGAGGTGCATAAATAATTTATTTTAAATTATTTATTCAAAAATGGAGAAAAATGGAGGAAAGGGACAAGTGGCAAATAAATCATTTATTCAAATTATTTATTTAGAGAAAATAAAAGATGGAGCATTTAATTAATTTAATTAAATGGGAAAATGGAAATTAGAGAGGAATTAAATAATTTTACCAATTATTTAATCATAGAAGAATAAAAGGTCGAATAATAATAAATATTTGACTATAGAGAAATAATTAAATAAATGATGATTTATTTAATTATAGAAGAAAGGGATATATTAGTGACACAATTAAATAATTTTAATTGATCATGATAGAATAGAGATGACAAAGGTGAATTAATTAAATAATTAAAAATTATTTAATTAATAGAGGAATATGATCAAACATAATTGAATAATTAAAATTATTCAATTATCAAAGGATGACAACCAAGAAAAATGGTTCTTGTGGACTTAGGAATTTTTTTAGTTTCTACACTTGAGTAATTTGTGATGAGCCTATTCCTATCTTTTGTGATAATAGAAGAGCTATAAACATTTCAAAGAATTTGATAATACATTCAAGAACAAAACACATATTTATTAGATATCATTTCTTAAGAGAAAAGGTGTTGGAGAATGAAGTCAAGTTGGAGTAATTTACTAAGGCTCTTCCAAAGGATAGTTTTGAGTATCTCAAGGAGAAGTTAGGGGTCATTGGCCCTCCTTCTTTGAATTAAGTACACATGGATGTGCACCATTCCAGCGGATCTGTAGATTCTTCATTTGTCTGGACTGATGAATGGGTCTACTCGGTAGGGGGGGTATAAAGTTTCATTGTTGCAATATGAGATGTGTGGGTGCACTCCTAAGGCAGAGTGATAAAAAAAAATTTGGTCTTTTCCATTGATTTCAAAGGGGGAGAGAGAGTCATGTGAACAATAGTAAAAGGAAGAGAGAAAAAGAAGAAGCTAAAAAAGAGAGAGTATTGAGAGTGTAGGAATATTGTGTAGGTTGTCTAATCTAGAAAATAAAGGAGAGTGTTTTATTCGATGGTTTTTCACATCGTGTGTTGCCATCAATGACAAAGGGGGAGATTGTTGCAAGTATGAGAAAGTTTGGCGGTGTTGTCATTAATGTCAACATAGTATAGGATGTTGTAGGTTATGTATGTATAGTTGAGATGTTGATGAGATGGTGCAAGTACATGGAGCTATCTTTATGATGTTGCAAGTGTGTTGATATGATGAGTTGCCAAGTGCTTTTGAGAAAATTAATAAGTAATGAAAAAAATGTTGTGTGTGTGTTTTGAATGTGCTTTGGTATGTGCTCCACATTTCTTTTATGTTGATCCTAAGCTTGTGCAGATCTGAAGTATTGGTTATGGTAATCTCTTGGTGATATCTCCTAGTTTATAGCTTCTAGTTTGTTGGAAAGTGAAAGTTGTGTTCACTGGTGTGTGAACCGATTTGGAAAAGTTTTGTCTATGGCTTGGGAGAAATGTTTCTACTCCGTAATCCTCTGCTGGTTTGTTTATGCTCTTGAAAATTTGGTAGAAGGCTTGAAATGATTTTTTCTATGTCCTAGCAAAGGAATTCATGGTTTTTTGTTCTAGAAGACTTTTTTTGGAGCTCCTGTGTGTGTCCAAATAGACTAATGGGAAGCATTTTGAGTTTGAAGTTTTTTGGAGCTAATGGAGATGAATATGATTGTATCCAAGATGTATTTTGGTGAATGGTGAAGCATTTCATGTCATCCACATGTTATCTTCTTGATGTGGAAGTCTGTACTTCAAAGTTCATTTATGTTTTTATTAGGTTTGACCAACCTAGTGTTTACACTTCATATGAAGGATATGTGTTAATTAATGAAGTGTGTGATTGATATGAGACATTGTTTTGGGTCATGCTTAAGTGCTGGTGGAGTTTGCTCACATTCCTTTCCATTGCAGGAATGCTGATTTTTTGACCTATTTTGAATTTGTAAACTAAAACATGTGTATCCAACCTTGGAGAAAGTTTCTAAGGTTGAAGAGGATATAAATACAATTCAAGTTGTGAAGGATTTAAGGAAAGATCAAGAATGCAATAAGTGTGAGAAGCAGAGTGTGCAAAAGTGAATTGAGGCATCAATATTTTAATTTGTTAGATTCTTAAAAGCAGTGAGCTGACAATGTCTACAATCCTTCTGATCAAGCTATGGATGTGTCTAATCATTTGTATCTGTAGGAAGCGAGTCTGGTATTCGGGTAGTAAGCCCTTGACAGTGAGCCTCTTTGTATTCAATTTTTCTATTACTTTATATTGTGAGCTAATTCTCATTGTGGTTTTTCCCTCATTGGATTCTCCATGTAAATCTGGTGTTTTCTATGTTGATATTTCTTTTTGTTATTTGTACTTCATGTTCATACTTCATAACATAATTAAGTGTTTGAAGTTTTGTGTTTAAGTTTGGTGACAACCAATTCACCTCCCTCTCAGTTGTCTTGTGCCTTTGAATAGTAGGGACCACCCATTTGATAGGAGCAAATAATGTATGATGTTAGCATGTCCAAATGGCTTTATCCCACTAGCCAGTGATGTCCTCATCTAAGCCCTGAGGAATAGTGGATAATGGTGGAGATCATGTGATGGATGATCAAATGGTGCATGAGCTATGATGTGGGTCCAAACTCTATACGTGAACACGTGGAAAAATATCACTTTTTCACTTCACATCATTGTTGTGAAGTGACATAATGGGATATGTTAAATGATGATCAATGTAAATAGGATGATGGAAAATAGATGGTAGCCTCTCGCTTCCCTGCCAAGGTGTTGGCCTTGCTCTGCTATATAGCAATAATAGTGGAGTATGACAAGGATGATAGATGGTAGCCTCCCACTTCCCTATTGAGGATTGAACTTAGCCATGCAGTATAGCAAGTTAGTGTTATATGATGAAGATCAATGACACAAATTTATAGGAAGTTGATATGATGGTCTATATTTAAGCATACTATGATGCATTATGAGGATGTGATGGTTACTAATAGATCCCTAAGATCATTGGAACAAGTTTAAAAGAAGATAATCTAATGGATTTAATTTTTCTAACTACACCAGTGACCAATATGAATGAAGATTTTATTTACAGGTTGGAGACATAGATTTTCATGTTAAGAGAGATAAAAATTAGATCAAATAAATAGAGAATAACATTCAATGCATATGTAATTCTAGGTTTTTATAGGTTGCTATTATTAGAAAATTCTCTATACTAGAATTTAATGAGTGTGAGGCTTGATGCAGATGTTGTGTAATGAAGAATATTTTGGTAAACCCTAATATAAGTTTTCAAATGAGTTGGATGATGGTGTATAGCTCAAGGTATTGATTACAGATTAGTGGAGTTGAGCAAAAAGGAGAGACAATCAGGTAATTTTCTATGTTGCATCTACAAGAGTAGAGTGTAGTGTAGTAAACATGGAGTGCACATGTTGAGATAGAGTGAAACCCCAAAGAAAAGAAAAACATCATTGAGGGTTTACATTCAAGGTGCAACAAGGTAGAATAGAGAATGTTCTAAGTATAGAATAGAAAAAGGGGAGAGTGCAAAACAGAGTAGATAGAGAGGTGAAGAGTTGAGGGAATGTTTTTCTAAGATTGCAACATCAACAATAGATAGAATGTCTACATAGTTGTAGAACAAAGATTGAGTAGTTACAAATCAATATTGTAATATAGAACTGGATTCATTCGAATCATTCATATTTTTCATTGTAAATCTGTTTGGTTGGTGCCATTCGATAATTGAGTTGGTGCTCAGTGTAGGGGATTAGTGTCTCCTTGGAGTTGGTGCTCCTAAATCAGGGGTTAGGTGTCTCCTTAGGGTTGGTTCCCTTAAACATTATAAACAAAAGATTTCTTTGTGATGTTGGATTTAAGCAGTAGTCTCAAGTAGCCTTTGTTATTGTGATTTTTCCCATCTTGGGTTTTCTACATATATTTGGTGTTATGTGATGTTATGTGTGTGTATGTTTATGGTTTTGCATAATAGGCTTTAATATGCACATTAAGGGCTCAAGGAATTAATTTGAATAAAGTATTTATAGCTAAAAGGAATTATTTTTAATTGATCTACCAATTGACTCCCCCCTCTCAATAGATTGGTTTGTTCCAATAGGTTTGATGTTGCAAAAGCAACCTAATGTTGCACAGAGGAAAAAAATTTCAAAAACCCTAAAACCCAAACTCATATATGTGGTTATCTTCACAAACATGGTTCTTCTTAGATGCATAGATTGGACTATGTGAGATGAGGATATTAGCTTATTAGTAGAATTATGCTTGATCCATGAAGAATCGAAACATAATGGAGCCACTAATACTCCAATCTTAGCAAGATAATTAAAATGAAATTGAAACTAAACATTTATCAAAACCTAACATACTAAATTATGAAATCTTTTAAAACATATACTCTAATCCATCTAAAACTTATCCCATTGTGGAATTGGAGTTGTGTTGATGTGAAATGACAACCCTTTCCCAATCCCATGATCAGTGAGCCTATTTTAGTTGATTCTATGGAAGAGAATCGATGAAACCATTGTGCTTGATGTATGAAAACCTAATTTATGCTAAAAATGAACATGATGCAAGCCAATTTACCATGATTTTATGCTAAAAATGCACTGATTGTGCTATTGCTAAGCTAATCTAAGCTAATTCTATGCTAAAAGATGAAAATCCTAATTCATATACAAACTAAGATGGATGCATGGAAGCCATTAATGGATACTCTAAGATTTTATGCAATTAAAACTAACTATAATAAGATAAAAAGTGAGAAAATATGAGAGTGAGAAAATATGAGATTCAACAACATAAGTTTGCAATTGAAAGTTGGATTCATTTACCTCCAAATAGTGACCTATTTATAGGAGAGAAAATGAGGAATGAAGGGTTGAGATCAAAAATATTGATCAATGGTCTAAGATGAAGGAGATGAGAGGCATGGATCATGGATTCTCATCAATAGATGAGAATGCATGACGAGATTAATCAATGGCTCATATTTACCTCCAACAAACACACTTTTGACCTGTTCACACAGGTCAAAGGTAACTTGTTCAAAAGGTTAAAGGTTTAGCTTGTTCAAGAAGCCAAGTGAGATGATTCGAGGAGAGAGAATATTCCTTTGGGCGAGAAAAAAGGTAATTTACAAATTAAAACAAAGTTTTAATTGTGCAAAAAGGGGGCATGGAATATTCCATGGGAATATTCCCTTTTCTTAGAGGAAAGTTAATTTAATTGCTAATTAAACAAGATTTAATTATGCAATTAGGGGATTGGAATAATTAAAGTGATATTTATTAAATTAAATGATTTAATAAATGGGGGAAAGGTGAAATGATATTTAATTTAATAACTTAGGGTTATTTAATTAAATAAGATGACTTAGGGGATTAAATTAAATATTTTGATTTATTTAATTTAATTATATGAATTGTTAGTGTGGAAATAGGATGGGTTAGAGAGGAAATTATGTTAGTAAATATATTTTGAGTGTATGATATTGATTAGGACATTTTTTAGTGTCTACATTTTGCCCCTCTTTGAGGCAAGGTACCTACTGCTTTTGTTCAAAGAATAACACTTATAGGATCAAACTGCTGCTTAAATCAAAAAATAAAATTTTATAATTTTTTAGATTCCCCAATAGAAGAATAAAGCTAACTCCCTACCCCCTTGACAAATCAGATGGAAATTTTAAATTTTGGGTTGATTTCTTGATAAAGGTAAAAAGCTACCCCAAGGGTTGAGAAAGGCCCTAGGATGCAAGAATAATGCCAAAAACATAAAAAATGATGCATAATTAGGTTTATATTGGTAAAATTGGTGAAAATGATAATAAACCCCATCTTCAAGGTTAAATTAGGGAAAAAAATCCCTAATTTTCTAGCTTAAATAGGCCAAGAAGGGTCATTTTCTATTCATTTGTGTATTCACATTTTAAGGAATTCTTGTTATTTGAGATTTGACCTTCTAATGAAATGGCATGCTGAGAGCTTCCCAAGCACATGTCTGATTGAGTTCAAGAGTTCTGGTGGATTCTAGGCATAACACGACTGGTATGTGATTCAAAACCTGATTTGAAATTTGAATTTTTGATTCTTTTATTACACTTTAAATTTTAAATTCTGGTGGCATCACTATATAGCAATGCCCAAATTGACATTAGTGACACCCAAAGGAATTATAGACACACATATTTACATAGAGAAACTTCTCATGATTTAAAATTAGGGTTACTAGTTTTAAATTGTGATGCATGCTTATTTGGTGATGCACATGCCAATTTAGAAATTAGGGTTCAGGTTTTCCAGAAGTTAAATCATGATGCCAACTCATTTGGTGACATATTTTTTGACTTGCAATTTTAAATGCATCAGGAGTCACTATTTGAAATTTGAATATAGTGACACTATTGTGATTTTTGAGCCAAAAATTTTAAATAATGTCAAATTCTGATGACTTCTTAACACTGTGCACTTCATGGATGTAGGAGGTCTTCCCACTGTTGATGTCGAGGGAGGACAGGCCCGTCATTTTGGTGAGACTAGATAATTTATCATATTTATGGTAGGAGAGCTTAACAGAGATTGGCCTCTAGTATGTCACATATGTGCCTATGATTCAAACACATCTAGTGATGATGACAACTCTGTGTGAGATATGGAACATTGAGACCTCATCCTTCCACCTTATGATAGGTGAGGCAACTTTGGAGGATGTGTGGAAGATTTTTTGTTTATTGATTCACGAAGACTATGTGATTTATGAAATTAAAGTCAGATTTGACACCTTCCTTTAGGTGATGGAGATGGATCAAATTGTATTAGTGACATCATAGATTGACTTGGAGTCATATAGAGGTCATGGGACAACATTTAGATTGATCATCATAGCCATCATTTTGGGTTTAGTGGCTCTAGATAGGTGTAGTAGAGGATTCAGCCTAGGATGGGGCTTCACATGGCATTAGATGTTGCATAGGAGGATACTATTTGCATGGGGTCTTGTGATTTTGGCCTCCTTATATCATTATTTGCATTATTTTGTTTATTGTGATGGGAGAGCCATTTGTGCAGGGGTGAATCAACTACATATTTAGGCATGAGAGCACATTTTCATGCTTCGGGCGATTGTTCAAATGGAAAACATGGGATCAAATGATCTCATCATTTGGAAATATAGAGGTGCCATCACCTTGAGGCACACTGGATAGATTGGGCTCCCATATTGGAGATGGGTGATAGATGATAGGATAGTTTTCCATTGGCTCCCATGGCTTTAGATACTGCCATGGTTTGATGATATTCTCAAAGCAGTTGTATTTTGCTAGATAGACCTGATACATGAAGGGTCAAGAGCATCATATCATCGAGAGGTACCTACTAGATAGGGTAGTGTGATAGTTTGGAGATGTCCATGATAGACCCAATGATGCCTATAGGGAAATTTTGCAAGATTGACTAGAGGTTCCTGCATGGGGACTGACTATTCTAGGTCTAGAGGTTGTAGAGAGCTTTAGAAAGTTGGTGGGTCAACCTTAGGCATATGATCAGGGATAGGTAGTAGCTTAGACTACTCCTACATATGATGTGTGGTTCATCCCTCCCAGACATTTGACAAATCCAACAGGTGTTCCTCCCAGAGGGAGACCCAGAGGCAAAGCAGTTGGGAGAGGTAGGGGTCAGGGCAACTAGGATGCCCAAGATGGTCAAGTTCTGGGGGCTCCTCCAGTTGGATAATAGGTTCATAGGTACAACCTTAGGCTCAGCCATAGGTATAGACTCAGGTACAACCTTAGCTAGGACCACTACAACCACTATATGCGTGAGACACTTAGATACAATAGTTGTAGCAATAGTTGTAGATATTGACTGGTGAGTGGGATTAGGCTTGCCAATAGGTTTTAGTGATTGTTGTTGTGCGATACTATGCTTGGTAGTAGGTGGTTGTAGTTACAACTAAGAGAGACCAGGCACTATAAAGAGTACATGCTATTACTACTAAGAGAGATCAGGAGGTTTCTTGATGCCAAGAGATTGAGACTATTGTGGTGATTACTCATGGTCAGACAACTTCAACATAGTTATACCAAGAGGCCATTATGGAGGCTACATATTACGAGTAGCATTATCATCATGATGTTCCAGTAGCCTTGAGATAGCCATATTTCTCATAGCTTAGTAATGCATGACCCCGAGCAAAGGATCAACCTAAGAGGCAAGCTAGAGAGAGTAGCAGCCACTAGGTCTAGTTGATTATGTATAGATACATTTCTAATTTTGCTCCATTTATATCATTGATATACATTCTTGGGCTCCTTTTTGATATCCTCATGAATATTGTACTTTGGATCAATGTTCATACACTAATCCAAATTTTGTACCATGACATTCATTTTTTGATATATAGATGATACAAATATGGATGATTCATGTTATGATGTGTTCACTTTATTTCATGAATGGATGATATGATATAGATGCATTTTATTCAATGATGTATGGATGTACTTTATTTATGCCTATATGATATGTGATGATCATGATATGTAGATGTTATGGATGCAAATGATGAGGATTAATTTTATTTTTTGTATAGTTTCTATGTATTTTATGATGATGATGATGTATGCATGTGGATGTATGTATACAAATTCTTATGATATGCAACGATTTAAGATGCTTTAGAGTAAAAAATCTATATTATTCATCACAACCCAAATGATAATGTAGAATGTATGGTGTGAAAAGATCATGAGATGGATGCTATGATCATGTTGATTAATGTTTTATGATTATGTTGATGGGTGCATTTATGTTGATGGTTTGTGGATGAAGGATGGATGCATTGATGATGTTTTTGTCGATTGTCATGATACCAAGTTAGGGTAGAGAGAAGATAGAAGAATAAAGAATGAATGACCATTAATTTTGATGATTGCTTCAAAAAATCAAACAAGTCTTTGATCCATTGAGACTTTATTAGAGATGGTGATGAGACAATCTAAAATGTAGGATGGGATGCTCACACTTCAGGATTGGGATTTTTCATCATTCCTTATTGTTTGATATAACACAAAGACATGATGCATCAAGGTACTGATAACCAAGATAGTGTTGTATCTAGTGTAATTAAATTTGTCTCAACAAATAGATAGGATAGTTCTTGTTCATAGATTGACATAATAAAGCATCATCGAAATGCAAGTTAGAAGCTTAGAACTATTAGTGTAATTAATATTTAATTACACATTAGCATAACTTTACTTAGGTATTATTTATTTCCTAGGTTAATTAATTCTCATCTTTATCTTTTGGGCTATCTTGTTGCTCAAGATAATATTAGGGTTATGCATCTTTGCTTTTATAAAGAAAATAATTATCTTGTAATTATTGAATTCTCGAATAATATTATGTTGCACATTTTGCAACCTCTCTACTTTTTCTATTTTTCTCTTATGTGGAAGGTGATTTTTCTGGTTTGCAATCAGATCTTGGTTTCTAACATGGTATCAAAGCCTCGATTTGTAACCCCTTCTCATATTTTTTGAGAAAATCATTGCAGAGTTTGTTTGGGATTCCTCGAGGGTATCATGCCTTGATTTCATTTATGCAACATTTTGGATCAGATAAGGCCTCACCATTAGATTCAGAGCACTGGAAAAAGTCAAGATTGGCTTTTATTTTTTGATTTTGGGCTTCGTTTGTTAGATCTATGAGGATTTGAAGTTTATGAGGGTTTCCAGATCCAGAGAATACCTAAAAATTTTGAGCGTTTTCAGCCCAAACATACCTCACCATCACGTTTAGAGTTCCCAAAACCCTAAAATTGACTATCAAATCATCAAAATTGGACACAGTGACTCTGGGAGGTAATTTTTTTCATTTTTGGATTGTACAGCTTGGTACGGCACACAATCCAAGAAAAAAATTAAAAAACAAGAGTTAATGGGCCCTGCCATCAGTTAACGGTTAATGCTAGTGGTTAGCCTAGACACTAGGCTTAACTCCAAACCCTTTTGGAGGAGTTTTGGTATTTTGGGCATAACTTTTGTGTCCAAACTCAGATTTTCAAAAACGAGATATCATCGGAAAGCTAGTTTCAAGAAATTTCTAGTGGTACTGTTTATTTTTTAGTAGGTTTCTATTTATATGCATTTATTTCTGTTTGAAGTTAGATTTTTATTTTGGAATTTTGAGCTCATAACTTTTTTCCACAATATCTAATTTTTGTCTTCTTTATGGCATTGGAAAGGTATTGAGGAGCTTTATCTTTCTATCCATGCACTTTTTTCTATATTTGTCCCAAGTTTTTCATTATTCCAGATTTTTCCCGATGGGTGTTTTTGGAGATTACTTGGATATTTTGGTAGTTGGAAAGGTGAAACTTGAACATTTGTACTTCATTTCAGTACCACATCATGTTATTTTTTGTTTATGCATACTTAGCATACTCTCCTTTTACAATTGGTGGGTTATTGTAATAAATGAACTATGATAAAGTTCCATTCAGGGGGGGTTTCTTGCATAATAAATCTAATTAGAGTGTAGTTTTCACTTTGATCTCCATCTTGATTTGTTGGCAACTTGTATGGGTTATATCTAGTCTCTTAGTTTCTTTTAGCCACATGTTTTCCTATAGCTTGACACATGTCAGATTCATTAGTTCACACTTTAGATTGAGAGCCTATGGTTAATGATCCACATTAGATCCATCTTAGTCTGAAGGCCATATTTGTATGGTTAATTTTCTAGAGTCTTTATGGTACTCCTTCCCATGGAAGAGTTTTAGTATCAGTTTGGTATCGACATCGAGTTACAAGGCTTCCAGATTATGCCATCATCTCATCTACTGTTGCTTCACAGATTCCAGGGTTGTTCCAGTTTGTAATTTTTTGAGTGTTTCATGGAATCAAGTTGATTATGGTTTTGGTTTTAGTTGTAGATAGAAGTATCTTTCCTTGCTTGTCAAATTGTGGCTCCAGTGTTACCCCATAGTGTTCTTCCAGTGCTTTTTTGTAGCAGTCATCTCATTGTAGGGGGTTTTGTCCCACTAGGTTTTCCTTCTCTACCTCATCTTTGCATTTGTACATGAGTACCTAATCAGGCCTTGTTTTCAGGACTCATATTTGAATAACAATTTGCTTCTCCCTAAGTTGCACTTATGGGGGGTGTTAGTGTAATTAATATTTAATTACACATTAGCATAACTTTACTTAGGTATTATTTATTTCCTAGGTTAATTGATTCTCATCTTTATCTTTTTGGGCTATCTTGTTTCTCAAGATAAGATTAGGGTTATGCATCTTTGCTTTTATAAAGCAAATGATTATCTTGTAATTATTGAATTCTCAAATAATATTATGTTGCATATTTTGCAACCTCTCTACTTTTTCTATTTTTCTCTTCTATGGAAGGTGATTTTTCTAGCTTGCAATCAGATCTTGGTTTCTAACGAGAACATATTGGACCAAAGCATATTCAATAGTCAACAACATACTCCAAATGACCTTCCTACACATAACTAAGCAAGTATGTGCCAAGATTATTTTACAAGAGTATTCACAAGCACATCAAATGAAATATAATGATTGATACCCCATTCCTTTCTCTCTAAATCATTTTGTTAGGCATCATCGAGAGGTCCTCAGAATGAGTCATTAAGATAAATCATAAGAAATGATCAAATACAAATAGTTAGTGTTATCTATAGCTCTTACCTAGTTTAAGTTTAACTAAGGTGATTTTTGATACTCATGTCCATCGTAGGAAGGATAAATACTAGGACATGTTGATTATAGGGTTGTTTGATGTTAGGATGATGATGCTAAGATGAGTCATTGTTGTAAACTTCATTGACACATTTACCTATGATCTAGGCTTTAGATTTTGACTTTTAGGTTCGCACTTTATGACTTGTTATACTTGCTTTCTACTTGTTTTGCCAAAGGTTGAAGGCGATGACTGATTTATTATGGGTGAAAGTTTATTATAGGTGAAAGCGAAATGGGATGGATGGTTTTGGATTTTTTGGAATTTTTGAATGTTTTGGCATTTTGAGAATGTTTTGAGGTTGTTTAGAATTTTTAGATTTCTAAGGTTGTTTAGGGTTTTCTGAATTTTTTGAGGCTTTTTAGGTCTTTTGAATGTTTTCTATTTTTTTCTGGTTATTCAAATTTCAAATGTTTTTGTGTTTTCTAAGATATTTGGATGTTTAAGGATTTTTCAATATTTGAATGTTTAGGGGTTTTCTGAGTATTTGGATGTTTTTGGGTTTTTTGAGAATTTTTGACATTCAACCAAAAAATAACCTAAAAGACCTATCCTAGGGGCCTTATGGGCTAATCAAAGATTAGCCTTGCCTACATTGTACACGTAGAGACTGCATAGTTTGATTGAATCAATCTATTTACAAGATGAAGATATGAATAGATAAAAGATGCTAATTTATTATGATGGACTTCTAAAGGATTGATCAAGGGTGTCTTTGGGACACATCAATGATGGCCTTGCCTATGTTTCAAGCTTAGATATGACATAGTTCGACAAGAAGACCCTATTTTGGGTTTTTTCGATGTTCGACCATTTTAGGGATTTTGATATATTTTGAATGTTTTGGATTTTTTATTCAGATGGTTTATTTATGCAAGGTGCCTATTTACCATGTTTTCACCAAAGTGCCACTGAAGTGGTTTTCACTACAGGATGATTTTTTTCTTTACTTTTTCAATCCTTTTTCCCATTTTTTGGGATTTTGATTGATTTTATGATTTTTTTTATTTTCTAATTTATACCCTTCAAGATTAGGCATAAAAAATTCTGAGATGCAAGCTATTGGTTGGCTCCTCCTACAAGGGTTCACCTTCAAGGGTTGACAGTTGGTATGCTCTTGATCAGTAGCTTGTTGTGATGACAAAGGGACCCAATGAGTTAGGCTCAAACTTTCCTTGTCTTGATCTAGAAGGTTCTTCTAATTCTACTTCAAGACTAGATCTCCTACTTAGAATGACTGACATTTGATTCTCTTTTTATACCTCTACTTCAGTCAATTTTGTTATACTTGCAAGTGATTAAGGGCATCAAGATGGCATTCATCAAGGAATTCTATCTCATTCAATCAAGGCATGCTATATTCTTCCTTAGTTACTAGGTTTTGTAGTGACACTCATAGTGATGGAAGCTCAACCTCAATAGGAAAGATGGCTTCTAATCCATAGATCAAAGAGAGAGGGGTTGCACCTATAGGAGTGCAAATGCTGGTTCAATAAGCCCAAAGAGTGGGATTTAGCTATAGATGCCAATCACGACCAACTTCATCAACTATTTTCTTTAGGATTTTTAGAATAGCTTTGTTTGTTGCTTTTGCTTGACCATTTCTTTAGGGATAGTATGGGGTAGAGAATTGGTGTTGGATATTGAATTTTTGGCACAACTCTTTCACATTTTGATATTCTAATGGGGTTCCATTGTGTAATATGAGAGTTTTTGGAACACCATAAGGAAAAAATAGGTAATTTAGGATAAACTTAGCTATCTATTTCCCCATTATATATGTCATAGGAATGGCTTCAACCCACTTAGTAAAGTATTTTGTGGACGTTATGATAAACTTATGGCCATTGTATGAGGTTGAACTGATTTTTCCTATGAGGTCAAGTCCCCATTGTGAAAAAGGCCATGGTGTGATCATCGACTACAATTCTTAAGCTGGAGCATGAATCAAATCTCCATGTTGTTGAAACTGGATGGATTTTTGCACATATTGATGAGCTTCTTTTTCCATGGTTGGCCAATAGTACCCCATCCTCAACAAAGTTTTAGCCAATTTTATACTACTAGAATGGGAACCACATATGCCATCGTATACTTCTATTAAACTAGTTAAGGCTTCCTCTTGGTTAAGAAATCATAGTAATGTCCCTTCAATGCTTCGACGGTAAAGGGTATCGCCTAGGATCATGAATTGAGATGCCTTTTTGACAAAGGTATTTTTAAGGTTTGAGGTGATATCTGATAGAAGGGTTCCTCTATTAAGGTAAGTAAAGATGTAATTGTACCATGGGGATCCAGGACCAAAAATGACACACACAAATTCAAATTTAGGGATTTTGAAAGTTGGTATTGGAAGGTTTTCTACCAAGAATTTACATTGGAGGATGTTGTTCGACATGTCTAGTAGTGATCCAATTGTTGCCATGATGCTTTGTTGTTCATGCGAGGAATCTTCATAAAAGTTATGTCTATAAAAATATATTTGAGATTCACTGCCACCTTCTTGTAAGGAGTGAGCTTATCATCTTTAGTTTGATAGTCATCATTGACTTGGTTGATAACTAGCTATGAGTCTCCATAGAATTTCATCTCTTGAATCTACCACTAAACTGCTATCCTAAGACCTATGATCAAGGCTTCATATTTAGAAATGTTGTTAGTATAGGGGAATGATAGCCTATATGATTTTGGGATACAATCACCTTGGAGGTGATGAAAAGAACGCCTGATCCTAATCCATGTTGGGTGAATGATCTTCAAAGTACATCATCCACTGAGCTATGAGATTAATAAGGAACACTAACTCATCAGGGAACTCAAATATTAAAGGGTTCTCAACATAAATGGGTGCCTTTGCTAGCTAGTTTGCGATCACTTGTCCTTTTATTTCCTTGTGCTCTACATACTCTATGTCAAACTATGTCAACATCAACACCCATTTAGCCATTCATCCCATGAGGTTTCTTTGGATAACATATATTTTAGTGGATCAAAATTTGCAATCAGTTTGATTTGATGTGATAACATGTAGTGCTTGAACTTTTTTGAAGCAAAAACTACTGCTAGTCATGCCTTCTAGAAGGAGAATAGTTCATTTAATATCCGACCAAGGTTTTGCTAATGTAGTATATGGCTCTTTCCTTTCCATTTTCATCATGTTGTGCTAAAAGAGCTCCTAGTGTTGGTAGTGTTGCTGGGATAGGATTAGTGGCTTGTTTGGTATCGATGGCATGAGCACTGGAGGTGTTAGTAGATAATCCTTGATCTACTAGAAAGATTTGTCACATTTTTCATCCCACTTGTAGGTTATCCTTTTATGGAGGAGATACGAAAAGCATAAAATCTTATCTGATAGTTAAGCTATGAACCTTCTGATGGACTAAATTATTCCTTGTAATCCTATCATATGTTTCAATGTTTCTAGTGGTTCCATGTCTAGGATGGCTTTTACCTTTGTTGGATCAATTTCTATCCCTCTTTGTGAAGCAATCAAGCCAAGAAATTTCCATGATGTAACCTCAAATACACACATTTTTCAATTCAATTGTACCTTGTATTCTTCAAGTTTGTCAAAGATAGCTCCTAAGACTTGTATGTGCTCACTTCTCTTTTTGATTTTTTCAAATTATCGTCCACATAATATTCAATTGTTTTGTGGATCATGTCATGAAAGATAAGGGTCATTTCTCTTTGATAGATTTCTCTTGCATTTTTTAACTTGAATATCATCACACTCCAACAATAGGTTTCCCATGGACAAGTGAATGTAGTTTTGTGTTGATCCTCCTTGGTGATTATGATTTAATTGTAGCCTAAAAAACTATCCATGAGAAACAAAATTTCATACCTAGTTGTTAAATCTATAATGAGATCAATGTTGGGAAGAGGGAAATCATCCTTCGAACATGCCTTGTTCAAATCTCTAAAATCAATGAATATTTTGATGCCCCCAATGGGTTTTGAGAATGGTACTAGGTTTGAAACCCACTCAAGATAATCTATTGGTTAGATGAATTCAATTTTAAGAAGCTTTTGTAACTCTAGTTTCACCAAGAGTGCTATTTGAGGGTGCATCTTCCTTATTTTCTACTTGACTAGTTTGGCTTCAAGATAGACTGCTAAGTGATGCACAACCACTTCTAGATCAAGGCCTAGCATATCTATGTATGACCATGGAAAGTTATCTATTATATGTTTGAGGAATGTTGATAGGTTCTGTTGTTCTTCATCCAACAAAGATACAGTATAAAAAGTGATCTTAGGTGCTTCTTCTATTCCCACATTGACTGGAGTAGCCTTCTTTGCAAGTACTTCTCTAGATTTATTGCACTAAGGGGGAGATTGAATCCCTTATCTTTGGGTACCTTAGAGAGGTTTTCACCATCGGATGTGTCCTTTGGTTTAACTATTTTGGGATCAAAGAGTGCCACTAGGTGGTTTTCACTCAAGGATATGCATGTTAGTTGTTTTTCATTTATTTTGAGACTGAATGATTCAATCATCTCCCCATAGTATGATCCTATATCAAGATCTCTGTCAAAGCCTACTTTGTGATCTACACATGATAAGTTGTCTTGAAGTCCCATGAATTCTAAGATCACTTCATCATTTTTGAATAAATCAAGAACCGATGGTCCTTGTTGGTTCATGTCAATGAGTTGCAGGTATACTAGGCATATTTTAGTTAGTGGGTTGTTTGAGATAAAGGGTGTTATGGATATCATAAAAAGATTTTTGTTCTCAAATAGGTTAGTGACATCAAGGGGAAAGTCATCTAAGGTTTTATCACATGATGTAGGTGACCAAGAGGAAGCCTCAACTTGTTTAGCAGATATACCTTTACCAATAAGTGTGACCTTACTAGTAGTACAACCTAATCCAAGATTATTTAATTTTTTTCTTAGGAACAATGGGTTCTAGTAAACCATTTTCATTTTATCCTAGCCTCTTATTCTTGTTATATCCCATGCTCTACATTAGTTGTAGTCCTTTTTGTCATCTTCCATAGGAAGAGTAGGAATAGGTCATTCATCTTGATAGATAAGTTTAGAGATATCTTCCTCATTGATATCTTCTTGATTCAAATCCTCCCACTTGGTGAAGGTAGTAGCTGCCATTTTTATTGTTTTAGGTTCTTTGGTTCTAGATGTGGGTTTCCCATGAGATTGAGGAGAAATAGGTAAATCTCCTAAGACAAAAGTCTCTTTCAATAGTTTTTATTTTCCAAAAGCATCATCCCAGATCACTACTTTGACATTGGGTATACTCTACACAATGGGTTTTTTTGATGCTGAGATAGGAGCTAGGGATGATGGGTCAACAAATGAGCTTGATGGTGTAGGTCCATTATTTTTGGGTATTTGTGGGATCTTATAAAACTGGGCCTCAAGAATTTTGTAGTAGTAGAAAGGCTCAAGATCTTCATGGATAGTGATTTATCTACCTTCAAAAGGAAACTTCACACACTAATGATAGGTTGAGGCTATAGCTTGTAGAGAATGGATCCATGGTAGACCAAGTAGTATGTTATAAGGAAGAACAAGATCAATCACTGGTATGTAGTTTCTACAATAAGAGGTCCCACTTGGATTTGAAGTGCAATGATTACTTTTGATACTCATTCTTGTTCGTCATATGCCCTGATGGTGGTATTTTTTGTCTTCTCAATAGTATCTTCTGAATAGCCTATATTTTTTATCAACTGTAGGGTACAAATATCCAGAACAACACCTCCATCTACCAAGACTCTTTTGACGTTTTTTTTATGAATAACAACCTCAAGGTGTAAATCACGGATATGAGATGGTTGTGATGGTAGATATTGTTTAGAGAAAATGAGATGGTTGATGATATGGCCTACCATAGCTTGAAACTGATCGATATCAATGTTATCAGGAACAAATGACTTAGATAAGGTTTTTCTAGTATTTCTCTATATGTAGGGGATAACCTTAAGAGGTATAAGATTGATATTTGCATGGGGGTTTGTTTGAGCTGATCTATAAGATTGTACTTGCTAGGATTAGATGTGGGAAAATTAGGCTATGTCCTAGATTGAGATGGGACTCCATGAAGGGTTATTTTTCCATATTGTGTGGTGACTCCACATTATGTACTAGCTCCTTTGATGGTGACAACTATGATAACACTATCGTAAGAGGAAACTACATTGAAATAGGTATGTTCCCATTGGTGTAATCCTTAGCTTTGCCACTATTTTTTTCTTTGTTATGATCCGGCATAGGTTTTTTTAATATCTTGAGATCCTAATTCCTAGTTGGTACCTCAATAGATATGGTATCATTTTCTATGAGATCTTGGATGATATTCTTGAGTTTCATACAATTTGTTGTTTTATGAACTTTAATTTTATGAAATTCATAGAGATCTTGCTCGTTGTACCAAGATGGATTCTCTTGTGGTTCTTTGTAGTTTTCAAAGTTAGGAAATATTATCAGATTTGACTCTACCAATTTCTTCATGATTGTTTCAATGGGTTATGATAAATATGTGTACTTGCATTTGGGATAGTTTTTCTTGTTGTTGGTTTTCATTTGTTGCATGTTGGTGTTACTAATCTAATTGTTATGAGGTGGTACTATTTGTTGCACAGCTAGTTGGATGTTAGCAACTTGATTTTTATTAGGTCTAGGAGCACTTAGTATGACCTTAGCATCTACTACACCATCATTTGTTATGTTTTTGTTCTTATCCCATACACAAGGTTTCTCATTTGAACTAGTTGAAGGACACTTGTCTTTGTAAGATTGATTATTTCCTTGTGATATTAGATCTCTTTCAATGTTAAGGGCTCTAGGGATCAACTTGTCATATGATGTGATGCATTGCATTTTCAAGTGGAATGATAGATCTAGATCTAGATTGGCTATAATGATTCATACTTGTTGTTCATTAGGAAGATGCCACTTTATTTTACTAGCTCTTTGTATCCATCATTGTAAGAAATTAGCAAAAGTTTCTCCTTGATTTTGTCTAAGAATGTATAATTCTTTTAAACTAATGTCCATCTCAAAATTGGAGTAGTGATTGACAAATTTGTCGGCAATTTCTTGAAAAAAATTGATACCAAGAGGAAAATGAGAAAACCAATCCATAGCATGACCTATTAGACTTCAAGGGAAGAGGCGCATTAGATATAAATCATTGTAAGACACCTCCATGCAGATGACATTAAATTTTTTGATATGGTCCATAGGAAATTCTCTCCCTTTGTATTTGTCAAATTTGGGGATTTCAAAACCAGGAGGGAATGGTATCATTGCTATGTTTTGATCAAATGGGTAATGACATAAGTTTTTTGTATGAGGTTTCTTTGTCCTACCCATGTGAAGGTCTTGCATTTCTTGTGAGAGTGCTTTTAATTGTGATGCTAGATCATCTTAGGAGTTAGGTGGAGGAACATATGGTGGGATGACAGATGAATTATATGGGGTGTATGATGGTGTGAGATTCTATGAAAGTGATGGATATGTTCCCAATGTGTTTGGATTGATGATGTTCAAATGAGGATAATAGGAACCTTGTTGTTATTGTTGGGCATATTGTTGAGCTTTATATTGAGCTTGTTGTTTTTGTTGTTGCACCATTATGGCTTGTTGTTGGGTCTGATGTTGTTGGTGTGCTAATAAAGCTACTTATTGTGATTTTTTTTGTTGGTTGAACGGCTTGTGCTTGTTGCTGTTATTGTGCTAAGGCTACTTGTTGTGCTTGGTTGTTTCCTATGCTGCTAAGGCTACTTCTTGTTATTGTGCTTGGGATGCTTGCTAAGCCACTAAGGCTGCTTGTTGTTGTTGTGCTTTGGCTTCTTGTTGAGCCACTAAGGCTACTTGTTGTTGTTGTTTTTGTTAGACAACTTGTCGATAGGATTGTACTTGTTATAGAGCTAAGTCATATCCTTGCAATACGGGATCAGGTGGTTGTTGAGAAATTTGTGAAGGATTATGGATATTGATGTTTTGAGTGGGTATTAGATTGCTCATGAAAGGTGGAGGATTCCCTTGATTTAAAATTCCTTGCAAGATTGTAGAATGAGGTGGAGGAATGTATGTTTGAGGTCCTGATTGATTTGGCATAGTAAAGGGGGTTGTAGGAAAAGATGATGATGTCGTTAAATTTTACAATGAATGGCACGCTAGGACCTTGAGTCCATTGATTAAAAATATTCCCTTGTCCTATGTCTTGTAGATTTCCCTATGAAAAAAATGTAATCAAGGGGTTTGTGATCAAGGTAACTTTGGGATGGATAGAACTTGTAACCAAGGGATTTTTTTTGAGGTGGATTGATGGTGGATGATGTGAAAATGGTAGATGGGATGGATGAACCCATTAGACAATTGGATAAACTTGTCCCTATTTGCATCAAAAGTTGGTTTTGTGATATAGTATTGACACCCATGTGTGTTGTTTTGAGATACTTGATCTATACTGCTCTACATGATAGTGGGAACACTTGTGGTACTCATAGGTATGGATGAGGAAAGGTGTCCATGAAATGTTGAAGTGGTGGTGGAATAATGAAGTTCAAGTGGTGTATGTAGTTGTTTTGGAGCTTCAGGAATAGGAGGATCACCAAAAGTAGGTGTCCAAGTGGTAGTGGGTGGTGGAGGTTTAGTGTCAAGGGTACCCACAAGTTTACTACTTTCAAATGGTGATGTAAGACCAAAATCTTTAGCAAGGCTGGTTGCAATACTAGGAATGCAAGTTTTATTTAGCCCTAGCAATGGAGTTGTGAAACCTTGCATGAAATTCTATGCTATAAACATTAGGGAGATGGGAGCTACATTTTCAAGGGCTTTATGTTCCATAATTTCTTCCCTAGTAAGTTCAAATGGATTATTCATGATGTCTTTGATTTCATATGGTCATGAAGGAGATGATGGCTATTGTGATGGGGTAGCATGACTTCTAGGATCAAATTCCTAAGGATTTGGATCACTTGAGGTAAATGTAACTTTGGTTTTCACCATGATTCTCTTATGTTGTGATCTTGTCTTTACCATAAATTTTGTGTCACCTATGGGAGAGTTGTGTTGAGTTTTATAATATTTTAACTCTATAGTTGACTCAAATCTAGGTAAAAGGGATGCTCTAAGTATTTTGAGAGAAATGATGATAGTGTGGGATGAAAAGATGAGTGATGTGGGAAGTGATCTTTGCAAACGTTTTGGGACAACACTTTTGACTTGAGTTTTATGTTTTGATGTTGGGATAAAGGATGCGAATGAACCTAGAAATATTTAGTGTAGACTTGTGACCTTCAAGATGAGCTAGTTCAAAAATGATAACTAGCTTAACTAAGTGCATGGAAAAGGATACATTTCACATACAAAGTAGGTAAGTTAGTAGTTGGTTCAATTGATTTTTAAGTCCCAAAGTGTTGGTGTATTTAAAAATTTTCAAAGTTGGATGATGTGACAGATGAAATTTGATGAAGGGGTGGGTGAAATGTTTGACCCAATGTGGACTAAAAAAGTGAACCCTTTTTGTTTTGATAAGACCAAGGTAGTGAGAATGATCCTATACCTCTAAAATGTTCAAATCCTCAAGACTCAATGATTTAGAAAAGTTGTTGATCCTAAAAAAGATGAGGGTTTTGGCTCATAAAGAACATGTACATGTTTGGATATTTCTTTAGTGTGCGCTCATAAAATTTTATCAACTTTTTTCTATTTTTGAAGAGTTCCTTAATATGGTAGTTGATTATTTTTGCACTACAATGTCTGAGCTTGAAGTGATGACTAGTTGACCTTTTTTGGGATCCTTACTTTGTGTGAGATCATCTAGTAAAGTGAACATTTGTTTTTACAAGACCAAGGTGGTGAGAATGATGCTAGACCTCTAAAATGTTCAAGTCCTAGAAAAATAATGTTGATTTAAATGTGAGGATGGATGGGAATGCTCAAACATGTTTGGTCTCTCCTAGCTCGGGCATTAAAGTTTCCCATCAAAGTGTAATGACTGCGGTAAAATATTGAAGCCCACTTTTGGCCATACCTTGTTCTATGATTCCTATGTCTAAAATGAAGTGCTAGAGATTTTCCCCTACAATTTTTTATTTTTTGATGAATCATTTATGGGAATTTGGTATCATATAAAAAGATTAGGATTTTGACTCCAAAAGAATGCATATAATTCTAGACTATATCTTGAAGCGTATCTATAAAAGTTTTCTACCAACCTGTCTCTATTTCTATGAAGCACTAAAAGGAATTTCTTGAGAGCTTTTGGAGTGAGATTCCTAAGCCTAAAATTAGGACCTATAGAACTTAGCTTAGGGATCCTAATGCTTCGTGAGATCATGTGAAAATAGTTTAAGTTTATGGAAGAAAGGAGGATATTTAGTACCACATTGGAGTTGGTAATGTGGGCCTTCTAGCCTCAATATCAGCTTGTTCCTCTTCTTTGTCTAAAATGGTTGTTACATTTCTCCACTGTGTATTTGTTTACTTGTTTTCAAAAGTAAAGCTTCTCAAACAACTAATAAGATTTATTTTTTCACCGTTTATGAGTTCAAATTTTGGATAAATTATAGAACCTGGAAGATTAAGTTGTTCAATAGGAGAAATCAGTCTCCAAATAGTCATGTGGGGTTCATTTTTCAACTTATCTTGCTTAAGTGAATTGATTTTACCACAAACACTCATCTTGATTATGTTTCCAAACTAGATGTTTATGTCAAAAACATCATAACTCTCACAATTTCCGTTTCATGAAAATCATGAGGTTAAAGCCATAATTTCCTATGTTGTCTTTGGGAAAATATGGGTTCGAGATTAATGTCAAGATATTTAGAAATCAATAGGGATAAATCCTTAGGACAAGCAGTAATATCAAGGCTAACTCAAGAAGTCCATATTTGAGCCAAAGTGTTTGAAATTTTGAGGATGATAGTAAATGTTTGTTTTTGGCTCATTTAGAAACCAAGAAAAGTGTTAAAGTGACTCACAATCATTTACAACCCTAGGATAGAAATGGCCATATATGTTGAGTCCCTACTATGATCTCTCCAAACACTAGACAATGTGAACAGTTAGAGATTTGGTGGCACTGGCTCCCCTCCATGGTGTTACTTGTGAAATTTTAAATTCCAAGGCCTGTATAATAATCCTTTGAATGATGCCTTTGTTAAATCCTATATGTATTTAAATCATAGTTTTATCAAATTTCATAACTAACCGTGGCTTTGTCAAGTTTCCTAACTAAGCCACTAGGTTCTGAAATTCTAGAATTGCCCAATCGTAACCTTTGTGGTGATGGACTATGAAGTCGAGACATCAAAAGTTTGTAAAAACTTAAAACTCTTGACTAATGGTTATGAAGTTCTACTTCTTAATGACTGGGTGATGTCATTGGAATGCACAACTTTTAAGCTATTAGTTCATTAAATAAGCTACATGACACCTTTAAGGAATGTCTCCTCAAATAATTTGGAATGTCAATTTGAAATGTAATGTAATCTTTTAAATCCTCTAAAAGGGAAGCTATTAAATAAGGAAGTTGGTGAAATATATTTCATAGTAGGTTGGCATGTTTCTCTTGGCCAATAAATGGTCACTTCTCACCATCAAAATTAAACAAGCTTGCATGCAAGAGAAGGTAACAACATTTTTCAATTCAAGAATTTTTCTCAGGATGGTACTTCTTGGTGAAGTTGTAGAATGGGAAGATGAATTGGTTCCTATCATACAACCCAATTTGAATTGGCCAAAAGAGGAACAATTTGACATCATTTTTTAACTATGTTCATTAGCTTGGAAAGAGAAAACTAGCTATGTTGAGTATAATCAGATGATCTTCATCTTGGATGAAGAAGAAGAACATGCTGAATTGTGGAATTTGGTCATGGAAATGCAGTTAGAATTGTTTAGGGTTCCGGCTCATCCAATAGTTTAGTGGTGTGCATGGGTTTTCACAACATGTAATGATAACATTCTTTATAGAAATCTTTCTATCTAGAAGTCTTTTTTCCTTTTGGTCATTTTCAAGACCATTACTTTTGTAATGTAATAGTTTTGGTTTGCCTATATATATAAAGAATCAAAAATATGAAAGGGGAGAGGGAATAGAAAGAAAAGCAAGAATTTTGAGTTTGGAAAAATAGTTTTATTGTATAGAGAGGGGGACTTTGAACCCACTTATAAGCATTAAAGAATAAAGAGATATTATAAACCTTTGTGTTTATCAATATTATCTTTGATTACAATTGAATTGTGCTTCTTTGTAATCTCTTTAATGTTTATCTGTTATATGAAACTGAGTATGTGATTATTTCTAGAACTTTGAATTTAGGATAATTCATCTATTGAAAGAAGTTCCAAAAATCATTATTTTCCTTTTTTTCTTGTTGTGGGTTTAAGAAATATGGGATTTGAATCATTTTTTTATATTATTCTTATCCTGGATTATCTCATCACATTTACTTTCATGATTATGGGTAAATGTCAGTGAAACTTTCCTACTTTCTAGTTAAAAGCATACCCAATTTTCCCATTCATTGAATATCATTAAAAGGTAGTTGCACCTTGTAAAAGAAGCAGAGAGCACTTTCAAATACCATTTCCCATGAATCAATTGTTGGTGATATTTGTCCTTTTACCTAGGCATTTTGAGTCATTTTTTGTATTCATTTATGAAGGATAAATCTATCAACCAACAGATTTTGGTGACTCTGTTAGGGAAAACATGAATGCAATAAACAATTGGTGTATTTTTCATTAGAAAAATTTTAAAGTACCTCCCTGAGGATGGAGGTTGGAAAAATTTTAAATAGTGGTTCACTCAGAAGTATTATGTCCTAAGACTTGTACTAATTTTTTTTTTGCATTTACGCAATGAAATTAACTTCCTCTCAGCCATGGGGAAGTCATTTTAGCCCTCTCTCTTTACGTATATTTTCACCATTTCCTAAAGGATCAAGAAATTATTTCTCAAAATTTGATGGAGAAGGTCCTCTAGATGCTAAAAAACACATTTTTTCCTTCATAGTTGCTTACGATATTTTGGGGGTAAGTCAAGAAGATGTTTTTGTCAAGCTATTTATTGAATCTATTAATGGGCTTGTTGCTAATTGGTTTTGTCATTTAGAATATGATTGCATAACTAATTGGAATTCATTAAAAGATAAGTTCTTGGGAAGATATAACGGCCATGTAGATGAAACTACCTTGTTAAGACAATTTTTCAATATTCATAAGCATCAAAATGAAAAGATCAAAGATTTTGTGGATAGGTTTAATAGATTTCTTAGAGAGATTCCTACTTCTATTCGGCCAAATAAATGAATGCAGATTTTCACTTTCATTTCTTCTTTGCACCTAGATGTTTAGTTT
Organism: Sequoia sempervirens; assembly: GCA_007258455.2. NCBI lineage: Eukaryota > Viridiplantae > Streptophyta > Pinopsida > Cupressales > Cupressaceae > Sequoia > Sequoia sempervirens. The sequence continues at coordinate 422,831,352 of VDFB02193867.1, forward strand.
TTTTTAAAAAGGTGTAAAATAAATGATATTGAAATTGCACAAGAAGAGGCTATAAAAATTGAGGATGATATGATTCAAAGTGGTCTATGGAAGGTGAACCTGCTTGAGTTGAATAATGCCTTACTAAAAACAACCCCTTATCCTATAGAGTTCCAATGCACACAACCTCCTACTGTCGAACATTGTAACCTCTCTATTTTCACCCTTGAACATTTTAATAGAAAAAGAGAAATTGAGGAAGAAACTAATTCTTGTGGTAATGGAAGGATTGAGGCCTATTATTTCTAGTGTGAACATAATAAACCTACAAATCAATCAAATGAAAAAAGAAGACAAAAAATTCTTCGAAAAATGATAATCTCTTAGATTCCTTATTTGCAACAAAAATACATTCATTCACTTTTTCTACAAATGAAGAATTACTTGGAAGCATTAAACATGAAAATGAAATTACCAACATCTTATCTTCTAGTCATATGCAAGCTGATTATGAAACTTTCAGATTTTAAAAGAAAGTTGGTATTGAAGGAAATTTACAAGAAGTCATAAATGGTATTTTTCTTGAATCCTTTCATTTTAAAGATCTTGATGCCAAAGATTTTTCTAGGTATAGTATTGAATATGATAAAACAAATGAATGTGTTGAATCTCATATTATTCACCATCCTAATCAGTGTTTCCATGAAGGAAAAAATGATTTTTTGTGTGGAAAAGAAGATATTGCAACTGCATTGCAAGACATGAGTGTAAGTGGTGAAATAAGTTATGAAATTTTTTAATTAGAAAGAGGAAATGTTTTAGGGTATGTGCATGATCATCATGGAAAGAATAGGCCCTTAAGTGGCAAAAAATTCAGAAAAATTAGTGTTAGGCAACTTGACGTAAAAATTTGAATAAGTTATCTATATTATTTCAAAAATATGTAATAATAGAACTTGTATAAAATTGAATGTAGTTTCTAAACTACTAGGTTTATTTAAAAATAAATAAAATGTATTTGGTGAAAATTTGAAATTTTAATGCAGTAGTACTTAAATTTAAGGGAAAAAATAAGTAGGTGTTTGTTTGACCACCTTAACCATAATAAAATGATAATACTTTTTATAAGATTTTATATATAAGTAGAGGACTCATGTACAGATGTGATGCATATTTTTTTGTAATTTTTTTCCAAGTAAATAATTAATTATGAATTTTTTATTACAAATTTTTAAAAATATAAAAAACTAGTATGTCTGACCACCTTAACTCAGTCAAAACTTCATGAAATTTAATTTTTATTTTTTAAATCCTTTAGTATGTAAAGCATAGAATGTGATACCGTTTGAAAGTTATAGATGTTTTTCAATTAGCCTATCGATCAAGAATTTAGTTGTAATTCTAATAGAAAATGAATAATTATTTATTAAATTCAAATTAAAGCATAATTTATATTGGTGGAAAGTTGAGAATCTCCTCTAAAAACCCTTTTTGTTTCATCAATTTTGGGTAAAAAAAAGTCGTCAGCCACATACCCTACAAATACCCATAATATTGCCACCTTTTGGCCCATTGTGATCATACACATACCCTTTAGTTGGGAACAGCTTCACCAGAAAGGATGAGAATTCCTAGCCCAATACACTTCTAGATTTGCAAGAATTTGGTGATCAGTTTTCTGATTTGCATAATTCTTTATTTGTTGACAGAAAGACTAAGCATGTTCCCAAATACAATGCAATGTGTGTTGTGGGTCAAGATCTAGGATTTCAAAATGATATAATCACGTACATTTATGGTACTAGAAGGAGGGTTTCATTTGATGGTTTGTGTGTGGGTTGTCCAATCCAAGGTTTACTTTCTTGAAGCTGGTTAAAGTGAATGTGCCACCAGGTTTTACCTGAGGTCATTAAGATAAATATTGAGGATCTTATGATAGGTCAAATTGGTATAATTTGTCAAACAAAATAGTTGCATGATGAAAACTAGCTTCTTGAGGGCTAGATTACTGATTGAAGATTTTTCTATGGAGCCATTCTTTCCAATTTTATCAAGTTAGCCACTAGTTGGTGATTAATTGTATGCATGCTCTTTTTCTACTCAGTATTATTTCATACGAGCTTCTATTTCTCTCAACCCATGAATCGATTTGCTTAAATAAAGGTTACCTATAGGTAGGGTTGTTGGTCTATGTAAATAGTCAAAGCTTTGGTTTCTTTTCTACTTTGTCTTTTTTTGGCTCACTCACTTTTTGGTTTGTGCCTAGTTCCCCTTCACCATGTACAAGTATTTCCCCGTAATACTGTTTTCTTTCGGCTCCACACCTAATGGATTTGGACTAGTCTTCCCCAAAGCTTCTAGAGTTCTCTACATTTTCTACAAAAATATAGTCCCCATTCATAGCCAATGTTACTTGTGAAATTTTTAAATTCTAAGGCCCATATAAAAATCCTTTGATTGATTCCTTTGTTAAATCCTATATGTACTTAAATCGTGGTTTCAACAAATTTCATAACTAATCGTGGCTCTGCCAAGTTTCCTAACTAAGCCACTAGTTTTTGAAATTCTAGAATCGCCCAAATGTAACATTTGTGGTGATGGGCTATGAAGTCGAGACGTCAAAAGTTCATAAAACCTTAAAACTCTTGACTAATGATTATGAAGTTCTACTTCTAAGCGAGTGAGCGATTTCATTGGAATGCATGACTTTTAAGGTGTCAATTCATTAAATAAGTTGCACAGAACCTTTAAGAAATTTCTTCTCAAATTCTTTGGAATTTCAATTTGAAATGTAACGTAATCTTTAAAATCCTTTGAAAGGATAGCTATCAAATAAGGAAGTTGGTGAAATAGATTTCATAGCAGGTTGGCACATTTCTCTTGGCCAATAAATGGTCACTTCTTGCCACCAAAATTAAACAAGTCTTCATGTAAGAGAAGGTAACACCATTTTCTAGTTCCATAATTTTTCTTGAGATGGTACTTCCTAGTGAAGTTGTAGAATGGGAAGATGAATTGGTTCCTATCATACAACTCAATATGAATTGGCTAGAAGAGGAACAATTTGACATCATTTTTGAACTATGTTCATTAGACTAGAAAGAGAAATCCAGCTATGCTAAGTATAATTAGATGATCTTCATCTTGGATGATGAAGAAGAATGTGCTAAATTGCATAATTTGGTCATGGAAATGTAGTTGGAATTGTTTAGGGTTCTGGCTCATCCAGCAGTTTAGTGGTGCCCATGGGTTTTCACGACACATAATGATAACATTTTTTACATAACTATTTCTATCTAGAAGTCCTTTTTCCTTCTAGTTATTTTAAGGACCGTTACTTTTGTAATGTAATAGTTTTGGGGTGCCTATACATATAAAGAGTCTAAAATATGAAAGGGGGGGAGGGAATAGAAAGAAAAGCAAGAATTTTGAGTTTAGAAAAATAGCTTTATTGTATAGAGAGGGGGAATTTGAACCCACTTATAAGCATTAAAGAATAAAGAGATATTATAAACCTTTGTGTCTATTAGTATTGTCTTTGATTACAATTGAATTGTGCTTCTTTGTAATCTCTTTAATGTTTATATGTTATATGAAACTAAGTATGTGATTATTTCTTGAACTTTGAATTCAAGATAATTCATCTGTTGAAAGAAGTTCCAAAAATCATTATTTTCCTTTTTCTTTCTTGTTGTGGGTTTAAGAAAAATAGGCTTCGAATAGTTTATTTATATTATTCTTATCCTGGATTAGCTCATCGCATTTACTTTCATGATTATGGGTAAATGTTTGTGAACCTTTCATGCTTGTAACTAAGGGTTAACTTTTAAGTCTTAGATTATCAAATGAATTGAAAGCATAAACCCAAATAAAATAATGAAGTGCAAGGGAATAGTAAATGGAAACACAAAAAATAGAACAATCTCACCTCGTGTCTTCAATCTCCATGGCTGATCTTCATTACACCTTCTAGCTTGCTGATTTGTGTTGCCCTCAGATCAAACATGTGAGCAATATTTAATGAATTTCTACACAAGCTTTGAAGGATTTGAATCTAAATACCTGTGACCAAATGAGTTAAATACCTATGCCTAAACATTCCAAGACTAAAATGGAATATGACAATAAATACTACAAGTTCGTCTAATCTAAAAATGAGAGCAAAATAGCATTTTATAGAAAATGCCATTTTGAATGGATGGACGGGATCAAATCTTGATAGAGACCTAAAATTAGAGGACAAGATTTAATCTGATAATCTCTAATCAGGGTTAGGGAAAAATCATTAAGTGAATAGTCAAGATGCCATCTGAGAAAATCTAATTGGTAGTGGAGAATAAATGAGATAATTAATTTCAAAAATAAAGATTTTCAAAAATCAAGAAGATAAAGATTGTTTGATTTGTGAGATTCAAAAAATCTAGAAGATAAGAGTTGAACTGAAGATCAGATTTGGAAAATCAAGAATCTACTCGATTACCTGATTTTTGGAAGATTATTTACCATTTTGACCTTTATGAGATAATAAATAATCAATTTTCAGATTATTTACCAAAATGGATTGTTAGTTAAGAATGTGATGATATTTTGAATATTAATTTTGGCAATTAAATAATTAAAGATAATTATTTAATTTAGAAGATAGGATTAATTGTTTAAATAAATTAATAAATTTATTTAATTATGAGAATTAGTGACATATTAAATAAATAAATGAAATTCATTTATTTAATAATCAGGAAGAATTAAATGAAGAAGGGTAATTAAATAAATTAAGAAATTTATTTAATTAAGGGAAGAGTTAGACAATTAATGACATATTTAATAAATAAATAAATTTATTTATTTAATAATTATGAAGAATAAAAGGACATGAATTAATTAAAAAATAATGATTTATTTAATTAATAGTTGAATGTGGACAAAAGACATAATTAAATGTCATAATTATGCTAGGATAAAAGTGGTAAAAATAGAGCTTGCAGGCCTAGGTCCTTTTTAAGTGTATACATTTTGCCCCTCTTGACATAATGTAGCATGAGGCATTGTGACCAAGAAAATAAGTCAAAACCATAAACTAGTGAAGGTATAGAGTATTAATTCCCCCTTGGGAAATTTTTCATATTTTGGGTCAGCAGTAGAAAAATTTGGAAAGGGTCCCAATAAGTCAATTTGATGACCATAAAAAAGATGGCGCAGATGGTTTTGATTTCTGACATGTTTAAGACAACCAATGGGGTGGTCAAAGTCTGTCAAATGAGCCTCCAGTAATAACCTAGTTGACAAATGTCATTTTGACTTTATAAATAGGTTGACAAAGTGGTAAAAGTCAATTCATTTCTACTATTCACTTTGTAATTTTTTGAGAGCTCAAAGTGAAAAGGAGTGTAGTGAGGATGGTGATTCCAATCACAGAGCATCGTAGGGAGATTGTGCAGACCTTTAGGTGGCTAGAGGGCTCAGAGCCAGTGATATATACCCCTAACCCCCTTTGTAATTTTTTCATTTTAGGACAAACATCAAATGCATCGTGATGCATATGCATGCACGTAAGCCGCATTTGACTTCATGTTTGATGCATTTGATGAGTCACAACACAAGTGCAAGGGTAATTTAGGGAAGACTGAGGTTTTCTACCGCATTTGCCAAAAATTGTGATGCATTCACTTTTTTGAGTCATATTCGAAGGTTAGAATGTCGCATTCATCATGTTATGATGCAATCGCATGTTTAAGCAACACATTTGAATGGAACGCCTCAAATGTCAAATATCATGACACAAACGCTCTAATGAAATGCATTTGAGCAACCAAGTGACACAATTGATATTTTGAGGCATATTTGAAGTAAAAAATGATGCATTCATTGTTTTGTGATGCAATTGTTGTCACCGCGACTCATTTGATGTTGACTTTGACTAGGGCTGATTTTGATACTTTTCCAAGTTGAAATGCTTTTGATGATATAGACAGTTGCCTAGAAGGTACTGACACATTGTTTGGATTTGTGCAGAGATAGCTTACCCCTATTTAAATGCAAGAAAGTACACTGACGACATGCCAATTTGCTGACCAGTTGACTCCGCAAGAGCGGCGATGACTGATGTGGCTAGGTCTCTTCTATGTCACCTATATTTCCACTATTCATGCTAATAGGGGACTTCTGACTACACTATGCAAGTATTGGCATTCTAAGACATGTTCTTTCAACTTGTCGACTTGAAAGGTGACCATTACACTGGAGGAAGTGTACTGCATTCTATGTGTCCTAATTTGAGGAGAGTGGATTGTCTATGACCCTCACCATGGTGAGTAGAACTTTAGGGCATACTATCAAGATGAGGGCATAGGACTCAACATCCATGGATACGAGATCCACTGGGAGTTTATGACAAAGCACTATGCATGTTTTGATGCATTCCTAACAACACTAATTGGTGGGATATTGAATCTCGACTGTTGCAGACATGGGTTCCCTATTGGCTAGGGAGACGTCTTAGTTGGGATGAGATGAGAGAGGACCATCTATGCCTGGGGCCCTTGTTTATTGGGCACACTCTATCACCAACTACATGAGGTTGCCTACAGGAGGGCAGAGAGCATCTCATGTGGAACTACATTGATGATGACCATAGTTGGCAGAGGGGATGCCCTATGCTTACTACTATGCTGGAACCTTACAATAGACATGGATGGGTGAGATAGGTTGGTGGTGGTATCAAATTGACACCACGTTGTCCTTCATCTGGAGGCCATATAGAGTCTGTTAGCAGTGGGATGACAAGGATGACCACTTGATCTTATGCAGATAGTACTACTACTTGATTGGCAGGACCATGTTGAGGTAGCTTATTATCAAGATGTATCTGTTACATGTCCTTAGATAGTTTAGAGAGTAGCAGGGTGTTCCCGTAGCATTTTTTGAGTAGAAAATTGATGAGTTAGGAGCCCTGTAATGGGGATGGAGAGGTGGGATTGCAGATCCTGAGACTACAGTAGATTATGACCTATGGTGGGAGGCACATAGACTAGTGCCACTGATGGATCTAGATGGGGCAGCACCTATGGATAGATGGTTAGTTATGCCTCATGTGTCAAGAGCCAACTAAGGAGGTGGGGGTGATGATAGAGGCAGAGGTCAAGGAAGGGATGGAGGTAGAGATGGAGGTCAGGGTGGAGATGGAGGCAGAGATGGAGGTAGGGATGGAGGTTGGGGTGGAGATGACGGGGATAATGGGGGTGATGGAGGAGATGTCCAGAGATAGAGGAGGGATATTAGAGATAGGGCAGGAGGGTGCACTCATGCATGGCTAGAGTGCCACTAGATGTTATCCCAAAGGTGGCTGAGGAGGGGGAGAGAGAGGAGCAGGAGCAACCAAGGAAAGAGGGTGGGGAGGAGAGACAAGAGGAGAAGGAGAGATAGGAGGAGACTGTAGTGGAGGAGAAACTGAGGTAGGAGGAGGAAAGACAAGAGGAGCTCATAGGGCTAGAGAAGGAGGAGAGACAGGAGGAGATTGTAGCAGAGGAGGAACAACCGAGGCAAGAGGAGGAGGATGATGATGAGGATGATTCTATGGATGAGGCTGAGAGACTACTCAGATGGCAAATGGTGGAGGGGGAGGATGAGATACCATCCTCCTTGAAATTTCCCTAGGATGCAATGATAGATCAAAGGGTGTCCGACCTACAGACGACATAGGTCAGGGCACTGCAAATAGAGCTAGAGGTGGCTTGGGTAGATCAAGATCAGGTAGTGATCTATCAGTAGCACTTAGCTTAGTGGTGTGTAGAGTTTGTAGCATTATGCATAGGGGCCTCTAGGGATATTACTTGTGAGCTGGCTAGGGTGAGCATGAGGCTGGGACAGTACAGGACCCTATACGAGTAGGAGGTGCCTCCTAAGAAATGAGATCCTACATTGTCATGGTCACAGATGAGGATAGGTAGTGGTCACTAATCAGGGAGTGGGAGTAGCAATAGTAGTCAATCAAGTGTAGGAGGGTCTACCTCATTAGGGTACAAGTCCTACCACTCTCACAAGAATGCCTCGAGTCATCATTCAATCCACATTCACAGGTCTACTCATTCAATGTAGAGGTCATTACAACCACCAATGTCAGATCCTTTAGTCTCATAGAGTCAGGCCACAGTGACATCATAGGTTGCACAGATAGAGGTTGTTACAGGTCCACCCATTGTTTCAATGGTAGTCATAGATCCTCAGCCACCACACTCTTCACCATGAGGGGATGATGAGAGCCTCCCCTAGGGGCATGGTTGCTATGATTGTTTTTATGTTATGACACATTATGTATAGATCATTGAGCCTGGGAGCTTCATTTTTTGGATATCCATTAACTCTATCCTGTGACATTGTATGTTTTTTAGATGGTGTTATATGATGATGTAGTTTTTGATGCGGCCTACATGTGTGTTATGTGATGCTATGTGATTTATCCATTGTGAGATATGTAATATGATGCCTTATGTATGATTTTAATTTATGATGTAAGATGATATTATGTATGTTCTATGATTCTTAGCTATGATTTTGATGCCATGATGATGCACTGCTTATTTATATGTTATGTTGATTTTGTGATGATGATGATAATGATATGCATAATGTATTTATTTTGAATGGATGCCATATTTATGATTATGCAAATGCAATATGCAATGAAATGTTAAATGTTTTAATGCTATGAATGATGTATATATGGACCTAATGCAATGTTTATGTGATTGATGTTTATGTGATTGTGTATGCATGTATGTTTTTTTATGTCACGGGATATCATCGTGAGATAGATGAGAGAAGATGACCAGACCAAGGGAGATGCATGTTAGTTCTTAGACCAAATCCTTCAAAACTTTGCCATAGGACTTTACTATTTATTGCTCTTAATCATCATTAGGTAGATTATTGTAATGGCCAACAAACACATGATATGACATAGATCAAGGTGTGCAAGGTCATACCATTACATAAAACAAGCAGTCACAAACAAGGATGATCATGACTCATACTAAGAGTGTGATTTCCCCAATCCTTTTTTCATAATCAACCACAAGCAGAAAAGACAAGGAGGACATGTCATGAAACATCGTTGCTCCTTTAAATCATGTTCCTAGGAAATCCTTGAGAAACTAGCAGCATGATTACAAAAATACAATAATAGCCCTTATCATGATACATTGTTGTTTTTCTAAATCCCAGAATTAGGATCTTGCTGAGAAACTAGTGATCATGCATGTTAATCGTCATGATATGTCATTGCTTCTCTAAATCTTGTTAGTGGGATCTTGCTGAAAAACTAATAACATGATGGAAATACAAAATACAAGTGCCAAGTGTTTGCCAAGTACATCTAGATATCCATTGTTTTAATGTGAAGATGTCAGGTTTGATGATGTTGAGATGCTAGGGTGTCAGAGTTTTGACAATGCCAAGATGACGAATGTTGAAGATTTCCAAATTTAGGAAGGACACATCCTAAATAATGTTGATATCGAAAGGATTGATCCCTAAATTTTGAAAAGGGTCCCTCAAAATGATGATGAAGCCTAGGAAGGACACATCCTAAGGCATAAATGATAGAGTTTGTACTTAAGAAGGACACATCTAAATAATACTTATGTCAAGAGGATCCCTCAAAATGTCGAATGAAATTGATGATGCCTTGGAAGGAGACATCCTAAGGCATGAATGACAGAGGTTATCTTTTTGAAGGACACATTTGATAGCAAACCAAGAGTTGAAAGTTTGATAGGTTATGATCTTTTGACTTGTGTTGACTGTATGTCGATTTGTTTGTCATGGTGATGTGATTGTCATGTTGAATAAATGATTGCCATAATTTGTTTTAGTATTTTTCACATTTGGAAACTGATTCATCATGACTTGATACTTTTGATGTGTGTGCCAGTGTAATGCCATGAACCTTAATGGGCTAACCTAGTGTGGCCTCGGGGGCTCATCAACAGTTTGCCTTGCCTATGTCATACACTCAGAGACCTCGTAGTTTGACATGACCAATGACTTTATCTTGATGACCAAAGATTAAATCATGATTTTATTTTGAGAACCTTCAAAGGACTAACCTAATGTCTCGGGGACTCAAAAATGAGTCTTTCCTACATAGAAAATGCATAGAGACAACATAGTTTGGACAAATGATGAAGACTAACTAATTTGATAGACTTGACAAGGGATGACTCCACTTTTGTGATGTTGAGAAAATTTGATGTTTTGTTGTTTTCTTCAAGAAATTTTTCAATTTTTAGGTCTTTCTTCAAGATTTTTTTTGATTTTTAGGTCTTTCTTCAGGACATTTTCAATGTTTTTGTCTTTTTTCAAGGCTTTTTGCAAATTTTAAGTCTTTTTTTAGGACCTTTTGTGATGTTTTTGTCTTTTTTCAAGACTTTTTGTGATGTTTTTGTCTTTTTTAGGACTTTTTGTGATGTTTTTGTCTTTTTTCAGAACTTCTTTCATTTTTAAGTCTTTTTTTCAGAACTTTTAGCAATTTCCAAAACCATGCAGGACATCCATTGCAGTGACATGATAAAAAAATTTTCCCCGGTCAAGGTCCAAGACTTAGCCTATTTTAAAGGGTGTGAAGGGGTGTTCCTGCAGTACTAGATGGAAATTAAAGAGGACTTGATGTCAATCGTCTATCAACCATGAGAGGAATGGTATGAGGTCATGGCAATTGGCATGATAATGATGGGAAATTTATTTCATCCTAGGCTAAGGAAGACACAGTATAAATAGATGGAAAAGCAATGATTGATTACACATGACACCTGTGTGCTAGGTTTTCACCATGGTACTTATCCAAAGTGCCTGTTTGCTAGGTTTTCACTGTTGGACAAATTATTTTGTTTTTTTTGGTTCCACCAAGACACTTGTTTTCCAGGTTTTCATCAAGGAAACAATTTTTCATTATTTATCAATTTTTTTAAATTTTTTTAAGGTTCTCAGCTTGATCTCCTGATGCTATGCATAGAACTTATGAAGGTGCATACTATTGATAGGCTTTGTTAGTTGTTCACCATCTAGAGTCACGAGCTGATAAGCTCCAGAACCAAAAGAAGATACTATGACGTAAGGACCCAACTAGTTTGGCTCAAACTTTCTCAGCTTTTCTCTGTCAGCCTGGTTCTTAGGGTTCTACATGAGGACTAGGTCACCAATGTAAAATTTCCTAGCCATGAATTTCTTATTGTAACTATGACAAAGATGGTTCTAATATGCTTATAGATGGTTCAAGGAATTTTGTCTTCTTTCCTCTAGCATCTCCAGCTCGTGCAGGCGCGACGGTCTATACTCCTCATCATCAGTTAAACCCTTCAAGGAGACTCGTAGGGAAGGAATTTTAACCTCAATGGGAAAGATGGCCTCAACTCGAAAGACTAGGGAAAAAGGAGTGGCTCTTGTAGGTGTACGAATGCTAGTGTGGTAAACCCACAAAGCAGGATTGAGTTGTATATGCTAATCATAGCTAGCATCATTGACAATATTTCTGAGGATTTTAACAATGGTTTTATTTAATGCCTCAACTTGACCATTTCCTTATGGGTAATATGGAGATGAAAACTGATGTTGGATGTGAAATCACTCACATAACTCACAAATGTCTTGGTTTTTAAATGGACATCCATTGTCAGTGATGATGGATTATGGAAGGCCATACCAGAAAATGATGTAGTTGAGAATGAACTTGGATATTTGTTTGCTAGTTATGTATGTCAGTGGGATGGCTTCTTTCCACTTCATAAAATACTCAGTGGTGGTGATAATGAATTTTTGGCCATTGGACAAGGCAGGATGTATCTTACCCATGAGGTCGAGTCCCCATTGAGTGAAGGGCCAAGGAGAAGTGATTGGCCAAAGTTCTTGTGCTGGAACATGAATCAAATCACTATGGATCTGGCATCTGTAACAAGTTCTAACATATTCTAGTGCATCCTTTTCAATGGTCGGCCAATAGTACCCAAGTTTTGTTATCTTCTTGGCCAGAGTAGGACCACTCGAATGAGACCCACATATACCATCATGTACTTTGTGCAAGGTTGTATGTGCTTCATTAGTGTTGAGACATTTAAGAAGGTTGTCACTAACAATGGCACATCTTGTAGCTTTTCGGATGAAAGACTTCCTCTAGTTATTGAAAAAGTTGGGTGGAAAGGTTTGAGACTTAAGGTAGTCATAAATATCTTGGTACCAAGGAGATTCAGGACTAACCAGCTCATAGACCATCTCCGATTCTGGCATGTCATAGGCACAAACCAACAATTGTTCTATTAGGAACTCTAGCTGGGGAAGATTGCTTGGTATGTCGAGGAGAGAGCCTATTGTAGCCATGGCATCTACTTCTTTGTTCTATGCTCTTGGAACTTGTTCAAAAGTCACCATATGAAAGTATGTTTGAAAATTGTCAAGCATTCTTTTGCAGGGCATCATCTTCTCATCTTTTGTGTCATAGTCATCATTAACCTAGTTAATGACCAACTAAGAATCCCCATAGACATGCAATGCTCTGATTTTCTAGCTTATTGCCATTCTAACTCTAGTGACCAGTGCCTCATATTTTGCCACATTATTGGTGCATGGGAAAGCTATGCGAAAATACTTAGGAATGGAGTCTCCTTGAGGGGTGATGAACAAGATTCCTACCCCTGAGCCATGATTTGTGTGTGATCCATCAAAGTAAGTCACCAAGGTAACTTAGGTTTCATATGGAATATGGACTCATCTAGAAGATATCCCACTAATGGGTGATCACTTTGTAAAGGTGCATCCGCTAGTTGGTTTGCTATGACTTGTCCTTTTATTGCATTTCTTTCTATATATTGGATATCATATTCACTTAGAATCATGACCCATTTTGCTAGATGTCCTATTGATGCTGACTAACTTAATAGATATTTGAGGGGATCAATCTTTGCTACCAGTTGTGTCTGATGATTTAACATATAATGTCTTAGCTTTTGTACTGCAAAGAGCATGGCAAGACAAGCCTATTCAATTGGTGTGTAGTTTAGTTCATACCCAACCAATGTACAACTATTGTAATATATAGCTCTTTCTTTTTCTTCTTGGTCATTTTGTGCTAGTAATGCCCCTAGTGTTTGAAGTAGTGGCAGAGATGTATAATATCAAAGGATTTCCTTGAATGGGAGGCATAAGGATTGGAAGTGACATTAGGTAGTCTTTGATTTTCTAAAAGGCTTCTTGGAATTTATCTATCCACACAAAGGGGATACCTTTGTGGAGAAGACATTGGAAAGGTTGGCATTTGTCAGCCAGTTGGGCTATGAAGCATTGAATAGACTACAACCTACCTTGTAGAGTCCATGTTGGCTTTTACTTTCACTTGATTAACCTCAATGCCTCATCAGGACACTATGTATCCCAATAATTTGCTAGATGTGACACCAAAGACACATTTCTTCGGATTGAGTCTAACTTTATATTCTTCTAGTCTCTTGAAAATTGTGTCTAGCACTTTCAGATGATCTTTTCTGTTGTTGAGTAAGCCAAAAGTTCATCCACATAATCTTCCATTATTCTATGCATCATGTCATGAAAGATTGTGGTCATTGCTCTTTGATATGTGGCACCTGCATTCTTAATACCAAACGACATGACATTACAACAGTATGTACCCCAAGGGCAAGTGAATGTTGTTTTATGTTGGTCTTCTAGGGTGATGTGAATTTGATTGTAGCCAGAGAAACCATCCATGAGGGACAACATCCTGTATCCTACTCTGAGGTTGACTATGATATCAATATTCAAAAAAGGAAAGTCATCTTTTGGACATGCTTTGTTTAGGTCTCAAAAATTAGTGCAAACTCTGATCAGTCCATATGGATTTGTTATTGGCACTAGGCTAGATATCCATTTAGAATAATCAATAGACTGTATGAACCTAGCATCTAGAAGTTTCTTCAACTCATCCTTGACCAATAGAGTGACCTGAGGATGCATTTTGCATAAGTTCTATTTGATTGGTTTAGAATTAGGTAATAATGGCAGATGGTGCATAACTAATTCTGGGAAATAATTTGTGAAATTCTAGTCTCTCTTCTTCAGTCAAGGATGTAGCAAACAGGACTATTTTGGAATCTTTTGTTGTTGATATGTTGTCCTCTATGGTGTCTTCAATAAGCATAGTTGATTTCTCGTACATTACAGGAAGAAAGTCCAGTCCTCCATCTTTGGGTGACTTAGAGAGGTTTTCACCTGCAAATACATCCTTTGTTTTACTTTTTTTTCATCAGAAGGTGCCTTTTGGTTTTCACATAAAGAAATTTAATTTTTTATTTTATTTTTATTTTTTAATTTTATGACTGGAGGACAGAGCAGTTTCACTAAAGTAGGCTAAATAATCTAATTCAATAGTGAATCCTACGTTGTGATCACCACTAGGTATTCCCTCACGTAATCCCATAAATTTTGCAATTGCCTCATCATTTTGAAAGGTGTCTAGGACTAGCGGGCCTTGTTGGTCCCAATTGACTAGTTGAGGATAAACTAGGGGAATTCCATCATCAGTGTTGGTGAATTGAGGGGAGGATGCAAAAAGCATCCAATTCCACATTAGACTCTATCCAATATTCCCCTTCACTTATTTCATATTCATTGTCAAAATAAGGGATAAAGGACTTAGAGTTGAGGTTGTCAGTGTCATCTGGTACTTCAGATGAATTGGATTGAAGGGATTTAGATGGTGGAGTTTGTATGTCATGTGGAGTGGTAATGGGAGTTTGACTATTTGGTGCTTAATCAATTTTAAATGTTTGCCAAAATCTTTGTTCAGAGGTCAGTTCCCCTATTTCGACAAATAAATCATCAAGGAAAGAGTCACTTAAGGATTGTTCTGAGCCAAATTCCCATTCTTGGGAGTCAGTTTCAGTGAGGGTTTCCTTAGCAGTCTCAATACTTTTTGAGGCATGCACTCACTCACTTGAAAGTTCAATGGTACGTCGATCATCATTTTTAGGTGATCCAAATCCTAATCTAAGATACTTTGGTATTTTGAAAGGTTCTATGGGCTCTCTTCATCTAGTTTTATTTTTGCCTAGGCCATTAGTGCCATCATAGCCCTTATCCTTCATTATGTCATATCCCTTGCTATATTTCTTAACTGGTAATGGGGGTAGTTCGGTTGTATCTTTATAGATCCATCTTGTAATATCAAAAAGGTCCTTGTTACTCATGTCTCCCCATTTGATGAAAACTATTTTTGGTGGAACTTTGAAAATTTCATTGGGTTCCATTCTAAAACATGGCCGACCATAGATGTTTGGAGACTTGGGTATTGTTGTTATGGTATATGTCATGTGTAGCTTGAATTCTCCATAGCCTAGGTCCTAGATCTTGATAGTGGTTTCAACCTTAGGGTTTTTGGAAGATGGTGGTGTGGTAGAAGATGTGGATGAAGTGGATGTGGAAGATGATGTGAGTGTGGATGGGTCAATGTATTTGGAAGACGAGGTGCCAGAAGCCTCCCAATTGATAGGCACTCAATTTTTAGAAATACCCCTTAGGTTGATACAATACTGAAAAGGATTGGGGTCGCCATATATACTGATTTATGTGCCATAAAATGGGAACTTTAAGCATTGGTGAAATGTGGATGGAATGTATTTTAAGGCATGAATCCATGGGTGACCAAGGAAGATGTTGTATGGTAATTCTAGATCTAGGACCTGGCAGGTTATATCTACAATGACTAGTCCCACTCTAATAGGAAGAGAAATAATGCCTCATGAAGAGCATTCTTTGTCATCATATGCCTTTATCACTATACTCTTTGTAGGATCTACGCATGCATCAGAAAATCCTAGAGCCTTAACCAATTTCAAGGAGTATATGTTCAATCCTACTCCATCATCTACTAAAACTCTTCTAACCTTATGCTTATGGTTGAAGGTTTCAATGTGTAGTGCATAATTATAGTTAGTTTTTGGTGAAGAGTAGTCTTGATCAGAAAAGGTGGCATGGTGAAGCGTAGTGAGATATCCCACCATGGTCTCAAATTGGTTGACATAAATATCCTTAGGGACTAACAACTCTTGCAGGGTTTTATCTAATATAGCCTTATGCATAGGAGAGATGTGAAGCAACTCGAGTATAGAAATCTGTGAGAGTTTTTCCAAGTTGGTCAATCAGGTTAAACTGACTCTTTGGTTGCCACTACTTTGTGGTTGAGGCAAGTTGTGACTACTTAGGAGATGGACCAGTTATGGTAATCTTAGTTGTTGAGCGGGAGGTAGACCAATTGTGGTGACCTTGCCACTACGAGTAGTAGCATTGCAGTGGGGTGCTCTCTTGACCATATGGTATTAACATATCCGTTGTCAATTTAGACATTATTTATAATAGGTCCACCAAAATAGTCATATTTAGCATAGGCAAAATTTTCTTGATTAATGTTTATCTTTGGACCTAACGTGGAAGCATTATTAGAACCATGGTCTTGTAGTTAGTTCTTATGAATGGTATGGTTAGAATTAGATGCAAATTGTTGTCCACCTACCTCAATGATATGACTTTTGATAAGGTCTTGTACTAGGTTTTTTAGTTGTCGACAGGTAGAATTTTTATGTCCTTTTTCTCGATGATAATTGTAAAATGCATTATCGTCCCACCATACTAGTTTGAATTGTCCTGGGTCATATGGTTTTGGTTCTTGAAGTGTGATGATGCCATTCTGGAGGCATTTCTTGAGGACTTCTTCAATGCGCTCACCCAAGGGAGTTTATGTGTGACCCCTAGGGAATTGTCTAATTTGATGGTATTGTCCTTGATTATTTTGGTTAATTGGTTGTTTCAAGGGACATTGGAAGGGGGTGTTGATATCGTTGTTGGTTTGTTTTGCAGTTGAACACCCTTTAGAGACAATACAGGACCCATAGTGTTTACTTCCTTGGCATCAACAACATCGTCATTTGTAACATGTTTATTTTTGACCCAATATTTATTTTTGTCAGTGGGAGTATTTGTAGTTGTTTTTTTGGGACTGTATCTTAATTCTCCCTTTACGATAAGGGCTTTCTCAATGTGGACACCCTTTTCAACTAGGTCTGTGAAGGTTGTGCAACAATGCACTCGTAATGCATATTTTAGGGGACCTAGAAGTGTTTGGACAAACATGTCCACATTTTCCCTTTCAGGTATGTCAATGTGACATCGACTAGCTAGACTTTGCCATTTTTTAATGAATTCAAGGGTAGGACCTGCAAGACTTTTAGAAAAAAGTATCATCAAGTATGTTTTTTCATAGGCGACATCCATATAGTTGGTTGCAAATTTGTGAACATGTTCGATGGGATTTGTCTTGCCTTTGTATTTTGTAAAATTGGGTGACACATATCCCAAAGGAAATGGTGGCATGTATAAGTTCATGTCAAATGGATATACATTTAGATCATATGACACTTTTGATTTTTTGCCAGAAAATTGTATGTTTTGTATAGTCTTCTCTAGACCCATTGGTTTTATTTGTAAGGCATCGATAATAGGGTCATTTGTGGTCCCATACATAGGATTGGTTGGTATGCCATGGGTCCCTATTTGTTGTGCATGAATATTGGTGTATTGTGGAGGGATGGATTGTTGTGAGATGTATGATGTGTTCAGATTGACGTGTTGGTGGTATTAAAATTTTGGATTGGGGATATGTTGGTGAGCATGAATTTGAGATGACTATGTTGGGATGTGTCCCCTAGCCATTTGTGTCATTATTTGGGGAATATGGTGACCATGAACATTGTGATGTACTAATGATGCCATGGGCTATGTGTTTTGGCCACCTTGTCCAAATTGTTGGGTTTGTATAAGGGGAATGTTTGTATTTTGTCCTTGGGAGATGATGACATTTGACTATGTTATCATGTTAATTTTTTTTTTCGGTCCTTGGATAAAGATACGTCTTTTGCCTCCGCCTAATGGATTTTGTGATATACCAATGAGAGGATATGATGAAGGTGTACTCATGGTAATAGATGTAGCTATGAAGGGGGGATTGTTATTACTTGATGATGCCCCCATGGTATTTACCGTAGTGGTAAAGAGAGGATTGGAATAACTTGCCCACACTGCCAGGGAGCCAAAGGTGGTCCTAGCCAATTGTGATGGTGTCATGGATATTGTGGGCATTGTGGTAGATTTTGATCCTCTAATGGATGTAGCATTTATTATATTGGAGTTGTTTGGGATGTTAGAGGTAGCATGCATAGTTTTTGTAGTATCAAAAAAGGTATTACTTGTATTCTTTGGAGGTTGACCGCTATTTGACATGTTCTATGCATTGTTGATGTTATTGGTAGAAGAGGTTGGTCTCAAGGTATCAATGTCTAATCTATGGGATAACTTAGCTCCTTGACTTAAGAGTATGGCCAAATATTTGTCTTTGTTGTATAGGACCATTTGTTCCATGAATTGAGAGGCCTTTGGATCTTGTGCTGCTACCTCTAGGTTTTCCTCAAGTATTTGACCATATTCATCCTTATGTAAGAATGGTTCAAAGGGACTATTTGATGAGGATGGTATTGTTGTGAGGGATTGATTGTTCGTGTTGGAAAATGGATTGTCAAATGTCCAATTTGGGTCATACGTATGATTATTGACATTGGAAGTGGAGTCTTTTCCAAAGTTTTCCATTTGTCATTTATATTTTTGGAGTCTATTTTCCACCATGAAGTTAGATTTCTAAAATGAAAATGACAAATAAATGTAATGATGACACTATGCAAGGTCTAGGTTCAAAATGATGACTAGGATGAATAATATTTTTAGACTTTTAGGAATAAAATATGCAATGTTTAAACCTAGGATGCAATTTGGGATAAGGATACCTACACACTTCTAAGCTCAATCTTTGTTTTCAATTTTGGTTACTAAAGGACTTGTTGAAAATGACAAAATGATAGGGTCAAAATGACTAGTGAGTTATCCTAACTAGACTTTTGAGTTGGAAAATCTCACAAAAGGTATAATGACTAAAAAGGGAATGATGATTAAGTCCAAGATAACCTAATTTCGAAAGCAATGATGTTGCAAATTGTGTTGAGATTTTCCTAATCCAAAATATGTAAGGATGAAAACCTAGGGTCAACTAATGCATAATGTATGCAACTACAAAATTTGAAGGATAAAGCCTATGGTCATGACTGTGAACTGATGGTTGAAATTTTTGAGCAATTTCAAAGTTAGTTTCTAACAAAATCCCTTTGGAAATAGTGGTTTCCAAAAGATTGACAAAGTATAGACTTAGATTTGACTTTGTATCAGATTTTTACTTGTGATAGGAAAATGCATCTTTTGAGGCTTCGAATGGATCACAATTTCTCGAATATGGTTTGGTTTGAGCGAATGCGGCTCCGGGACTGACAAATGTGACTTAATTTTGCAAATGTGGCTCTATAAGGCTCAGATGTGGCATGACACAAGCATATGTGGTATTTGAAAGATCAAATGTGGTTCAATAGTGCGATTGTTTCCCATAAAATCGAATGTCATTCAATAGATGCGACACAATTTGTTAAAATCGAGTTTCTTGACATATTGAAGGAAAATTTGATTTGTCTAATGATAAATGTTTTGTCCAAAAGCGTAAATGTGATAAATAATGTTTGAGAAACCCAACAAGCACTTGACAAGCACAATGTTTTCAATGTAAGCAAGTGCACATAAGACAAGTACAATCCTAAAAGTCCAATAGGCCAAGGGTTTGTATACTTGTATAGCCCACCGATATACCCCAGATTGGTGCTAAACACATTTTCTTCTTGAGAGTGGATAGCTTAGAACTTTTTTGGAATTGGCTCCCCTCCACGACTCATTAACATCATTCAAACACACCAAATTCAGATTCTTGGGTAGTGACTTCCCAATAATTGCTATCTCTACTCAAGGGGATCAGTAGTGAGTGTCTTTGGGCATGATATTGTACCCTGCACTATATCAAGCAATGGCCAAAATAGTTGGACTCTAAGACAAAAGGTGTTTAATACAGGCATTTTGTTCATAGGGCATGATCCATGTGGTGAGAGTCCCCTTTTGGATCCATCTCGTCAGAACCATATGTGTGATTCTTGGGTTTTCCCCAAGAATCCACTTTTCTATACCAGCTAGAAGTCCCTCAGTTTTAGGGTGTTACTAGTCTGAGTTGTCCTAGGGTGAGTACTTTTTCCCACCAGAATAGGCCCAAGTTCTAGAGTTATTAATCGTTTCTTTTACACTTAGGATTTCCTGAAAGCGCAAGGGGAGAAGATACTTCGATTACTAAATCATGAGGGTAATAACATATAACAATGGGTCTAGTTTTTTGATCACTGATTTTTCACAAGGTGAGAGCATACTCACCTACCATTTTGCAAACACAATCATGTAAATTAGAAAACATGTTCTTTTTAATTACACTAAAAGGAAATGTGTACTAATCTAAGAAAAATACAGGGACAATGTTTTAGTGTTCGGTCTTCGACACTTGAACCTGTAAACAACAAGTTAGGAGTTTGAATATTTTTCTTTGACCCATGAAAAGTAACTACCACATGCTACAAATGAAAATTAGTACCACAAAAACCTATGCTAGGCAGAATGCAAAAGAAAATAGAATAAAAAGAACAAAGAAAAACAACAAAAAATTGAATGTAAATAAACAAAAAACATTACTAGTCAAATGTGTTACGACAGAGCGAATGCATTGCTCTGTGTTTCAAATGCGGCTTGGGATTTGAAATGTAGCTTTTTAGACTTCAATTGTGGCACGATAGGGTAATTGCAGTGTTTTAGACTAAAAATGCATTGTGACACATCAGATGCATCATGATGACAGATGAATGCATCACTTTGTACCTGTACTTGCAAAAAAAGAAAAAAACAAAGATAACGTATGAAAATAATAATAAAAAATATAGAGTTAGGTTCACCAAATGTAACTAAGAGTTAACTTTTAAGTGTTAGATTATCAAATGAATTGAAAGCATGAACCTAAAGAAAATAATGAAGTGCAAGGGAATAGTAAACGAAAACACATAAAATAGAACAATCTGACCCTGTGTCTTCAATCTCCATGGCTGATCTGCATTACACCTTCTAGCTTGCTGATTTGTGTTGCCCTCAGATCGAACGTGTGAGAAATCTTTGATGAATTCCTACACAAGCTTTGAAGGATTTGAATCTAAATTCCTATGACCAAATGACTAAAATACCTATGCCTAAACATTCCAAGACTAAAATGGAATACAATAATAAATGCTATAATTTCTATAAAATGTCTAGCTATGTGTAAGTGCATCTAATCTAAAAATTAGAGCAAAATAGCATTTTATAGAAAATGCCATTTTGAATGGATGGACAAGATCAAATTTTGATAGAGACCTAAAATCAAAGGACAAGATTTAATCTGATAATCCCTAATCAGGGTTAGGGAAAAATCATTAAGTGAGCAGTCGAGATGCCATCTGAGAAAATCTAATTGGCGGTGAAGAATAAATGAGAATTAATTTCAAAAATAAATATTTTCAAAAATCAAGAAGATAAAGATTGTTTGATTTGTGAGATTCAAAAAATCCAAAAGATAAGAGTTGAACTGAAGATTAGATTTCAAAAATCAAGAATCTACTTGATTACCTGATTTTTGGAAGATCAGTTACCATTTTGACCTTTATGAGATAATAAATAATTGATTTTCAGATTATTTACCAAAATGGATTATCAGTTAAGAATGTGATGATATTTTGAGTATTAATTTTGGCAATTAAATAATTAAAGATAATTATTTAATTTAGAAGATAGGATTAATTGTTTAAATAAATTAATAAATTAATTTAATTATGAGAATTAGCGACATATTAAATAAATAAATGAAATTCATTTATTTAATAATTAGGAAGACGTAAATGAAGAATGGTAATTAAATAAATTAAGAAATTTATTTAATTAAGGGAAGAGTTAGACAATTAATGACATATTTAATAAATAAATAAAATTTATTTATTTAATAATTATGAAGAATAAAAGAACATGAATTAATTAAACAATTATGGGTTATTTAATTAATAGTCAAATGTGGACCAAAGATGTAATTAAATGTCATAATTACACTAGGACAAAAGTGGTAAAAATAGGCCCCCATCAGTTAGAGTAGTTGGTCTTAAGTCTCAGGTTTTCTCCCCGAGGTCTTGGGTTCGACTCTCTGGCTCATCATTACCCTGCCAAGGACACTTGGGGGAAGTGTTGTTTATCTAGTGGCCAAAGGGATTAGTCTCACCTCAAGCTCGCCCCATAAAGTGAACCCGTTGGGCTTGAGTCATGGGGATACCCTCTGAGAACAAAAAAGAAAAGAAAAAAAAGTGGTAAAAATAGAGCTTGTAGGCCTAGGTCATTTTTAAGTGTCTACAATGCTTTCTAGTTGAAAGCTACCCAATTTTCCCATTCATTGAATATCATTAGAAGGTAGATTTTCCTTGTAAAATAAGTAGAGAGCACTTGCAAATACCATTTCCAGTGACTCAACTGTTGGTGATCATTGTCCTTTTACCTGGGCATTTTGAGTCATTTTTTGTATTCATTTATGAAGGATAAATCTATCAACCAACACATGACACACACTTCTTGGGTCCACAAAATCTTAAAATCTTTAAAATCTAAAGATTAAAAGGAATTTTTTCTATTTCTACAATTGAATAGTACAAATGTGTGGTGGCTTCAGAATGACCATTCTTGCACCAACAAATATTTTAGGATTTTCGATTGCTAAATAAAGGATTTTAATAAGGGCTTATGTTCGAAGTGGCCATACATGTGACAAGATTAGCTCAAGATTATAGAGAATCAATAGGCCTCCCAATCCTTTCCCTAAGGAAGGATTTTCACGTATCACATGGATACTATGGGTAACAAATGATGAAGTTTTCCTTGTTCAATTTTAAGCTGAAAGACAAATGATGATGTGAGGGTTCAATTTTATCCAACTTTGAGCATTCATTTTAAACCCAATTGAACTCTAGTGCACTTCTTAAAGTAGAAAGTAGAACACATGAAATTGGGTTATAATTGCCCCAAAGCATTGAACACTTGTTTCAATTATAGAATTTAAGATATAAGATACTTTCTTCACTTTCACTCCATGTCATTAAAACTTGGAAAACCCTATTATCCTAACAACTAGAACATAGTCAAGCATTCATTAGTGGTTAGATAAATCCAAGAAATTAAGTCACATGTTAAAAAAACTAACATAAAATTTCTTACCTTGACTAGGCATCACTAAACACGATAGCACTGCAATTCAAAGTTTGGTCATTACTCTGGTGAAAATGGGTATCACTCTGGAGTAGGAACAATGAGCATGATAGTGTTAGTATTTTTCTTGGTGTTGTTGCTAATGGTAGCATTGCAGTTTGAAATTTTAAAGCATCAGAATAGTGAAATTGTTCATTATCGTTTGAAATTTTTGATACCTCCAGTTTAAATATGTGTCACCATATTCAAATAAGCATTAGTAGATTAATTTAGTGTCAGGATTCCAAATTGTGTGGGTGTTTCTATATGGCGATGCTATTAAAATAGTGTCACGGTTTATAATTTGGGCATTTATAGGTCCTACAAAACAAAATAAAATGAAATTCAAGATAAAAATAGTTAGGTTATCAGTTTTCCCTCTTTCTAGCACTAAAAGGTGAGACAAGGATATGAGTTTATTGACAAAAGTACGCTTGATCCATGAAGAATCGAAACATAACAGAGCCACTATTACTTGAATCTCAACAAGATAATTCAAATGAAATTGAAACTAAACATTTATCAAAACTTAACATACTGAATTATGAAAGCTTTTAAAACATCTACTCTAATCCATCTAAAACTTATCCCGTTCTGGAATTGATGTTATGTTGATGTGAAACAATGACCCTTTCCCAATCCTATGATCAACAAGCCTATTTTAGTTGATTCTATGGAAGAGAATCGATGAAACCATGTGATTGATGTATGAAAACCTAGTTTATATTAAAAATGAACATGATGCAACCTAAGTTACCATGGTTCTATACTAAAAATGCACTAATTATGCTATTTCTAAGCCAATCTAAGCTAATTCTATTCTAAAAGATGAAAACCCTAATTCATATACAAACTAAGATGGATGCATGGAAGCCATTATGCAATTAAAACTACCTAAAATAAGCTAAAAAGTGAGTAAATATGAGAGTGAGTGCATATGAGATTTAATAGCATGAGTTTGCAATTGAAAGTTTGATTCATTTGTCTCCAAATAGTGACCTATTTATAGGAGAGCAAATGAGAAATGAAGGGTTGAGATCAAAAATATTAATCAATGGTCCAAGATGAAGGAGATGAGAGGCATGGATCATGTATTTTCATCAATGGATGAGAATGCATGATGAGATTAATCAAAGGATCACACTTACCTCAAACAAACACACTTTTGACTTCCTCACATAGGTCAAAGGTAACTTGTTCAAAAGGTTAAAGGTTTAGCTTATTCAAGAAGCCAAGTGAGATGATTGGAGGAAAGAGAATATTCCTTTGGGTGATAGAAAAAGGTAATTTACAAATTAAAACAAATTTTTAATTGTGCAAAAAGAGGACAAGGAATATTCCCTTTGCTTAGAGGAAAGTTAGTTTAATTGCTAATTAAACATTATTTAACTATGCAATTAGGAGATTGGAAGAATTAAAGTGATATTTATTAAATTAAATGATTTAATAAATGGGGGAAAGGTGAAATGATATTTAATTAAATAAATTAGGGTTATTTAATTAAATAAGATGACTTAGGGTATTAAATTAAATATTTTGTATTTAATTTAATTAGATGAAGTGTTAGTGCGAAAAGAGATGAATTAACCTGAATAAATTAATTAGGTTAATGGATGAAAATGATGAAATTAATTAATTAGCTAGGCTAATTAAATAAATTAAGCAAAAAGAGGATGGGTTAAAGAGGAAATGATGTTAGTAAATTTGTTTTAAATGTATAATATCGATTAGGACATTTTTCAATGTCTACAAACTATTACTAATAAATGTTGATCTATAACATAATTGTGACCATCTTAAGATGTAGACATGACTCTTATACCTACACAGATAGAAAATTATCAAAAAACCAAAGAATTAGAATGTGCATATCTAACCTTCTATGTAATCATAACCTTGTATCATAATGTATATGTGTGCAAATGTGTGTTAGAGCTAGCCAAATTCACAAACGTGACCACAGTCTGAATTAGACATGCTAAAAAAACCTATAAATTATAAAAACTCACAAGAAATGTTAAATTCAGGGATTTTGGTCCCACTGGGCATTCCAAAAAATTAAGAGGGTTAAGTAGAAATTTTATAAACAATAGAGAATTCTTTAATGGGGTTAGAAACCAAAAGACCCAAAACATGAAATGATAAAAAAACCACTTACCAAATGAGATTGAATGTAGTCTATAAATAATTCAATAATCAAATGATTAGTAAACCCAAATAAAACCAAGAATTCAATGCATACACAAACCTCACATCCCATTTGAAGGAGAAGCTTTGTTGATAGATGTTGGATTGCTCAAAACTTAGCTCCTTATTCTTGCAAAAGCTCCATGAATGACCTATATGATAGATGAAAGATGAAATGAATGCTAAATTTCTCTCAAAACTAAAATTGACATGATCTCACTACTCAAATTCTAGGTGAGAATTATGGATAAATGAGGGTGATTTTATAGCTTTCAAGAATTGAACCAAGGGTTGAGATTGAATCTCAATGGCCACAAAGAAGATTTAAGATTCCAACTTAACACCCATAAAGGAGAGTGAATCAAGGAAGATGATGGGATGAGATTGGTTGCAACTCCAAATATCTCATCATTTGTATGAAATTGGTTGAGATTTAATCTAAAAATGGAAGGTTAGAAATACTTGAGACAAGAATTAGTCAATATTTTTTTGAAAAAGAATACTCCTTAGGAATATACCTTGTGTAGGGAAATTAAGATAATTAAATAATTATAAATTATTTAATTATAGAGGATGAGAATATGCTCTTTTAAAAACTAATATTCCATTGAATGAAATGAAGATTAAAGGTAGGATAATTAAATTATTTAAATTATAGAAGATTAGAAGAAAATTTAGATTAACCTAATTAAATAATTAGAAATTATTCAACTATGAGGATGAAGCGGATAATTAGTAAATAAAATGATGGATTAATTAAATAATTCAATATTATTTAAATAATAGAGAAAATTATGGTTAAATGATGTTAAAAGGTGATTATTAATGAAAGTGATCTGATTAATGGTGAAAATGCACTAATGATAATGTAATGATGAAAATGATGGAAAAATGAAATGTTAAGATGTGTGATATGTGTTAGGCATTTTTACATGTCTACACAAGCAAAAAAAGAAAAAGCAAGAAAAGAGGGGGTCCACATTTTGCAAAGAATGTGTCACAATAGCAACAGTATGATGTTGTTGCTCATTAATGTAACACAAGGAATAACAAGACAAGATAAACACATATTAATAACATTTTGTTTCCACGGTCCATGATAGATGTGAATGAGACTTCTGGATTAACTGTGTGCAATTTTTTACATCAACATTTCAGATCAAACTTTAAGTTTCCTTTGCTTTAAGTTTCCTTTCATTTGCTTCTTTGTCTTTATTAAGTATTTGATCAAATTTTTCTTTTGCCTTCCCTCTTCCCCATCCCTCTCCTATTTCTACCCATGTCTACTATCTTTTTCTTCTATCTTTTATTAAATATGTCATCTTTGACTTTTCCTCTCCTCTCTTCTCCTCTCCCTTTTACTTGACATTTTCTCCCCCATTTTTGGGATTTTGTGCCTTCCCTCTTCCCCTTCCCTCTCCTATTTCTACCCAAGTTTGCTATCCTATTTTCACTTCTCTCTCTTTCTGCTTATCATCCTGATGATGGATCACAGAGTTTGATCCAAAATGTTGATGTAAAAAATTGCACACAGTTAATCCAAAAGTCTCATTCACAAGATAAACACAAACAATTCCCCTATCAATACCACTCCCACAACTTGTTTTACCTAGTGCATCTCATTTACCCCAACATAGTGGTAAGGAGTATGATATTTGGGAGAAAATTCATAACACTCCTAAGATATCCTTGTTGGATTTGATTCAAACATCACCTATTTATTATGGCATGCTTGAAAATGTTTTCCAAAAAGTTGTTGTACCTCGTAGTGCTCAACCAAATGATGTAGAAACTTTTCTTGAGAGCATGAATTTAGCTAGTGTGGACATTGTCTTTCATCAAAGTAAGTTAGGTCCCCTTTAGAAAATAAAAAAAGAGGCTTTGATGATAATGGTTGTTATTAACAAGACTAGGATTAGGTGTTCCCTTATTGACAATGGTTCAAGGCTTAATGTTTGTAGTATTCATCTCTTGGAAAAAAATGGATTTGACAGGACTTTAATTCAACCAGATACTTTATCTATCTGTGCTTTTGACAATGTGGGAAGAAAACCAGTTGGTGTGATAAAATTACTCATTAAAGTTGGTAATATTATGTTGAAAATTTCCATCCATGTCATGCCTAATAATATTTCATATAATCTTCTCTTGGGTAGACCATGGATTCATTAGATGAATGTTGTCCCTTCAATGCTTCATTTTTTAATAAAATACACACAATAATAAGGTTTACATGGTAAAAGTTGATCCCTGAATCTTAAAATTACTTACAAACTAAAATAGGAATGAAGAGTTCTTGTAGAACATTGATACCAACTTCAAAAGTGGAACCTTTACAAATTGAAGATAAAGATGAGTTTCTTTCATGTATAAAAAAATTGTTGGATGGTGATTGGGGATCGTTAGATTTCACACCTACAATTATGGGGGAATACAAGATTTCACCATCAAAATAAAAAAATAGAAAGAACTTGTAGTAGTATCAACACAAATTATCACTAAAACTTCAAAAACACTAGAATCCATAAATTATAGGAAAGAGGAAAACACAAATTACACATCTACTTATGATGAAATTGATTATCAAAAACCACCTTCCTTGAAAGAAATGGAAGCAATTTAAGGAAGAGGTTATCAACTATTGAAACAATTTGGCTATAATGGAAAATGATGTGGTGTAAAAGAACAAAGTATTTGTTTTCCTATACATCCCAATGTGCAAGAAAAAACAAGAGGTCTTGGTTTTTTTCCTTCAAAACTAAGGAAAACATCAAAAAGGCCTTCACTTAATGTCAATGTATTTATGTAAGATTCTCCTAAAATAACTTTAAACTTAGTGCACCCTAAAATGATAGATACCACAAGTAATTATATGTCATTGGATACCTTTCAAAATGATACATAGGGAAATAAATTGAATCATGTGATGGTGAACAAGATGAATCCCAGATAATTCCTAATGTTATAAACTCCAATGCATCACTTTTAGGAGAAACCATAAACAAACCAATGGACACATATAAGGAGGAGAAGGTGATTCAAATTGTAAAGTTTCTTGATGATAATGAACAAGAAGATCATGCAACAACATTACACAACTTTCCTAAAATCTTAGCTTAGAACTATTTGGATATGTCAGTTATTGATCCTAAAATAGTCACACACAACATTGTCCTAGAAAATGATGCTAAACTTATGAGAAAAAAGATACACAAGATGAATCCTAAGGTGGATTTATTGGTTATATTTGAGATTGAAAAACCTTTACAATCTTGTTTCATCCATCCTATTGATTATTCATCTCAGATATCTAATATTGTTGATGTGGAAAAAGCTAATAATCATATTCAAATGTGTATGAACTTTTGATATCTTAACAAAGCCTCTTTAGAAGATTATTTCCCTATTCCAAAAATTGATATGATAGTGGATTCAACTTTGGGGCACACCCTATTATCATTCATGGATGGTTTTTTAGGATATAATAAAATTTTCATCAACCTTCAAGATCAATATAAAACAACATTCACTACAACTTGGGGAACATTTTTTTGGGTCATCATGCTTTTTGGATTGAAATTTTTTTGGAGCAACATATCAAAAAGCTATGATACTAATATTTCCTGAATTTAGAAATAACATTTTAGAAGATTATGTTGATAGTATCTTAGATAATTCTATAACACATCAATATCATTTCAAAATATTTTGTCAAATCTTTGAAAGAATCTATAATTACAACATGAGGTTGAACCTAAAAAAATGTGTCTTTGGTGTGGATAGTGGAATTGTTTTGGAATTTATAATGTCACATAGAGATGTTGAGGTGGAAACAAAAAATATTGATGCATTCCATAATAAACATACCATCTCTTAATAATATCTCACAATTGTATAGATTACAAGGAAAGATTCAAGACATTAGTCATTTTCTTGCATCATTGGTGGATTAAACTCTTCCCTTTACCGAACTCCTCAAGAAAGAATCAAAATTTACATGGAATGAAGATTGACACAAATTTTGAAGACTTGAAACAATACTTAGCCAATCCTCCCATTTTACAACTTTCCATACCAAGAAATACTTTTATCATTTATATCTTGGCTTCAACCCATGCTCTTTCTATGTTATTGGCACAACAATATGAGAATGGTAAGGAATGCCATGTGCATTACAACAATCAAAAATTAACTAATCATGAAACTTGTTATATAAATATAAAAAATTAGTGTTTAGATCTTGCGTTTGATACCGTCAAATTAAGACTATGTATTAAACATAGAAGTTCATTTCATTACAAAATTTGATCCTTTAAAACACCACTTCACTTAAACTAATTTATCAAGATGCCTAGCTAAGTGGTTTATGTTGTTAATTGAGTTTGACCTTAAATTTTATTCTCAAAAAACAATTAAAGGGAAAGAATTGATTGACCATTTAGCTGAGTTTCCTTCCACTAGTATAGAAACAACAATATGTGACTAAAAAAATACTAAAATTACTTATAAATGACTGAACATCACATGACCAATAGTAGTTTATTTCCAATCATTTATAACAGGACCGAATTGATGACTAAACTATTTTGAGTCATTTGGTTGATCTATTTGCTCATTAATTTAGTCATCCAATTGATCAATTTGGTCGTTGGTTTAGTCATCTAAGTGATCAACTTGCTCATTAATTTAGTTGTCTAATTGATCAATTTGGTCATTCATGTAGTCATTAATTTGATTGATTTGGAAATGTGTAATTTTGTGGTTAATTTAATCATTGAATGTTTTAAAATGGTCACTTATTCAGTCATTTTTTTATTCACTAGTATATTTTATCATTAATTTAGTAATTGATTGATGTTAAATGGTCACTTATTTAGTCATTTTTATTCACTAATTTTTGTCCATTGGTAGTGTATTTAGTTATTAATTTTAATCATCATATTGATCAATTTGGTAGTTTATTTAATTGTTTTTGCTCACTATTTTTTGTCAACTAATAGGTATATTGATACATTGTTTATTAATTTCATAATCATTATATTTAGTCATATTTATTAACACTAATTTCTTCAGTTGGTAGTATATTTAGTCAATTGGTAGTTTATTTAATTCTTTTTCTTCACTAATTTCTACCTATAAGTGTTGGAAATGAGACAATGCTTCAATTAAGGTTTAAATAGATAAAAACACACAAAAAATAAATCAATCATTCATTTGCACATAATGAAATAACTATTAAAAAGGAAAAATGTTGAAATATTATTGAGAAAGCATTTTATTATATCAAATGCAAGACAAAAATGTTTCTTTTCTTTGAAAAATGTACTATTACAAATTGTGTTTCTCAGTGTTATGACTGAGAAAATTGAGTTACAATTCCCTTTTTTTGGTTATGCAAGATATTACAATTTTGATGAGAATTTTATGTTGCAACTTATTTGCAACTGCACATACATGTATGTTGCACTCTTTGCAACTTTTCCTCTTCTCTACACCTCTTTATCTACTTTGTATTTAATTTTTTTCTACCCCTATTCTCTATGTCTATTGCTTACAAAACAACATATCCCCTCTTCTATAATGCACCAATTTCAATGAGTGGAACCTAAATAAAAAGAGAAAATTATAATCAATGGGTTTTACATTATAGGTACAATAAGATAAAAAATTCTATTTTCTACTCATCGAATGCACACCCAAATCAGATTTTTTGGTTTTTGTTTGGGTTCAACTTATTTAGGCTTGGTACATTCTTTGTTTGCAACTTCAATCTCCACACTATGTTGTTGCTAACCCTACTTTTTCTCTTCTACACTTAAGGCCAACTCTATGATTTTTTTCAAATATTTTAGTGGCCACCATACGAAGGTCCCTATTTTCTCTTTTATATGGACAACTCCATCTATTTTGTCTTGATGAGGAAGGGTATGTTACTTGAGACCTGTAAAATACATAAATTTACATTTCATGTTCCTTTCAATGTGAATCCATGTACAATAGATAGTAAGTGAATCCACCCAATGCCCACAGTAGCACCATATTGTGGATCGAACACCTCAACTATATCCCCTTCTTGGAGTTTATCAATAAATTTCTGCAAAAACAAAAAAATGCATGTTATATTGAGATATAAAACACACATTATATTGTTTTTTACTTTTGTATGTAATTTCTTATGTCTCAGAACAAATCACATTTTGTATGTGCTTTTATAAAAAACTCTATTACAACTAAGCTATGAGCTTCCATATGTAATGTGAACCAAGATTCCAAACCTGCATAAACACAAGAGACAAACACCATATTAGATCAAATTCAAGTTACTATCATGATTCCCGAAGAAATCCATTTAAATTGCAATAGAAATGAAATGAAATGAAGAATATAAACGAGCATAAACCAAAGATATTAAATCATATTCAAATGCAATGAAAAATCTTGATCTCTTGGGGGAGTTGGTGCCAACTTGATGTGGAAATTGGTCATTTCCCAACTCCTATGCAAGCCTTGCGAGAATTTGATGAAGATTTATCCACTTGTTGATGAAGAACAATGAGATCCTTGGTGAAATCTGCAATAACCTAGCTAAGATGATGACAAATGCTATGAAGATGGATAAAATTAGCTCTCAATGTGAAGAGAGCAACTTTTCTCTAAGTTGTGGATGCAAAATACAAAGAGAAGCCTTTTATAAATAAAAGAACAAGATGAAGGAATGTGCTAAATGGATGAATGTGGGATCATTCAACATCTAATGGGCAAGTGCCACTTGTCAAGATGTGAATGGAGGAAGCTTGAGCACATTTTGATCAATGTACAAGTTTGAAATTTGAATTTGATGAAATGACATGTTTAGGGGGGGTGAAAGAAGAGAATTAATGCCAAGTTGACTTGTGTAAGAGACATGTAAGAGCTCATAAATGCAAAGTTGGAGAACAAGTCCTTTTGGGGGAGATTTTCAAACTTGGAGGAATCTTCCCTCATGATGCCCTTTTGAATGATAATAGAAGAAATAATAAATCAAATAAATTGATTTATTGTGCAAATGGGAAAAGCTAGAGGATGTGACATGGATTAGATTAGATTAATTAGGATTTGATTAATTTAAGAGAGGATTAAGCTGATTTGACCATTTTGACTTAGATTTTTACATTAATTTAAATCAAAATGAGAGGGAAATGATTTTAGACTTAATTAAATAAGATTTGATTTATTTAATTAAAGAGAATGGTGTTAGCTTTAAATCAAATAAAGATAAATTTATTTAATTTAAATGAAATGACTTTAGAGATTAATTAAATAAAATGAATTATTTAATTAAAAAAGGGACTATATGATTAATTAAACAAAGTGATTTATTTAATTAATAGGAGATGATGACTTAATCAGATAAAAAATAATTTATTTAATCAAGAGATGAAATGTGATGAATTTAATTAAATAGAGATTATTTAATTAAATGATTAGTAAAGATATGATTCAAGATGAACTGGTGTTAGTAAAATCAGAATTAGGTGCATGTACATTGCTTCAAAGAGGGGAAAAATGTAGACACAAAATGTGAACCAAGATCCCAAACTTGCACAAACATAAGAGACAAGCACTAAATTAGATCGAATGAAAGGTTAGTACTATGATTCCCCAAGGAATACATTTGAGATGTAAATTAAAAGGACTAAGATGAAGAACAAGACCAAAGAGAAACTAAACTAAAGATATCAAATCCTATTCAAACACACATCAAAATATTGATCTCTTAGGGGAGTTGCTACCAATTTGATGTGGAAATTGGCCATTTCCCAACTCCTACGCAAGCTTTGTTGATTGATGATGAAGAGTGATCCACGTTGATGAAGATTGATGAGTACTCCAAGATAAAATTTTCATAACCTAGCTATAAAACTCAATGATATGGATGAAGATTGCTATGAATTTGAGAATAGTAAGTCTACTCAAGTTGTGGATGCTAAAATGAGGAATGGAGCCTCTTATTTATAGCTTGAAAATTTGGAGAAATGCCAAAAATGGAACAATGTGGGACTTGATGGAACTTCAAACTTTTGTTCCTTATGTTTTACTCATGCCTTGCCTTATGTCACTGGTCTTTCATTGTGTTCAAAAATTTCTAAAGGCTGGGGTTCTAGCTTTGTCCTCATGTTAAACCCTTGTGTTTACTTTATGCCTTGGTCGGGATCTATTTCGCTATTACTTTTTTGAGGGGTTTTAAAATAACTTATGCCCCATCATTTCATCTAGGTTGGGTCCCTTTAGTCTTAATTTTTATTTCCTCTGTTGGTTTTATTTCCCTAAGTCTTGGTTGGCCTTGTGTTTCATCATTTAAAAACAACTTTATGTCATTGTTTACCATCCACCTAGTAATGTCCCCTTGTCCTTTTATGAATGTTTTATTTTGTAGAAGGGATCGAATTCACGCTACCATTGATCAAATTGCCTTTAGATATCAACAGTTTCCTACCATTGCGCGATCGAGAAGTGCAAGATCTTTATTGATCACGATATTATGGGCGGGTGCCATGTTTCCCATCTAGGGAATCAAATCTACACGATCATTGATCAACTACCATTTGATCTCAGTCATTCCCTACTATCCCGTGATGGCCCCACCATAGTGCTTTAGTTGATTACGATATTGCAGGCAGGCACCACATGTCCTAATTGGTGTGGCCAAAGGAGATATGCTTGGTGTGCCATCGATCAATCTTCATCAGGCATCAACAATTGCCTACTATCATGTGATCCAAAGATGCAGGACCTTTACTAATCGAGATATCATAGGCAACTACCATGTGTTTCACTTGGTGGAGCCGAAGGAATAAAGGAAATACTGTGGAACATTAATCTGACCTTAAATACATTAAAAGGAAGGTTACTAAAGTGCTCTTAAGGTGCACATATATTTAAATTGACGGATCTATTATGATCTCAGTGGAAAAGGTATTTGATATTTAATGATAAGGCTGACAACTATTTTGAAGGAATAGGATCATTGATGCTTAAGATATATGGTTTCCTGCCATCACACGATCTGAAGTTGAAGGATCTTTACTGATTGTGATATTGTGAGCGACCACCATGGGGACTTCCTTCATGGTGTATGGTATGATGGGCCCCTTGTTGCCATGTTGGTGATTCTATCAATTTTTTTTGAAGATGGTCATTTGATGATTTGATCTAACTAGAGGACCAATGGCTAGAATTTAAATCTACATCAAATATTTCCATTGACTGATGAAGAATACTAGAGATCGATGACTAAATATTTCACTAAAGAAGATTAAAGGAATGGATTACTGGCATGATTGGTAAATTGGATGTTGCAATTACAATGGTTTCCAGTCTTGCTTCAGTGGTGGTCTTGGTGTGAAATTCTTACGATTTGTGTTGCTGTAAAAAATTTTCTCAATAGGCATGATGAACAAGAATATTCTCCAAGATGATTACTATTGTAATAGAATTTTGGAATATCACCAGGTGCTTCATTTGATTGGTGGCATGTGTACTTTCTGGCTTGATGCTTGTTTGCTTCTTCATTCTCCATAAGAAGGATTTCAAGGCCAGAAGTATAGGTTAGCAAGTTAGACAATTTTTGGTCGAGTCTAGGTGAAGTTGTAGAGAAAATTCTAAAGTTTGATGGTTTTAGAGGAAAATGCAATTTAGGTTTGAGTCATTCTATAATAGGTTTTGAGTTCATGGGAATTCAATTTTGTGTAACAGTACTAGTATTTGAGTTGAAATGATAAATTCAAGCACATGTCTCTCCATTGTACATGCATTTCTAAACTTTGAATAAAATAACTAAGGGTTGTTTCATTCATCTCACTGTTGTGGTGTGTATGAGTCTATTTCAGCTTTAATTAAAGGAGTTAATTAAAAATTTTGAATGGGATCATAGGTGGATATGTTTTGTATAAGGATTTGGTAAGTAGTATTGGATTAAAATGCATACTGATGAGATTGTAATGTAATGTTATCAAGGATCATATGTGTTACATGTTAAATATGTCATATACCTTTAGATACTTATGAATTTGACTCCCCAATGGATATATGGCACTAATCTAAGTTGTACTTATTCGTATGAATTTGTATTTGTCTATATTTTCCTAGAGCTTTCTAGAAATTGCAAATCAATGATAAATTATATTATGGACTGTGTTGTAATTATCTCATGCTCCAAATAGTTGATATTACTGATAAATGACCAATTTATTTCAGTATTATCCTATCATGATGAGCTATTAAGTGAGATTATTTTTTATATGTTAATGTTGTTTATGATATTGGTCTAGAGGTTGTAATCACATTATGGGATCACCCTCTCGGGTCTTGCAAAGCCCGAAGTGTAGGAGGCTTCTTAAAGTCCTCATCAATTGGTCTTGTAGACACCTAGATTTGGACACTTAATTTATCCAAATTTATCCCCTTTATTCTAAGCATCCCCTTATTTGCATTAATTAAGTAATATCTCTATTATTTAATTAATATCCTTAATTTTTCCAAATCCCCAAGGTATATAATTATTAAATAAATACCTTATTTTTTTAATCCTCATTTTTCATCAATTTAATTAAATAAATATGACATTTATTTAATTCCTCATATGTCACATCCTCCATCATTTTTATCTAATCCTAATCCATCTTCTAATTTCATCATCAGGGATGTCCACATGCCTAATCCTTGATTAGGATGTGTCACATCCTCCAACTTTTGCAAGTTGGCCTCTAATCTCTCTTAGCCACCTAACCATCCTCTAATCCTTCATTAACTAGCCTAATCAACCTCTCAATGAATTTTTAATTCTTTTTATCCTTCCAAGGAATATTAAATTCCTTTTTCTCTTCTCCATGTGATCTTTGACTTGTCACATCAAGTCACATGTGAACTCTTCCTAATATCCCACTTGCCTTTAACCTATCATTAATTTGTCTAATCAAGTACTTGCACAACCTTAATCACTTAATTAGGTCAACTTAATCTCCATGTCATTTATGGAATGTGTCTTAAGTCAACCTTATTAGGCTTTCTCCTTTTGGAGAAGGCACTCCATTCTTTAAGTGAATTTTTAATTCAAATTTAATCCTCCAATGCATTCCAAAGAATTTTCAATTCCTTCTCTCATTTCCATGTGGATATTTGAGTAATTATTAAGTCCTCACATGTCCTCTCACCCACATGAGGAAAAGGACCTCTTCTATGATGAGATACTGTCACAATCCCAAGGTACTATGTACTACCTCCATGTCAGTACTATCCTTCCACCTCATGTAAAAATTATCATTTTTAAGCCACTTCACATGTCACATGCCAGGATGTGAGGGCTTGTGAGTTCTAAACTCACTTTATCCCTACATATTGATCTTGGTGGCTCAATCTCAACCATCTATTTCCCTAGAGAATTCCAAATTCTCTATAAATACCCCTTTTTTCTCTCATTTTAAGGGGAGATCATTCATGCTAGCCAAACTCTTGCAAAAAAATTCCTTGAGCCATACTTAGCCAATTTTCTATACTTGCATCCATCTCTCCATCCTCATATCATATCATAGCTTGCATCTCTTTCCATCCAAGGAGCATACAACATTGAAGATCAAAGGGCTAACTAAAGGGGAACTCAACAAGGTGAAATCTTCCATTTTGGTTTGCTTAGTTAATATTTAGGCTAATCTTGAGGTGTAGGGTGTTTTTAGTGTTATTCACACTCTTTTGGTTTCTTGTTCATATTCTAACATTTAAATTCACCCTATCACATTTTTGGCACACCCAGTGGGACCCACAAATAGGTCTTTTTCTTTCATGTTTGCTACTTTTTGACTTTTTGTAGGTGCAGGTTGTAGAAGGGGCGAACTCGACCTATAGAGTGGTGGACCCAACCTATAGAGGGGAAAAACCTAGGGAAAACCTAACCTAACAGATAGGTGGACCTACCCTCCTTAGGAAAAACCAACCTTTCCCAGGTGTGGACCTGCCCTCCACAAAATCTAGAAAGTGTTTTTTGCAAATTTTTCATGGAGGGGCGGACCTGACCTACAAACATGCAGATCTAACTTGCAGACAGGTGGACCTAACCTCCATATAGGTGGAATTTCCCTCTAAATAGGTGGACCTGGCCTCTAGATAGGAAAACTTTCCCTCCAGACACGTGGATACGCCCCAAACAACTTTTTCTAGAAGGTGAAATTTTAGTTTTCAACACCTTTTTTAGTTATTTTAGGTGTTTCTAACATCCTAATGTGTCTTGTTTGAGTTTGTATAAGAATTTTATGTACATTTGGTGGAAGACAAGGACAAGAATCACTAACAAGTTTCCTTGCAAGGTTAGTTATTTGTCAACTATTGCTTGTCATTTTACATAACTTAGGCACATAGTTTAACAAAGGGTGTCAAATTAACCTTGTGTTGTGGTGCTTGTTGGTAAGCTATTTGATGTATCCAATCCCATTGTGCCATTTGGTGATACTAGTGATGAGAAATCATAGCTTACCAAGTCCTTTGAGTCATCCTTTTTTATTTTTCTTAGCAGGACCTGCTTGGGTATTTCATCACCCCAAGGGATGATTCCAACCACACGTACCCATGGGGTATATAAAGCAGGGAGAGAAAAGTTGTATCTCAATCCAACCACATTGTAATTGGTGAAGCATCAGGATGACATAAAGAGTTGGTCCAAGCCTTTAAGGTTCCTGAATCATGCTTGCAATGGGTTTGTATTCACGGTTTGGGCCTCACGTACAAAATGTATATCGAGGACTCCCTAGGAACTATGTTCATCCTAGAATAGAAGACTTTGTTGTCCATACCCTCTCTACTAGACTTAGGTTTGTGTTGTTTGAATTGTCTTCTTTGTGCATTACTAGTGATTTTTTGTTTAGTCATATCCTTTTGATTGATGTTTGTTGTGTTTTGATTCATTTTCCTTAGTCATCTTTTCAAAAGTCAAGTTTAAACCTATCTAAGGGTGAACCTAACCTCTAAACAGGTGAACTCGATCCACCCAGGGGCAAACTTGACCTTGAACCAGCCTCTATTAGCCAATTTTGGCTAACTTTTTCTCCACATGTGGACCTTCCCTCTCAACATGTGGACTTTCCCTCTAGAGGTAGACCTAACCTATCAACCAATCCTTTGGAGCCTATTTTAGCCAATTTTGACCAATTTTTGCTCCATAGGTAGACCTGCCCTCCCGATAGGTAGACTTTCCCTCCAAGGGTGGACCTAACCCATCCCAAGGGTAGAACTAACCCTTCACCAATCATTTTTATCATCTGTTTCATCATTCTAGACACCTATTTCATCATTTCATGTGCTTGTTTCATTGTTCTGAGTAAACATCCATCCATTCTGAACCTTCTTCTATCATTTTGAGCTCTTGTTCACCTATTTCAATCAATCATCTACTCATTTTGAGTAGTCTATCATTCATTCTGAGCTTTCATATTCTTGTTCCAAGAGTCATTCATCTATTCTTAGCAGTCATTTACTTGGTTTGAGTAGTCATTCATTTGTTCTAGTCAATCGTTTACTCATTTTGAGTATTCATTCATCCATTTTTATTATTCGTTTCTCTGATCAAATCATGATTTTCCCCATTCAAATCCCCTAAACTTCATCTCAGGTTATTATCCAAATTGACCTAAGTGTCTGATCTGATTGTAATCATTAACATCTACTTAGGATTGTCATCCATCCTAAGTTAATCATTATTGTTGGCCCAATCAATCTATTTTCAATCTCAAAGTGGATTTGGTGCTACAATAATCCTTTTATCCTTTAATCTAATCAATTAGTATCCTAAGTCACCTAGGGTAATCTCTAAATAGGGTTTAGAATCCCTTCTGTCATCCTATCCAATCGATAATTCAATCTTACCAATATTTGATCAATCTTATCCAATCCAATCCAATCACATCCTTATCCAATCACCTTCAACCCAATCAATATACTTCCATCTCGAAGTAGATTCAGTGTTGATCATCAAAATCAATCCCATTACATCATCCAATTATCCTAATCTAAGCTTTAATCCAATCCCAATCTGAGCCTAACCTAAATCCCGATTTCACCTTTAGTCCATTCCCATCCAAAATCTCTAAACCATCCTCTTTATCCTTTCATCATCATAAATCCTTATCCTCCATGAATAGTGGTCAAGGGAAACCCTAATTATGTCGACAAAAATAATGAAAGTCTTGTCGATCAAGAAGAATATGACATAGATTCCCTTGGCACTATCATTGCTAGTAATCTTTCTCAACCCACTTTCCAAAATCTAATCACCCCTTCGAGTTATCCTGCTATTTCTACATACATTCCTAGTCATGCTCCTTATGCTACCTTTGACAAGGGATGCCCATCATATCCTTCATCTACATCATCCTCTTGTCCTAGTCTGCCATCACAATACCCCTATCCTAATCCCTCATCCACATCCTCCTATCTCAATCCTTCATCTGTATATACCCAGTACCCTAATCTTCCATACCAATCTACTCACCCTAATCCTATATTCACATCTTCCTATCCTAATTCAACATCCACATCAACTTATCCTAATCTAGCATCCACATTTCCCTATCTCAATCTGCCATCTCAATCTTCCCATCCTGATCCACCATCCCAATACCCTTACTACAATACATCTTCCCATCATAATTCACCATTCCAATATCCTTCCTCCATCCTAATTCTCCATCTACTCCTAGTCTTCTATCCAATCCCATTCCTCAATCTAATCATAATCCACCAATCCATATCTCTCATCCCCTACTAATCCCTAATCCTTCATCCACTCCTACCTCGCCATCCAAACCTAGAGTATGCAAGTTTCTCACTCCAGAAGTTCTCCAAGGACTTA
The DNA here is from genome assembly GCA_007258455.2 of Sequoia sempervirens. Classification (NCBI taxonomy): domain Eukaryota; kingdom Viridiplantae; phylum Streptophyta; class Pinopsida; order Cupressales; family Cupressaceae; genus Sequoia; species Sequoia sempervirens. The sequence continues at coordinate 422,871,697 of VDFB02193867.1, forward strand.
TAACAAAGAAGACATCTCCCACTCCACACCTTGGAGTCATGGAATCATGCCATCCCAACCCATCATCCACGGTCATTGGTGACAAGACCCTTCTCCACCCAACACCTATCATTAATGATACCACCCCTAGCACCACTCAAACCATCGAAACCATCACATCCTTTGAATCCATTGAGCCCACATCTCCTACCATCACAACCTCTGAATCCACTAAGGCCCCATTGCCTACCATCACATCTACCAAATCCATTGAGCACCCACCTCCTACTCTGAGAGTTGTCAAACCCATTGACAACACCCAAATCCAATCCACTTCTCCCTCTCCTAGTGTCACTAAAATCCATTTTTTATTAATGTTTTGAATCCTCCATCCTTACATGTCCCCAAATTGAAGAATCTCTCCAACACTCTATCATCCTGCCATCCACAATAGATGAGTCATGCCAAGATTCTAATCCAAAGCATGCCAACATATCCCCTTCTCTAGATCAAGATCCTACCATCCTATCTAGTCCACCTCAAGATCATAGTCCCCCATCCATTCCATCCCATGATCCCCTTTTCATTCAATATTCCACTACTCCATCTCCATCTCCATCTCATGAGCCCACTACCATAGATCCAAATCCTATCATATCTCTTAACCCCTCTCCTAATACTACCCCTCCAAATTCTGCTATCCCATCATCTCCCTCTCATGATCCCCCATCATCGCCTAGAACTGCTATCCCCACACCACTTACATATCCCCTTGGTACACTCACATTCTTTCATGGTGATCTCCTTGTAGAAGAAAAACATAGCATATATACCACCCATCATCCTCCACCTAATAATGGACTTGCATCATGTTTTTCAGAATAACACAAATCCTATCATGGATCACATTCTCAAGAAAATGAATTATCAAGGAAAAGGTCTAGGCCTTCATGAGCAAGGTATTTTAGAGCCCATCCAAGTCAAGAAGAAATCTGCATGCAAGGTCTTGGGCCTATTTCCCAAAACTCACAATCTAAATATGTTGGTACAACCTCTAGGCATCCTCAATGAGCCTCTTCTAAAATAAATATAGGCCCTTCCCATCATCCCATGAGATCATATGCTTCCATCCCTCCATCATATTATCTCAAAACAACCATCCATATTGCTCCTTCATCTGCTTCATCCATTTTGGGTCCTTACATCCCTCCATCCACCATCTTCCATCCTTCATCTACTCCATCCATCTTGGGTCCTTATGTCCTTCCTCCCACTATGTTTGTTTTGGACCCATATATCCCAAAATCACCTCTTCCATCTCGTCATATTCATCCTTTCATTCTTCCAATTCCTATCCATGTCATCCATCATAAACATCCCTCTCACATGTCCCCTAATCAGGACCAACAAAGGCATATACCTACACATTATCCTTCTACACATAATCCTCATAATCCTATCTCCATCACTCCATGCCATCCATCTCCTTACACCCATCTCATTGCTACTAAAAGAACTTTGGATGTTAAAGAAAAAATTCAAAAAATCCAAACATCCACATGAATCTAAAGTTACCCATGTCCCCTCTAAAAGACATGATGAAGAGAAGAAAAATCTAAATCCAAATTAAATTTGTAGGCCAAAGAGGCCTCCCAAAGCAAAGATCAAAATCATGTGGATCCCAAAGAAAAAAGATGCAATGCCATCAAATGAAAAATCTGTAAGAACATCCAAAGTTTCTAACCCAAAAGCTAATCATACACCCCTTTCATCTTCTAAGTTTGTTTTGGGTCCTTATGTTCCAAAATTCACCATCCCATCTCCTCCATTATCCCCACATTCTCCATCCATTCATCCTTTTATCTTTTCACATCCACCACCACATGTGCCAAATTTGTTCTTGAACTCACCACCCCATCATTCCATCCATACACTTTCCAACATCCCACCCATTATCCCATGTATCTCCCCTTTCAAATCCATTTAATTCATCCTCTTGCATAATCCATTTATCCTAATAAGGTTGTACCAACATCCAATAGTCAGTTCAAACATGGGCTCTTAATACATCATATGGAGCTTGATTCTTGAGTCCTTCATCCATATCCTTATCATATGTCTTCTAAATCCACTTATTCACCTCCCTATCCTTATCCATCTTCTTCTGCATGCTATCCAAAAAGTCAAAAAATAAAAAAATAAAATAGTAAAGAGAAATAATCTGTCCAATGGTGAAAACTTGGCAAACAAGCATCTTGGATAAGTACCATAATGAAAACTTGAAAAATAGGTGTCATGCATAAATTCCCATCTACACTTGGGGGAAACTTCTTGATATGCATTCCCTCCATCCGCTATGCTTCCTACTATGCTTCCAACTATGCACTTGTCTTCTTGCTATACATCATTTTCATTCATCCCCTCCATCCTACCTATCTTACACATCCTATTTGGCATATCTCATTTATCCAAATCTTCCATCCTCCTTGTCTTCTGGATTATGATAGGGGAAAACTATAAACATGCTTTAGACACCTCTTAGCATACATTCAACTCATCCACACACTATCCTAATCCTCATTCGCACTTGTCTACCTTCCTTATCCACCCATCACACTACCTTCAATCTCCTTTCCTTATCCATGCATCCTATCTTTATCCATCTCACTCCTTTATTTTCCTATCCTTCTCTATTGCATCCTTCATGCCCCCTCACACATGACATATCTAGAGTGGGGGCATCTATCTTCCTTTGTGATATAGTCCTTAGAGACATCATCCATTCCATCTAAGAAATCTCTTTCATTTCCCTATCCTCATCTCCTTATAATTATATCCATCTCCCCATCCTTATCTTTTATCCCTCCAAACAATTCTTATATCCATCTCCCCATCCTTATCTTTTATCCCTCCAAACAATCCTTATATCTATCTTCCCATCCCTATCTACCTATCCTTCCATCATAGCATCCCTTTTCATCTATCCATCTAGTCACCTTTTCCTCATCCAAATCCTTATCTTCCTATCCATCAATCCATCTAATCCTTTTCATATACCAAATCCCCCCATCCTCTATCCTCATCCTGTCTCATAATCCCTTGTCATTGGTCTCTAGCTATAGGCTACTCCCCATGCAACCCAATTCCATGTATCTTATCATCATCACTTTGGATTCTTTTGCATATCTTGTCAATCTCCTATCCTTTCTCATCATTCATCTTCCCCCTTTTTTTGTCAGTCCTCCTGAATCCTCAACCTTGTCTAGGTCCATGGGCGGACCCACCCCAATTCTTGGGTAGACCCGCCCGGCTGTGGGTGGACCTGCTCCTGTCTACAGGTAGAACCGCCCTTTAGGAATTTTTTTCACCCTTTGTAGGTCATTGTTTCATCACCAAAATCACCTTCTCCATCATCAGATCATCCATCCCAATCTCATAGGCTTTGTTTCAAGAGTTTTGATTTTTTATGCTGAAACTTCCGAAGGCCATAACTTTTGACTCGGGTGTCCATTTGAGCTGAAATTTTATGGGTGGTTGCATTATGAGGTGGCATGTGGATTCCCAACTAACCTAGAGTCAATTGGACCCCATTTCACCACATTTTTGGGACCTCAAACTTTCATCTTGACCCTCAAAATTGCAAATTCATGTTTTTTTTAAAAAAATGAATTTTTTTTGGTCAATAACTCAGAATGCATGTCTCAAATTTAGGAAAAAATTGAACTCTCAAGCGTATGACCATGAAGTTTCCTAAAATGGAAAAATTTCACAATTTTTTTGGAAATTACCAAATCTGGAAAAATCTGATTGTGAACACCTTACATCCCTTAAACTCCAGAACTTGGTGTAGAATCAATCTCATCACATGCTCCAATCATTTTAATCTAGGCTTCAATCCAACCCCAATCTAAGCTTTAATCTAATCCCAATTTGAGCTAGCTGAAACCTTAATCTAAGCTTTAGTCCATCTATAATCGAGATCTTTGGATATTAAAACAAATCTTAAGATCCCTCCATTCTAATCATTTGTTTAGTTGTTCTGAGTAACCATTCATCTACTTCAAACCTTCATCTATCATCTCAAAAATCCATTTACTCATTCTGAGTAAACATTCATCCATTTCAAACCTCCTTTTATCATTTTGAACTCTCATTCAATAATCCCGACCAATCATTTACTCATTCTAAGTAATCTTTCATCTATTCCAAACCTTCATCTTCTCATTCCAAGAATCATTCATCCATTGTGACCGGTTTACTTATTTTGAGTAGTCGTTCATCCCTCTTGATCATCTGTTTACTCAGTCTAAGTAATCTTTCATCTATCCATCTTGTCTTCCTCCCACTCTATGATTGTTGATTTGGATATCTATCCCAACCCTGAGCTTTTTATAGTCACCATCCTCTTATCTTATCCAAAAAGTCTATCTTGTCCCATCATGTTGGTTCCATCATCTTATCCCCTTATCTAGGGTTATCTCATCATCTTTTATCCATCATTTGTCATTGGCCTTTTGTCAAACTACATTACCCCTACACTTTCATGTAGGCAAGGTCAATCATTTGATCTACCCTTGGGGTTCCATCATTGATCTATCTTGTCCACTTTTCTCCTTTTTTCCATCCTATCTTTATCATCCATCGAAGTATCCATCATGGTCTATCATCAACATTCTATCAAACTACAAGGGCTTTGTGCTTTAATGTAGGCAAGGCTAATCTTTGATCAGCCCCCGAGCCCCCTAAGTCCTTAGAGTGTGTCAGTCTTGTGTCATGTCGTTAAGTTGTACCCTTATCTAGCTGGTTCTTAACAAATGAGATCCACCTGTATCATCAGATCTAATCTATTCCAAATATCCTACATCATACCAATCTTTTAGTTTAGTATCCATCATTAGTCTCAATAGGATGCATCCTTCCTAAAAGACCTCATCAATCCCATCCATCCCCTTGATTCTATGTCAAAAGACATTTGAAATTGATTGCAATCTTTTGATGCTTTTGGCTTTTGTTTATCATTTGAGCTCCTTATCATCACTTTTCAGGGTCACCTTGATCCATCATATCATGGTGTGCTTTGACTACTCAACATAGGGGTGTATCTTGATCTTTTCTTTGTTGTTGTCTTCTTGGTTGTCCCGCGTAGTACCCACCAAGATCTTTGAGGTCTTGTGTTATGCTTAGGCATCCTTGTGTGCTTGTGCTTATCCCAATACCTAGCCTGACCAAGGTCATCATGACTTTGGGGTGTTGGGATAGCCTTCTTGTTTGATGTGTTTGTTTCATGCATTAGACACTAATCAACCTTGGTCCTTTATACCAAGGCATATTGTGTCTTTTTCTATAGAAAAACTCAATGCTCTTAAAGATGGAAATTTTCATTTTGATTGAATTTTATCTCCATCCTATCATCTATCAAAATCCCCCCATCCATTCATCCTTCATCACTTTCCCCTCCCAATCTCTTGCCACCTTTTCACCCTCTCTTATCCATCACTTTGCATCCTCTTCCTCATCCCCCCTTTCATTGTTTCATCCATTTCAAGAGAACACCCATGTTCTATTGAACCCACATGTCCTCTGAAGGGGGAATCCTCAATCCCTAACTTTAATCTTCAACCCCATCATCTTCCTTCCTAGTCAATCCTTTGATGACTAGGGCATCTTTCCCAATCTAACCATCTTTTTCTAGGTTCTATGTTTTAATATTCTTTGAAATGATGCTACTTCATAACACCATCTCAAAGAGGAGAAAAATGTAGACACCTAGATTTGGACACTTAATTTATCCAAATTTATCTCCTTCCATCTAAGCATCCCCTTATTTGCATTAATTAAGTAATATATCTGTTATTTAATTAATATCCCTAATTTTGCCAAATCCCTAAGGTATTTAATTATTAAATAAATACCTTATTTCTTTAATCCTCATTTTTCATCAAATGAATTAAATAAATATGACATTTATTTAATTCCTCGTATGTCACATCCTCCATCATTTTTGTCTAATCCTAATCCATCTTCTAATCTCATCATTAAGGGTGTGCACATGCTTAATCTTTGATTAGGATGTGTCACATCCTCCAACTTTTGCATGTTGGCCTCTAATCTCTCTTAGCCACCTAACCCTCCTCTAATCCTTAATTAACTAGCCTAATCAACCTCTCAAGAAATTTTTAATTCCTTTTATCCTTCCAAGGAATATTAAATTCATTTTTCTCTTCCCCATGTGATCTTTGACTTGTCACATCAAGTCACATTTGAAATATTTCTAATCTCCCACTTCCCTTTAACCTTTCATTAATTTTTCTAATCAAGTACTTGTACAACCTTAATCACTTAGTTAGGAAAACTTAATCTCCATGTAATTTATGGAATGTGTCCTAAGTCACCTTATTAAATGCTTTCTCCTTTTGGAGAAGGCACTCCATTCTCCATATGAATTTTTAATTCACATTTGATCTTCCAATGCATTTTAAGGAATTTTAAATTCCTTCTCTCATTCCCACATGGATATTTGAGTAATATTTAATTCCTCACATGTCCTCTCACCCAAATGGGGACAAGGACCTCCTTTATGAGGATATCTTGTCCCAATCACAAGGTACTATGTGCTACCCCCATTTCATATACTATCCTTCCACCTCATGTACACATCATCCTTTTTAAGGCACTTCACATGCTGCATGCCAAGATGTGAGGACTTGTGAGTTCTAAACTCACTTTATCCCTACATTTTGATCTTGGTGGCTCAATATCAACCATACATTTCCCTCGAGAATTCTAAATTCTCTATAAATACCCTCCTCTTTTCTCTCATTTTAAGGGGAGATCATTCATCCTAGCCAAACTCTTGCAAAAAAAATTCTTGAGCCATACTTGGAAAATTTTCCATACTTGCATCCATCTCTCCATCCTCATATCATCTCATATCTTGCATCTTTCTATCCAAGGAGCATACAACATTGAAGATCAAAGGACCAACCAAAGGGGAACTCAACAAGTTGAAATCTTCCATTTTGGTTTGCTTAGTTAATCTTTAGGAAAATATTGAGGTCTAGGGTGGTTTTAGTGTTATTTGCACTCTTTTGGTTTATTGTTTGTATTCTAACACTTAAATTCACCCTATCACAGGTCCAGGTGCTTCGAGCTGCCCTTGATTGGAATTGGAAATTCCATAGGTAGATTAGAAGACAAACCTAGTTACATACTTGTAGTAAAAAGAAACCAACAAAATGGAAACTCTACTAGGGAGCTAATTTTAATATTTTTTGTTATCATGTTGGTTGTCCATTTTGCATAGAGTTTTCATCATGTTTCTGTGATTTGAAGGTTGAGCCTCTAGTTCTGTATTAGGTTTGTCCACTTCTTCTATCTTCATAAGTGTTAAGAGTTATGATGTAAAGTACTCTTATGTGTTGTTAGTATAAGGATCCAAAGGTTTTCATATTATACCATGTGTCTTTGGGTATTTGGTAGTCCCAATCTAATTGGGTGGAGACTCTAAAGTTTTTGCACTAGTGTGCATTTTATTTTGAAAGTTTTATTATAAGTGAAAAGAACTTTTGGACTGGAATGAAGAATGAAGAAGACTAGGTCATTCATGAAGAATCATCTAGAACAGAAATTGGAAGGTGAACTTCCCAAAATGAAGGACTAGATAAAGAAAAGACTAGAATCTAGCAATGTTTCTCCCGTGTCACAGAACCCTATACACCAAGGTACAACTCAGCCTTTACACCCTATTCCTGAAAATCTTGAAGAGGTGTCTATAAATTTAGATCTAGATAGTTGTGGATTTATTGATGCATTATTTAATACACCGGTTCCAGAAGATGTGACATGTCAAAATAAAGGGCCTGTTAGTGTAAAATATGCTAAAAGGAGAAGAGATAGGATTAGAAGTCAAAGCCATCATAGAGAATGCACTAGTGATGTGCGTCCTCCTCCTATTGAAAATGATGTAAACCCTTTATTGTCTGAACATGTACTGGAAGAGGTCAATCTAATAGACCTAAGTGATACATCAAGTTCTCATACAAATTTTCCTAACCTTGATGATGTTTTTGGAGACATTAATTCTTTGAGGCAAGAAATCCAAAAGCAAGCTAAACTCAAAGTGAAATGAGAAAAGAAAAGGGAAGCAGAGTTGAGGAATGTTGTGATTGAAAGGGATAGGTTGATGAGATAGTTGGTAACAATGATGTTGCTAACAAAGAAGAACCTAATCCAGGTGTTGAGGACTCGATTGTACGAAAGGTTGATAACAAGGAAGCAAAGCACGTGTCTAAAGAAATCCCAGTAGGCCACATTGATGCCCAATCCAAACCTATTGACCCAAAGCCTTCAAATCATGTTAAGTGTCAACCAAATAATACAAACCTTAAGCTTGCCTTGGAAAAAGGAAAACAAAAGGTTGTGGGGATTAAAATAAATGAGAAGGTGACTCCCCATTCCACTCAACAAGATCTCCAGCCACATGTTCCATTTCAAATAGATTCTTCCTTAGAAAAGGCTAAATGGGAGAGTGAGGCCCTAGCTGAAGAGTTGGAGAGAACAAAAATTGAGGATGCAAATGCAGAAATGAAGAGGAAAATAAGTTTCCTAAAAATGACAAGTACGGATGAAGTTGCACAATCTACAATGTCATCAAATCATTGGGATGCCTTAAATAATAATCCTAATATTACTCCAAATCCTTCCACAAATAATTCTGACCTGAAGATTCATGCAACTAGGTTTGTAAATCTAAATCAGGATGGTATAGAGTACAAGATGTAGGGTCTGGTGTTGATTCTAAGATGAATGAAGGATTATGTCAATGATGAACTATACAATTGGAAAGGTATAGGACATTATTCTTTGATGGTATCCCTAGTTATCTGAATCCCATCCTTGCTGACATAAGAGAAAAGATGAGTAAGTTTGCTAGAAATAATGCTATGGCGGAAGAGGAACACTTAAAAGGTTTCATGGATATGTTAAATGATTATGAGGTAGAACATGAAGATGTAATGAAATTTTTTGTACAATCTCTAGTAGAGGATGTGACAGATTGGTATAGAGGTCTACCTAATACTAGTATTGGTTCATGGGATGAGTTTGAAAAATGTTTCAAGGAGTAGTATGGTGGTAAAACTAATGCAAGTTTCATGTGAAATGAGTTTAATAACATCAAGAAGTCATTGAATGAACCTATGACAAAGTTTAACTTAAGATTTCAAAAAGCAGTGTATAAGTTGTTCCAAGTTTTAAGGCTTGATGAAAATGTTTGTTTAACTACATATTTCAATGCTTTTGATGCTAAAATGGAATATCTCCTTAGAGATAAAGACCCTTAGACTATGATGGATGCATTTAGGGTGGATATAAATATTGAAAGTAATAGAAGAGCTTCTGGGAAATGTGGTAGGAGAGAAGAACCTACACTTTTAAAAAATCCTAAGAATAAGATTGAGAAGGTTCTAGCTACCAAGCCTAAAGATGATGATAAGTGGGAAAAGGTTTATAGTACCTTGAAATACATAAAGAAAATTGTTGCTAAGCAAGAGAAGGGTATAGGAAATGAAATGAAACCTTATAATAAAAATGATAGGCTTCCTAGATTGCAAAACTATCCTTACAATACAAATTGGAAAGATTGAAAACCAATCTTGCCTAGCCAGAAACCTAAAAATGATCAGCATATGCTAGACCCCTTGCAGAAATATTCAGTGAATCTAGTAGTAGATGGAACATGGTGTGAAGTGTGTGAACATCCACGTGATCAAAATTATTGTGGTGCTACTCAGTTGCTTGTTGGTGAGGAATTAGAAGAGGATGTTCATGATCAAACATCAGAATATGAGTAGGATGATGTAGATGTTTGTATGGCTAGATCATACATTGATGAGGTAGAATGTTCCTCTAATGATAAAATATAGGAAGTTGATGTGCTTAATCAGAGGTAGAGAAGTGAGGTGTACCATCAAAAAATATTTTTTGATGAGGAAGGTGATTTTGATCATAATGCTTGCAATATGGAACAAGCTAAAGATTTAGTGTCCTTAAGGAAACCATTAGAAGAAGAGATTGCAAGATTGATTGAAGAAATGGTTGCTTAAATGAGAAGTTCAATTCAACTGAGAAATAAGACTATGGGTGGTGAGCAAGGTAAACCTAATGGCTTGTTTATTAAAGAGAAAAAGGATTAAAAAAAAAGGTGTTAAGGTTGACAACAAAAAGGATATTGTAAAAGTCAAAGAAGCTAAGAATGATAAGGTTTGGACAAAAAAGAATGAAAACCCAAAATCTCAAGAAGATGTGACTACATCATTGGTGAAGACCAAGGTGATTACAAAGGTAGTTGAACCTATTGTAGAGGATAAGAAGCAAAAGAAGCTAGGAGGAAGTAATCAACAAGAGAAGAAGGAAAATGATGAAGGTATGATGTCTAATTTTCCTAAATATACACCTGTAGATATGTTTCATGTGCTTTCTCAGGTTAAGGAAACTGTACCTTTACTAGAAAAGATGAGAATAAATGAACATGAAGAAAAGAAAATAGCCTTGATTACAGATGTTGCTAGTAATAAAACTAAACATGAAAGTGGTAAAAAAGTGAAGGATAAAGAGAAATAAAAGGAAGTGGAGGGAATTGTGTCACAAATTCCTCCTATATATTTAGGAAATTATATTGACATGTGCCTTGAAAACATAACACCTTTTTTCTTAAGTGTGGATATAAATGGAAAAAATTTAAGGAATTGTATGATAGATTCAGGGGCATCAAATAATGTTATGCCAATCAAAACAATGGAGGAAATGGGCTTGACAATTGATACTACTCAAGGTAAATGTTATGCTATGGATTCAAGAAAACTGCCAGTTATTGGAACTATCCAAGCATTTCCTTATAAATTGACTTAGTACCTTGACAAGGATTTAGTCATGACCATATTAGTTGTAGATATCCCACCTCATTTTGGAATTTTTTTGTCAAGAAAATGGAGTGCATCAATGGCGGGTAATATGCAATGTGATTTTTCATTTGATACTTTCTCCATTGATGGTAAGGATGTCAAAATTAAAAGAGAATCAAAAGTACCTCATATGATTGAGCATGACCTAATTGAGAATATTACATGTTTTATTGATAGTGGTATAGATACATTTAAGGTTGAGGAATTTCCTATCAATTGTGATAAGCCTATTGGATTGATTAATACATAAATAAAACAATTGTCAGAATCTGATGACTTGTGGACTATGTGTTTTGATGGTGCAAGTTCAAAGGAAGGCTCTAGTGTAGGTGTCATGTTACGATCACCAAGTGGAAAGACATTTAGGTTCTCTTTCACTCTGTTATTTGAATGCATAAATAATGTGGTAGAGTATGAATCCTGGTTATTGGGGTTGAGATTGGCTAAAAAACATGGGATCAAGAAGCTCAAGGCAATTGGGGATTTTGAGCTTGTGGTCTCCCAAGTTAGATCCAAGTATGTATCAAAGAACAAGAGGTTGAAACAGTATAGGAATGCTGTTTGGGATGAATTGGAGAGCTTTGATGCATTTGGAATAGGATGGATGGAGAGAGGTCAAAACAAAGTGGCAAACCTATTAGCCAACATTGCATTAAAACTAGATGATATGACTTATATTGGAATTTCAAAGGTTGAGGTGAAACCAGGCCATCTGTCCCTGATAATCTAAAAAAATGGCAATTTTTTTATAATGATGATGATATATAAAGATTTTTGAATTTTGTGGGTGAGTATGAAAATCATGAAATTGACTTTGGAGCTTTTGTTGAAAATATTGATGTTAAGGATACTATATTTGGAAATGAGGTCATTCAGTTAAAATCAAACACAATTCCCAAGGGTCTAGTTGTACTAGAAAGAGTGTTTGATAAACAAGATAAGACAAAGGATAATCATACTGTTTCTCATCTTGCTGACTTGGAAGAGATAAATCTTGGAACAGAAGCATCCCCAAAGAAGGTGTATATTGGAAAGAAAATGTCACCAAAAGTGAGAAGGATGCTAAATAAATTATTAAGGAAGTTTAGGCATGTGTTTACATGGTGTTATGATGAACTTAAGGCATACATGGAGGATCTTTTCCAACATGATATTCCTTTGCGTGAGGATGCCAAGCCATTCAGACAAAATCAAAGGCCTATTAATCCCACCTTGTCCCCCAAAATGCAAGAAGAATTAATGAAACTAAGGGATGCAGGAATCATCAAGCCAATCAAACATTCATCTTGGGTATCAAACTTGGTACCAGTAAGGAAGAAAAATGGAGATATCAGGCTATGTGTAGACTTCAGAAATTTGAATGTGTCTTCATTAAAGGACAATTATCCATTACCCAATATGGAAGCCATGTTGTAGAGAGTGCCAATTTTTGAATTAATGTCTATGATGGATGGTTTTTCTGGATATAATTAGCTTATGGTCAAAGAGTCTGAGTAGTTTAAGATGGCTTTCACTACACCATGGGGAACATATGTTTATGTAAGAATTCCATTTGGTCTAACAAATGCAAGGGCTAGTTTTCAGAGAGCTATGGATGTGGCAATTTTAGATTTCATTAACCTTTTTTTTGGTGATCTACCAATATGATTTGACATCTTCTAAAAAGGAAGAGGATCATTGTGAGCATATAGAGAAGATATTCATTAGAGCCTTGGAGTATGGAATTTCCTTGAATCTAAAGAAATGTGTGTTTGGAGTACTAGAAGGAAAACTATTGGGACATATAGTTTCCAAGGATGGAGTAAAAATTGATCCAAAGAGGGTAATTGTAATTGATAAAGTTCCACAACCTAAAAATGTCAAAGGAATACAATATTTCTTTGGAAAAATAAAATTCTTAAGGAGGTTTGTTACAAATTTTGCTGAAATAGTTCGCCCTATCTCCAAAATACTCAAGAAAGGAGCCAAATTTAAATGGGATAAGGAGTCTATACAGGCTTTCCAATCCATTAAGCAATTAATAAAGGAGGATCCTATGTTAAGAACCCATAATTTTTCCAAAGCTTTATAGATTTTCTCATTCACTTCTTTCCACACCATTGCAGTTGTGTTATTGTAAGAGAATGTAGAAGGTTTTGAACAACCTATAGCCTTTTTTCAGTAAATCCTTACAAGCTACAGAACTTAAGTATGATAAAATGGAAAATAGGAATATGCACTGGTAAAAGAAATAAAGGCTTTTAGGCCTTATTTGATGGGAGCCATTGTAATTGCATATGTGCCTAGTTCTACTGTTTAGGATATTTTCACATAGAAGGAAGTGTTAGGAAGAAAGTGTGGGTGGATAAATAGGATCCATGAATTCAATATTGAGGTTCAAATTACTAAACTGGTGAGAGGACAAGGATTGGCCAAGCTCATGGCCCAAAGTAATCTAAAAGCAAATCAGATAAATTTGTTAGAAGAGGAAAATAGATCACACATATGTGATATGGAGCATTCTGAATGGTATAAAGATGTGATATATTATTTGAAAAAAATGAATTGTACTAAAAATTTAAGTGAAAATGAGAAAAGGACATTGAAGTTACATGCTATCAAATATGTTATTATAGATGGAAATCTCTAGTTGAGAAATGGAGAAGGTGTCATGCTGAAGTGCGTTGACCAAGATCAAGCAAAAGAACCTCTGAGTGGGCTACATGGTGGAGTTTGTGGAGGAAATTATATGGCTAAAACAACTACACATAAGATAATGAGGGTTGGATTTTGGTGGCCTATAGTTATTAAGGATGCACACCAATTAGTGAAGAAATATGATGCTTGTCAGTGTTTCTCTAGTAAGATAAAGTTTTCTGGTAACTTGCCTCTAAAACTAGTTATAGTACAAGCTCCATTCTAGTAGTGGGATATTGATTTTGTAGGAGAGATAGCATGTAAATCTAGTAGAGGCCACTCATGGATATTGGTGGCCACTAATTATTTCACCAAGTGGGTGGAAGCAATTCCAAAAAATAAAGCCACTAGTAAAGTTGTAATTGACTTCTTGATGAGAAACATATTGACTAAATTTGGATTTCCAGAAAGGATTGTGTCAGACAGCATAATGTGTTTTAGATCCAAGGAATACATAGAATTTTGTGAGAAGCATGGCATCCAAATTTCTTATTCATTTCCATACCACCCATAGGGAAATGGACAAGTAGAATCAAGCAATAAAATCTTGATGAAGATTATTAAAAGAATCCTGGATCAGAATAAAAGGGCTTGGGATTCTAAGTTGAGATTCGTAGTCTAGGAAGATAGGGTAGCTATGAAGAAGGAAATAGGTTGTGCCCCATTTGATTTGGTTTATGGGATAAATACAAGGTTGCCCCAAAATAACTTAATGGAAATGTATAAGTTTGTTTAGATGTATGATAATGAAATTGATGATGAAATGCAATTGAGAGTGGAAGCTCTTATAGAACTAGATGAAACTGGGAGGGAAGCCCAAAAAAGAAATGAAAAGTTGTAGTTACAAGTAAAGAATTTGTATGATAAGAGGACAACAGCAAGGAGTTTCAAAAATGGAGATTTGATTTTAATATGGAATTCTAGACTAGAAGATAAAGGGAAACATGGGAAATTTGATGCAATATGGTTGGGTCCATTTTTAATAATGGTAAGTGGGGTGAATATTCTTACTTCCTCCAAGATATGATAGGGGATATTCTTGAACTGCTAGTTCATGGACAGTTCTTGAAGTTATACTTCACTTGAAGTTTTCTTTTCCATGAACAGTAATTTAGGTTTGTATATTTTGTATATAGTTTGGGTTGTTTTGTCCGAACAATCCCTTTTGGTCATCTCTGCATCTTGGTCTGCTCTACCTAAGATTCTAAACTCTCACTTCATTCTAGTGGAATGAATATCCCCAACTAGATCCATTGATGGAACTTCAAATTTTGTTCCTTATGTTTCACTCATGCCCTATATATGTCACTGGTCTTTCATGGTGTTGGAAAATTTCTAAGGGTTGGGGTTCTAGCTTTGTCTTCATGTTAAATCCTTGTGCTTACTTTATTCCTTGGTCGGGATCTATTTCACTGTTACTTTTTTGAGGGGTTTTAAAATGATTTATACCCCATCATTTCATCTAGGCTGGGTCCCTTTGGTCTTAATTTTTATTTCCTCCATGGTTTTTATTTCCCTAAGTCTTGGTTTTCCCTATTTTTCAATGTTTGAAAACAACTTATGTCATTATTTACCATCTGCCTAGTAATGTCCCCTTGTCCTTTTAATGAATGTTTTATTTTGCAGAAGGGATCAAATTCGCACTACCATTGCTTAAATTGTCTGCCATCATGTGATCAAGAGTTACAGGATCTTTATTGATCATGATTTCACGGGTGAGTGCCACGTGTCCCATTTGGGGATCAGATTTGCGTGATCATTGATCAAATACCATTTGATCTCGGTCATTCCCCACTATCCTATGATGGCCCCACCATAGTGCTTTGGTTGATTGCAATATCATGGGTAGGCACCATGTGTCCTATTTGGCATGGCCAAAGGAGATAGGCTTGGTGTGCCATCGATCAATCTTCATTAGACATCAATGGTTACCTGCTATCACATGTCCTAAAGATTCAGGGCCTTTACTAATCATGATATAAAGGGCGACCACCCCATGTCTCACCTGGTGGAGCCGAAGGAATAAATGAAATACTGTGGAACATTAATCTGACCTTAAATACATTAAAAGGCTAGTTACTAAAGTGCTCTTAAGGTGCACATGTTTTTAAATTGACAGATCTATTATGATCTTAGTGGAGAAGGTGCTTGACAATTAATGATAAGGCTGATGATTATTTTAAAGGAACATGATCACTGATGCTTAAGATCTACAATTGTCCGCCATTGTGCAATCTGAAGTTGCAGTATCTTTACTAATTGCAATATCATGAGTAACCACCACATGGAATTCCTTCATAGTGTATGGTATGATGGGCCCCTTATTGCCACATTGGCGATTGTGTTAGCTTGTTTTGAAGATGACCATTCGATGATTTGATCTACCTGAAGGATCAATGGCTATAATTTAAATTTTCATCAAATATTTCCACCAACTAATGAAGAATACTAGAGATCGATGACTAAATATTTGATTGAAGAAGATTAAAGGAATGGACTACTAGCATGATTGGTAAATTAGATGTTGTAGTTACAACATTTTCCAGTCTTGCTTCAATGGTGGTCTTGGTGCAAAATTCTTATGATTTGTACTACTGCAAGAAATTTTCTCAATAGGCATGATGAATAGGAATATTCTCCAAGATGATTGCTATTGTAACATATTTTTGGAATATCACCAAGTGCCTCATTCAACTAGTGACATGTGTACTTTCTAGCCTGATGCTTGTTTGCTCCTTCATTCTCCATAAGAAGGATTTCAAGGCCAGAAGTATAGGTTAGCAAGTTAGAAAATTTTTGGTTGAATCTAGGTGAAGTTGTAGAGCAAATTGTAAATTCCAATGGTTTTAGAGGAAAATGTAATTTAGGTTTGAGTCATTCTATAACAAGTTTTGAGTTCATGGGAATTTAATGTTGTATAACAGTACTAGCATTTGAGTTGAAATGATAAATTCAAGCTCATGTCTCTCCATTGTACATGCATTTCTAAACTTTGAATAAAATAACTAAGGGTTGTTTCATTCATCTCACTATTGTGGTGTGTATGAGTCTATTTCAACTTTAATTCAAGGAGTTAATTAAAATGCTTGAATGGGATCATAGGTGGATATGTTTTGTATAAGGATTTGGTAAGTAGTATTTGGTTAGAATGCATACTGATGAGATTGTAATGCAATGTTATCAAGGATCTTATGTGTTACATGTTAAATCTATCATATACCTTTAGATACTTGTGAATTTGACTCCCCAATGGATATATGGCACTGATCTAAGTTGTACTTATTGGTATGAATCTGTATTTTTTTGTATTTGCCTAGAGCTTGCTAGAAATTGCAAATCAATGACAATTTATATTACAGATTGTGTTGTAATTATCTCATGCTCCAATTAGTTGATATTACTGATAAATAACCAATTTATTTTAGTATATCATGTTGAGCTATTAAGTTAGATTATTTTTTATATGTTAATGTTGATTATGATATTGGTGTAGAGGTTGTAAACACATTAAGGGATCACCCTCCTGGGTCTTGCAAAGCCCAAAGTGTAGGAGGCTTCTTAAATTCCTCATCAATTGGTCTAGGTCCTTCGAGCTACCCTTGATTGGAATTGGAAATTCCATAGGTAGATTAGAAGACCAACCTGGTTACACATACTTGTAGTAAAAAGAAACCAACAAAATGGTGACTCTACTAGGGAGCTAATTTTAATATTTATTGTCAGTGTGTTGGTTGTCCATTTTTCATAGAGTTTTCATTGTGTTTATGTGATTTGAAGGTTGATCCTCTAGTTATATGTTAGGTTTTTCAACTTTTTCTATCTTCATAAGTGTTAAGAGTTATGTTGCAAAGCACTCTTGTGTGTTGTTAGTACGAGGTTCCAAAGGTTTTCATATTCTACCATGTTTCTTTGGGTATTTGGTAGTCCCAAGCTAATTAGGTGGCAACTCTGAAGTCTCTGCACTAGCGTTCATTTTATTTTGAAATTTTTATTATAAGTGTAAAGAGCTTTTGGACTAGTATGAAGAATGAAGAACACCAGGTCATTCATGAAGAATCATCTAGAATAGAAATTGGAAGGTGAACTTCCCAAAATGAAAAAGGACTCGATAAAGAAAAGACCATAATCTAGAAATGTTGCTCCCGCTTCACAAAACCCTGTACACCAAGGTACAACTCAACATTTACAACCTATTCTTGAAAATATTGAAGAGGTGTCTAGAAGTTTAGATTTAGATAGTTGTGGATTTTTTTATGCATTATTTAATACATCGGTTCAAGAAGATGTGACATGTCAAAATAAAGGGCCTGTTAGTGTCAAATATGCTAAAAGGAGAAGAGATAGGAGTAGAAGTTGAAGCCATCACAAAGAATGCACCAGTGATGTGCATCCTCCTCCTACTAAAAGTGATGTAAAACCTTTATTGTCTGAACATGTACTGGAAGAGGTCAATCTATTAGACCTAAGTCATACATCAAGTTATGATATGACTTTTCCTGACCCTGTTGATATTTTTGGAGACATTAATTCTTTGAGGAAGTACATCCAAAAGCAAGTTGAACTCAAAGTGAAATGAGAAAAGGAAAGGGAAGTAAAGTTGAGGAATGTTGTGATTGAAAGGGATAGGTTGATGAGACAGTTGGCAACAATGAAGTTGCTAAACAAAGAAGAACATAATCCAAGTGTATAGGACCCAGTTGTATGGAAGGTTTCTAATAAGGAAACAAAGCATGTGTCTAAAGAAACCCCAATAGGCCACATTAATGCCCAATCCAAACCTATTGACCCAAACTCTCAAATCATGTTAAGTCTCAACCAAGTTATACATACCTTAAACCTACCTTGGACAAAGGAAAAAAAAAGGTTGAGGGGATTAAAATAAATGAGAAGGTGACTCCCCATTCCACTCAACAAGATCTCCAGCCACATGTGTCATTTCAAATAGAGTCTACCTTAGAAAAGGCTAAAAGAGAGAGTGAGGACCTGGTAGAAGAGTTGGAGAGAACAAAAAATGAGGCTACAAATGTAGAAATGAAGAGGAAAATAAGTTTCCTAAAAATGAATAGTGCGGATGAAGTTGCACAAGCTACCTCATCAAATCAACAGGATTCCTTAAATAATAATCCTAAGATTACTCCAAATCCTTCCACAAATAATTTTGAGCCAAAGATTCGTGCAACTAGGTTTGGAAATCCAAATCAAGATGGCCATAGAGTACAAGATGTAGGGTTGTTGATTCTAAGATGAATGAAGGATTATTTCAATGATGACCTATACAATTGGAAAGGTATAGGCCATTATTATTTGATGGAATCCCTAGTTATCCAAATCTCATCCCTACTAACTTGAGAGAAAAGATGAGTAAGTTTGCTGGCAATAATTATATGATGGTAGAGGAACAATTAAAAGGTTTCATGGATATGTTAAATTATTATGAGGTAGAACTTGAAGATGTTGTAATGAAATTGTTTGCACAATCTCTAGTAGAGGATGTGAGGGATTGGTATAGAGGTCTACCTAATGCTACTATTGGTTCATGGGATGAGTTTGAAATTTTTTTCAAGAAGCAGTATGGTGATAAAACTAATGTAAGTTTTATGATAAATGAGTTTAATATATAGAATTCATTGAATGAGCACGTGACAGAGTTTAACTTAAGATTTCAAAAAGCAATGTATAAGTTGTTCCAGCTTTTAAGGCTTGATGAAAATGTTTGTTTAACTACATATTTCAATGTTTTTGATGCTAAAATAGAATATCTCCTTAGAGATAAAGACCCTCAAACTATGAGGGATGCATTTAGGGTGGCTATAAATATTGAAAGTAATAGAAGAGCTTTTGGGAAATGTGGTAGGAGAGAAGAACCTATAGTTTTAAAAAATCTTGAGAATAAGACTAAGAAGGTTCCAGATACCAAGCCTAAAGATGATGATAAGTGGGAAAAGGTTTATAGTACCTTGAAAGACATAAAGAAAATTATTGCTAAGAAAGAGAAGGTTATAGTAAATGAAAGGCAATCTTATAATAAAAATGATATGCTACCTAGATTGCAAAACTATCCTTACAATACAAATTGGAAAGATGGAAAACCAATATTGCTTGGCCAAAAACCTAAAAATGATTAGCATACGCCAAACCCCTTGTAGAAACATTTAGTGAAAACTATGCCATGTTGAGAGAAAATAGAGATTTAATAAATGAATTAAATCTATTTTCATGTGCAAGTGGAAAAAGCTAGAGGATGGGACATGAAAGGAGATTAAATTAGTCAAGGTTAATTAATTTGATGAGAGACTAACTGATGTGACAAATTTGACTTAGATTTATGGATTAATTTAAATCAAATATGAGAAGAATATGATTTCAAGATTAATTAAATAAATATTTTTGATTTATTTAGCTTTAATTCAGACTTTTCATTCATAGGGATTGATCCATGTGGTGAGAGACCATTTCTTCCCTTCTCATTAGAACCAACCATGTGATATTGGCCTTTGTTCCAATATCCACACTTATATACTAGCTAGAAATACACTTGGATTTAGTAGTGTACCGGTTGGGTCATTCACTTGGACGATTACATTTTCCCACAAGGCAGGTCCTCTAAGATAAACAAAAGTGAGCAAGCAATATATGTAACTCGGTCAATCTTTGTTGCAACATAAAGAGAGATAATATACACAATACCCTCCACTAACACTCACAAGATGTTTTGTTCAATTTTAATCCCAAAATGAAATGTGGAGGCAATTACTTTACCCAATTTAAGATAACCAAAAGGCCTTTTGATTCTCAAGATTGTCGTGAGGCGCAAGAGAAGCACATATGTCCTTTTGATGGTATTACTTTGAGTAAGGAATTACAATACAAAGAACTTGTTCATTTTAAGTTCTCAAAGAAATAATGAATTATTTTAAGCACCAAAGGAAATGTGGAGATTTCCTTGTTCAATTGTTAATCTAGTGAGTTTTTCCTAAAGTTCTTTTTAAGCCCTTTGTAGCAAAAATTGAAATGTTCTTTTTAGAGCCCAAAAGAAATTTAGTAGGTCTTAAGCACATGAAAGATAACAAATTTTTAAGAGAAATTTAAGAGTGTTAAACAAACACTAAAGTGTTTAAAAATACTTGGTATCATGAGAGAGTGATGTCATCATGCCCTTTTCAATCTTGTATCTTTCCTTCACTTTAATTAGACCAACCTACAAAAAAATAGTTAGAACTACAAAATAGAGGTAAAATAAGCAAGTAGTAACCCAGATGATCAAAATTAAAAAAAAACATGTCATAAAAAAAATAGAGATTTTACTTTTTACTTTCTAGCAGTGGAAACTACATAGGTGATGCAGTTTGAAAAACCTAGTGGTGCTATATGGTGCCACTTGTTAATTAGTGGAATTTTGTGATGAGAACAAAAAGTATGATTGTGTCACTTTTTTGCACAATGGTGCAATTTGGGATTTGAAAATTCCATTGGGTGAAAATAAAACCAGTGATGTTTAGAATTTAGCATTTTATGTAGGAAACACAAAGCGTCGTCATTTGGAGTTTGAAGCGGTGTTATATGGTGATGCTGGAGTTCCAACAGTTTTTTATTGCAACACTAGTTTTCTAGTGGTGGAGTTCCTTGTAGACACAAAAATAGAGAAAAAAGCAAGGAATTTGATGAAAAAATGTGATTTAAACTTCCGGTTTGCCCTCTTTCTAGTGCCAAATGTAGAACCCCAATCCTAATACTTGTAAAACATAATTAAAAAAAACATAGTTAGATCAAATGCAAGCAAGAATCAAGATTCCCCATGAAATCCATTAGAAATTGCTAAAACTAGGGAATAAAATGAACAAAATAAGAAAGCAAATGAAATCCTAATTAAGCAAGCAAACTCTTGATCCCATGGGGGAATTGGTGCCAATTTGATGTGAAAATTGGCCCTTTCCGAACTCCAATGATGCAATGTTGATAAGTGATGAAGAGTGATCCTTTTTTTTTGAAGATTCAAGTGTGCTCCATGATGAAAAACTTGCATAACCTAGCTAAGAATTTGATGAAATAGATGAAAATGATAATGATGGAAGATGAAATTGAGTATAATAAGTTTGCTCAAATTGTGGATGATCAAATGAGGAGAGAAACCTCTTATTTATAGAAAGACAAGATGGAAGAATGCCAAAAATGAAGCAATTTGGTACTAACTTTCAACCAATGGCAAGATGTTGCTTGTCAAGATATGAATGGAGGAAGCTTGAGCACATTTTGGAGAATGTGAAAAGAGGGGGGGGATTCAAATTCAAAAGATGGCTTGAAGGATGAGGTGAAATGTGAAGTTAATGCCACATGGCTCAAGAAAAGGACATGTAAGAGATTTTAAAATTTTTTTTGGATGTACAAACCCTTTTGGAGAAATTTCAAATTTGGGGAATATTCCAACCATTGATGCCTTTTTGAAATAAAATAGATGATTTAATAAATTGATAAATTGATTTTCATGAGAAATTGGAAAAAGCTAAAGGATTTTATGGATTAGGATTAAATTAATCAAGATTTGATTAAATTAATGAGGGATTAAATGATGTGACAATTTGATTTACATTTATGGACTGATTTAAATCAAAGTTGAGATGAAAATGATTTAGACTTAGTTAAATAAATATTTTGATTTATTTAACTAAAGAGATGATGTTAGATTAAATCAAATAAGGTTTAATTTATTTAATTTAATAAGATGAATTTAGAGGTTTAATCAAATACAATGAATTATTTAATTAAATAGAGACTTAAAGTTAATTAGATAAGTGAAATGGTGTTAGTAAAATTAGGATCAGGTGTGACATGTATATTTTTCATGTCTACAATATCAACAATAGTAGTAGCTCTTAGCACTCTCCTAGCACAACATGATGAAAATGGAAAAGAGAGGGATATCTATTATATTAGTAGAACTATGGTGGGCCATAAACTAAACTACACCTCCATTGAGAAATCTTGTCTAGCAGTTGTATTTGCAACACAAAATTTTAGGCATTACATGCTAGCCCATCAAATAAAACTCATCACAAAGATAGATCCCCTTAAGTACTTGTTTTACAAAGCAATGCTTATAGGATGGGAAAAAAAGTGGGTTACAATCCTTAAAGAACATGACATAGAGTACATGGAATCCAAGGCCATCAAAGGACAAGCTATTGCAGATCAACTGGCAAAGGCACCAATCTACTTAGAGAACCCACTTGTCTTAGAATTCCCTAACAAATCAATATTCAACTTAAGTGTAGTGGATCACTGGAAAATGTACTTTGATGGATACTATACACAACATGGATCAGAAGTAGGGATCTTCCTCATCACCCCATCAGGGGATTGCACTCCAAAATTATACAACCTTTCATTCCCTTGCACAAATAACATCACAAAATATGAGGCTCTTGTCATAGGGATAAGAATTGCAATGCAATGGTAGATAATGGCACTCAAGGTCTACAAAGATTCACAACTCATAATCAATCAAGTCAACAATGAGTATCAAACCAAGGATGAAAAGCTAACTCCATACAAGAAATTGGTGGAAAGTCTCAAGGAGTCCTTCATTTATATCACATTCAAGCAACTACCAAGAGAAAATAACAAAGAAATAGATGCAATGGATACAATAAAATCACTCCTAGATGTCCCATGCAACATTCCAAAACAAAAATTCCTCATAGAGCAGCTTCTCATACTCACATTTGAGGTACCTAAGTCTAATTTTTTGTGCAAAATCATTGGTCCTAGTGATCCCTAGTACCATGATATATACACTTATCTAAGAATAGGAGTCCCCTCCACCAACATAACCTCGAACCTCATGATATATACACTTATCTAAGAATAGGATTCCTCCCTACCGACATAACCTCGAACCTCAAGAAAGCCTTTGTCAAAAATTCATCTCGGTTTGTCATCCTAGGAGAAACCCTTTACCATAGAAGCATTGAGGGAACCCTATTACATTATTTAAACATAGAGGAGGTATTGACCACCTTAATTGAGGTACATAATGACATTTGTGGTTCACACTCAAGAAAAATGACCTTGGCCAAGAAATTGTTGAGGATAGGGTACTATTGGCCTACCATGGAAAGAGAAACACATGATTATGTTAGAAGGTGTCTACAATGTCAGCAGCATGGGGATCTCATCCATGCACTAGCTCAAGAGCTCCACCCAATTGTTACACCTTGGCCCTTTTGACAATGGGGGCTTAATCTCATTGGAAAAATCACCCCTACCTCATCCAATAGACATAAATTTATCATCACTTCCACTGAGGACTTCACAAAGTGGCTAGAATCCATCCCCATTACTTAAATCATAGGAAAGTAGATATCAAAGTTCATCCTGAACTACTTAATTTTCTGTTATGGTGCCCCTCAAGCCATTGTATTAGATAATGGGACACCCTTCAAGAATCGGGATGTTCGCGACCTATGCTACATATCTAACATTGCTTTTTGACTCTGTACTAGCCCCAAGGAAATGGCCAAGCTAAGGCTACAAATAAGACCATCCTAAAAATCCTCAATAAGATGGTTAATGAAGCTAGTTGTCATTGACATCTCCAACTGAATCCTTCCATATGGGCCTATCGAACCAACATCCACACACCAACAAGTGCCACCCCTTTCTCCTTGGTCTATGAATCAAAAGCCATATTACCCATTGAGATTGAGCTCTTGTCACTAAGAATATTATTGCAAAACCTCATCATAGATGAAAAATATCGAGTGTCAAGATTAAACGAGCTAGAATTTCTAGACGAACGATGTATGGATAACCTAAACCATTTGCAAGTGTATCAGAACTGACTCAAGAAAATTTATAACAAGAAGAACAAAAGTTAGACATTCTAAGTAGGAGAACTTGTACTGAAGGATAATCAAAAGAATATCCCAAATATAGATAGTAAGGGAAAGCTTGAACCCAATTGGTTGGGACCATTTTTCATCATAGCAAGCTACAAGTTAGGGGCATATTAGCTATCAACACCCAAAGGTAAGCCTTTGTAGGAGCCCATGAACAACTCCCATCTCAAAAAAATTTATGCCTAAATCTTTGAGGGTGTGAAACCAAAAAATATGAGAAAATGTCCTTAAAAAATGGTCACCCTAATGAAAACCTAGCAAACAAGCATCTTGGTGACAACAAAAAAATAAAAAAACACAAAAATCCAAACAAATTTTCTTTAGAAAAATAGATTGAAAATAGTAAAAAAGAAAAAAATTGTCCTCTAGTGAAAACCACATTGGTGGCACTTTGGGCAAGTACCTTGTTGAAAACTTGACAAATAGGCACCTTGTGTAAATAAGCATGTTCCATTGACCAAGATCTCCATGGATTGTTCTACATCATCCGTCCATCACACTTGCATCATCCATCTATCTCCATCCATCACTCATCCATGTTCGTATCATAGCTTGATCTTGTTTTCATCTCATTATCCCTCTTAGTACTACTCTGATGCAGGAGCATCCAGTGGTGTAAGGGCAATCTTGCATCACCCAAAAATAGTTAAATTTTAAATTTCTTGGTTTTTAGATGTTTTCACATTTTTGGATACCCTTTTCATCATAATGAAATTCCCAATTCCCAATTTTTATTTTCTATTCCTGGCTTGAAAGATATTGTAGTTTTAGTTTCCCAGATTTGCACTTGAAAATCTTTCGAGTTAGATTTGGGGCACTTAGAATTCCTAGAATGGATCCTAAACTTGTCAAAATTGGTGTAGTGGATTTTGAGTGCATTATTGACTTCGAGACCTTTCCAATGGTTCAAATGGTTCGCGAATCGAAGTCCCGGATCAAAATTTATGGCCCTGAGAAGTTGGCACACTTTCTAGAAGATACAATTGCAAATGTTGTTTTGAAATTTGAACTTCAAGTTGCAATTTTTTTCGCGCAAAACCGCGCAAACTCAAATTTGAATGTTGTTTAGCTCCAAACTAAAGAGGAGCTTTATTTATGGGCGGGTTTCTAATTTTTGGGTAGCTTTTTGGGGACAAGCTCGCATATTGTGAAAGGGTTATTCTTTAGCTTTCTATAACTTGCATGTGTTGTAGAACTTGGGGATTTGAGATCCTCTGCATGTAAGAAGCTCCATTTTCTAAATAATAAAATTATTCTCGTGTTTGTGGGTTATTTTCTAAGTCTTGAGCTGCGCCCTCATCAAGTGGTATCAAAGCAAGGTTTTCTTGAGCATGTGGATAGATCGCAGATCGTGAGGCAGTTTGCACTAGGACCGTGGTTGTGGGTCGAGGTCAAGAAAGATGCCTCCAAGAGTGATGCTTGGTAGGCATGGTGGTGCCAGAGGTGGTTGAAGTGGCAGAAATGCTGGTGGAAGAGATGCACTGGCAGCCCTCTAGAGACAGATTGATGCATTACAAAAGTAGTTGAGAAGAGGGTTAAACTCGAGGGAGGAAGTGAGGATGAAGGAGAGGAAGAAAGTTCAAATGTAGAAGAGGAAGAAGAAGAAATTGATCAAGACCAAATGTGGCTAATAAGGGCCATTTCAAAGATTGGGAAAAGACCTAGAGCAGAAGTCCCCAATTATTCCAGAAGTCTAAACCTGGAAGAGTTGATCAACTAGATCAACAAGCTAGAAGAATATTTTGAGTATGAGGAAATAGAGGACCTAGATTGGGTTAAGTTTACAAAAATGAAGCTGAAGGGCCATGCCAATATTTGGTGGAAAGAGGTCCAATTGGAAAGAAATCAAAGAGGAAAAGGAAAGATCACCAGATGGGATTGCTTGGTAGAGAAATTGAAGAAGCAGTTCATACTAGTGGACTACGAGTTAGATCTGTTGAAGAAATTGCAAGGGTTGAAGCAAGGAAATAGATCTGTGAAAGAATATACTAAATATTTTCACAAGATAATCATCAGAATGGGTCACACAGAGGCCAATAAGGAGAATGTAGCTAGATATCTTAGTGGGTTACGACCGAGCATTCAGGAGGAGTTAAGCCTAGTCAGAATGACCACCATTGAGGATATGTATCAGTTTGCTCTAAAGGTGGAAGAGAAGCTGAACAAAAGATTTGATGGCAAGCAAAAAGGATAAGGAGGTCAAAGTGGAAGGGGAAGTGGAAGACCTTCAAGAAGCTGAAATGATGATGAAAAGAAAAGTGAAGATGTGGGTACCAGCTAAAGCCAAAGGAATGACAACTTCTATTGCCCTCATGATCAAAACAGTGGTGATCAAAGAGGTAGAGGATGAGGGAGATATGGAAAAGGATCTGGAAGAGGTGGTTTCAGAGCAATGTGTTTCTAGTGTGGTGAAGAAGGGCATCGAGACTATGAATGTCCACAACACTAAGGAAGGGCAAAAAAAAGGCTAGAAGGTCATGGAAGGGTTGCACATGTAGATGAGGAGGCCCAATCTAAACATTTAAATGATGTTGAAAGGGGAGAATCCCTAGTGATTAGGAGAGCCCTGGTGACTGAGGAAAGGGAACTAGAACAGAGGAAGAATATGTTTTGCACAAGGTGCAAGCATGAAGGAAAATGTTGTGATGTCATTATTGATGGTGGGAGCATCAATAATCTGGTGTCAAAGGAGATGGTCACAAAGTTGAAGTTGAAGAGGGAAAGACACCCACATCTGTATCGGATTGCCTGGTTGTAGAAAGACCACAAAGTTTTGGTCAATGAGTAGTGCCTAGTAAAGTTCAAGATTGGGAGCTACCATGATGAGGTACTCTGTGATATCATCCCCATGGATGCATATCACATGTTGTTAGGGAGGCCATGGCAGTTCGATAGGCAAGCTATACATGATGGCCATGCAAACACTTATTCCTTGACAAAGGATGGGGTTCGTCACAAGTTGAAACCCCTAAAGGAGACGGAAGAAAAGGTATGCAGAAGTGCTAGAATTTGTTATGTAGATGAAAGAAAAAATTTAGAAGGTATGAAGCATGAGCGTGTGTGTTATGCATTAATTCCTAAAGTGAGTAAGGAGGATAGTGAGAAGGTTCTAGAAGAAGTTTATGGGATGTTGGATGAGTTTCAGGATATTGTTTCTGATAATGTACTTGAGGGTTTACCACCAATAAGGAAGATCAATCATCAGATTGACTTGATTCCTAGAGCCAATTTCCCAAATAAGACAGCTCATAGAATGACTCCAATAGCAAATGTGGAGTTGAACAGACAAGTTCAAGAGTTGCTAAGAAAGGGTTTGATATAGGAGAGTTTGAGTCCATGTCCAGTACCTACAGTACTAGCACCAAAGAAGGATGGGGAGTGAAGGATGTGTACAAATTCTCGAGCCATAAACAAGATAAAAATCAAGTATAGATTTCCCCTACTAAGGATGGATGACCTGATTGACTATTTGAGTGGAGCTTAGTACTTCACAAAGATTGATCTAAAGAGTGGATATCACTAGGTCCAGATTCGAGAGGGAGATGAATGGAAGACTTCCTTCAAGACCAAAGAGGGCCTGTATGAGTGGTTAGTCATGCCTTTTGGGCTAACCAATGCACCGAGCACATTCATGCAGTTCATGAACAAGGTACTAAAAGAATTTCTAGGAAGTTCTGTTATTGTGTATTTAGATGATATTTTGATTTTTAGTAAGACGTTGGATGAGCATCTGATGCATATTCAGAGAGCCTTTGAGAAGTTAAGAGAAGAGAAACTATTGATTTATTTGAAGAAGTGCAGTTTTGTGGAGGGATTTAGTGTACTTGGGGTTTGTTGTCTCAGCAGAAGGTCTCGAGATGGACCCAAAGAAGGTGAAGGCTATTTTGGAATGGCCTACTCCAAGAACTGCTACCAAGGTGAGATCTTTCCATGGTTTGGATAGTTTTTATAGAAAGTTCATTAGAAACTTTAGTAGTATTTGTGGACCCCTGACTGAAACAATGAGGGGAGAGAAAAGAATTCAAGTGGAGCACTGGAGTGGCAAAAAGTTTTGAACTATTGAAGCAGAAGGTGATAGAGAAACCTATTCTATCCCTCTCAAATTTCAACAAGGTGTTTCAGGTGGATTGTGATGCCAGTGGTTGTGCCATTGGAGTAGTGTTGAGCCAAGAAGGTAAGCCCATTGCCTATTTCAGTGAAAAGTTAAATGATGCCAAGAGAAATTATTTTGTATATGATCAAGAATTTTATGCAATAGTTCAAGCATTAAAGAAATGGAGACATTATTTGTTTCCAAAGGAATTTGTTCTATATACTAATCATCAGGCCTTGTAGTACCTAAATAGTCAGGGAATATTAAATTAGAGGCATATGAAATGGGTAGAGTTTTTGCAGAGTTATACCTTTGTTTTGAAACATAGGAGTGGGAACTCAAATAGGGTTGTAGATTCCTTAAGTAGGAGGCATACATTGATGACAAAGATGCAGATTGAATTGGTTGGGTTCAATGAACTCAAGATATTGTATGCAGAAGATCCTAATTTTGTAGAGGGTTGGAAAGCTTGCAAGGAACCTATTATAGTGGATAGGACAAGGTGGCTGGATTTCGTAATCTAGGATGGCATGTTATTTAAGGGAAGTCAATTATGTATCCCAAGGATTTCCATGAGGGAGAACTTGATAAAAGAGAAGCATAGTGGAGGAATGGAAGGATATTTTGGTCGGGATAAGACCATTGCCATTATTAGTGAGCATTATTATTAGCCTCAGTTGTCACAGGATATGAAGAATTTTGTACAAAGTTGTAGGGTATGTCAGATGGCTAAAGGAGTGAGCCAGAATACAGGCTTTTATTAGCCCTTACCTGTACTAGAGAGGCCATGGGAGGATATAAGTATGGACTTTGTTCTTGGTTTTCAAGGGACACAACGAGGGAATGATTCAGTCTTTGTGGTGGTTGATAGGTTTTCGAAGATGGCACATTTATTCCATGTCAGAAGACCCATGATGCAATCCACGTTGCTGACTTGTTATTCAAAGAGGTGGCGAGGCTACATGGTCTACTAAAGAGTATTGTTTCATATTGTGACACCAAATTTGTGGGGTACTTTTGGAGGACCTTGTGAAAGAAGCTGAAGACAAAGCTAAAGTTCAGTTCTGCACACCATCCACAAACAGATGGGTAGATAGAGGTTGTTAATAGGAGTCTAGGTAACCTACTAAGATGTTTGGTAGGAGATAAACCCAAGGGATGGGACTTGATCTTACCCCAGGTAGAATTTTCTTACAACAATTCTATCAACAGAAGCACTGGTAGATCACCATTCTAGGTTGTGTATGGAGGTAGCCCCATAACAACTCCAGAATTGAGGAAGATGGACCAAGAGAAGAAAATAAGTGCTGAAGCTGAAGATTTTGTAGAGCACATCAAGAATATACATGAGAAGGTATGAGAACATATTAATAAGATAAATATGCAATATAAGGCTAAGGCATAATAGAAAAGGAGGAATAAGGAGTTTCAGGTTGGCAATGAAGTAATGGTCCACTTGAGGAAAGAAAGGTTTCCCATGGGAACCTATAACAAATTGAAGATGAAGAAATTCGGTCCCTGTAAGATTTTGAAGAAGCAAAATTTAGGGAATGCATATGAGGTTGAGTTGCCTGATGGAATCAATATTTCCCCTGTGTTCAACATTTTAGATTTGATAGAATATCATGAAGGTGGAATGGAGGAAGCACCAGCAATAGGGTAGTATGGCATTCCAGCACCTACTTCAGAAAGGGTGGAGATTGAAGCAATCTTGGATAGTCACGTGGGAAGGAGTACCACAAACAGGTAGTATGAAGAATATCTGGTGAAATGGAGAGGAAGGCCTATGGAAGATTAATCCTAGCTATCTAAGGCAGTGGTTGACCGGTTGGGTATTCCTCAACCATTTGAGACATGATGGAGTCACTTCTCAAATTACCCTGGGTGTCTAATGCAGGAGCATCCAGTGGTGTAAGGACAATCTTGCACCACCCAAAAATAGTTAAATTTCAAGTTTCTTGGTTTTTAGATGTTTTTACATTTTTGGATACCCTTTTCATCATAATGAAATTCCCAATTCCCAATTTTTATTTTCTATTCCTAGGTTGAAAGATATGCAGTTTTAGTTTCCTAAATTTGCACTTAAAAATACTCTGAGTTAGATTTGAGGCACTTAGATTTCCCAGAATGGCCCTGAAACTTGCCAAAATTGGCATAACAAATTTTGAGCATGTTATTGACTTCAACACCTTTCCAATAGTTCAAATGGTTCTTGAATCGGAGTCCCAGATCAAAAGTTATGGCCTTGGGAAGTTGGCACACTTTCTAGAAGATACAATTGCAAATGTTGTTTTGAAATTTGAACTTCAAGTTGTAATATTTTTGATGCCAAACCACCTAAAATCAAATTTGAATGTTGTTTTGCTCCAAACTAAAGAGGAGCTCTATTTATGGGCAGGTTTCTAATTTTTGGGTAGCTTTTCAGGGAGAAGCTCGCATATTGCGAAAGGGTTATTCTTTAGCTTTCTGTAACTTGCATGTGTTGTAGAACTTAAGGATTTGAGATCCTTTTCATGTAAGAAGCTTCATTTTCTAAATAATAAAATTATTCTCTTGTTTGTGGGTTATTTTCTATGTCTCGGGCTGCGCCCTCATCATACTCAGTGCATCCTCAAGGTCAGTTTGTCCTACCTTTATAATAGTAGTCTATTGCATCATGTTGGGGGCATGTTCTCATTAGATTGGATTCGTGCATGTTCTTGAGGTCCCTAAAATAAATAAAAATCCAAAAACATTAAAAAATCCAAAAAAAATCATAAAATTAGAAAATCCAAAAATAGTCAAAACACTCAAAATCCAAAAAATAGGTCAAAAAGTCAAAAAATTCAAAAAATGGAGTCTTCTTGTCAAAATAGGGGTCTCTTAGCTTTGAATGTAGGCAAGGTTGATCTTTAATCATTCCCCAAGACACTTGGGTTAGTCCTTTAGGAGTCTATCATAATAAACTAGCAATCCATTTGTTCATATTTCATCAATAATCGAGTTTGTGTCAGTCAAACTACGTGGTCTCTACGTGTATAACGTAAGAAAGGATAATCTTTTGATCAGCCTTTGAGACCCCTAGGATAAGCTTTGGTCAAAATCTCAGAAAACACCTAAAAATTGGAAAATTTGAAAATCAAAACATTTGAAAAATCTCAAAAATACCAAAAACAACCTCAAAACATTTCAAAAAAATAAAAAACATTCAAAAAACCCAAAAAATCCATTTGTCTCATCTTCCATTCACCCGCAATAAACATCCACTTATAATAAACCATCATCACCTTTATCCTTTGTCAAAACAAATAGAAACAACCACAACAATCAACGAAAGCAAACTTAAAATACAATCAAAATCGAAACAACAAACTTTTAAACACAAAATCAAACTCTTGATCATTTGCAAACATGTTAGTCAACCTTATATCAACAACCTTTTGAACAACCTATCAACTTGACACCATCCAATAACATGTCCTAGGATGCATCCTTCCTACAATGGGCATTATCTTTGGGGAAAATCACTTTGGATACTTATCCTAAACAAAACACATCCCCTTGGCTGGTGATATTAAGAACATTGACTTGTTTGTGTGCTTGATTTGTTCTTTTTGATTTATCTTATTGCACTCATTCCAATAACATCTCGATGATGTCTAATCAAAATGATTTAGAGAGAAAGAAATGGGGCAATAATCATTATCATTTTATCTATTGTGCTTGTTGGATGTTCTTGTAATATAACCTTGGCCAATACTTGCTTTATTAGGTATGGATGGAAGGTGTTTTGGATAGCTTGTTGACTATTCCATTGTTAGGATTTTTATTTTTGTGTTTTGGTTTGAGATGTTTAAAATATCTAAAGTACATCCCAATAAGGTTTCTCTATGTGAAGTGTGAACAAGAATACTCCTATATCTTTGTTGAGTCAAATTCCATCACACTAGGTGCAATGCCATCCTAGTTCTTTATACCTTGATGTATTGCATCTATGTGTGTTATCAAACATAAGGCAAGTAGCCCTTTTAAATTCCTAATTCCTTATAATCATTATCATTTATCATCATCTCTAATAAAGTCTCCCATATCATGGACTTGTTAGATCCTCTTGTCTTCATCTCATTTCTTCTTTCTTCTCTCTACACTAACATGGTTCCATGATAGTTAATCATCATCACCAATGCATCCATCCTACATCCATAAATTGTCAGCATGCTGCATATCATTCACGTGCATTACATTTTCATCATTGCATAATATAGATCTATTAGTCTAAGCATCTCATAAACAATACATTTACATAAAACATCCATTGCATAATCATATAGGAATCATCACATCATCCAGATCTCAAATATAGTACATCATCATTTTAAGTTGTTTAGGGTAATATAGATTGGTTATCCTAAGTATCTTGAAACCATCCATACACCCATCTTAAACCTCCTTGTCATGAGATCAACCTTCAAATTGAACTTTTCGTTCGATCTCTCTAGGGGGCAGTGTACCAGTATACTTCTTTCCATTGGGGCATCTAAAAAAAATAGAAATTTTTTGAATTTTGATCTTGGAAATTTATTCTTTGAAATGGAGACATGTAAAATATACATGCATCTAATCTAGAATCACTAATTTCATTTCATTCTTAATCATCCCTCTACTAAGAATTTTAATCAAATAATCTTTATCTAATTAAAATTCATCATATTTCCTCTTTTAATCAATCTTTATTTAATTATATAAAATAAATTTATCTAATTAAATATATCATTCTATTTGATTAAATCATATTCTTCTCTGTAATTAAATAAATCAATTTTATTTAATTAATCTTCTAAATTTCTCCATTTAATTTAAATAAATCCAAATATTTAAGTTGAATGTCACAATCAACTAACCTCCATTAATCAAATCATGATTAATGCTAATCATAATCCTCCAATTCTCTAGATTTTACAAATTGCACAATAAATAATTTCTTTTAATTTAATAAATCTTCTAATTTTTCTCATCATGGCATCAAAAGGGAATATTCCTCCAAATTTGAAAAGTCCCTCCAAAAGGACTTTTCCCTTCCAACAAGGCATTGAATTCCTCTTACATGTCCTTGTGAATTGAGCCAAGTGGCATTAACTTCATTCATTTCTCCCTCCAACTTTTCATTTCATAAATTTGAAATTCCACCTAATATCATTTATTGTGTACATTAATCAAAATGTGCTCAACCTTCCTCCAATGACATGTTGACAAGTGGCGTCTTGTCTTTGGTTTGTCTTTTGTCCCACATTCTTCCATTCTTCTCAATTCTCCATCATTCTCTCCTATAAATAGGGCATCTCTCTATTGTTTTAGGATCCACACTCTTATGCATAAGTTCATTATTGTCATTTGAATTCATAGCATCTTCAAGGAATTTTTATCATTTAGCTTGTCAAGGGTTGGGAAAGGGCTACTTTTCATATAAAAGTATCACCAATCCACTATGGAATAGGTATGCACCATGCTTTTCTATGTTCTACATTAGTCATTTTATCTACATTATGAGGAATGTTGGATTATTTCATAGGAACACTACTTTGTTTGCTTGTTCTAAACTAACACCATGCTAATGTTTGCTGAGTTTTGAACATGTTCTAAATTGTGATGTTTACAGTTCTTTTTTGAATATATCCCCAAGGAAAATTTATTTGATACCAATAATTGTAAACATTTTCTTGGTTTTTGAAAGAAAATTATTTTTAATATATAAAGTGAATTTTATTTTAAGTTTCCATTTGCAGTTATCAACCTATGAACTCAATAAAGTTTTACTAATTCAAGTTGCTAATTTATACATTATTTTTTATTTGGACTTTAGGAAATCAAGACAAGGATTGTAAGGCATAAATTAGATGATAGTGATCATAATGTTGAAATTCTAGAGACAAAATATGACCGTGTGCATACTAAAAAAGTGGCCAAGAATGATGAATATATTTTGAGTCCTAGTTTGGAAAGGCAAGCTATAAATCTACTAAGTAGTATATTATTTATTTAATAGTGTTTAATCAAATTTTATAGGCAAAATATTTATGTATATAAGACATAATATGATATATATATATTATAGGCAACAAAAAGAGAGTAAAGAAAATGTAGAGAAAAAATAAAAGGAAAAAAGGATATAGTGTTGCCATCTTGTAGAATCCAATGCTTTTGTGATTCAACAAATTTAGTTGGTGAAAATGATAGTTGTGATGATGTGCAACTTGGTATAGTACATGGTGAAGTGCAACCTAATATAGCACATGGTGATGTGTAGCTTGATATAACACATGTTGATGTGCAACCTAATATAGAACATGGTGATGTGTGTCCTGATATAGTACATGGTGATGTACAATGTTGTGATGATCTCTTAGGACTAAGTCTAAGAAAGATTATTGAAAAAAAATAGGGCAAAGGTAAAATAGGTCTACAAATGCTTTTTCAACATTAAAATATGTGTTTAATAATGTGGAATCCATGGAGACTAGTACTGATCTACCTAGTCATGCCACACCTAATTTGGCCAAGGAGCATGAAGTTTCGATTAATGAAAGTCATGAAGAGATACTACTTGCATCTACTATGCCTCAAAGTGCACCTGTTGCATCTGGAACTTTTGATGGAAGTAGTGGATCAACCAAAAATATTGGTAGTGGTAATTAAATAGAAGATGTGGATGCTTTTTTCAAAAGACAAAGATTGAGTCAAGATTTGTATTGATCTACTAAGAGGAATGCAAAAGAAAGAAAATTATAAGGAAAGAAGCCATTCTTGCTTGAGGTATCAAGAGATGGTGAGCCCATTGGGACAAATGCTACAAGGTGGGCCATTGAGTTGGGTGTAAGATGTAGAGCCCATTTAGATATTTCAAATCAAATTTTGTAGATCAAGATACACGAGCTGTGGAAAATGTTATACAAAAGATGAAAAATGCTTTTGAGACTATTGGCATAAAAATCTCTAGAAAATATTATAAGCAAAGTATAAGAGTTTTTATGAACAATTATAGATACATATGTAGAAAAATAATCATGTTTGGAAAAGAGAGGTTTGACTTGAGTCTATCTCCCAAAGAGTGGGAGGCATTGAAAGAAAGTATGCATTTCGAAGACTATTTGGTAAAGAGTAACAAAGGAAAGAGAGCAAGAGATAATGTGAGAGATAGATATACATTTGCCCAAGGCAGGTTGCACACCAAAATGGAAAAAATTGCAGTAAGTGTATGGATTTTTAGTTCAATTTACATTGTGTTATTTATTTTTATTTTTTATTGAATTGACTATAGGTTGAAATTGACATTGTATTTTAGGTGGAAAATAGTAATAGAGATGCAAGTGCAAAAGATATTGTCAATTTTATGGCAGCACTAGATGCTAGTAAATCTAAGAGTAGGATGAAGTTGAAATCTAGTTCAACAATAGAGATTTCATAGCCATATGTTCAATTCCTAGTAGGAGCATCTATAGATCATGTCAAATCATATGAACAAGGGTACCAAAAGGTCATGAATTGCATATTAGGTCTCAATCACCAAGTTTCATAGTTGTTTGAAATTGTTAACCCTATGTTTTCTACATGGAATGAGCATAAATCCATGGATTCAAATGAGGTAAGAGGCTTTATTGATCTCATTTCTTCTTTTTTGGAAGTTCTATACAAATTCCTCTTAATATGTAGATTATTGAAATATGAGCATAGGGGAATCCAACCTAGTTTCTTTATTAATGGAGTGATCCAAAAAATGTTCTTTTGGAAAAAATTATAGCTTGCATTCTTTACTTGACTATTGAATGCTTTGTATATTTTTTTGCACGATGGTTAAACCACATGCATAGAATTTTTTTCAAAGCAATAGGAAAACAAAAACACCTTCAAGCTATCGACAGAGCTGCTAATATTGATAGTAATGAAGTGGACAAGAATGTGTAGCACAGTCATCTTAGTTGTCTTGAAATTGAGGCAATTAATATAATAGTTGTTAGTTATTTGTCCCAAATTTTTTTCATTATTCATGCTTAAAATGTTCTTTTGGACAAAAATTTATAGCTTTTGCATTGTTTATTTGACTTATTTTAATTTTTGCTTGATGATTAAACCACATCATGTAGAGAAATTATATGATAGAAGAACAAAAATAAAAACACCCTATCAATAGAAATTTCCACAAAGCTATACAAGTTAATGTTTGTGATGAAATTGATAGTGGCTATGATGATGAACTTGATGAGAATGCACATGATATTCATAGTGGTAGTCATGTTGAACTCGAGGTGAGTGCTATGAAACCACATGCCAGTAAGTACTATTCAAGTAAGTAATGGTTGTTTTATTATGTAAATAAGGGTAATCATTACCTATTTGATAGAAGTTGGACATTAGAATATTAGTGAAGTGTAATTAGCTAGTATACATAGATTATGTAATTAAGGGAGAACATATAACTTACATGTAGACATGTAAAATGTATTGAGTGACATTGCACATTTGATCCTAACTACTAACACTAGTTCATCCAAAATCACCCTTTGGTCTAACCATGTAATTGAATACCTTTATTTGATTAAATTCATCAATTTTCCTCTCTTAATTAAATAAACCACTTTATCTAATTAATTCATTCTTTCTTGTTAATTAAATCAATTTATTTGATCTGATTAACCCTTTGTCCATGTTTAATTAAATAATTCATCTTATTTGATTAAATCCCTAAAGTCATCTTATTAAATTAAATAAATTAAAACTTTATTTGATTTAATCTAACTTCATCTCCTTTGTGTAGAAGAAGCCAAAATATTTGATCTATTTGTTGGTGTAACAACAGTCATTTTGAAGTCGCCCCACACTTTTATGGTTTTTAGGAGAAATGGAAATATGCCATGGGAGTTTCATGGGTGTTGATGCTTGGATACCCTATATAAGTGAGTGTCGTGGAGGGGAGCCAGTGGGGTCAAGCATCTAACCATTCACTAAAAATAAGTGTAGTTGGAATTATCCAAGTGGGGATTCAATAAATATAGTCTTTCATATCCATAGGGTTGTGCTTTTTCTTGGTTACAAAACACTTTGCTTGTTTGTAAACATTGGGAAACAAACATTCAACATTGTCATCAAAACATCAAACCCTTTAGGAAGAAAATATCTTGGACAAAATTCATGTGTTATTGCTTGCCCTTGGGATTTTATCCCTAGAGGTTTCTAAAAATTTGGATTTATATCTCAATTTTCTCACTAAAGTCAAACATTAGGTAACTTTTTCCTTGATTTTCTTGATTTCCACATAATTGACTTTGTGGGATGAAAGAGAATTAGGAAATTAGATATCTAGTTTGAAAATCTAATCCAAAAAGTGTTTGTGGTAAAAGAAACTCATTAATCAAAATAAAATCAATTGAACCCCACACATGTGCTTGTGTATCTTTTTCCATATGGTTTTTCATGCAAACATTGGTATTTTGGTTTGAACAATTTTTTGGTAAAAGTACAATCTTCAAAACCTTGGTCTTGTAAACAATTCTTTCTTAGGTTCATTTAGGATCAAAACAACCAATCATTTCATCCATCTCAAACATCAATCAAATCCCATCTCACAAACAACTTTTGAACCATTGGAAACATCATTCATACTATACTTTTGGTAAAATCCTTCAAATCAACATCAAAATCTCCTTGTTTGGCTAAGTGTGTGTGGATGAATCCTTCCTCATACACTTGGTTAAATTATTATCTTGTAGACAAGTTTATTCTAGGACAACATCTAACCTCTTGGAGTTTATGATTTCATTATCAAATCCAAATAAAAAATCAAAATCAAAATCCATATCAAATCCAAAATCCAAAATTCAAAAGTCCTAAAGTCTAGTATCCCCTCCAAGTGTCTTAAAATGTCAACAACCATACCATTCACCCCTTTCATCCTTCATCTCATCATTGGTCCTAAATCTCTTAGAGGTCAACAAGGTCAAACTACAAGAAAAGCATGGAATATAAACTTGATTCATACATCATGAGTGGCCTAAGTCAACCAAACTTTGAAAGCCTTACAATGCTGATTGATTATAAAGACTCACATTTATACAATCCATACATGAGACCATTATCTCCTACAAACCTCAATGGTACAACAACTATGAGTATGCCTAGTCTAAATTTTGGAATACCTTTCCCTATGGTAGATTTAAATCAAATTCCAAACCTATAAATCTATCAACCAAGAAATCAATGCATGAGTCTTCTACAAAGAAACATTATCCCACCAAATCCATACATGCTAAATATGAATATAACAAGTACAACTTTAGCAAACATGAACATTTTGAATCCACACTTGGTAAACTTTGGGAAAGATATGCTTACAAATAATAAAAATGTTGTTCAAAGTCCAAAAAATATGTTAACAACTCCATGTATTGATCGAAATAAAGGTAACACGATGCAAAATCAAAGTTACCTAAATCAAGGAAATGTGATTCCCAACTAAAATAATGTTCAATTTCAACTTATCTTACCAAATCTAAGCATCATCCCAAATTAGAATGTTGTCCAAAATCAATCACCACATATCCAAAGTCAAATCTCACAAGGAAACAAATGAAAATATACACCACTTGGGAAACCAATCGAATCAGTCATGCAATAGTTGGTGTATGAAAATGTCATTAAAATACCTATCTATGATAACTATTAAGAACCCCTTGTAAAATCACCTTGGTATGACAAGAAACGGCTTTGTGAGTATCACAAAATAAAGGGATACATGACATAAAATTGTGTTCAACTCAAAATATCATCCAATACCTGATTGATCAAAAAATAATAACTGTTGGGGACAATGGTCAAGATTCAACCACAAGTGATAGCATTAGCAATCCATTGACCAATAATCATGCTAAAAATGTCTCTACATCTTCCAATGACTTAGAGGACATATATCAAGAATTCATTCCAAAGCATGATCAACATCTTTCACCAAAGACTATTAATGGTCCTTTCCAAGACATATTGACATCCTTTGACCTCATGGTTACATATATTGAAGGAATCTTCAACTCAAAATTTGATCCAAGTTCACTCAAAGATCAAAAGCATATTGAGCCACTTCACATGCCTAATGAATATATCCAAGAACCCTTTGTAAGAAATCCATCCTTTGAAACTATCCAATGTCAAAAACTTGATCCAAAGCATGCCAAAAGCAATTCCAATATTAATCAAGATCAAGAATTTGTATCTCTAGGATACTACAATGATCTAATGGACACTCTCTTATCTATGCAAGATGTCACAAATGATGATCATATCCACATAGCATGTACTCCTCCATCTACCCATGAGATTATTTCTTTGGATGGACACATAGATGATCTTTATTTAGAATAGGATTCCTTAACTCCTAACATTATTGCACAAAAAGAGCAGGTTATTGATTCCTATAGTCAAACTGAGTTGTCAACATTAGGATTAGATATATCACAAATTCAGACTGAGGACATAATATATGAATATATCCAACATTATCCACTCAAGGAAATAGGTCAGACATAATAGGATATTCCAAAGTCAATAGAGAAAATAATTGAAATAACATCATTTGTAGTGGTCATTTATTAGAGAGTGCATTTTAAACAAGAACTATTGAAACATGCAAAATCAAAGAACAAACATGCTACTACCACCATACCATGGGAAACTATGTCTCAAACAAACATCAACATAGGGAGCATGAAGAATCCTTATGATGAAACTAATGCCAGTACTACAACTAGCCACATCACAAATCTTCATCCACCCATCACCCCATCCACAAATCAAGATCAACATCAAAAGAAAGATATGTATCAAAGCTAGAAGAACATTATCAAATCAAAAGAGGCAAATCATGAAGGAAAAATCAAATACACATCAATACCAAAGAATACAAAAAATGATTATACCTATCAAACTCCATCAGTCAAAATAACTATGGGGAAAAATAAAAAAGGGAAAAGTATCCATCAAAGATGTCCACAAAAGAAAAAGTAATCATCTCAAGTAATGTAAAAAGTATATCAAGTAGTTGGTCCTAATTTCATGCACATTTTCATATCCACCCATCATTGTTCATCTTCCCAAGTTTGGAGAGTCAAAGGTTCCAAACTATCAACCAATCCATCTTTTATACATAAACACACTCCATCCACACCTCCACACATGATATCCAATTCTCACATTGACCATGTATTGACAAAAACCCTTCATCATAAGGATTTAGAAGGCACTCTATCATGATGTGCACACAAAGAAAAAGTTAACTCTGGTATCAACAAAGCTGATTAGGAATCTCAAAAGTTGTATTCAAATGCACATATATTGGCAAAGAAGCTTCTTCAAGCAGGATATCGATGACACATTATGAAAAAATAATCTACATCAACACCACAAGGAAGTTCAAAATGAGCTTAAAATATTTTAGAAAAATCCAAAAAAATAAAAAAAATGATTGAAAACAGTAAAAAGAAAAAAATTGTCCTCTAGTGTAAACCACTATAGTGGCACTTTATGTAGGTATCATTATGAAAATATGGAAAACAAGCGCCATGTGTAGAATCAAACATTTGTGTTTGCTAGGTCAGGTAAAAGCATCTCATCCCATCCCTAATAGATCCAACATTCCATCCATCTTATCCATAATAAATCCATTCATCCATGAACCATTTATCCAATCCATATTTATCCATTCTACATCCATAGTCCAAGTTATCTTGATCTTGGAAAAGTTTGGCACACACTTTACACTTGCTTATGGTAAACATCTTGACATGGGTCATTTTCATTGATCCTATCCTACCCAACATTATTTGAGCCATGAAGCATTTATTCAATGAAGCATTCCTCCATTTAAACACCTTATCTTATCACAAGATAATCCATATACATCCATCCATACACCTATCCAAGAATCCAACCATGGCATTCCATACATTGCTAGACATTGGGGGTAGATATTTACATCTTGCTTTGGGAATAAATCTTGATATATATCCTCGAACTTATGTGGTGATCCAAACATTCACAAATGTAAAATCAAATTGGTGAAAGCATTTGTGAGACAAAATACAAATCACTAGCCCATGGCATATTTTGACAAGATGTTCCTTATCAAGCTTCATCTTTCATTGAACATCAATCCAAACAATCAATATCAATTACATCTAACGCATACTTCAAGCATCATATCAAATCATTAAAAAAAATTGTTCCAAAATAAAGCTTCAAAATCCTGATTAATCAAACCTAATTAATCCCTCATCATTTTGGGATATCCATCCTAATCCTTG
This sequence comes from Sequoia sempervirens, assembly GCA_007258455.2. Classification (NCBI taxonomy): domain Eukaryota; kingdom Viridiplantae; phylum Streptophyta; class Pinopsida; order Cupressales; family Cupressaceae; genus Sequoia; species Sequoia sempervirens. The sequence continues at coordinate 422,913,623 of VDFB02193867.1, forward strand.
TGTTTCTTAACACTATCATTGCATTGTTGTGTATCCTAAACAATGTTATCATTATCAATCCATCAATCTGATGAATCAACCCTAGCTTGGTTTTTAAAAAAATCTAAAACAAATCATTGATATCATCAGACACATCCATATCCAAATTGTCAAAATCATGCAAAATCCAAAAACACTCAAAAGGTTAGAAAATGTCAAAAAAATGGTATCTAAACTATGTCATCTCTGAGCTTAAACATAAGCAAGGCTAATCTTTGATCAACCCCTGAGACGTAAAATCCAAAAACATTCTTAAGATCTTAGAAAATCCAAAAATATTTAAAATTTTGGAAAATCAAAACATTTGAAAACACAAAATCCAAAAATAGTCTCAAAACATTTCAAAACTCCAAAAACATCCAAATATTTGAAAAAAATCCATCCATCCCATTTTGCTTCACCCATGATAATCAATCATCCATAATAAACTGATTGTCTCCTTCATCCTTTGGAAAAAAAAGAAACAACCACAACAATCAACAAAAGAAAACTTCAAACTTTTAAATGCAAAATCAAAATCCTAATAATTTTAAAACATGTCAGTCAACCTTATATCAAAATCCTATCAAACAACTTATCAACCAATCATCATCCTATACAATGCATGTCAAAGGATATATCATTCTGAAAATGGGCATCATTTTGGATATCACTTTGGATACTTGTCCTAATCAAAACACATCCCCTTGGCTAGAGGTATGAAGAACATTGACTTGTTTGTGTACTTGATCATTTATTTTGATTTATCTTATTGCACTCATTCCAATGACCTCTCAATGATGTCTATTCAAAATTATTTAGACAGAAAGGAATGGGGCAACAATCATTATATTTTTTCGGTTGTGCTTGTTGGATGTTCTTGTAATATAACTTGGTGAATAATTGATTTGTTAGATGTGTATCAAAGGTGTTTTGGATAGATTTTTGACTATTGCATTGATAGGTTATACCTTTCTATGTTATGGTCTGAGATGTTTGAAACTCTGGAAGTGCACCCTAGCAAGGTTTTCGTATGTCAGATGTGAACAAGAATACTCCTATCTATTTGTCGAGTCAAATTCCATCACACTATGTACAACACCATCATGGTTCTTTATAACTTGATGCATCGTGCCTACATGTGTTATCAAACATAAGGTAATTGGCCCTTTTAAAATCCCAACTCCTCGGTAAGCAAATCATCATCATCATCTCTAATAAAGTTGGCTTGTTGGTGTCTCTTGTCATCATCTTATTTTCTTCTTACTTCCCTTCATGCTAACATGGTACCATGACAATTAATCATAAATCATCATCATATATGCATCTATCCTACATCCACAAACCATCTACATATCATATCATATCATATAAGAAGCATTGATCATCTCGCATGCATTACATAATATAGATTGGTTATTCTAAGCATCTCATAAACCATACATTTATCATCCATTTTCATAATCATAAAAGAATCATCATATCATATCATGTGCATCTGTATCATCCATGCATCATGATATCATCCATTACATATAAAAATCGTAATCATCTCATTTATATCATCAATAATGTAACTATCATGGTACAAATCAAGATCAAGTGTGTGTAATATATCAAAGTAGAAATGAGTTCACCCATGTCTGATGACTATCTACATCATCAAATTTTTCTACATCAAACATTTGAGCTGAACTAATCTTGAACCTCTTTGTCACGAGATCGACCCTAAAATTGAACCTTTTCACTTGATCTCTTGAGGGGGTAGTATACTGATGTAATTCTTCATTCACTGGGACAATAGTGGGGCATCTGAAAAAAATAGAGAATTTTTTAATTTTGATCAAGAAATTTATTCTTTGAACCAACACAGCGAGTACTTTGCTTCAAAGAGGCAGAAAATGTAGACATGGAAAATATACCAATCACACCTGATCCTGATTTTACTAACACCAGTTCATCCTGAATCACCTTCTTAGCTTATCATCACTCTTCATCCTTTAATTAAATAAATAATCACATATCTAATTAAGTCATTCTCTCTTGTTAATTAAATCAATCAATCTGATCTAATTAACCTTAAGTTTCTATTTAATTAAATAATTCATTTTATTTGATTAAACCTCTAAAGTCATCTTATTAAATTAAACCTTATTTGATTTAATCTAACATCATCCCTTTAGTTAAATAAATCAAAAAAATTATTTAACTAAGTCTAAATTATTTTCATCTCAACTTTGATTTAAATCAAACCATAAATGTGAATCAAAATGTCACATCATTTAATCCCTCATTAAATTAATCAAATCTTGATTAATTTAATCCTAATCCATAAAATCATCTAGTTTTTGCCACTTTCTCATGAAAATCAATTTATCAATTTATTAAATCATCTATTTTCTTTCAAAAAAGCATCAATGGTTGGAATATTTCCCAAATTTGAAAAATCCCTCCAAAAGGGTTTGTACATCCAAAAAAAGCATTTAAAATCTCTTACATGTCCTTTTCTTGAGCCATGTGGCATTAACTTCACCTTTCACCTCATCCTTCAAGCCATATTTTGAATTTGAATCTCCCCCCTCTTTGCACATTCTCCAAAATGTGCTCAAGCTTCCTCCATTCACATCTTGAAAAGTGGCATATTTCCATTGGTTGAAATTTAGTCCCACATTGCTTCATTTTGGGCATTCTTCCATCTTGTCTTTCTATAAATATGAGGTTTCTCTCATTTGATCATCCACAATTTGAGCAAACTTATTATACTCAATTTTATCTTCAAGCATTATCATTTTCATCCATTTCATCAAAGTATTAGCTAGGTTATGCAGGTTTTTCATGATGGATCACACTTGAATCTTCAAAAAATTGGATCACTCTTCATCACTCATCAACATTGCATCATAGGAGTCGGGAAAGGGCCAATTTTCACATCAAATTGGCACCAATTCCCCCATGGGATCAAGAGTTTTCTTGCTTAATTAGGATTTCATTTTCTTTCTTGTTTTTTTCTTCATTTTATTTCCTAGTTTGAGAATTGTTAATGGATTTCATGGGGAATCTTGATTCTTGCTTGCATTAGATCTAGCTATGTGTTTGTTTATTGTATTTTGCAAGTATTAAGGTTGGTGTTCTATAGATATGTATAAGATCAAAGGTTTGCCTAGATTTGGTGGCATGAGTACTTCTGGTGTAAGTACTCCTTGATCTTGTTGAAATCTTGATCACACTTTTCATCCCACTTGTATGCAACCCCTTTTTGGAGTAGATGACAGTAGGGGATTGCCTTTTCTACTAGTTATGCTATGAATCGGTGGATGTACTAGAGTCTTCCTTGTAGCCACCTTACCTATTTTAGTGTCTTTGGTGCCTCAATTTTAGGGATTGCTTTGACCTTGGTGGGATCTATTTCAATTACCCTCATTGACACAATATACCTAAGGAGCTTCCCTTATTGTACTTCGAAGACAAACTTCTTTGGATTGAGTATGACTTTGTATTCCTCCAACCTATCAAATATGGAGCCCTATGCAGCTATATGATCTTGTATTTTCTTGGATTTGGCCAATATATCATCCACGTAATCTTCCACAGTTTTGGAGATCATGTCATTAAATATCAGTGTCATGGCCCTCTGATGGCTTGCTCCCAAATTTTTTAACCCGAAAGGCATCATATTCTAGAAATATGTCCCCCATGGACATGTGAAAGTTGTTTTGTGTTGGTCATCTTTTGCTACCATGATCTAGTTGTAGCCTGAGAATTTATCCATCAACAATAGCATCTCATGTCCTATTGTCATATCCACTATCATATTAATGTTTGGAAGTGGAAAGTCATCCTTGGGAAATGCTTTGTTGAGGTCTCTAAAGTCCGTGCAGATACAAATTCCCCCAGTGGGATTTGAAACAAGTACAAGGTTTGAGACCCAATATGGATAATCTATCATCCATATGAACCCTACATCTTGGAGCTTCTACAATTCTATTTTGACCAACAATGCAATTTGGGGATACATTTTTCTAAGATTTTGTTTGATGGGCTTTGCTTTGGGGTATACAGCTAAGTGATGAACCACAACCTCTAGATCAAGCCTAGGTAGTTCGACATAGGTCCATGCAAAGTTTATTTTTCTTTCTTTTAGGAACATAGCTATAAGTTCCTATTCTTTTGTGAGAAGTGACTCTACATAGAATGTTATGTGTGGTTGTTATTTTGTCCCCAAGTTAACTGGATTGCATTTCTTGGCTAATACTACTAACTTTCCTGATGTATTTCACTAAGAGGAAGATTGAATCCTTCATCCTCTGGTGCCTCAGAGAGGTTTTCACCATTGGATACGTCCTTTATTTTTACTGTTTTTGAGTTTGATAGTGCCATAGTGTGGTTTTCACTCAAAGACATAAAGATTATTCTCAATTTTTTTCTTTTATGGCTGAAGGATTCAATCATTTCCTCGTAATAAGCTTGTGTTTCCAATATGATGTCAAACTTGGCCTTGTGATCTCCATATGGTACTGTGTCCCATAGTCCCTTGAATTTCAAGAGTGCCTCATCATTTTTGAAAGTGTCTAGAATTGGTGGTCCATGTTGGTTATAATTGATGAGTTGGGGGTAGACTAGTTTTATTTCATGGGTTTGATGGTCATTAGTCTCAAAATACAAGGTACTAATCATGAGTTGGGAGGAATCTTCAAAAAGCATAGGAAAGTCTATTATGGGATCTTCATCACTACTACACACATCAATTATGTCAAAGGTAAGGTTTTCTAAGGGTAGACCTATGGATACTAGTAATTGAAGGGTGGTTGTTGATTGTTGAGGGGGAGTTTTGACCCTTCTAACTGAGGCACCTTTTCCAAGTATGGTCACCTTTAGAGGGGTACATTTGAGACCAAGGTTTCTTAGTCGCTTCTCTGGAATGAGGGGTTCAAATAGGTCATTGTCATTTTACCAGAGTTTCTTGTTTTGTCCATAGCCCATACCAAGCATCATTTGTAGACCTTTGTTGCTTTCATCCATCAGAAGATCAAGCATGGGCCTTTCATCTTGATATAGGATACTAGATATATCTCTTTCATCTACTATTTCCCAACTTAGATCTCCCCAAGACTTGAATTCAGAGGGTTCTGCTTTGAAAGTATGGGATGATGTTTCAACTAGTCGAGGTTTCCCATAAGTCCTAGGAGATTGAGGTAACTCTCCTATGAAAAAAGAACTTTTCTTCATTCTATAATCCCCACACCCATTATCTTGGATAATGGCATTGATTTTGGATATATCAGGAATTGTGAGTGTCTTTTTCTTAGAGGCAAAGGCTAATGTAGTTGGGTCTACATATGAAGAAGTGGGACCTTCATATTTCTTTGGGACTTGAGGGATTTTATAGTTTTTTGCTTCTAGGATTTTGCAGTAGGAAAAGGGCTTGGGATCACCATGAATCATGACCTCCTGATTTTGATATGGGAACTTGACACACTAATGGAAGGTTAATGACATGGCTTGCATCCCATGGATCCATGGATGCCCTAGAAGGATATTATAAAGTAAATTAAGGTCAAGGACTTGGCATGTGGTTTCCATAATAGCTGGCCCTACTTGAATAGGGAGCTAAATAGTGCCCTGAGACACTCTTTCCTGATCATCATAAGCTATGATGGTGATACCCTTGCCATTCTCAATGGAATCCTCTGAGAATCCCAAATTCTTTATTAATTTGAGGGAACAGATGTTTAGACCCACATGCCCATCCACCAAGACCCTTTTGACTTTGTTTTTATGAACTAGGACTTCAAGGTGGAGTGCACGATTGTCAAATGGTTGGGTAGTAAAGTCCTAATTAGAGAATGTTAGGAGGCTTGAGGTGGTGATATTTCCAATCATAGCTTGGAGCTAGTTAGCATCAAGATCCACAAAGACAGTGGATGAATCCAATGCTTCCTCTAGGATTTTCCTATGTGCTAGTGATATCTTCAACAACTCCATCATGGAGATCTAAGTCAAGGTTATTTTCAGTTGGTCTAGGACATTATAGCTATTAGGAATGATTCTTGGATTAGAAGTTGATGCCCTAGGTGGCTATGATGGTCCAGTAATGGTGACCTTTTTGCCATGTGTGGTGACTCCACAATCAGCTTTGGCTCTATTGATGGTGACAATGGTGACAATTTCATCAATGGATGTGATAACATGATCATACACATGGTTCACATTGGCATATTTTTTTTTCTATGGTTGTTACCTTGGTTATGATCTGGAATTGGATTCATGTATATTTTTAAGTTCTAGTTCCCAGCTGGTTGCTCAACATTTATGATCTTGTCATCAATGAGATCTTGGATTAGATTTTTCAACCTCATGCAACTAGTTGTTGTGTGCCCCTTGATTTTGTGGAAATCACAAAGGTAATTCTCATTATACCATGGTGGTTTTACTTGGGGTTCCTAATAGGTCTAATAAGTGGGAATCTTGATGAGGTTTTCGTTTATCAGTTTCTTCTTGACTACTTCAATTGGTTCCCCAAGGGCAATGTACTATCACTTGGGGGGATTTCTATTTCATGGAGGTGGTCCCCCTTGATTAGTTAGATTGTTGACCTGATTGTTGGGTAGTTGCTATGATACCACATTAGCTTGTGTGTTGTTTTGATTATTGTTTTACGATTGTTGGTAGGTTTGGGTGTTTTTCTTCAAAGAACTAATTATGACCTTGGAATCCACCACACCATCATTGGTGACATTTTTGTTTCTTTCCCACATGTGAGGTTTCTCATTATAGCTGGTGGATAGGAAATTGTATTGAATTTCTTGATATGTGGGTGTTCCCCCTTGTGCAATAAGGGCTCATTTGATGTTGAGAACCTTGGCATAGGATTTTATGAATGCATCTATGATTCTAGGAGCTTTTTGATGCTAGGAGGAAGGTGAGAGAACCACTCAATGGCGGAACCATCCAAACTTTGAGGAAATAGCCGCATTAGATATGTATCATCATATGTGACCTCCATGCAATGTACTTGGAATTCCCTAATGTGATCTTTAGGGTTTCCCACCCTATGGTATTTGTCTAACTTAGAGATTTCAAACCCCTTGGGGAATGGTACAATTATAAGGCTCCTATCAAATAGATAGGGACACAATTTTCTTTGTGTCTTTGTTGTTTTCCCTAATTGGATATTGAGCACTTGTTGTGAGAGTAATTTGATTTGCAATGTCACATCATCTTGTAGATCACAGGGTGTTGTGAATGTGTTTTAAAGTGCTCAAGGTATTTGAGTGATGGGTGGAGTGTTGGGTGTGTTGGTGGGTTTTTTTGTAAGCTCTACTATATAATTAAGGCTTGTTTATATGCCTATATTTGTTGTTGTGCCAACAACGCTTGTTGTTGGTATTGTTGTTGTTGCACCAACAATGCTTGTTGTTGGTCTTGCTATTGTTGTGCCAACAACACTTGTTGTTGGTCATGTTGTTGTTGTTCCAAAAATGTTTGTTGTTGGGTTACTAATGCTGCTTCTTGCTACACTTGGTATTGTTACAGGGCTTGCTCATATGCTTGTTGTTGGACTATTTGTAGTTGTGCCTTATATTCAACCTACACTTGTGCTTGCTGAGCCTGGTATTGGGCTTGTGCCTAAGCCTAAGCTTGTACTTGTTGGGTAGCTTGTGCAGCCTGTGTAGCCTATGTTTCTTGAGTGGCTTGAGTTGCTTGAGTAGCTTGGGCAACTTGCTATTGTTCTAATAAGTCCTGGACTTGAGCAGCCTACTATGCTTGTTGTGCTTATTCTGCTTGTTGTGTGACTTGGGCTACTTGTGCTTATTGAGTAGCTAGCTATGCAACTTGTTTATTCTAAATTTGTTGAAGCACCTTTTGGTAGGTAGCATGTTGAGTTGCTTGCAACGTGATGTTATATGGGTTTTCCATGTTTGATTTTGGAGGTGTTGGAAGTGGATTTGGAATGGTGTTCATTGCTATGATGAGAGGTGTTGTTGTTTTCATGGTGGGGATTTGTGTAGTGGATGTTGCAATTGATATGCTTGGTCCTTGAGAGACCACATTTATGGATGGTGTAGTGATTGCTTGGGTTGCTTGGATGGTTGTTGTTGTGCATGTTTTTTACAGATGCCCCACAGTAGGTAGGGACCCCCTCTTTCTCACCCTCAATGGCTCATTCCTACTATTGTTGGGTCATTTTTTCTCCTGCCTTGATTTGCATACCCCTTTCCTAGAGTTCAAGTGGGTCACATTCCTTAGAATGATCAATTTACCCTTGACCAAATTCACCTACCTAGTTTTTATGCTAGGTCTCTTGCTATCAAGGAAATGCCCCTATGGGTTTCCCTTCACCCATTGCCTCAGTGTCCTCCAAGCCTCGCTGACTCACAGCTACGGGTCACCTCATGTGGGTTGCTGCTCATGTCCAACCACTAAGTGGTGATTGATTCCTAACTTCTTCCCATATGACAGGCTCTGCACTTAGTTTCTCCATTCGAGCCTTGACCAAACATCCAAACGAGCATGGGTTCCCACATCTCACCTGACCTAGGTCTATCATACCAAGAAATCAATGCATGCCATGTATGGAAATTGGCCTATAAACATTGCTCCCAACCCTTCATTTTACTTGGGGAATTCAAATATAAGGGAGAAACAAAGTCCCCCCTTCCTTTTTCTATCTTTTTCCTTGTTCCTGTTGACTTGGTCCCTAATTGCTTGATTCACTTTTTCCTTCATTTTTTTGACTTTTGGGACAATTTTCCTATGGATTTGGGATGTTTTTATGATGCCTAAGTTAACTACTAAGGTTTCATTAAGTTTTGGGAAGTTGCAAAAATTTCCTCTTGGGCCGCCATCCCTCCACCATCATTGGAACTTTGCTTTCAGGCCACCATCCCTCTATGGCCATTTGGGAACTCTCCTTTTAGACTACCATCCCTCCATGGAAATTTGGGAACTTCCCTTTTGAGTTGTCATCCCTCCATGGCCATTCAAGAACTTCCCTTTTGGGCCTCTATCAATTCATGGACATTCGAGAATTTCCCTTTCGGGTTGACATCCCTCTATGCCCATTTGGGAACTTCCCTTTCAGGCCATTGTCTCTCCATGGTCATTTGGCAAATTTCCTTGTGGGCCACCATGTGTGGGTTGTCGTATGCTCATTTTCATTTTAAAAGGGTGGTGACCCTGCAACTTCCCCCTTCCAAATCTCTGCATTTCTAGAATGGGTACAAACTTCAAGTTTTCATCATCTAGGGACCATCAAATGAATGTCTTCATGTGCCTAAAGGGGTTTGCATCAAATTTTCCATGTGTTTAGACATTGCAGAACATTCCTTTTAGGTCATCATCCCTTTGTGGCCGTTTGGGAACTTTCCTTCCAGGTTGTTTTCCCTTCATGGCTATTTGGGAACTTCCCTTTTAGGTTGCCATCCTTTTGTGGCCATTTGGGAACTTCCCTTTCAGGTTGCCATCCCTCCATGGCCATTTGGAGACTTCCCTTTTGGGCCACCATCCCTCCGTGGCCATTTGGGAACTTTCCTTTCTAGTTACCATCCCTCTATGGCCATTTAGGAACTTCCCTTTAAGGTCATTGTCCCTTTATGACCATCTGGAAACTTCCCTTTCAAATCACCATCCCTCTGTGGCCATTTGGGAACTTTCCTTTTAGGCTGTCATCCCTCCATGGCTGTTTGGGAACTTCCCTTTCAGTTCATTATCCCATCATCTACTCTCCACCCACATTCCTCCACCTGTTGTTCATTGTCCATCTATCGTTTGTCATCCATCCATCGTCTGCTTGTTAGTTGTCTATCATCCCTCCTCCCTTCATCCTCCATTCACCTTTTTTTCATCATTTGTTTGTCATCTATCCATTGGTTGTCCACCATCCCTCTTCCCATTGTCCATCTATCATCTACCGTGTGGCACTTGCACCCCTAAACCTACATTTATGTTTGTGGTCTAAATGAGCCCCAAATATGAATATTATGATCTTTTAATGATGTATGGATGGATCTAACAAGGAATTTGTAGGATTTGACTAACATTTTCCTTTATTTTTGTATGAGTTCACTTATGACACTTCATGTATGTAGGATTCTTGGAACCTACTGCGGGTCCGTCAAGGAGGCCCATTGAGAAAGTTGAACAAGGAAAAGGCGCATTGCTCCTTTCACCACTCATTTATGCTTGCCTCTTCCCCTAGCACCCATCAATAGAGCTAGCATTAGAAGCAAGCCTATGTCAAGGGAGTTAGTGACAAATCTATAAAGGGTGGCCTTGAAGGTGGCGGGAGTGATTATTTCCTCCCTCCAAACAAATGATCACAATCTATAAGGATCTATCTCATTAGATCATCTGATCCATTTAACAATGATTCAAATCTACAAACAAGGTGTACTTGATATGTTGAAGGATGTTGTCAACACATCACCAAAAGGTAGATATTAACTATTTTTCAACTACAACAAAGAAGGAAATCAGCTACTAGACAAAAATGCTACAATGATAGGGCACTAGAGGACAAAATAAGGAAAAGAAAAAAGTTGTATTTTAAATTCCTTTATAATGAGGAGTAGGTGAAACCCTAATGTAATCAAATATGAGCCATTCATTGTGAATCAATCCTAGCCATTCATTTGGGCTTTGTAAAAATATAAATAAGGGTCTCCCCTTCATTTGTAAAGGGTTGGGGAGCTGGTGTAAAGGAATTTTGTAGCAATATAGAGCTACATTGCATGATTTATGGGTGTTTCTCTTGTGTTTCTTCATTATGCATGCATGGTTCTACTTTCCTATTAGTTTAGTTAGTTTCTTGAATGGATGTGATGATGGTGTTTATTGTTACTATATTTGATGAATTTCTAGCTCATTCTTTTTGTGGTTTGTTGATGATGAATCACTTTGTAAAGCTAGTATGAGCTTCCTTACTTTATTGTTGCAACTTAGTTCAATTGTATGTTCATGATGTGTGTTTGCAATCTGAAAATTTGTAGTCCTTAGCATATTGCACTAGTTTTGTGTAACTGTAGGTTCCTCTTGGCCAAGAAAAACCCAGTTTAGGAAGTTTTTCTACTAAAGCAGCCTCCATGATCACTATTCATTCATAGTTTCAGGTCTAGAACTTACTCTCTTCCCTACCCTTTTGACTTTTCTTTAAATAGTGATATTAGGCAAGGTTCATTACACATTGTAAATCCAAATCTAATGATGAAATAGGAGTTCTAGACTATTGTTTGAACCTGCAAAAATTGAGCAACAATTTATGCACCTTAAGAACTTCATTTGCAAACCCAACTTTCCATACTTTGTAACTCATATGTAAGTCTGCCTTGTGATTCTAGAAAATCACATGAATCAATTCAGATATTCCAAGCATGTCATGACCTAACACCCGAGAGACCTTGTGATAATTTTTAGTGACTTGTTGTTGAGATTACCTTTCAAGAGAAGTAGTGCATTTGTGTGTTGCCTATGTTGAGAAGTGCATAAAAAACACATCAATAGTTGCCATTTGTTGTTGTGATATCAATGGAAAGATTTGTGGATTCGACATGATGTTTTGATTGATGATTAGGGGGTTGTTTTGACTTTGATTGAATGGTGGTAAAGGAGGTAACCCCAAACCAAGAGGTGGTATGGATGTTAATGGAAAAAGTGGAATTGGTGGAAAAATAGGTGTAGTACTCCCTTGGGGAAATGATGAAGCTAAAGGGTCAAAGATTCCCCCTAGTCCAAATAGCCCACCTCCTTCTTGCGAAGTCATAGGGAGAGACGTTTGTGTGTTAAGAGGGTATGTTGGTGTCACACAAAAATATGATGATGGGTCATTGGGGTCTTGAAAGGTGAGCGGAACATGTGGGTGTAACTAATTTAGTGGGATAGATTGACCCAAGATAGTGTTAGCATCCAAATCTTGGTTGTTCACAATGGGGTGTTTTTGTAATTCATGGAGCAATAAGATCCCCTTGTTAACGATTGGTTGAGTTGGAGCAATGGATGATGTGATTTGTGGGATTCTTTGGGTGATGCTTTGAAATGGAGGTGTGGATGAAATTGGGGGCATGATCCAAAGATGCTTCTCCAAAATAGTGCTTACATCAAAATTAGAAGGAATTTTAGCCCATTCTTTAGTTTATTCAAGCATGTATTGGGAGGGATTGAGTCTCATCATGGTATTGACAATTTTGGGGGTTTTGGGATTTTGAACCATTTCAATGATTTCATCTTGGGTCATCCCTAAGACATTACTGTTGAAGTCTTCCACTTGGCCTTCTTCTTGAGGATTTTGTGATGATAGAGGAAGATTGGTTATGGGATTGCTTGATCCAATGGGATTGATTTAAGAATTGGTTGACTTAGGTCACTCGAAGTTGATGTTTCTTTGTTTGTTTCCATGTTCTTCTTGTGTTCTGATCTAGTTCACACCATAAAATAAGGATCAATTTTCAAGAATGTAAGAGATGAACCTCTAATTCTTTGGATTGACCTAATCTTTAGGTCCAAAAAAGAAATTCTAAGAAAATAAGGATAAAAAAGATGATGGTGATAATGAAGGATGGAGGATTGGTGGATGTTTGAACTCTTAGGAAACCTTGAGGGGGACACTAAACTTTAGGACTTTGGATTTGATGTTTTGATGTTTTGATTTTTGATTTTGATTCTGATTTGGGATAATGAACCCATAAACTCTAAGAGGTTAGATGTTGTCTTAGAGTGAACTTGTCCACAAGATGAAAATTTGATTATGTGTGCAAAGAATGATTCATTTATACACACCTATTCAAACAAGATGATTTGGATTTGTTTTTTATTTTTGATTTCAAGAGGATTTTCCCAAAGTTTAGCATTAAGAATTTTTTCAAGATTTCCAAGAGTTGTTTGTGAGGTGAATTTTGATTTTATGTTTGAAGGATGGATGAAAGTTTAATTTTGATCCTAAGAGACCTAGAAATAATTTTTTTTGCTAGACTAAGGTGTTGAAGCACATGCTAATTTACTTCCTATGTGAGATATTCAAACCTTTGAAAGAGAATTTTATTTTGAAAATAGTAAAATCAATACAAATTTGGATTGTTCCTTGATGCACATTTGTAAAATTTGAAGGTCAATCTTCCACTAAACTTGTAAAGCATAGACAACATTTTTTTGTGAGCTTTTTGACTAAGACCTTTGTTCTTCAGTTTTTGGATCTTGATCTTTCAGGAAATCATTTGAAAGAGCACATGTGTGAGGTTCAATTGTTTCTTAGCTTTTCTTAATGACTTATTTTTACCACAAACAATTATTGATTAGGGTTTCAAAGTGAATTTCCAATGTCCTATTTTCTTCTCATCCCACAAGGTCCATTATGTGGAAATCAAGGAAATTAAGGCAAAGGTTCCCTATTGTTGACTTTAGTGAGAAAAAATTGAGATGTAAATTCAAATGCTTAGAAACCTATAAGGATAGGATCCCTAGGGCAAGCAATAACACTTGAATTTTTTCAAAGGTATTTGCTTCCTAAAGGGTTTGAAATTTCATGATCATGTTGAATGTTTTTTTCCAATGTTGTAAGATCCAAGAAAAGTTTTTTGATTTCAAGAAAATGCACAACCCTATGGATATTGAGACAATATTTGTTGAATCCCCACTTGGATAAATCTAGCTATGCTACTTTTAGTGGATGATTAGATGCTTGACCACATAGGATCCCCCTTACAATGCACTCACTTCTCGGGTCAGCCAAGCATTAGTACCCATGAAACACCCATGGCATACTTCTCATCTCTACTAAAAGCCATAAAAATGTGGGGTGGCTTCAAAACGATTGTTCTTGCACCAAAAAATAGTTTAAGGATTTTGGTCTTTTAGATAAAGGGTTTTAATATAGGCATTTCGTTCATGGGGGATCATCCATGCAGTAAGAGACCATTGTTTCCCCTCTTGTCAAAAGAATCCTCATGATACTTGAACTTTCCTCAAGTACCCACACTTATATACTGGTTGGAAGTCACTTGTCTTTAACGTGTTCCTATTTGGTAATTCCCTTGGGTGATTAAATTTTCCCACAAGGCATCCCCTCTAAAGATAAACAAAAGTGAGCAAGTACATCCATAGTTTGATCAATCTTCATTTAGAAACAAAGAGAGAACATGCACGATATACCTAACTCACACTTGCAAGATTTGTTCAATTTTAAGAATCCAAATTTAAGTGTGGAGGTAATCACTTATGCAACTTAATATCACAAAAATCCTTTTGATTCTTAAGATCATCATGAGCCACAAGAGAAGCACATATGTCTTTTAAATGATATTACTTTGGATAAGAGATTACAAAACATAAATACACATATTCATTTTATACCTTCAAAGCATAAATGAATTCTTTTTAAGCACCAACTTTGAAGTGTGAGATTTATTTGTTCAATTATTTACATCCCAAAAAAAAAACTTTAGTAAGTTCCTAAGATTCTTTTTAACCTTTTGTAACAAAAAGAAAGCAAAAACTAGGAGCTCTAAGCATTTAAAAGTGATTTGCCAATTTCAAGTTTTAATGCCCAATTTTCTTCAACTCCAATTTGCTTGCCTTCGCTCGATTCCAATGCTTTATTCCAATTTCAACCTAACCTATAAATATCACAAAACCATGACTAATAAGATTCATTTCAATAATAACTTAACATAAATAAACACAATTTCAAACATAATGAATTTTGAAACTTGTCATAACAAGAAAGAAATCCTTGGAAACAAGTGTTTGAGAGATAAAAAAGAAAATAGTTCAATAATTACTATAAAAATAACTTTTTAAACATTTTCCTTCTAAATCCACTTTTAGCCATGTTATTCAAAACATATTTAAGCTCGCTTTATGATTCACCTGTTTTAATAATTGTTGTTTTCTTGTAAAAAAAGAAAATTTGCATTGCCCACACTCAAATAATTTTTTATGCATAGTCAAATTCCATATCAGATCTCATAATTTGGATGGCTGAGCTATAAATTCAATGCCTATGGGTTGATAGTTTTCATCTTGCATTCCTTTCAACTATGATAATAAATGAAGGATAGGCCACATGCAATCTAAGATTTTGATTTTCAAAGCAATATTGGTGATACAGTAATGCCTATAATGAGAAGCATGGACTTCTTTTAATTCAACTACACCCCCTCATAAATGCAATATTGGTGTGATTACAATTTATAGATATTAAGAAGTAATATCAATGCATTATTTTTTATCATAGCCTCAACAACAATATTGATATTCAATACTCCAATAGTAGATCACTACCAACAATAGTCTGCAATAACTCTTCAACTAGCACATTAATATGAAGCTCCAATATCTAAAATTAATTTGATACTTGTTGTCCACCACCGAAGTTGGAGTGCAAGGGGTAGTTTTCTTTATGGTTTCCTTTACTTGGAATGCAATTTATAACACACAACCATTCATGTGAGTGGCAATAAAAAAATAGTAAGTGTGCTTTACACTCAATCTTATTCCATACGTAATAAAAAGAGGATGTATTCAATTGCTTCACCCCCCACAAGTTTCCATCACAAGAAGGCAAAGAGATTTAAAATAAAAGGAAAATCATTTCAACAAGTTTAAGAGGAGAAAACGAGATGCAAATATTATGCTTCTTTAAAAGCTTTTAAAGCTAATACAATTACCAGGCGTACAAAGAAGAAAGTGAATAAATTTAAAAAAAAAAATTCAAGAAAATGCATTTGTCAAGTGTAAATTTCTGCCTACATTCCCCTAAGATTCTTTCAAACATCACTAACTTACTATGCTTCTATGTTATGTCACATTCCTCGAGGATAAAGTACTTTTTCCTAAGAAACAATGTTATGGAAAAGGTTTTGCACCTAACTCATAGAAAGAAAAAGTGCCTTGTTATTGCTACTGTTTTCTTTCTACGAACAATAATATCACATAATGATAATTTTTTTCATTTTCATATAGAGAATAACAACCTTTTTGAGATGATAATTTGGGCCTTCTCTGGGTAGGTGTCTATTATGGCCAACATTCTCATGTTAGGTTGACAAAATAAATATTACAAATGATCACCCATGAATGATTGAGCGATAAAAAGATAGAATATGAAAGACATCCAAAGTGTGTATTGAAGGAGTACATAAGTGAATTTTGTAAGCAAGTGGGATGAATGGCGTTGCCATAGACATGTAACTAAATGAATAACGAGGAAATCATGAGCAATGTCAAACATCAAAATTTATGCATAACTAACATTATTATTCCTATCCACCAAGCACTCATTTTCCTTCCTTTCACCAATGCTAAAATTTTTTGGTGTTGGCCAATCACATCATTGTATTGTTGTTAGAATTGCATCATATGTTTTACCAGTTGAAGATATTTTAAGAAACATGAACAACCATCAAAATTAGAAGGAAATATAGGATGCAAAATATAGTTTGAGAAAGCTAACTCAAAACACAAAGAAACTTTTAGATAATTTCCTACTAGGAGCCGCAACCAAAGCCATTGAATTTACAAGAAGTTTTAAATAGATTGGAGCCTAATTATTTGATAGAAGAGAAATTTAAATTATTCCATCCCCATTCTAACACAGAAGATTTAGTCATTACTTACCAATAATATGATTTTTTATAAAGCCATTCTATGGAATTTTTTACAAATATAGAGAAAAAAACTGAATGTGGACATGTTGGAGTAGTTAACAGCCATGACTAGAAATCATGTGGATTCTACCCATATAGGTTTGAATCTTGCATGCATTTCAAATTTTTGTACTAAAAAAAATTCATGACTCAATAAATCTAACATTTTCAACACTAACCAGAAATCAGAATTGTTACTTAAATTTATCCAAAAGGAAACAGGCAATGTATTCAGTTAATAAGTTGCAAGAATAATTATGAAACTAAAAAAAAAATTATTGGTTGTGTTCAAAATCCTGTTGAATGCAAATTTTGCATAAATAGAAGAATATGCACATCTGTATTTGGAAGTCAACTAAAAAGCACAAAAAAAAAACAACACATATAAATTGAGTGGAGAAAACAACTTTAAGAATGCAAAATCATAAAAGATCTATTTGCAAACAAACAAAAAAAATGCAGAATCATGTGCCCTCCTTCTAGCACTAGATGTAAACAACACAATCTATAGCATGCTCAAAACTCAACAAACATTAGCATGATGTTAGTTTAGAACAAGCAAACAAAGTAGTGCTCCTATGAAATAATCCAACATGCCTCATAATGTAGATAAAATGACTAATTGAGAACATTAAAAAGCATGGTGTATACCTATTCCATAGTGGATTGGTGCTACTTTGATATGAAAAGTAGCCCTTTCCCAATCCTTGACAAGCTAAATGATAAGAATTCCTTGAAGATGCTATGAATTCAAATGACAATGATGGACTTATGCATAAGAGTGTGGATCCTAAAACAATATAGAGATGCTCTATTTATAGGAGAGAATGATGGAGAAATGAGAAGAATAGAAGAATGTGGTACAAAAGAAAAACCAATGACAAGATGTCACTTGTCAACATGTCAATGGAGGAAGGTTGAGCACATTTTGATGAATGTGCAAAATAAATGATATTAGGTGGAATTTCAAATTTATGAAATGGCAAGTTGGAGGGAGAAAGGAATGAAGTTAATGCCACTTGGCTCAATGCACAAGGACATGTAAGAGGCATTCAATGCCTTGTTGGAGGGGGCAAGTCCTTTTGGAGGGACTTTTCAAATTTAGAGGAATATTCCCTTTGGATGCCATGTTGAGAGAAATTAGAAGATTTAATAAATCAAAAGAAATGATTTATTGTGCAAGTTGTAAAATCTAGAGAATTGGAGGATTAGGATTAGCATTAATCATGATTTGATTAATTTTAATGGAGGTTAGTTGATTGTGACATTCAACTTAAATATTTGGATTTATTTAAATTAAATGGAGAACTTTAGAAGACTAATTAAATAAAATTGATCTAATTAATTAAAGAGATGACTTTAGGAGACTAATTAAATAAAATTGATTTATTTAATTACAGAGAAGAATATGATTTAATCAAATAGAATGATATGTTTAATTAGATAAAGTTAATTTATCTAATTAAATAAATATTGATTAAAAGAGGAAATATGATGATTTTTTATCAAATAAAGATTATTTGATTAAAATGGTTAGTAGAGGGATGATTAAGGATGAAATGAAATTAGTGATTCTAGATTATATGCATGCATATTTTGTGTTTCTACAAGAACTCATAAAAACATAACACAAGCAGGATGAAGGAAAAACATAGTCTAGTTAATCATGAGGTGTGTTAGAACCTTAAAATTTTGCCTAGTTCCATCATCACAATTAACCTTAAGCTGCATGACTTGAGCCTTGACCCTTATATTCCATTTTTTTTTACTGAACATATAAATTTTTTAGGTTTGAATTACACTTAAAGACCTATACAAAGCTAAAAATTCATCATATATATACTTAAGTAAAAACATGTCTAGCTAAAAACATTCAAAATCTCTTAACTATCTCTTACCACGATCCTACGACAGTAGTTTGAACCCCTTGGTAGGTTGGCGGTGTGTAAAAGACAACATGAAGATGTTTACTACCATATCACAAGAAGTAAAAATGAAGGGTGTGGTATATTGGGGAATAACCCACCATCCCGCGAGGAAGATCATAAAGGAATGCAGTAGGGCGGTATGAACTGCTATACCATGGAAGGATGTGATGAAGCATGCACTATGGTGGTAACCATTAATGTAAACCATAGTACCATAGGTTAAACAAGTAAAGCTTGTGGTATAGAGGTAAGGTTCCCACTACCTCATAGTGAAATACAAAGAAGCATGTGGTATAGCAGTTTATACCCCTCTATCCCATGGCAGTTATAGAAAGTGGTGGCAATAAAGTGGTATTAAAAGAATGAATCACATCAACCATCCAATCTTGTAAAATAAATGGTCCATATTCAAACTTGAACTACGAGAAAAATATTTGGCATAAGGTTGATATTAATGTTAACATGACTGAGCTCAAAATCCATTAAACCAAGAATTCAACATTCTCTTTGCACTCAATTGCAAAAATTATCATGTGGGGAGCTGGGAGATTGAGGAAGTTAAGCTCTACAACCATCGTAACCTAGGTAAGTGCAAAAAACTCTTGTGAATTCAATTTTACAAGTACAATATTGTTTGAAATTATACAATTCAAAAGTATAGGAGAAGTAAGATAGTTAAATTGTGAATTAAGTTTTATGGTTACAAGATTGTTTGGAATTCTACATTTCAGATACACTAGAAGTAAGATAGTTAAACATCATGCCACCTAAGAAGAAAGAACCTAAAACTAAAAGGGTCATCATGCCAACCAAGAAGAAAGAACCTCAAACTATAAATGAAGAATCTAATGTTAAAAAGAGGTCCTTACACCAATCTATCATGGATATACTCCCTGAATCAATTGAAAGAGGATTTAAGAATGTGTTTAATGATGTGGCTCATGGTTGTAGAGATTCCCTTATCCCTATCTCTAGGTGGGAACTATTCTATTACTTTTATGACAAAAGGGAGGGAAATATTTTAGTGTCAAATCCATGGGAATTATATTTGTCCAAGTTAATTGTACCAAATGTTTTTATAGATGTAGAGTTCATCATAGTATTAGCTTGGATTTATCATCTTGCTACTAGGTCTATGAGATTTCTAGATGGTTCACCATTAGTTTTGTTGACTAAAGAAGCTATCATTTAATGTTTTGACCTAAACAAACAAGCCCTGACTAAAATTGATTTACAAAGAAGTAAAGAAGAATATACTAGATTGAGGAAAACCCATTGAAGCGATGAAGTCCCCATTTACATGAAAAAGGGTGTGAACAGCAAGGTGATTCCTATATCCCCTTCTGCTACTGAACCATTTGAAGTCTCAGATTTCCAATTCTATTTCAAGGAAACCTACTTTTCTCTATGTCAAGTACTTTTGATAGATGTAGAAGAGTGAATGCCAGTTAGTTTAATGATGATGGCTATGAGGATCCAAAACCTTGAGATGAACATTGAATATGATTTTCCCTCATATCTTGAGAAAGCATTGAATGAAGCATTTCTGCAAGTGAGGGAAAATAGAGCCTACATAACATTCAAGAAATATTCTTTGTTGTGCCACTTGATATTATACTAGAATAAAGATAGATGGAGAAATAGGATGCATTTGGGTCAGATTGACAAGCATGAGAATTTGTTGCCACTGCAATAATGGTGATATATATGGGACAATAGATGTAAGAATTCAAATTATGTGATATTATATGATGAGTTTTTGTATAGAATTATGAGAGTTCTTGGCCACCAACCACTAAGACTACACACACTTGTGCTAAAATTGTTAAGACCTTTGACTTTGAAACCTAAGCAAGGCTATACTCATAACTTTGATGGCTAGTTTTTTCTACTAGATACCACAATAATTAGGGTTTATGGATGCCCATAGGCCCCACATATACTACCAAAGTTTTTCCCCCTTCGATTATCCTTTTTAGAGTTCATGTGTTAGATTCTATGGATGGAAAAGGATTTCATGAGTAAACAAAGGAAGGGTACATTTCTACCCAATTTGACATGTTGGGAACTATCAGTGGGATTCAGTACACTTGAAAAGTTGCAAAATTATCTAAAATCAAGATACTCTTTATTGTCTTGAAAGGAAAGATATTTTCACCTTGAGGGTCACATGAGTTTTGTAAGACACACCATCATTACCAAGGCTATGTTTACTCACTAGGTTGACTACAAAGAAGATGTAATAAAAAATTGTTTCACTCCTCAACAGGTATATGATAGGATGTTAAAATGGGAACTAATGAGAAAGCTTGAGGAAGAAAGAAAGACGAAGCACAATGATTACTTGGGTTATTTAGTAGAAGAAGAAAATCCTATCAAGAGGATTGATATGATAATTGATAAGCTTCATGAATTAATAAAGACTGTAATAGCTATGGGGGGCCTTTCCAAATTGTATTCTAAAATTCTAAGTGGTATTTTAATTATAGAACCAACTTTGGATACTATTTCAATATGGCATGCTTCTCCAGGATCACCTACTGAACAACCACCTTCTAAAAAAAAGACACGAGAGATAGAGCCACTTGTTTCTTATGAAATAAACGAGGAGGTTGGAGATACAAAAGAAGCATTTAATGTGTTAAGAAATTTCAAGGATGATGTTGAAGTACAAGGAGAAAGAAAAATGCATGAGGATGATAGGGTAGTCTCAACTCGCAAGTTCTTGGAAGATGATGAATTTATCAAAACTCCTGAATTTAAAGACTTTTGGGTTAAGATGAAAATGAGAGAGTTTGAAGTGATGATTGAAATAAATAATGTGGGAGCTAAAGAATCCCAACATGACTAGATATTAGCCCAAAATTTTAATGAATTAATGATTGATAATATCAATATCAGCCCATAAGAGGTTAGAGAGATGATTTTGAAAAGTAATATACTTATTGTCCCTGGTATGGAATTAAAGAAATTTGTTTTACTTGATCAACTATGAACACAAGAGGAATGAATGTAGATTGCTATGTTTGACTCAGATGAAGGGGTAAGCAGCACATAGTATAACCCTAAGATTGAAACCTTGACATTTTGAGCCAAACAAAAGAGTACAAAAAAACCAAGGTTACTAGATGTAGTGTAGGAAATGAAAGGGACAGCTATGGTGAAAACATTAAAGGATGCATCTCCTCTAGAAGCTGCAACCATGATAATGCATTTAGCTATGTTCAGTCGAGCTATAGTTAAGGAGATGGAAGCTAGATTAAGAGAGTATGAAAAGGAACAAAAAAATTTAAATGATGAATTCAATAAAATTTTCATGGAAAATGTGAAGTTGAAGGAACAATTGAAAGGAGTAGGCCCCTCATAGAACAAGGAAATATTGTTATACCAGCATCCTCCTAATCCACTAGTTGATATAAAAAGTACTTCTACTAAACAAGTGAGAATTCTTAGATAGGAGATTGAAGAGTTAAAGAAAGCCAATAATGAGAGTAAGGAAGGAGTGAATAAGTAAATCTACAATGTTTTAGAGAAGGTCCTCGAGCATAGGATAGAGCTAATTGTCGATAAGTTGGAAAGTGTGTATGATTCCTATAGCTCACTGATGAGTAATTGATTAGATGAAAACACATCTACCCATACTGGATCCCCTTTTTAAGAATTGATAGCCCATACACCACACATTGATAACCTTGTGCAAAGTATTACAAAGGAGTACTAAGGCTCCTACAACATCAAAACCTACAAAGGAGATGGCCAAAATAGTTATATATGAATTCCAATATATGTAATGAGATGACCAAAAGATCAAAACAAGAATGGATTCATTTCATACTCTAAATCAGTGGTTTGTTCCAAAATTATTGAAATATGATGACCACTTGAAGGACCTCAACAAATGGAAGAGTGAATTTGGCTATATTTTTCCATAGTGCATCACTCAAAAACAAAAGGATGGTGAGTTGAGTCTTTGACTTAATCATGGATGGAGTAATAGCATTAGATGTTGGATATTCTAAGTTTATCATGGATGGTAGGGTGTTACTAGATAGTTGATGGAAGATTCACCTTGAAAATATATTGAAAATTCAAGAATACAAATGGCCACATGATTATATAGTGCATGCATGGGAGTAGAGGTATATGGGTCATCCCCTTGAATAGTAGGCCTTGGAGCTTTCATAGTGGAAGAACTACACATTCATATACACTAATATGGAGAAAGGACCTTGAATAGATCTTCAATGATCACAAGTTCCTTATGGAGATTAATAGACTATGGTGTCACGAGTTTTGTGTATTCCATTAGTTATCTAATTTCTCTGTTTTATGTTTTAAGAAAAACTAATGTTTAGTCTAGTTTATATGAAGAGGCATAAATTTTGAAAAGGTACCATATGTTATTATCTGAAGCTTGTTGCTTCTCTTATAAAAGAGAAACCAAGACCAAATTTTGATATCATCATCATAGGTATTTATATAAACATATATGAGGATACTTATGTTATATTGTAATATCTATTTGAAGCAATCAATGGACAAGAAGATTTAATCTAGTGCTCAAATTTTGGTCTCAATTATTTGTTGATAATACTATGTATGATTAGATTTTTATGTATTTTAGGTTGGAATATAGGGGTATATTATAAATTGGTGTGAATTATTTTTTCATAATCATCTACATTATTTATTACATTACATTGCACATCTTTCAAACTCAAAGCATTACTTCACATTGCATAACTAATAACTAGATGCTGATAGATGACACAATTTCAATTACAATATAGTTTTTACAAATTCAACCTAACAGTTATGCAACTAATTCACATTGCATAACTAATAACTAGGAGCAACTACCAATTACATTTGCTTGTCATGGCATTCCATGAGACCACATTTCTTTGGGAATTTTTTTCAAATAGTTCACTGCCTTGTCTATGCTACCACATTTTCCATGCATATTGTCTACCAAAGCATTTTCTCAAATAGTTCACTACCTTGTTGCTATGGATAAAATCCTAAAATAAGCTCTTTCAAACAAGCTATGGATGCTTGGAAAAAATATATCAAAGCATAATAGTAAGCAATAACATAGAAAAGGCAATGATGGAATGCCTTGACAATCTATAACAATTCACTTGTCATGAAATTTTTCATGGCATTCCATCACCATGAGACCACATTTCTTTGAGGCATTTTTTCCAAAGTCCATTTCCTTGTCTATGCTACCACATTTTTCATACATGTCTACCAAAGTTGTAGGAAATATATATGCTCAACAAGGGCAGGCAAAGAAGGCTTTGGAAATTTTAAGAAAGGAAACTTGCATAGATCCACGTGATTCCCATGCATTTATCAAGATGGGCGAGTTATTAATATTGAAAAACCCCAGTGCATCCTTAGATTCTCTTAAGACAAAAAAGTCTCTTCTAAAGAAGAGCAAGGAAGAAGTACCCATTGAATTGTTAAACAACATTGGGGTTCTTCATTTTGAGTGTGATGAACTAGAGTTAGCTCAACAAACTTTTATGGAGGCATTAGGAAATAGAATTTGGGTTGAATTCATAAATAAAATCCCTAGTGCCAATTATGCAACTTTTTTATGCTCTTTAAGGATATGAAATTCTTCCATCGACTAGAAGAAGGTGGTGTTTCACTTGAGTTACCATGGGATAAAGTCACAACCCTATTCAATATTGCTAGGTTGTTTGAACAACTACGTGATCGTCAAAAAGAAAATATTTTATATAGGCCAAAATTGTTCAAGTTCTTGATTATATGGATGTATATCTACATCTTACAGCCATGGCTCAGGCTTGGAATGAGATCCAACTAAGCCTAGAATTGATTGGGGATGCACTTAAGGTGGATAAAAACTCATCAAATTCTTTATGTGTTCTTGTAAACATGGAACTAAAACCAGATGACTAGCTTAAAGCAAAATAAACAATTAAAGTAGCAACCAACTTGTCTTCGCAAATGAAGAAAAATGAAAAGTTGATGAAGAACAAAGGATTCAAATGGAAAGGAGAAAGAAAGAGGAAGAACTTTAGTGGGTGATGCATTAAGAAGATCAATTTGAATGTGCGAAAGAATTATGGAAGTATAAGCTTAAGGATAGGGATGATGACGATGGTGAGGTTGGTCAATTTGAGAAGAAATAGAAGAAGGAAAAGAAGAAAAAGAAGGATAAGGACCACAAGGCTTATGATTCTTATATGGAGGTGCCTGATGTTGCCATGTAAGATGAGGAAAATTATATGAGTGATAAGGCACAAGATGATGTAGAAAATTCCCAAGATCTTCTTATAGTTGAAGGTCTAGAAGACTCTGATGATGGTGAGAAAAATTCTCTAGTTTCAACAAAATCACAAAGGAGACATGCATACTCTGATTCTAAAGTTGATGAACCATTGTACAAATAGAGTTTGAGAGAAGATGATCCATATGATGATGATGTCTAGGATTCTTGAGCTTTAACCAAACCTAGCTCCTATTTTCCAAAACAAAAATCCCCAAGGCCCATGGGAAATGAATGATGAGAATTTGAGTTTCAACAGACTAAAATAGTTTTTCCAAAAGAAAAAAAGAAAGAGGAAAACTGAAAATATAGCATACAGATGATTCATTTGAGGTTTTTGACAAGATCTCATTTATCTATGTCAAATGAATTTGGAAGGGAAAAATCATATTTGATTGACTAAAATTTTGAGGTAGCCTATCCATCGTCATTGTATGCATCATCTTCTCTTGGAATATATTGAAACTCAAATGGTCATCATTCATTTCCCATGGGCATTGTGAATTTTTCTCTTGGAAAATAGGAGCTAGGTTTGGTTAAATCTCAGCAAGTATAGACATCATCATCATATGGATAATCTTCTCTTGGACTCTATTTCTACAATGGTTCATCATCTTCAAAATCAAATTATACATGTCTCCTTCATGCTTTTGTTGAAACCGGAGAATTTCTCTCACCATCATTAGAGTCTTCCAGACCTACAACTACAAGAAGATCTTGGGAATTTTCTGCATCATCTTGTTCCTTATCATCTACATCATCTTCTTTTTCTTTGTTTCCTTCTTTTGTTTCTTCTTAGAATGACTAACCTCATCATTGTCATCATCCATGTCCTTACACTTACTCCTCCATAATTACTTCACACATTCAAATTGCTCCTCTTGTTGCATCTCCCATTGAAGTTCTTCCTCTTTCTTTCTCCTTTCCATCTGAGTCCTTTGTTCTTCATCAACTTTTCATTTTGCTTCATCAGTCTAGACAAGTTGGTGTGCTACTTTAATTGTTTCCTTTTCTTTAAGCCAGTCATCTATTTTCAGTTCCATGTTTCCAAGCATACATAAAGCATTTGATGATTTTTTATCCACCTTAAGTGCATTTCCAATCAATTCTAGGCTTGGTAAATTGATGTAGGAGCATCTAGGGTGTAAGAGCAATCTTGCATCACCCAAAAAAATGTTGTTTCTTTTCAATAAGGGCTAAATTTGGTAGGGTTACTATTTTAGTAACTTTTCATTTATGTACAATTGGACACAAAATCTAACACAAACCTCCAAAATGGTAAATTAAAGCTAATGGCAAAGAAATCACTTAATTACCATTTAGCATTTGAGAGATTAAAATTTTAAGTTTTGAAAATCCTAGTAAAATCTTTGGGGTCAATTTTGAGGCACTTAGAAGGTCTAGATGGGACTAAAAACTGGTGGAAAATTAATGTAGCTATCCTTTAGGCCCTACTTTCTGAAAAGGTATTATAATAGAAAATTCAATAGTCAGATCAAAAGTTATGATCCCACAAAGTTGTAATACCAAAATTAATAAAATTTCAAAATATCTTCCTAAGGAAGTTACACTTTCCAGAAGATTCTAGGGTGGTTACACCTTCCAAATAAAGGATGTAAAGGGGGAGTACAGAGAGGAGGCTAGAGTAGAGTAGATGGTGGCTCTAATTTGTAGATTTATGTAATCAGAAAGACCATGTGATGGAAAATATAATGTTGTAATTTAATTTTCATTTTAGTGATAATAGAAAATATTTTCTTTCCTTCTTGCATATTTTTTGTGCCATTATCTGTTGTTTTTGTGAGTTTTAGATTGTAAGGGGAGTACCCTTCATCATGCATTATAGAAATATATTCCAATATAAGATGATGCATACAATGATGATGGATAATCTACCTCAAAATTTTAGTCAATTAAATATACTTTGTCCCTTCCAAATCCATTTGAAATTGTTAAATGAGATCTTATAATTTTCCTCATCTTCCATTGCAACACCAAGTTCCTACATATAATAATCATAAGCCTTGTGGTCCTTATCTTTCTTCTTTTACTTCTTTCATTTCTTCCCCGAATGACCATCCCATCATCGTCATCATCCTTTTCCTTACACTTACTCTTCCATAATTCCTTCACACATTCAAATTTCTCCTCATGTTACATCACTAGCTGAAGTTCTTCCTCTTTCTTTCTCCTTTCCATATGAATCCTTCATTCTTAATCATCTTTTCATTTTGCTTCACTAGCCAAGACAAGTTGGTGTGCTACTTTAATTGTTTCTTTTTCTTTAAGTTAGTCATTTTTGTTTAGTTCCATGTTTCCAAGCATACATAAATCATTTCATGAGTTTTTATCCACCTTAATTACATCCCCAGTCAATTCTAGGCTTGGTGCATTATAGAAACAAATTCCAAGAGAAGATGATGCATACAATGATGATGGATAAGCTACCTCAAAAATTTTGTCAATCAAATATTCTTTGCCCCTTCCAAATCCATTTGACATAGTTAAATGAGATCTTATGATTTTCCTCATCTTCCATGGAAAAATTAGGTTCCTTCATATAAAAATAATAAGCCTTGTGGTCCTTATCCTTCTTATTTTTCTTCTTTTTCTTCTTTTCCTTCTTTTTTTCTTCTTAGACTAACTATCCTCATCATTTCCATCATCCCTATCCTTACTTTTACTCTTCCATAATTTCTTCACACATTCAAATTTCTCTTCTTGTTGCATCACTCACCAAAGTTCTTCCTCTTGCTTTTGTATTTCCATTTGAATCCTTTGTTCTTCATCAACCAAGACAAGTTGGTGTGCTAATTTAATTGTTTCTTTTGCTTTAAGCTAGTCATCTACTTTCAGTTTCATGTTGCCAAGCATACATAAAGCATTTGATGAGTTTTTATCCACCTTAAGTGCATCCCCAATCAATTCTAGGCTTGGTGCATTGTAGAAACCTATTCCAAGAGAAGATGATGCATACAATGATGATGGATAGGTTACCTCAAAATTTTAGTCAATCAAATATGATTTGTCCCTTCTAAATCCATTTGACATGGTTAAATGAGATCTTATCAAAAACATCAAATGAATCATCTATATATTATCTTTTCATTTTCCTCTTTCTTGTTTTTCATCGGTAACCTATTTTAGTCTTTATTTTAAAACATTTTATATGTCCTTCAATGTATTATACTTTATATTTATATCAGATTCTAGAATAAAAGAACCTATAATTGAAAATGGCTTAATTCATCTATTTTTATTTTACAGTCCCAAATAGGTGGATTAAATTATTCTACTATTAAGAAAATCTTGTACAATGTAATGTCCCCTTTTCAAAATGAAACCAAGTTGAAACTCAAATGCTCATCATTCATTTCCCATGGGCCTTGGGGATTTTTCTATTGGAAAATAGGAGTATAATAATAATTCAAGAGGATCTTATTGTCATAAAAGGGGCCACTTAAATGTTGGCATAGAGACCATGAAATGTTTATGCTGCAAATGGGGCAACCATTGTGTTAGCTAAAAGGGGTCAATTTGATATTGCAAAGGAATTTTTTACATAGGTACAAGAAGTTGCTGCAGGAAACATCTTTGTTTAGATGCCTAATGTGTGAGTAAATCTAGCACATGTTTACTTTGCACAAGTACAATTTGTGCTTGCAATGAAAATGTTTATGTTGCAAATGGGGCAGCCATTGTGCTAGCTAAAAGGGGTCAATTTGATATTGCAAAGGAAATATTTACACAAGTACAAGAATTTTCTACAAGAAACATTTTTGTTCAGATGCCTGATGTGTGGGTAAATCTAGGACATATTTACTTTGCACAAGGGCAGTTTGTGCTTGTAGTGAAAATGTATCAAAATTGTTTGAGGAAATTCTTTTCTTTCACTAACACCAAAATTTTATTATATTTATCTCAAACAAATTATGGAGAAGAACAGTGGAAAGATTGTAAAAGAACATTATTAAGAGTAGTAAATTGTAATGAGCATTTTTAATTTATGTTTAATGTAATGAGGGTTTCGAATTACCTCTAAATTCGCTATAGAGGGCATCCCCAAATTTAATTTCACAACAAAGGGCCTCAATAAATTCAAATTTGTTGCAGAAAAATTTGAATTCCTTCCATTTCCCACCTTTTCATAAGTCTCCAGGTCCTCTTTGAATCCTTACCGCCCATGCAATTAGCTGCTATAATTGGTCAAAATGATTCATGCTAAGCTAACGAATGAAGCGAGGTCTCCAATGAATGAATGAAGTGAGGTTTACAATGAATGAATGAAGTAAGGTCAAGTGAGATGAATGAATATACAATGAACATGAATAATTACACCAATAAATTGTGCACATGAATACATCACTCCAATAATTGGCTGAATTGTTTTTTAAAAATCTTCTCTAATTTGGATTTGATGACTAACTATTTAGTCATTTTTATTTCTATCACTATATAATTTTTTATTCAATGACTAGATTAGTCATTTATTTAATCATTTATAGTTGAGTTACAATAAATGGGTAGAATTTAGTCATTTTTAGTTGTTGTGACTAAAATTTTTAGTCACCTATTCATTTATTTGCCAAATTCTACTACTGGATTCACCATTAGCATTGGTAATCAAGACTCATTTGCTAATGAAAGTGTGTTAAAGATATTTGATAATGACACATGGGAATTATATTTTGATGGTTCTAAGTGTCGGATTGGCTTAGGTTTTGGAGTTATATTAATTCCTCATTCAGGGAATCCAATTCCCTTATCCTACCATCTAAATTTCCTTTGTAAAAACAACATTGCAGAGTATGAAGCCCTTATTTTTGGATTGCATGTCGCCTTTTAATTAGATTTTCAACACATTCAAAAAATGATGGAAAAATATGAGTTCAAGATGTGATACGTGTTAAGCATTTTACATGTTTACACAAGCAAAAAAATTAAAAGCAAGAAAAGAAAAGAGGGGGTCCACATTTTAGAAATAATGTGTCACAACAACAATAGAATCATGTTGTTTCCCATACATATAACACAAGTAATAACAAGATACAGGACAAAAACATATCATTCCCTCATCAATACCACTCCCACAACTTGTTTTACCTAGTACGCCTCATTTACCCCAACATAGGGTAAGAAGTATGATATTGTGGAACAACTTCATAACACCCTCCTAAGATATCCTTGTGGGACTTGATTCAAAAATAACCTATTTATTATGGCATGATTCAAAATTATTTTCATAAAGTTGTTGTACCTCCTAGTGCTCAACCAAATGATGTAGCAACTTTTCTTGAGAGTATGAATTTAGCTAGTGTGGACATTGTCTTTCATCAAAGTGAGTTACCCCCTTTAGAAAAGTAAAAAAAATGAGGCTTTGATGATAATGGTTGTTATTAACAAGACTAGGATTAGGTGCACCCTTATTGAAAATGGTTCAAGGCTTAATGTTTGTAGTATTCACCTATTGGAAAAAAAATAAAGCTAACAAAACTTTAATTCAACTAGATGCTTTATCTATCTCTGCTTTTGACAATGTGGGAGGACAACCACTTTGTGTGATTAAATTTCCCATTAACATTGGTAATATTATGTTGCAAACTCCCATCCATGTCTTGCCCGATAATCTTTCATATAATATTCTCTTTGGTATACCATGGATTCATGAGATGAAAGGTGTGCCTTCAATGCTTCACCATTTAATAACATACACATACAACAATAAGTCTTACATGGTAAAAGTTGATCCCAAATCTCAAAATTATCTACAAACTAAAATAGGAATGAAGAGTTCTTTTAGAGCATTGATACCAAATTCAAAGTAGAACCTTTATAAATTGAAGATAAAGATGAGTGTCTTCCATCTATGAAAAATTTGTTGGATGATGATTTGGGATCGTTATATTTCACACCTACAATGATGGGGGAATACAATATTTTATCATCATAATAAAAAGTAGAAAGAACTTGTAGTAATATCAACACAACTTATCACTAAAGCATCAAAAACACTAGAATCCACAAATTCTAGAAAAGAGGAAAACATAAATTACACATCTACTTATGATGAAATTGATTATGACAAACCACCTTCCTTGAAAGAAATAGAAGAAATTTATGGAAGAGGTTATCAACTATTGAAACAATTTGGCTATAATGGAAAAGGATGTGGTGTAAAAGAATAAGATATTTATCTTCCTATAGAGCCCAATGTGCAATAAACAACAAGAGGTCTCAGTTGTTTTCCTTCAAAAATAAGGAAAGCATCAAAAAGACCTTCACTTAATATCAATGTCATCATGCAATATTCTCCTAAAATAACTTTAAATTTAGTGTACCCTGAAGTGATAGATGCCACATGTAATGATATTTCATTGGATACCTTTCAAAAGGATACTTTGGGAAAGGAACTGAATCATGTGATGGTGAAAAAGATAAATCCCAAACAATTCCTAATGTTCCTAATTAATAAGAAAAATGGGGGGATGGGTGCTTTATGGCTTAGGTAATAGAGCACCACTTTTTTACAAATAATCATTCAAGGATATCCTAGGGTCCCAAATTAGATTGACTATGAACACAAAAGTGACTCAATTCTCAAAAAAGGAGACCTAGGAAGGTTTCCTTAGGCTTCGAAGGGTTCACCACCAAGAAAAAGCTTGTAAAAGACAACTTGATATTCAATTCACAAAACCTAGTAATGCAAGCTAAATAATGAATACAAATGACAAAATTAAGTAACAAGTTAGGATGTATGTACTTGGGAAGTCTGGAAATGTGATGAGGAATCTAGAAATGCAAAAATACTGTCAAAATATGCTAAAGAAGACTAGTACACCCTTACTATCTTCTTAGTCCCACTGCTATTTTTTGAGGAAAACACATAATCTTTGAATGTCAAAATAGAATCCAAAAGAATATCTACAAAATACCTCCAAGAGGACTAAGACATCATTACTATCTTCCTTGTACTGATATAAATTTTTACAATTTAATAATGTGATCTTGAGGTCCAAGCTCTACACTTCCTTCTTCTTAGATCTCAGGTCCTCAAACTTCTAGATCTAGCCTGTAGGTGACTTTTTTGTGAAGATGACAACTTTGTAGCTTTACAATGTTGCACTTCAAATGATCTTCAAGTCTTCAACCTAAATCTGCAAACATAAACATGCAAGAGAGGAAAACTTATTGATTGTTAGTAAATGGGGGTTTTCCTTGGTCAAAACCCCTTGTTAGTAATTGAACCTTGGAATGAAATGGAATAATGAAGGGAAATGATGAATGAACAAAGTGCTATGTTGAAATACACCAAGCCCTTGTTATTAAATCTAAAAACTTGTGTGAAGTGGCTAGATTGAATGTAGATATTGAATGCTTGATAGATCTTGACTTGAATTGCTTGCTTGAATCAAAACCCTACATCAGAAATGTTAGCTCAAAAACACACATGATGAAAGAATATCTTTGAAATGATGCTTGAATCTTGATTATGGATCCAAATTCTTGATGAATTTCTCTTGAATGCTCTTGTGAACTCCAATTTACTATTATGAATGTTCTCACAAAATTATTAGATTACTTGATTGCTTGTTAGGAGAAATTGAGTGGAAGAACCTTGTATTTATACTTATCCATGCTTAATATCCTGAAAATACACCACAAGAAGCTGACATATGAATTCATTAATTAAAGGAGGCTAAATCCCTCCAAGATTTGAAATTAAATATTTAAAATAGCTTAAGTGGGACTAAGATGTCCTAGGTGGTATCTTAATCCCAAGGCTTGAAACTCGGGGCAAAAAGTCCAAAAAGGGTACCTTTTAAGATGCTTTTGAAATTAGGGTCCCAAGGCCATTAGGGGACAAAGATGCACTAGGTGTCTTATTAGTGCTAGTCCAAAAATCAAGGACACATAGCCAGAATCATTAAATTATCATTTACCCTTTGATGTTTGTCAGAATTAGCCATAAAAAGACATAATTTATTAGGATTGTGGATGCAAAATAGGACCAATTAAGACATAAATAAAGATTAAAAAGCAAGGAAAACCCAAAAAAGTGAGAAAATGCAAGTGTATGCATTTTCCTACACTACATTTAGCCCCCACTTTAGTGAGAGGATGAACTTGCTTCAAACTCACACTAAAGTAGCCAACCATGCAATCAAGAGGGGTTCAAATGTACAAATGATAGTAAGATAGGATGAAAATAACCAAGAGGGTGGCCAACTCCCCAGGATTAAGAACCTATGACAAAATAGTGTAGGCATGAAGGAACACAATTGTGGATGATATATGAATCCATAACTAGATCGCCAACATACACCATCAAAGATATAAAAAGGAAAAAAAGAAAAAAAATGTTTGGATCAAGCTTCGATTGGCCATCCAATGTGTTGTGGATTGGGCTAGGATGTGTGTCCAAAAAGGTTTACAAGTGAATGTGTTGTCCACTATGTAAACAAAATGCATGTTCACAAGGAATAGTGAAGCTAGTTGTCCACTAGGTGAGCCCCAAGAGATCCATATCAAATTCATACCCCCATGACTATGATAAAGACAAAAAGAAAATGCACAGTCACAAGGGCTAGTGAAGCTAGTTGTTCACTAGGTGAGCCCCAAAGAACCATATCAAAGGCATACATCCATGACTTTAATAAGGTACAAAAATGCATGCAACAAGAAAGAGGGATGTTCTAAAGGTTTTTTCTTAGATAGTGCAAGGTCTTAATCTTAGGATACATTGTTCCTAATGTCTCCAAGAGAGGACCAGTCAAAGGATAAAAGACTCACAACTTAGGGGATGCAGTGTGTTGCATCACCACTAAGAGGAATGTAATATAATAAGATAGATCAATCTCTTGAAGTACATTACTCCCAATGTCACCACAAAGAGTAAAACACATCACATGAAGAAAACCACATCAAGGAACATGGAGAAAAATGAAAATGAAATCATGCAAAAATAATGCCAATGTATGCCCCCATTTTAAAGAAATTGTTAAACACCATACTATGAGCAATTAATTTAAAGTAGAAAAAAATGAAAGGGAAAAGGAAGAGAGCGTTTCCCCCCAAAAAATGTGTAAGGGACCTATGGATTCAGGTTTAGTATCTTTCTTTGTTGCAATGGTATTAGAGAGTTAGGATTTGTCATCATTCCCCAAATACTCATAGAATTGGAAGAATGACACAAAGAGAGTGAAAATAAAGAATTTTTTTTTGGGTCAACATGGAATAAACATATTATATTTCAACACTTTACATCATCCCCAAAAGGAAAACACAAGAAAAACATGAAATAAAAAGAAAAGATAATGAAAGATCTTTTGGGTCAACATGGAAGAGACTTGGGTATCTTGATGCCTTGCATCATCCCCAAAAGGAAAAAAAAGACAATAATGAAAGATCTTTTGGATCAAAATGGAATAGAATTGGGTGTCTTGAAACCTTTTTTCATCCCCAAATGGAAAAAAACAAGGAAAATATGGAAAGATAAATGAAAATAAAAGGTAAAGATCAATGAAAAGGAAAAAATCTTATGACATATAGAAGAATTTAAGTACAAATAGAGGAATGCACATATAGAGGAAACATAAAAAAATATGGGGGATCACATTGCACACATGCAATCAACCAAAGAGAAAGCAAAAAGGAAAGAAAAAAGACTAGTAAAACACATGTGATTCAACCATCCAATAGATCATTCACATCCCAGTCTTGTTTAGTATATGTGAAATACGGGAAACTGGCGAAAGGGACAACATCAAGTGTTGTACTAGGATAATCACCATGTTCAACACTATTGAAAGGCACAAGACAACTAAGAGGGGGGTGAATTAGTTGTCACCAATCACATTCAAAAATATCAAAAAATTATTAACTCCACATCCACTTTAATTTTGTTATTAGGTATGATCATGAAGTGAAAATAACATAAAGCAATATCAACACAAGTAACACTAGATTTACGTGGAAAACCTAATAAGGGAAAAAAATGTTGAGGATTAACTCACAATATAAATTAATTACAAAACCAATTATAAAGAGGCTCACTTCCAAAGATATGACTCACTGTTTATATACAAGGTTCACTACATAGAGATAGGACTATCTAGAAGGGAGGATCATTGCCTACAGATAAAGAAAGATAACAAAAAATCCACCACAACAACTCGCACACATCCAAATCCTTGATCATAGAATTGCAGACACCATCAACTCACTACTTTTAGGAGTCTAACATATTAAATTACTATTGCCTCAATTCACTTTCACACAACTCTTTCTTCTCAAAGTTATGGCATCATCTCACTTACAATCCTTAACATCTCAACTTGCATTTATACCATTTTCAACCTTAGAAACCTCTCCAAGGTTGGCTACACATAATTTATCTTAAAATTTCAAATTAGGTCAAAAAATCAACATTCTCAC
Source organism: Sequoia sempervirens (assembly GCA_007258455.2). Classification (NCBI taxonomy): domain Eukaryota; kingdom Viridiplantae; phylum Streptophyta; class Pinopsida; order Cupressales; family Cupressaceae; genus Sequoia; species Sequoia sempervirens. The sequence continues at coordinate 422,948,941 of VDFB02193867.1, forward strand.
TATGAAAGAGAATAAGAGTGAACCAAACCAACACTTAACCAAGACTGAAAACTACATCTCGGATGAATCACACACTTCCTTGATTGATACATATCCTTTGCATGATGTGTAACACCAGGTCAGCCAAACGTAATGAAAAAAAAATGAACTTTGAAGTACACATTTTTGCAACAAGAAGATAATATGCAAAACAAATAACATGCCTCACCATACACTATAACACATCCTAGATACCTCCAGATTCATGTACAACTGATGCAATAACCTTCATACATAGAACATTTTCCATCAATCCATTTGGATTGTACAAACACACATAGAAACTTTGAAACTCATCTTTTGGAGCACCAAACCATGATTACCTTTGAAAAAACATAGATAACACCTTTACAAGCCTTCTTCTAGATACACAAGACCAAAAAAAACTAGCGGAGGACTGTGGAGCATATACATTTCTCCCAATCCATAGACAAACAACTCTGCCAAACTAGTTCACACATCGGTGAACACAATTTTCACTCTTCATCAAAACAAAATATCTAATATAGGATATATCACCCAAGGATTCCCATAAACAACACTTTAGATCCACACAAGCATAGGATCAATATAAAGAAATGTGGAGCACAAACCAGAGCACATTCCAAACACACACACAATTATATCTTCACTATTTCTCAAAAGCACTTGGTAACTCATCATATCAGCACACCTACAACACCATAAAGATAGATCCATGTACTCACAACATCTCTATAGTATCTCAACTATACATGCACAACCTGCAATCACTTGTTCTCTTTCTCTACAACAACCTATACTATGTTGACATCAATAACAACATTAATGACAACACCACCATACTCATTCATACTTTCAACAATCTCCCCCTTTTTCATTGATAGCAACACATGATGTGAAAAACTACCAAAGACACAATACACATTCTCCTTTATTTTTTCTCCTTTCAGATTTTTCTTCTTCACATGACTCTCTCTCCCCCTTTGACATTGACGGAAAAGAACAAAGATTCTAATCACTCCCCCTTAGGAGTGCATTAACATCTCATACTGCAACAATGATACTTCCTACTCCCCCTAAGGAGTAGACCTCAATCATCATTCTATAGAAATGAAGATTTGTAGATCTACTGGACTGATGCACCTCCATGTGCACCTAGTTCAAAGAAAGAGGGGTAGTAACCCCCAATTTCTCCTGGAGATACTCAAAAGTATTCTTCGGAAGGGCCTTAGTGAATATATCAACAATTTGATTCTTTGTAGGGACATATTATAGCTTGAATTCATTCTCCAATACCTTTTCTCTCAAGAAATGATATCTAATAAATATGTGCTTTGTCCTTGAATGCATTACTAGATTCTTTAAATTATTTATTGCACTTGTATTATCATAGAAATAGGGATAGGCTCATCACATATCACTCCTATAGCCTTCAATGTTTTCTTCATCCATAATACATGTATGCAGCAAGATTTTGCTACAATGTACTCAACCTCTACAATGGATAGGGAGACTTAATCATGTTTCTTGCTTAACCATGAAACCAATCTTCCTCCAAGATAGAATTCATCACCACTTGTACTCTTTCAGTCATCCACACAACCAGCCCAATATACTTTAGTGTAAGCCCTCAAAGTGAAATCGGTATGCTTAGGAGACCACAAGCCATAATCTAGAGCACCTTTTAGATATCTAAATATCCTTTTCACAACTATAATATATGTTTCTTTATGTTTTACTTGAAATCTGGCAAACAAACATACTACATGCATGATATCTAGTCTAGTAGCAATAAGATATAACACTCCACCAATCATAGATCTGTACATGCTCTAATCAACTTTAAGAGAATCATTATCATTACTTAGTCTGCATCCAATCACCATAGGGGTACATACCAGTTTGGAGTCATCCATTCTAGACTTCTTCAGTAATTCTTTAACATACTTTTATTGTGAAATGAATATTCCTTGATCAATTTGATTCACCTGAAGTCCACGAAATAAGTTCAACTCACCAATCATAGACATCTCAAACTCCTTTTGCATCTCCTCTACAAATATTTTGCACATACCTTCATTTCCTCTAAAGATAATATCATCAACATACACAACCAATATCAACATTTTGTTTCCTTCCACTTTGAAATAGAGATTATTGTTTGTGGAGCCTTTGTTGAACCTTTGTTGTGTCAAATACTTGTTTGTCCTTGCATACCATGCTCTGGGAGCCTATTTAAGTCGATATAGTGCCTTTTTCAACTTATATATTGATGAGCCTAGTTCTTGGTCTAATTTTGGGTAAAATATATAGTCTATTTGCTAATAGATGTCATGGAATTTGATGCTTAAGTATTGAAATTGGCATAATGATTCCCTCAAACCATTGACATTTGGCAATATCCTAGCTCTACAAGTTCTAATGACATTTGGCATAATATGTGGGTTATCTATATTGATTTTTGCATGTGATTAATGGATGTTTCTTAGAGTGGTTATAGATGTGAATTTATTATGTGTACTGACTCTATCATGTAGATTTAATGAGATAAGTTGAGGAAGACATCACCAGTTGGGCATGCACCATAACCTCCAGCTGAGGAATCATTCCAAGTCAAAGGCAGTTGGAAACAAAGATTCTTCATGCAACTAAGCATAACCACTTTGTAGTGGACCTTAATGACCAAGCATGCATGGGCATTACTGTTATGTTGAATCTGTGCTTGACTTACAAGTTTGGCTAGATTCCTTGCATGCATAACTGCCATTGCTCCACTTTCCCCTATTTTCCCTAAATGGCATCCTCCCAGTCATGGAGTTGACTACCCTATTTAGCTGTATTTTAAATAATTATTTAATTCTCCTTCCTTAGGAGTTGCACAATTTGATATTGTACTTGCATTCTCCAGTTTTAGCAATACATATACATTAATCTTTGTATGCATGATTTACAGTGAATGAAATAAAATTATGAGTTTGAGCATATGATTTCTTATTATTTTAGAGGATACTTATCCAAGGGGGCCCACTTGGTAAGTAATTCATCTTCTTAGTTTAGCATTAGCTTAGTATTACTTGTTTTGTAGTGCTTAGTTAGACATCTGGCATCAATTGTTCCTACAGCCAATAGAATTCCATTTTGTGACTATTCCTATAGCAAAAGAAGATAGAGTAGTTTCTTGTTTGTTGTTCATATTTCCATTATTGTTTTGAATTTTAGCTTAGCATAGTTGTTGGCTAATGTTCAACATTTGTTTCATTTCTTTCCAACAATTTACTTTCAATATTATGTTTCTTAGCTATAGAATGCAATGGCTACTTGAGCCCCTAGTGCACATACTGTATTGAACCATTTCAAGTTCACATCCCTAGGTTGACAAGTTAAATGCACCTTCATGATGATCAAATAGCTATACAGGTTAGATGTCCAGCCTCTAAATCATAGCTGTAAAGGCTTAGTTATTAAATCATTGTAGGAGGCCAACATTTTTAGCGCCATTGTCGGGGATGGTGTCAAGCTAGGAAGTCTTTTGGAGTCATCGGTAGTTTTTCTTGTTGTAGTGTTTTTGGAATTTTTTCTTAGCATATCCTCATTTAGGAAGTAATGACCCCCCCTTAATATTTACCAATTATTTGTGTGAGTTGATTGATAGTGGGTGAAAACCGCATGCATAGAGGAAGGAGAAGGGATGCTTATGAGAGATCTATTTCTAACAATCCATGTCCATTCCAGCTAGTTGAGTACCAGATCCTATCAAAAGAAGAAGAAGAAGATCCACACCCCTTTGCTGATACATATCCTAATTTGACTAGCTTTGAAGTCTCCTCTAAATATCAAAATCAGCTTGAAAACCCATTTGTTTTGGAACCACATCAAGCAAGAATGGGTGATGCAAATAGGAATATATAGAACCAACCATCTTTTCCTTTCCCCATTTCCCATAAAAATGAAGTTGAAAACATCAAGAACATTCCTGCCTTAGCACTCCCCAAGTTTTATGGACTTGTGATAGAAGATCCTGATACATTCTTATTTGAGTTTGACATGCTCTATATGAGTTATGATTATACCACTGATGCCCATAGGATTAAGTTATTTCCCACCACTTTGAAAGAGGTTGAATTAAGATGGTTCATTATCCTAGAAAGAGATACTATGGAAAATGGGAAGACATGAAGACAAAATTCCTTGAGAAATACAAGGAATATTGCAGGGGTAGTGAAATGAGAGGAGGTGACATTTTTCAAGATGTAGCAGAAGGAAGATGAAAACTTGGTAGACTACATTTCAAGGAGGAGATATCTCTCAAGTCCCTTAGGAGGATATCAAGAAAATATGCCAGAATTACACTAGGGAAGCTTCAAAGAAAGGGAGAGCTTATCAATCTTCCATGGGTAAGTCAAATACCAATGGAGTTTCAAGAATGGAGATCACTCATTTTCTAGGTGGCTTCAAGTAGGACATTATCAAAAATATAGCTACTTAGTTAGATACAATTTAGTCCAAGAAGAAGCAAGAGGAGGTAGAGACAATGTTGGTAGAGTATTTCCCTCACTACTGACAAAAGGAGGATTGCAGATGCAAGATGGTAGCTAATCTTGAAAGCAAGTAGATCCTACTTGAGTTCAAGCCAAATTAGATTGAAGAAGACCAAGTCTACTATGTTGCACAAAGGAAGCCTTGGGATTCTAGACAATCATCAGAATTCTCCACACCAGTGGCAGAAACCTCATGGAAATTGGTAGCAATTTCAAGGGCACTGGCAACCACCTCCAAGAAATTGATAGCAAACAGATCAATGGAGAGGACAACAACAATGGACTACCCAGAAAAATGACTACATGTAACCACCTTCTCAGCCCCCAACAACCTGCTATAATTCCTCCACCTACTAATTGAAGCTCAAATCTAATCCAAATAACAAATCACAACAACAACCTACATACTTTGTTGATTCAAATCAATTACTTGCATATGCTATGAGTGTTAGTGAAATCCACTTGCATTCAAGAACTATTCTATCAGCCCCTTCCCAACCCATTATCACTCAACTTCCTATGGAAGAGTAAGAGGAGCATCTGAATGATCCTGTAGGCATCTTTTTCAAAATCTGCAAACAAACTACACTTCAAGCATGGGTTAGTGTTATGCAAACTCTACTAAAATGCCTCTATGAAATACCTTAGAAATGCTTCCAAATGCAGCAAATGATATTAAAAAGACCAAAGCATTATGAAAACAAAACCAAATTACCTATTCCATAGTTGGATTGGTGTCACTTGTGCTAGTGACCCTTTCCCAATCCTTGATAAAAGCTCAAATTGAAAATGCTATGAAGATGGTGGAGTGATGATGAACAAGATTAAATCTCAAGTGAAGAGAGTAACCTTGCATGAAATTGTGAAGATTGTGAAGATTGATTTGAAGATTGTGAAGATCTTGAGGATGATGCTTGTATTTAAAGATTTTCAAAATGCCAATGTTGAAGAGGGACCAATGTGGGATCAAAAACAAGCCAATGAATTGAGGACACTTGTCATCATGTGATTAGTTAATGTGTGTGCAAGATTTGGGAAGAGTGCCCAAGAGGGGGAAATTTTGAATTCAAATTTGCAATAAATGCTGAGAGGGGGACAAGGAAAAAGAGCAATAAATGCCCTGTTTGACTTATCATGTTGAGAGAAAATGATGTTTTAATAAATCAATAAAATTGATTTATTGTGCAAGTGGCTGGGATTAGCCTTAGATTAGGATTAGATTAATTTAATGATGATTATGCTGATTTAATGCTGATTAATTGATTTGACTTTTTGGACTTTGGAAAATGATCTAAGATTTGATTTAAATGGCTTTTTGATTTATTTAATTAAGTGGATAATGCAAGATGAAGGTTGAATGCTAAGATTTATTTGATAAATGAACTTATTTAATGAATGGATGAAAGTGATGAATTTGCCTAATGTAAGAGCTAATTTGACCGAATCTGATCGAATGCATAATGTGAATTTTGCATGTCTACAGATCCCATTCAACCAAATGCACCTAAAAGTCCTAACCCAATTCAAGTTAAGAAGACTGAACAAGAACCACCATTCCTTTAGAGGTTGGAAATTTCCAAGAAGAAAGAAGAAAAGGAGGATACCACTTTTGACATCTTGGATTAGCTAAAGCATATATGTGTTCAAATACCCCTATTTTAGGCCATAAGGATGTTCCAATCTACAAAAAATCTATCAAGGAAGCTTGTCTCAAGAAGCTAGGAAGAAAGAAGAAAGACCCAACTACAGTCCATGTGGTGGGTTAGTTAGCTAACATCATGTTCAAAAAAGTGACTATTCCCAAGTATAATGACCGAGGCAGTCCTGTGGTAGCAATTGTCATAAATGAGATTTAGGTAAAGAATGTTGTGATTGATTTAGGGGCAACAACAAATGTAATGACCAAAGACATCCTGTAGCAACTAAATATTGTAAGCATGAGATCTACTCCTACTATCTTGTAGATTGTTGATAGCTCTATTGTTAAGCATGATGGTATAGTGGAGGATCTTGTAGTAGTTCTAGACTCCTGGGAGTACCCAACATATTTTATGATTCTTTCTCCCAAGGCTACACTAGGCGGGTATCCCATTATTCTTGGAAGGCCTTGGCTACAAATTGTAGATGCATACATTAGATGTCAGTTAGGTGATATGACCATTTTAGATGGCAGGAGTACTAAAAATTTTGTTCTTTATCCTTCTGCTTAGCCATCTCATAATGAAGATGATTCTGCATGGCCACAAGTTGGTGAAGAGATCGAGGAAGTTAATTTTGTGGCACAACTTATGATGCTAGGAAGAAGCTCTTTCATGTAGCTCCAAGATGAGGATGAAGTATTGGCTAAGATTATTTAGAATCATTGTGAAGTGGAGGAAGCATCATCCTCTCATCCTACTACTTCGATCAAGACAATTCTGCATGCTCTTCCTACAACCATTGTTCCTACAACCACTCTTCCTATAGATATTCTTCCTGCAGACATCCTTCCTACAACCACTATCTCTGTAGATGAATTTCTGCAACAAAAAGTATGTCCCATGCATTGTTTCCATATGAACTAAAGGTACCATGTGTTACTAAAGCAACCATGATAGAATTAACTACATGAGTACAAGTGTAAGAAGGAAGATATCTAAATGTTAATACAAAATTGAATGAAGAGCGGAAACTGTTATTGGAAAATCTATTGAGGACCCATTAACATGCATTTGCATGGGATTACCATGATATGAAGGGATTGGATCCTAAACTTTGTACCCACAAAATTTATATCAGAGATGATTTCACTCCAATAAGATATCCACAAAGAAGGATTAACCTTGCACTAAGAGAAATTGTGAAAGGAGAACTGCAAAAATTACTAGATGCAGGATTTATTTACCCCATTTCAGATAGTCAGTGAGCATCTCCATTAGTGCTTGTGCCCAAGAAAGGAGGGAAATGGTGATTTTTTGTTGATTATAGGGAACTCCATGCTACCACCAAGAAAGATCACTTCCCTTTACCCTTCATTGATCAAGTTTTGGATACACTTGTAGGGAAGCAATAATTCTCTTTTTCTAGATGGATTCAATGGCTACAACCAGATCCAAATTGCACCAAAAGACTAGAACAGGACCACCGTTGCTTGTCCCTAGGGGACATATGCTTATTCAATGCTTTGATTTGACTTGTGCAATGCACTTGCAACTTTCCAAAGGGAAGTCATTGGGATATTCTTAGAAATTTCTCATAACTGCATGGATTTTGACATGGATGACTTCACCATTTATGGTGTTGATTTTAATCAAGCATTAGAGAATCTCAAGAGATTCCTACAAAGATTTGAAAACTAGAAATTGTCCTTAAATAGTGAAAATTGATTCATGATGATGCAAGAGGGTGTAGTTCTTGGCCACTACATCTCTCACAAGGGAATCCAAGTTGATCCTACAAAGATTGAGGTAATCACAAATCTTCCTACACCTACAAAACAGAAGGATGTTAGAATTTTCTTGGGTCATGTAGGATATTATGTGCTATTCATCAATGATTTCAGCAAGGTAGCAGCACCATTGTATACCATTCTCACTAAATATGTTGAATTTAAATCGACTAAAGCTTGTGACAAAGCCTTTCCTAACTTGAAGGTAGATTTAACTCATGCTCCTATACTCAAGGGACCCAATTGGGAACTCCCTTTCCACATCCACATTGATGCATCAAGTTATGCCATAGGAGTAGTCTTAGGATAGAAAGAGGGAGTTGTTGAACATGCTATTTAACTTTTTAGTAAAAAATTGTAAGGAGCTGAATTCAATTATACAATGATAGAGAAAGAGATGTTGATAGTAATCTATGCACTAAAAAAATTCAGACATTACATAATGGGCTACCAAATCTTTGTCCACACTAATAATGCAGCCATTAGATATCTCATGAATAAACCTTTGATCACAGGTAGATTGGAAAGATGGTTATTTTTGATGTAGGAGTTTAATATAACCATTTTGGATAAGCTAGGGAAAGCTAATGTTGTTGCAGATTTTCTTTCAAGGCTAACTACATCAGAAGACAATCAACCCATAGATGACTCTTTCCCTCATGAGAATCTCTATGTTGTTGCATATTTTCTTTCAAGGCTAACTACATCAGAAGACAAGCAGCCCACAAATGACTCTTTCCTTGATGATAATCTATTCTCTCTTAGTGTACAAACACCCTGGTATGCTGATATAGCCAATTACTTGGTCACAGTTAGAATTCCTTCTCACTTCTCCCCAAAAGAGAAAAGGGAATTTATTGAAAAATATTTTCCTTTCTATTGGATTGCTAGATGTTTATTTTATACTGAACTAGACCATGTCATGAGAAGATGTGTAAGAGAAGATGAGACATATGAAATTTTGCATACATGTCACAATGAACCATGTGGAGGACCCTTTTGTAGCTAAGAGGATAGGAATGAAGGTTTTGAACATAGGGTATTACTGGCAACCACTCCACAAGGATACAAGAAGGTATACTAGAAAATGTGATAGGTGTCAAAGAATGGGCAGACCAACTAGATCTAATGAGATGCCATTGTACCCCTAGGTATTAATCACTCCCTTTGACAAGTGGGGATTGGATTTCATAGGACCAATTGACCCTCCATCAAATGGTAAGTCTTACATATTAGTATGCACTGATTATGTAACAAAATGGGTAGAGGTTCAAGCCATGAAGCATGCAAGAGATAACATGGTTGTAGAGTTTTTTTATGAAGATATTTTCACAAGATACTTAGTCCCTAGAGAGATAGTAACTGATCAAGGAGCTCAATTCACATCAACTCTTGTTGCAAAAATAGTTAATGAGTACAACATAAAGCATGGGAAGTCTAGCACTTATCACCCCTAAGCTAATGGCCAAGTTGAAGTGAAAAACAAAGATATTGAATCCTTTTTGACCAAAATAGTAGCCATCCATAGGAAGGATTGGGAAAAAAAATTACTAGAAGTTGTTTGGTCCTATAGGACAACATGGAAAACAACTACAAGCTTCGCCCCATTTGAGTTGTTATATGGAAATACAATGATGATGCCCACTGAATTTGAATATAAGACTCTGTAAACTATAGTGGATTTGGGCATGGATATTTCTAAAGTACAGAAAGAAACAATCATGCAGCTAAATGCTTTGGATGAAATAAGAAGAGCAACCCTACAACATACAAAAGTAGTGCAGAATTAGAGAATCAAGTGGCATGACAAATTTATCAAGGACAAGAAATTTAAACCAAGAGATTGGGCCTTGCTCTATGATTCTAGATACCAAGACAATGCAAGAAAATTATAGAAAAACTGGCTAGGACCATATGAAGTTGTTGAGGTCTTTCCCAATGGAGTTGTCCAACTCACCACCATTGACCCTGTCAGGTTCAAATTACTTGTCAACGGTCATTGCCTTAGATTATACAACAAACTAGCCTCTAAAGAAGAGTTCCTACAAGAATTCACTTAGTATTCAACACCCAATCTTCTTGCAGCCGAAGGCAGTGGACCTAGTGTCCCTCCTTCTACCTAACTAAGGTACGTACTTTTCATAATAAATACTTTCACTTACATGGAAGTCTATTTCTTCATCATCCACCCATGCACCCATCCATCACCACCTTTCTCTCTCTTCCATCACTTCATTCCACCTCACCTTATTCCACTTCATCTTCATTTATTGCTCTATTCATTCTCCAACAAGGAAAGTGTTACTTTATCCACGATCTTTGCAACAAATCTTCCACACATTCAAGTATGTGCACATTAATTACTATCTTTAATTATCTTTTAGGAGTGTTCATTTAATCATTGTATGTTAGTATAAATGTTCACATAGATTCCATCATTACCTATCAATCACTACTTTCATCTCACATGTGTGGACACATGTCCAAATTTAGGTTGGGGGGAGGCGAACAAAAAAGATGCACATATTTTGTGAATTTATTGCCCATGTGTCAATTCATACTAGGCTATGTTAGAAATTTGAAATGAGCTGATTTGAAATCTGAGTGAGAGGACAACTTGAATGTGTGAAGTGATAGTAACTGAAATTGCCATTTCTTCCTATCATGATTCTCCATTATCACCCTTTTTTCTTACCATTATTGACCCTTTCAAAATATTGGGTTGAAGAGCCACAGTTGCAAAAAAAGAAAAGAAAAGAAAGTTAGTTGGTAGTAGCACTAAAAATTTAGCAAGGTGGTACTAGAAAGAAAGGGAATTGTAAAAAATGAAATTTTAGAGCATTTGTTTGATTTCAGACAATTGGAGGTGGGTTAATTTGAAATGAACCCATAATGCATAATATTTAATTATAGGATGCACAATGCTTGGCTGATTTTCAAAACTGTGGATGGATAGATCACTTTTTGAAGTTGGATGGTTTTGATGAAGCAATTTCCCTTGAATTTTCTCAGACATTTTTAGAGGGAAAATCCATAGTAAAAGAGTTGGAAGTTGTAGCAACAGAGGAAATAATTGTAGAGGTTACAAGTTTACTTTCTGATGTTGAAAATTACCCTACTTCCAAAGATGCCAAGTCAACTAGGGCTGAATTTATAGATCCAAATGATCCACCATTGAGCATAGAAAACCAAAGTGCAAAGAGAATGTCTTTGCCTAAGCCGTGGAAGTAGATAGTTGCACATGTCATAAAATACATCACCTATGAGGGTCGCAGTCAAACTTCCACTCTATCCACTTCAAGATTTTGACTCATATGAGCCACAATAGAAGGATGAATGTGCCTAATATGTTTTACAATCTTCTCTCAATCATGGCAAGCAAAACTCAAAAAGGTAGGGATGATTTTGTTTCCCACCATTGCCTGATTAAATTGCTCATTGAAAAATCTTTGTGTGATGTATCTAGAATGACTTGGGAAGATTTTATCAAAGTTGATCATTTTCCACCTAGGGCTATACCTCAATCCCATAGGTCTAGTAGGAGGGTAAGCATGGTTGAAGCCATTCCTAGTGCTTCAACCTTTGGTGTTGGATCTAGTGTGAATCTTCCTATAGCAGAAGAAGCTATAGAAATTAGTTATTTTGGAATACAGAATGTAGAAAAAGAAATCCCTTCCTCATGTTCTGATGATGAAATCTCACTTGAAACCTTCATGAAAACTAGGGCACAATAGAGAAAAGTAGAAATGAGAAAAGGGAACGCTAAAATGCAGCCTATAAAAAGAGAGGTGTCAATTTCTAAGAAGAGGAAGGTTGATACTATTCATCTTGTAGCCAAAGGAAAATGTGAGAGATCTCCAAGGAAATCAAGACCAGTTGGGCTTGCATTTGGTATGCTTCCATAGGAAATCCCTAAACCTAGTGAGACCTCACATGAGAACCCTAAAGCTCCAATGGATCAGGAGAATGTTGAAGAAGAAGAAGACATATTTAAGAGAGTAGCAAATATAACACTGGCTGATCTTGCTAACATTGCAGAAGAATTGTAGGAAAATCAAGACTTCTTGTAGCATGAGCAAGAAGTCCTGCAGCAACAACTAGAACCAGAGCAAGAGTTCCTATAGCCACTGTAAGAGCAAGAACAACAGTCCCTATAGCAAAAGGAAGAAGAAACAGTACCTTTGCAACCCAAGTTAACTGGACAACCTAAGTCCATGTAGATAGTACCATATAAGGAGCCACCACCAAAAATATTGGTAGTAATCCATAAGCCTCATGATTTTACAATGCATGTAGTTCTTTTGAATTTATGGCAAGAAATACAAAGAAGAGAGGAACAATGGAAAAACAAAAAACATAAATTAAAGGAGGAAATTCAAAAGAGGGATGAAGAAATTGAGGATAAAAATGCATAAATTTCCATCTTGAAGCAAAGGGTAGATGATATGGCAACCTTGGTGCCAAAGATTCTAGAATGTAGAGATCCTCCAAGAGTTTATGCCCTACTCCTAAAGGAGAGGTATCTCTCTTTTAAGATGTCAAGAATTGCCTCAAATTTGAATCCTTCTATTGACACCCCCATGGAATTCTTCAATACTTATAGGATTGTCTCACCTAAAATGAAAAAATTGCTATGTGAATTTTATTTACAAAATTATGTTGTCATAAAAGACCATGATTGGAATCTACTACTATATGTTGGATATATTCAATTGAGAGCATTCATGTCTTGATTACAAAATGAGATTAGTTGGGGATAGCAACATAGTGCTTATAAACAATTGGAATTTGATATTCCCCTGCATATTAGAGCTAAATCAAGCAACCCAAGGAACATTAATAAAGAATGGCATAAAATGCTTCTCAAACCAAGTTATGCCAATAGAATTATGCCTTGGATTGAGGTAGTTTATAGTGAGTATTAGGTAAAGACAACAACAAAGGAAGATACCATGAGGAGATGTTTATCCAAGAGATGGAATAGTTTGACTAATGAGCTAAAATAGGCGAAGCCTCATTCCATGCACAATTATGTTGCAGCCCTAAAAATAATTGAGAGGTATAATGAGATTGGGAGAGCATAGGGGCAAGAATGGCTTCCCCTAACTTTCCAACCACCCATGCTCATGTGGCCTGTGCAAAATTCTAGATTTTACTAGTTTGATGTTGCTATAGAGAGGCAGAGATGGAACATGTTTGACAAATTGGGAGGATTTTATTGGGACCCAGACTCATTCACTATAGCCATTGATGTTGGACAACTCTCTATTGCAAATTTTAGAGCTTTGACCAAGCAGAAGAACAACCCTTCATCTGCTGGAGAACTAGAAAAACATTAGGTTGGGGGGAGTGATGAGCCTAGTTTTTGGTCTAATTTTGGGTAAAATCTATAGTCTATTTTCTAATAGATGTCATGGACTTTGATTCTTAGGTGTTGGTATTGGCATAATGTTTCCCTCGAACCATTGGCATTTGACAATATCCTATCTCTACAAGTTTTAATGACATTTGGAATAATATGTGGGTTATCTATATTTATTTTGCATGTGATTAATGGATGTTTCTTAGAGTGGTTATAGATGTGAATTTATTATGTGTACTGACTCTATCATGTAGATTTAATGAGATAAGTTGAGGAAGACATCACCAGTTGGGCATGCACCATAACCTCCAGCTGAGGAATCACTTGAAGTCAAAGGCAACCGATAGCAAAGATTCTTCATGTAAATGAGTGTAACTACCTTGTAGTGGACCTTAATGACTAAGCATACATGGGTGTTACTATTGTGTTGAATCTACACTTGAATTGCATGTTTGGCCAAATTCCTTGCATGCATAACTGCCATCACTCCACTTTCCCCTATTTTCCCTAAATGGCATCCTCCCAATCATGGAGTTGACTACCCTATTTAGGTATAGTATAAATAATAATTTGATGCTCCTTCCTTAGGAGTTGCACGATTTTATATTGTACTTGCATTCTCCAGTTTTAGCAATACAAATAAATTAATCTTTGTATGCATGATTTATAGTGAATGAAATAAAATTCTGAGTTCGAGCATTTGATTTCTTGTTAGTTTAGAGGATACTTATCCAAGGGGGCCCACTTGGTAAGTAATTTTTCTTCTTAGTTTAGCATTAGCTTAGTATTACTTGTTGTTTAGTTCTTAGTTAGACATATGGCATAAACTGTTCCTACAACCACTAGAATTCCATTATGTGACTATTCCTAAAGCCAAAGTAGACAAAGTAGTTTCCTATTTGTTGTTCATATTTCCATTCTTGTTCTGAATTTTAGCTTAGCATAGTTGTCGATTGATGTTCAACATTTGTTTCATTTCTTTCAAGCAACTTACTTTCAATATTGTGTTTCTTAGCCATAGAATGCAATGGCTACTTGAGCCCCTAGTGCACATATTGTGTTGACCCATTTCAAGTTCATGTCCTTGGGTTGACAAGTTAAATGCACCTTCATGATGACAGAATAACTATTCTGGTTAGATGTCCAGTCTCTGAATCATGACTATAAAGGATTAGTTATTAAATCATTGTAGGAGGCCAACACATACCTTGTCCGATTTATCTAATAACTGAAATCCCTCTAGTTGTTCCATGTACACCTCTTCTTCTAGTTCTCCATACATAAATGTAGATTTAACATGCATCTAGTATACCTTGAAATCTTTGTGAGTAGAAAATTCCAAAAGCATCTGAATAGCCTCCATTCTTGCCATTGGGGAAAATGTCTCCTCAAAATCTATTCCTTCAACCTCTAAATAATCTTTGCATATAAGTCTTTCTTTGTTTCTTACTACTTCACCATTCTCATTCAGCTTATTCTTGAACACCCACTTTGTACCAATTAAATCTTTGTTTATAGGTCTAGGAACCAATTCCCATGTCTATTTTTTCTCTATCTGTTGCAACTTATCTTTCATTTCTCTAACCCAATTCTCATATTTGCATGCTTCACACACTGATTTAGGTTATATCTTGGAAATTGAACATAGATTTACCTCTGCTACCACCACTTTGCTTCTTGTCTTTACACCTTCACTTTTATCTCCAATTATTTGTTCTTTAGGATGATTTTTCTATACATATTTTGGGGTCTTAAGAGCAAGTTCTGGAGCCTCTTCTTCTTCAATCTATTCTTCTTCTTCCTTATTCTCTTCTTGTACTTGTCTACAGATAGGTTCATTTGGTTCAACTTCACTTATTTCAACCAATTTGTGCATATCTTCATCAACTTTTACATTTACACTCTCAACAATCTTTCTCAATCTTTTATTGAAGCATCTATAAGCTTTGCTATTAGTTGAATATCCAAGGAAAATCCCTTCATCACATCTTTCATCAAAATTTCCAAGGTTCTCATCATCTCTTTTAATATAACATTTACTTCCAAACACCTTAAAGTACTTAACAGTAAGAATTTTTGCAGACCACAATTCATAAGGGGTCTTTGTGTTGTTACCTTTGATCTGAACTCTATTAAGAATGTAAATAGTAGTGTGGATTACTTCTCTCCATTATACACCATGTACATTTTCCTCTTTCATCATAGTCCTTGCAACCTCTTGAATAGTTTGGTTCTTTCTCTCTACAACTCCATTATGCTAAGTTATATGAGTAGAAAAATGTCTCTTTATACTATGCTCTTCACAAAATGTATTAAACTCACTAGAAGTGAATTCTCCACCTCTTTCATACCTTAAACATTTTATTTTTCAGGTCCACTTCATTCTCTACCATAGCCTTGAACACTTTGAATCTGTTTAAAGCTTGAGCTTTCTCTCTAAGAAAAGTAACCCATGTTATTCTTGAATAATCATTAATAAAAACCATAAAATACTTGTCACCATTAAGACTTCCTATTCTTGTGGGACCACAGAGGTCTATATGAATCAATTCCAACATTTTGGTAGATAATTTCTCTTTTCCTTTAAAACATCATCTTTTTTTTCCCAACTGACAACTTTTGCAAATAGTATTTGTGGGCTTTGTGATTTTAGGTAGATCCCTAACAACTTCTCTTGAAATAATCCTAATCATATTGTCAAAGTTTACATGTCCCATCCTTCAGTGCCATAGAAACTTTCATTAACTTGAGACACAAAAAATTGACCATCAACACACTTAAGTTGATAAATGTTTCCATATGTTCTTCTTCCTATAGCTACAACAATTCTAGACCCTTTTCTGATCTCATAGGTATTATCCTAGAACACAAATTTAAATCCTTTGCTATACATTTTTCCAACACTCAAGAGATTATTCCTTAAGCCCTTAACATAATAGACATCATCAGTACCATGTTTTTCATCAAAAATAATTGTTCCTTTTCCAACAATCTTTGCACTAGAATCATCTCCAAACATGACTAATCCTCCATCATAGTTTTCAAGTTTAGTAAACTTACTTAAGTCTTTGGTCATATGATTTGAGCAGCCACTATCAATCACCGAGTAATCTTCATCCTGTCTCATGAAAGGTAATAACTAGAGTGTTACAAGATTGTGTGTCCCTTGGTCTTCTTGTACAACATGACACTTGGGTTTGTGACATGGATTAACCACCTCCTATGCATCTTACATAAATATGGCAGTTATATCAAGCATTGATAGGTCAATCTTTTGGTGCAACGACAAAAACTAATGTAACAATTGGTACTAGATCCAAGGTCATAGGTTTAAACCCCTCACTTGCACTAGAGGGGATTGTTGCAAGATGGTGTGTCCCTTGGTCTTCCTTGTCTAGCATGACACTTGGGTTTGTGAAATGGCTTAACTGCCTCCTATGGATCTTACATAAATCTAGTGTTTGTATCAGGCATTGATAGGTTGATCTTTTAGTGTAATGGCAACCACCAATGTAACACAGAGTACCTTCCATCTCTTCCTTCTTGATCTCTGGACCACTTTCCCTTGCACATCTTCCATGGTTAGTAAACACTGATTTATCCTCTAAAGCTTGAAAGAAGCACTCATAATTATCACCCTCAAAATCATATTCATCTTCAGAGATTCCAACATCTTCTCTAACATAATACAATTTCTTAAACTTCTTATCATTTTGTCTTTATTTCCCTACTGTTCTATTGTATAGCTTTATTTGGACATCTTGAAGCATAGTGACCAATATTTCCATAAATAAACATTTAAAAGGTAACATACCTTTTTACTTGTCGATAGCTTTCTTCAATTTCCTTGTAAATTTTGCTTCCAACTCCTCTAAACCTTCATTATCTGGATCATCTTCTGTCTTAGTGGTTTTGAAGGAACTTTTTTTTTCTCCTTTTCTTTTCCAAATTTCCTCATTTCAAATGTGGTCAAGGTGCCAAATAGTTGTTCTTTAATGAATTTATTTGGATCATACACTTCTTCAATAGCTGAGGCCTTGTCACTATAACTCTCTGATAGGGTCATCAAAATATTCTCCATTACATCTTCATTTGTCATAGTACCGCTTAATTTTTGACTTCATTTACTACATTATCAACCCTCTAAAAGTAGCTTGCAATGTTTTCACCTTCTTTCATTTTCAATTTCTCATATCCGTGCTTTGTTGTTAGCTTCTTTGATAACTTCACTCTATCATTTCCTTCATATATATCTTCAAACTACTTAGTCTTAGATAAATCACTATAGATTGCATACCTCACTTTTTCATTTTCCTCATCGTTAGAAATCTCATCTACAGAAGAAGGACCACTTGCCGACTCAACATATTTTGTCTCAATAGCTTTCTAATTCTTGAAGCCAAGAGAGATCAGGTAACCTTTCATCTACACTTTCCAGTCACTATAGTCAAATCCATCAAACACAAGGATTGACAATTTGTGTACCATCAGATCTACCTCAAGCGGTTAAGCTCTTGTCCAAGGAACCAAATCCCTAAAACCAATTGTTGAAAGGAGCAAGAAAAATGAAAGGGGGGGTGAATTAGTTGTCACCAATCACATTCAAAAATATCAAATAATTACTAACTCCACATCCACTTTAATCTTTTATTAGGTATGAGCATGAAGTGAAAATAATAGAAATTAATATCAACACAAGTAACACTAGATTTACATAGAAAACCCAATAAGGGAAAAACCATGGTGAGAATTAACTCACAATATAAAGTAATTGAAAAACCAATTACAAAGATGCTCACTACCAAAGATAGGACTCACTGATAATATATATATCTCACTTCCTACGAATATGACTCACTGTCTAGAAGGGAGGCTCACTGCCTTTAGATAAAGAAAGATAATAGAAATCTTCCACAACAACTTGCACACATTTGCAGCCTTGATTAGAGAATTTAAAACACCATCATATCACTACTTTTAAGAGTCTAACACATTAAAGTACTAATGCCTCAATTCACTTTTGAACAACTCTTGCTTCTCAACCTTGTGGCATCATCTCACTTACAATCCTTAACATCTCGAATTGCATTTATACCATCTTCAACCTTAGAAACTTCTCCAAGGTTGGCTACACACTTTATTTTACAAACTCAAATTAGGTCAGCAACTCAACATTCCCACGATGGAAGAGAATGGGAGTAGACCAAACCAACACTTAACCAAGACCCAAAACAACATCTCAAATTAATCACATGCTTCCTTAATTGATACTTATCCTTCACATGACATGTAGACACCGGGTTGGACAAACCTTATGAAAACACAAATGAAATTTGAAGTACACATTTCCACAATAAGAAGATAACATGAGGACCACATAATATGCTTCACCATACATTGGAACACATTCTCGATACCTTTAGATTAATTTGTAGTTGATTCAACAACCTTCATACATAGAACACTTTCCATCAATCTATCCAGACTGTACAAACACACATAGAAACTCTGAAACTCATTTTTTGGAGGACCAAACCGTGAACACCTTTCACATAACATATATAACACCTTTACAAGCCTTCTTCCAGATCTACAAGAGCATAAAAAAACTAGCGGAGGACTACGAAGTAGATATATTTCTCCTAGTCCACATACAAACAACTCTGCCAAACCATTTCACATGCCGATGAACACAATTTTCACTCTTCATCAAACCAAAATGTCTAATCTATGATATACCACCCAAGGATTCCCGTAAACAACACTTCAGATCCAAACAAGCATAGGATCAACACAAGAGAAATGCATAGCACAAACTAGAGCACATTCTAAACACACACACACAATTTTGTCTTTTCTATTTCTTAAAAGTACTTTTAACTCATCATATCAGCACACCTATAACACCATAAATATAGCTCCATGTACTCACAACATCTCAACTATACATGCACAACCTACAATCACTTGTTTCCTTTCTCTACAATAACCTATACTATGTGGTCATCAATGACAACATTAATGAAAACACCACCATACTCATTCATACTTGCAACAAACATGTGGTGAATCACTTACTTTAGGAGGATCATCATAGTTGTTATCATCTAGGTTCATAGAAGAGGAAAATAAAAAATTCAACACATTATGCAATTCCTCATCAATTTTAGTAGTTTCTTCATCATCATCCAAGTTAATCATAGTAGGAGGATGAATGATAATATCCATAGAAGGTGTTGGTCCTTTTTGTGTTGGAGATATAGGGTTTGTTGGTTTTGGTAATGGAGGAGATTCATTTTTTATTTCTTTTGTAAAATTCAGATTTTAATTTTCTATGTTGTTCTCTTCATTCATATTTTGAGAAATAGCACGATGTCTATGCATACGCTCTCTATCATTTTGGTTTCTTTTATTATGGTTTTTAAGTTACATTTATGTAGGAGCAAGTTTATCAACCATAGGCTCCTTTTCTTCTTATGAGGTAAGAATAGAAGAAACCATGGAAGGTTGTTCAACCAGTTTCTCTTTGGCTTTATAAATTTTCTTAGGAGGCAGAGTAGAAATTTTTTGGCTCTCTCTTGGCCTTTTGTATGGAATAGGAAATGGATTTTTGATGGATGGGCCTTGGTTAGTCAAAAGGGCTTTAATATCAATATTGTTTTCTTCATAAGGTAGAGGAGGAAATTTTTCAAGGGATAAATTTTCTATGCATTTTTCTTTAAATTTTTGTAGGATAGGAAAAGGAAGTCCTCATGGGATCTTATAGGTTCCATAGGCTCAGGCCAAAAATAGTATAATTTCCATGGGAAGGAAGAGGTCTAAAGCCACTATGGTTCACAGTGAGTATTTCATTGCCAACTGGAAAATTTAAGCACTTATGGACAATAGATGGGACTACATTCATTGAGTGAAGCCATTTGTAGCCTAACTGTACATGAAATTGATTTGAATTAGAGATGATAGAGAATGATACATTTAATTTCTTTGGTCCTACTTGTAAAGGGAGTGTGATCAAGCCCATTGTAGCATGAGCAAAAACAGGATGCATTTTGATCCATGTTGTCATTTTATCGTATCTATCTTGAGTAAGTTCGTGCACATATAAGAGTTCCTCTATGATCACATTCTCTCCACAGATGGGATCATTAGAATCCCAAGAGTGGCTTGTCATTGATTTCGTCAACTATATAAAGAGGACCATTAGGTGTAGGTGTTGATTGTCTCTTTCAAAGAGAAAGCAATATCAATGGGAATTACAATTTTTTGTTTACGAGGCTCAATTTCAATCACTCCTATCATTGTACTAATAGGAATTTGGTCATTAGTATCCATAGGATTTTGTTCATCATCATCCATAGGATTTTTTTTGTTATTGTTCATGTTATCATCATCTGTGTCAATGCTCATCACATCAGGCTTAGTTTCACTAGCCTTCACTCCTATCATTGTACTAATAGGAATTTGGTCATTAGTATCCATAGGATTTTGTTCATCATCATCCATAGGATTTTATTCATTATTATTCATGTTATCATCATCTATGCCAACACTCATCACATCAGGCTTAGTTTCACTAGCCTTAACAAATGAAATAGTGTGGTTAGGCATGGGATTGGTAAAGATTTGTAAGTTTTGGTTAGGAGGAGCTACAAATTTATTACCTTTGTCATTCACCCCTCCAATTTAAATATGATTAGAATTAATGAGGTCTTGCACAAGATGTTTAAGATGCTTGCAATGTTTTGTATCATGTGCTTTTTTTTGGTGATAACAATATTAAGCATTGTGTCTAAAGCTCATAGGTAACAACTTGCTAGGATCAAGAGGTCGAATGGGAGGTAAGTTAAGGATGTTTTTGTTTATTAGCTGAGTCATGATATTTTGAAGTGTGTCAGGTAAGGGAGTAAATTATCTTTACGGATCTCCAAAGATAAAAGGATTACTCTTCTTTCTAGTAGCTACTTCAATATCAACCTATTGCGTAGGTTGGGAGGTAGAATGTAGTTGAAGGAAAGATTTATATTGTATTTTGAAAGGATGGTAGTTGTTTTGGTTTGAAGATTCAAACTTTTCAAGACAAGTAGAGGCAGTTTTTGCTTCACGAATACCTACAAAATTTAGATAATCTTGAAGGGAAGTGCACATATGCATGAAGGAAGGGAATTTAATACTGGTAAGCTTGTCTTTGTATCTTTTTAAATTTTCTATGAACATATTTTGAAGGTGAGGATTAGGAATATTCACACTAATTTAGGAATAAAGTGATTGGTAACATGAAATAAAGTCAATGACTTTTTAACCCTCATTTTGCTTACATCTCATAAAATCAGTTAATGTCATTTCAGAAACCATATGCACTTGGAAATGGTTAATATAGGCTTCAACAAGCTCATTAAATGAATGAATTGAGTCATTTGGTAATGTAGAAAACCATTCCAAGGTAATGTCCTTTAAGGATTGGAGAAAAAGCTAAGCCAAAAGTTTTACCTCAAGGATAAAGTCACTACATAAAGCAATAAAGGCATTAACATGGTTAGTAGGAACTCCCTTTCCTCCATATTTCTCAAATCTATGGATCTCTATAACTTGTGGCACTAGAGTTCTTAATATCTCCAAAGATAGTGGGTTGCTTTTGATGTAGTATGAAGGTGGACAATTTTGATTTTGATTTATGGTGGAAACTTGACATTGAAGGGATGACAAGCTTTTTAAAAGGTGGCTAATGATAGGGTCATCTTTGTGGTTTGGGATGGAGGTGAATATGGTGGTGGTATGTATGTGTTGGAGGGACAAGTGAATGGGTAGCTTGTGGGAGGAGATATAAGGCTAGATTCCACATAGGTATGGAGCACTAGTGGAAATATTTGAGGTAAGAAGGACATTACTAGTTGGTTGCATCATTGTGGTTGCTTGAGAATTGGTATAGGTGGGAATGGAGATTATGGTTGAAGGGAGAGGAATTTGAATTCCTCCTTGGTTTTTCACATTGTTTGAAGTTTGAGTACCATTGGTGATGAAAGGAAGGTGTTTTCCAAAGATTTGAGCTATATTGTGAACAACTTCCAGTCCTTCATCATTTTCCATCATGCGGTGAATACTATCTATGGCAGGTAGAATAGTTTTGGAAATGTTTTTAGCACTCACGCTATCTTGTAAATGGGCTAGGTCTTCATGAATTTTCATTATGTTTTCTTGAGGGATATGATCAGCCATTATTTGAATAGTTGGCATAGCACTTGTAGGTTATGTAGGAATAGCAAAAGAGTTATCAAAGGTATGGTCCATACCTAGTGAACTAGTGTTAGTGTAGGATTTTTATTTTTCTTATGTTAGGGAACATTTATTTTTACTACATGCATTATTAGGATTTCTTAGGTTATGTTATAATGGTTAGGATGAGCACATGTGGCATAAATCCATCATTCAAATGTGTCACTCACACCCACCTTTGGGTAGTTGAGATTCACAACCTCTTTTGGATTTATTAGCCACCTCCCATAACCATTTGTTTGTCTTTACCTAAGTAGGCATAACCATGTAATCTAGCATTTACCAAGTAGGTAAAACTACCACCTATTATGAGCAGTTGGGAGTTTATTCCTCTTGGAATTATCTACCATTATTTTGCTATATAAACAACACTCACCCTTCCCATTGGCTAGTATTATGGAATGCTAGTTCATCTTTGAGGGAGTGTTGAGTTTATCCATCTCTTTTCTTTCTTTCCTTCAATAATTATAATCTTGGGTGGTTTCACAACCAATTATAACATGGTGTCAGAGATGGTTGTGAGTTGTAGGCTAGCAGTTTCTCCAATCCATTCTTGAAAGAAAAGTATGCTCTTCTCTTGCATCCAATGATGACCTAGAGAATCATAAATGCTTGATAGAGATCTCAGTTTCTAGGGGGGCTTCTTTTCTATTGCATTTTATTGCAATTATTTTGGAGCTTCTTGGATACTTTCTGAGCTCACCATTGAGTACAAAATAGCTGCAAAAGTTAGATTAGGCTTTTGTTTTTCCCAAATTGGATGTTGGATGCAAGATTTATGAAGGGTTGAAGATAAAGGTTTTTTGAGAGGTTCCAGAAGGTAGTTGATCTTTCAAAGCATTTTTAGCCCAAACAAACCTCACCATCATGCTTAGAAGGCGTCAAAACCCAAGGATTGACTACCAAAACATCAAATTTTGAGAAGTTGACTTCTAAGGAAAAAAATCAATCCAGGCTATATGGCCCATTCCAAGCAGATGGTATGGAAAATATTTTTTTAATATTAAAAAAAATCCTGCATTCAAAAAAATTCAAAATGCAGTAATTTTCATTTATTATAAAAGTTATTTTTGAAATTCAAAACAAAAGCCAAAAATAAATAAAAAAATAAAAAAAATTTAAAAAGTTAAAATTCTTTGTACGAAGGTACCAACAAGGTACTTGTACCCTATCAGCCCCTGTACCTGAGGGTACCCATGGGAGCCCATAGCCTTGGGCCCCGCACCCCTTAAAAAATTTTGAAAACATTATTTTTGTAATTTAAAATTTTCATTTCAAAAAGATTTTTTATTCTTAAAAACTTCAAAAATAAAGAATTTGACCTGCAAAATCATCCACCCAAATCTGTACCTACACCCATCTGTACTTTCCTTGGATTTTGTGCCACTGGTGTGCCTCTACCCGTTTTAACAACAATTTTGGCAATTTGATAACTTTGGAGAACCTTCTAATTTTAGCTAGAAATCCTCTAATTTTGATATTCTTCTCAATTGATTGGAGGCTTCCTAAAGTTGGTGGTTTGCTAAATTTAGCTTTTCTTTGCTAAATTTGGTGGAGGCCGTGGATTTTTTGAAAATTTTGGACCCCTCTCCATTGCAATTTTGGTTTTTGTACTTGAACATTGGAGGGCTCGTTCTTGATCATACGAAGGCATTTTTTAGTGCATTTTTTTTATTTGGGGTAAAATTTTATGCTCTTCACAGAGTTGTGATTGGTTTTTTCTCAATTGATCCCTTTTTTTAGAAAATCATGTTTTTCATCAAATCTAAAGGATAGTCCTCATTTTTTGAACTTCAAATGAATGTAACTTTCACGTACGGCCTCAGATTGAGGAAATTATTTTTTTGAAAGTGAATCTTTTTCCAAGCACTAAACATTGGTGCTATTTTGAAATTATCATTCAAAGATTTTATTGTACTTTCAATATTTTGGTCCATTTTGGGCAATTGTAAAACTCTGAAAAACAACTCCAACATTGTAAACACATTTATTTATAAAGTTCCAAATCATTTTTTGTTGTGGGGGGATTCTTGATTGAGTGAAAAAGGAGAGGTGTCTCTTTGTGTGTGTGTGTTTTTTTATCTATTCACTTGTGCTCTTCTTTTTCTTCACACATGGATCATTTTAAGGTTCCTTTTCTAACACCTTATAATTATGCAATATGGAATCAACATGAATGAAATTCCTTGATGCAATTTGGGTATACTCCACATGTTGAAAATAAGGTAGTTGAACTTATAGATGATAAAGAAAAGATAAAATGGATGCTTGAGCATACAAAATCTCTTGGATTTCTTCATAGTTTTGATTCCCTTGATCTTATGTTTCAAATTGAAGCATGTACAAATTCACATGATGCTTGGGAAAAGTTAATATATTTATATGGTATAACAGATGAAGTCAAAGGTTATCAAATTGACAATGAATTGATGAACCTTGATCCAAAGAATTTTGGCAACATCCAGGATTATATTACTAAGGTCAATGATCTAAGAGCACAATGTAAAGCATGTGGTATTGATAAAAAGGACATTCAATTAATGTTCAATGTATTGGATAAACTTGGTCCTAAATTTGCATCTTTTGTTTCTAGCTTTCATACTCATAGACTGATTCAAAGAGTTTTGGCAACATCCAGGATTATATTAGTAAGGTCAATGATCTGAGAGCACAATCTAAAGCATTTGTTATTGATAAAAAGGAAATTCAGTTAATCTATAATGTACTGAATAAACTTGGTCCTAAATTTGTAGCTTTTGTTTCTAGCTTTCATACTCACAGACTGACTATGGGATCTACATATACTATGCCTTCATTTGCATCTTTTTTTCTAATATGTTAATGCATGAACAATAAAAGCTTCTTTCTATGGGTATCATAAAGGCATCACAGACTCAATCTTTGTTGGTTGGCTAGCCTAAGGGATAGAAAGAGTCAAGAAAATATAACAAGAAACAATAGATATCTAAGAAAAATCCACACATAGATCATGCATAGAACAAATCCTCTTCAAGGGAGGATTCCTTTAAGAAGGAGAAGTCTACTTGTTCATATTGCAAGAGGACTGGACATGAAGAAAATTATTGTTATAAGAAGGATATAGATGAACTAAAACATATTCTTAAGAAGAATGATATTGATCTACCTTCTAGAATGTCTGAGTCAACTTCTTCTTCTTCACATTCTAAACAACCAAGATCTAGTAAAGATAAAGGTCATGCAGGTTTTGCTTCTAAGTCAAAGAAAAATAAAAGTAAAGCTCTCTGTGCTTCTACAAGTCATGAATCAAGGAAATGGCTCCTAGATTTTGGAGCCTCTCATCATATGGCTTCTACATAGTTTGTGTTCTCTTCTTTTGAACCTTGTGTTATGCTACCTATTATGATGGGAAACAACACTTATATGAGTGTAATTAGGAAGGGTTCTATTGATATTGGTGATGTCACCTTTAGTGATTTTTTGTGTGTACCTCACTTGAAAAATAATCTTCTTTCCATCTATTAGATCACTCATGGTGGAGTAGGGAAGATTGTAGAATTCAAACTTGATTCAATTATCATGAAGACTTGGAGAGTAGAGAGATAATTGCTCCTGGGATAGTTGATCATGCATCTCGGTTATATACCTTTTTAGACTTTGCATCTAATGATGATTTTGATCATTTGGTTGTTGATCACACTCCTAGTATGAACTTTGATTTTGAGGAGAAATTTGACTATTTGAATCTTGGTATTCTCACATCATATCTAGTTATTGATCCATGCATTCCTTCTCCTCCATCTACTATTGTTTATGAGAATACTTGTGTTGCTACATTTGTGGCTTCTTGTGATTCAGTGCAGTGGGATACACATCATCTTCTAGATATAGCTACTTCAGATGAGTACTTGAAAAACATTGAAGGTTTGTTTATAGAGTCTCATATTTGGGAGACACTCTTCATGACATTCATCTTCAATTTGATGAAGTTTATTCTTCTTCAGTTGTTATGGAGGAACCTTTGGATCCTCTTGTTCATTTTCCACAATCATTCCTCACAATTATGTCTGACTACAGATACTTTTGAGAAACATTTAGGGGAGGTATCTTTGTCTTTGAAGGAGGTAGTTGAGTCTTTGGATTGTGTTATACATAGATCTCTACTATGTTATGAATTTTCATCTTCATCAATGTGGCCTAGAACACCTAATTTGATGGTAGCTACTTTCAACATCAACATGGAGACACATGAACAATTTTAAGAGACTTCCTACATTTTGAGCTTTCTTCCCTTATATTCCTTTCAGGAATGGGAAGACATTCTTCATGCACCTTTGGTTTTGTTTCTTCCTAGGGGGAGGAACATTTTTCAATGATCATGGACCATCTTCTACATCTAGTTTCAAGCATCAACCATTGGTACAATTGACTTCTTAAGGGAAGGTTGCACAGTCTTTCTTATCCTTTATGTTTTTGAGGGGACTTCTTCCTTGCATGGGATTCTTCTTGTATTGGGAAACTTTTTTTCTTTTCTCTCTTTTGGGGAGGATTTTTGTTCCATTGGTTTTTCTCCTTTTCTCTATTTGTGAGAGAGTATTTTGTACATGGGTACCTAACATGGCCTAGTAGTCGGGACCCATCTTTGTGTCTTTTCACCCACCTAAGCTACACTTAAGGGGGGTGTTAGTGTATGTTTTTTATTTTCCTTATGTTAGGGAATATTTATTTTTCCTGCACACATTATTAAGCTTTATTAGGTTATATTATAATGGTTAGGATGAGGACATGTGGCATAAATCCACCATTCACTTGTGTCACTGACACCCACCTTTGGATAATTGAGTCTCACACCCTCTTTTGGATTTATTATCCACCTCCCATAACCATTTTTTATTCTTTGTCTAAGTAGGAATAACCATGTAATCTAGCATTTACCAAGTAGGTAAAACTCCCACCTATTATGGGCACTTGAGAGTTATTATTCCTATTGGAATTATCTACCATTATTTTTCTATATAAACAACACTCACCACTCCCCTTGGATAGTATTATGGAAAGCTAGTTTAGTGTTGAGGGAGTGTTGAGTTTATCCATATATTTTCTTGCTTTCCTTCAATGATTTTGATCTTGGGTGGTTTCACAACCAAATCTAACAACTAGTACCAACACTAGAAGTAAGAGAGCTAGATAACCCAAGATCCATAGCGAGTGTTTTATCACAAGATTCCATGAGTTTCACGCTTCATCTAACCACAATATTAGTAGTAGGACACCAAGTAGTGTAGCTAATGCAAGGGATAAACCAAAGAAAGTTAAATGAACACAATATCCTATGCTTACAATTACACTTGAAATGAAAGAAGTTGAAATAACAGTAATTCTACAAACTATAATAGAAAATTGAAAGAAGCCAACAAAAGCACATGAAAGCAATTTCAAACCCTAAAAATTGAAAGGTCAAAGTCAACAGGGACTAAGACAGTAGTAAGGGAATTTTGGTCCTATTGATGAAATTCTGAGGTTCCAAAAACTAAAACACATAGCAAATAGCTCAAACAAGGTTTTGAGCCAAAAACCCACAAAGGGACTAAGACACCAGTAAGTGCATTTTAGTCCTAATAAAGTTTTTTTTTTAGATAAGCAACAAAATCTAGATTGGTGATAGTGTTTCCAGGTTGCCTACCTAGGGCCTGATGTTTAGAAATAGAAAAGTGTGCAAATGAATGCAATAAAAAGTAACTAATGACAAGAAAATGAATTCAAGGTTGGATGTGATTTTATCAAATTTTAAATGAAATAAAAATGTTCCTAAATGCAATTAGAATAATTAACAATGCACTTTTTAGTTTTTCAATGAGATAAGATGATGCAAGAAAGAAAAAAAATGCAATCTATATGCACTTTCACTAATGCAAATGTGAGAAACCCTAGATGCACTTTCACTAATGCAAGATGCAATGCAAGAATGAATGCAACCTAGATCTAGAACCTTAGTAAACTCCAAGTAAAAAAATGAATGTTCAAAATTGTTGGGTTCACCAAAATGATTAAGAAGAAAAAAGGGAGGTGGGTGCTTTATGGATTAGGTCATAGAACGCCACTTTTTTCCAACTAATCATTCAAGGATGTCAGAGGGTCCCAAATTGGATTGAATATAAAAAAAAAAGGTGAGTCAATTCTCAACAAGGGAGACCTAGGAAGGTTTCCTTAGGTTTCAAAGGGTTCACCACCAAGAAAAAGCTTGGAAAATTCAACTTGATATTCAACTAACGAAACCTCGTAATGCTTGATAGATCTTGACTAGAATTGCTTGCTTGAATCAAAACCCTACATCCAAAATGTTAGCTCAAAAAAAAAAATGATGCAAGAATATATTTGACATGATTCTTGAATCCATATTATGTCTCCAAATGCTTGATAAATTTATCTTGAATTATCTTGTGAACTTCAATTTTCTATTATGAATGCTCTCAAAAAATTCTTAGATTACTTGATTACTTGTTAGGATAAAATGAGTAGAACCTTGTATTTATACTTATCCATGCTTAATATCCCAAAATTATGCCACAACAAGCTGACATATGAATTCATTAATTAAAGGAGGCTAAATCCTACCTCAATTTGAAATTAAATCTTGATAAATAACTTAAGGGGGACTCAGACACCCTAGGTAGCATCTTAGCCTCGAGGCTTGAAATTCGGGGTATAGACTCCAAAAAGGGTGCCTTTTAAGATGCTTTTGAAATTAGGGTCCCAAGACCTTTGAGGGACAAAGAAACCATAGGTGTATTATTATTTCTAGTCCAAAAATCAAGGACACACAACCAAAATCATTAAATTATCATTTATCCTTTGATGTTTGTCAAGATTAGCCATAAAAATATATAATTTATTGGGCTTATGGATGCAAAATAGGACCAATTAAGACATAAATAAAGATAAACAAAACAAGGTGGGCCCAAAAAAGTATAGTTCCAAACTACAATGCATCACTTGTAGGAGACACCATAAACATACCAATGGACACATCTAAGGAGGAGAAGGTGCTTCAAATTGTAAAGTATCTTGATGATGATGAATTAGCAGATCATGCAACATTATTACACAACTTTCCTAAAATATTTTCTTGGACCTATTTGAATATGCCAGTTATTGATCCTAAAATAGTCACACACAACATTGTCCTACAAAATGATGCTAAACCTACGAGACAAAAGATACACAAGATGAAATCCTAAGGTGGTTTCATTGGTTAAGCTTGAGATTGAAAAACCTTTACAATTTGGTTTCATATACCCTATTTATTATTCATCTCAAATATCTAATATTGTTGATGTGGAAAAACCTATTAATCATATTCAAATGTGTATGAACATTTGTGATCTTAACAAAGCCTCTTTAAAAGATGATTTTCCCCTTCCAAAAATTTATATGATAGTGGATTTAAATGTGGGACATGCCTTATTATCATTCATAGATGGTTTTTCAAGATATAATAAAATTTTCATCAAGCTTGAAGATCAATATAAAACAACATTCACTACACCTTGGGTAACATTTTTTTGGGTCCTCATGCCTTTTGGATTGAAAAATGTTAAGCAACATATCAAAAATCTATGAAACTAATATTTCATAACTTCACACACAATATTTTAGAATATTATATCGATAATATCTTAGCTAAGTCTATAACACATCAAGATGATTTCAAAATCCTTTATCAAATCTTTGAAAGAATCT
The DNA here is from genome assembly GCA_007258455.2 of Sequoia sempervirens. Lineage (NCBI taxonomy): Eukaryota > Viridiplantae > Streptophyta > Pinopsida > Cupressales > Cupressaceae > Sequoia > Sequoia sempervirens. Next base: position 422,979,278 of record VDFB02193867.1, read on the forward strand.
ATAATTACAACATGAGATTGAACCTAAAAAAATGTGTCTTTGGTGTGGATAGTGGAAATTTTTTGGAATTTATAATGTCACATAGAGGTATTGAGGTAGAAACAAAAAATATTAATGCCATAATAAACATACCACCTCTTAAGAATATTACACAATTACATATATTATAAGGAAAGATTCAAGCTATTCATCATTTTGTTGCATCATTGGTAGATAAGACTCTTCCCTTTAGTGAAATCCTCAAGAAAGAATAAAAATTTATATGGAATCAAGATTACCATGAAGCTTTTGAAGACTTGAAAAAATTCTTAGCTAATCCTCCTATTTTACAACTTTCCATATTGGGAAAAAAAATTCCTTTATATCTCAACTTTAACCCATGCTCTTTCTATGTTATTGGCACAACAAGATGGGAATGGCAAGGAAGGTCATGTGTATTACATCAATCAAAAATTTATTGATCATGAAACTTGTTATAAAATTAACGAAAAGTGGTGTTTATATCTTGTATTTTCTACCAACAAGTTAAGACATTATTTATTAAATGCATAAGTTCATGTCATTACAAAATTTGATCCTTTAAAATACCAATTTGGTAAAACTAATTTATCAAGATGCCTAGCTAAGTGGGTTATGTTGTTGATTGTGTTTGACCATAATTTTTTTTCTCAAAATCTAATTAAATGGAAAGCATTGATTGACCATTTAACTAAGGCTCCTTCACCATTAGTGTTGCCAAATCAAGACTCATTTCCTGATGAAAGTGTGCTAAAGATAGATGATAATGAAAAATGGGAATTATATTTTGATGGTTCTAAGTGTTGGACTAGCTAATGCACTAGTGTTATATTAATTCCTCCTTAGGGGAATCCAATTCCCTTATCTTACTATCTAAATTTCCTATGTAAAAATAACATTGCAAAGTATGAGGCCCTTATTTCTATATTTCATGTGGCCTTGTCCTTAGATGTTGAACACATTCAAATATTTGGTGATTCTCAATTGATCATTAAAAAAATTAATGGGACTTACCAAGAAAAACATGATAAGTTGTATCAGTATCACAACCTTACATTGACCATATTAGATTGTTTCACATCATACACTATTAGCAATGTTCCATGAAAGGATAATCAATATGTAGATGCAATGGCAAGTTCCACTTCCCTTATATCTCTTGATGATACTTCCTTAGACTTCACATTTTTTATTCACACTCTCACATCACCATCAATAAATGAAAACATAAAAGAAATAGTGGTTTCCAAAGTTGAAGTTTCTTGTGAGTGTTACACATTGATATTTAATTATTTAAAAGATGGTATTTTTCTTGAACCAGCCACTAAGAACACTAGAGCTCAAATTTGAAAGCTTGAAACTCATTATATAATCCTATTTGATGTATTGTATAGGTAATCATTCAATAGTATTCTCCTTAAATGTCTTAAAAAAATATGAATTACCTATGGCCCTTGAGGAGGCTTATGTGGCTGCTTATGGGGGGGGGGGGATTTTGGAGGACAATCACTGGTTCAAATATTAATTCACATTAGATATTATTGGAAAAATGTGGAACAATATTTTTTTGATCATGTTAAGAAGTGAAATAATTTTCAACAATATAACAATTTGATTCATGATCCTACTTTTGAATTTCATACTTAATTTGTTATTTGGCCATTTTCAATTTGGGGCTTGGATCTCAATGGAAAGATTTCCCCTCTCTCATCTTTAGGACATACATTCATAATCACTAATATATATTATTTCACAAAGTGGGTGAGGTAGTTCCTATTTGTTCTACTATTATTGATGTAATCTATCATTTTATCTTAGAAAGTATTATCTCATGATTTGGTCTTCCTTTGGCCCTAGTTACAGATAATGGAACACCATTGAAGAATAAGGAAGTGAATAAATTTGTGGAAACATTTCACATTCACCATCATTTCTCTACACCATATTATCCACAATCTAATGGTTAAGAAGAAGCAAAAAATAAAATAATTGAGTAAATCTTATGCATAACAAGCATAACAAGGATTGTAATACTCAACTCTCTTATGCATTATGGGATTACCGTACAAGTGTTTGTACATATATAGGAAATATGTCGTACAACCTTGTTTATGGTGTGGACACAATAATTCCCTTAGAGCTAGAAATTCCTTCTTTATGAGTTTCTCTTAGTGTCCTTATTGATAGTAACACTTATAGGGAACAACGATTGCAACAACTTGAATTACTTGATGAAGAGTGCATAAACACTCTCAAACATCTTCAAGTCTATTCTAAAAGAATGCAATTCAAGTATAATGATAATATCATTTTATCATTCATTCAATGAAGGTGAGTTTTTGTTATATGAAAATCAACATAATGTAAATGTAGCTCTAGAAAAAAAGGAAAGTTCAACCAAAATTGGCTAGGACCCTATCTCATTGATGAAGTTTATGGGTCTAGAGCATATAAGATTAAGGAAATTGGTGGAACACCTCTCAAAGAACCTATAAATTTTTCACATTTGCATAGCTATTACAATTATCAATCTCTTTGAATAGTATGTATGTTAAAGCATGTTGTTCGATTAAGTAGATAGTTTCTATTTTATCTCACATTGCCTTGTTCTTGAAAAACATGTGTGTGTCTTGAATATTTAGAGTATTTTTTTCATTTATATGGATTATTATCTCTTTATACATATTATTCAATCATGTGTGTGTTGTGTTTTTGATAAGATAAGCAGGGAAGGGCCCTGATCCCATAGTACAAAAGAAAATTAAAAAAGTAACAAAGGTGGGAAATAACACCACCACCAAAACCAAAAGACAACATCAGCTTGGCTCATAAACCCAAATTTAAAACCATAATCATAGTCCAACCATTATCTATCAAAAAAAAATTCTTACCGACATATTTAAAACTATGGAGACCATTAATTAAGTCCATAGTATTCTAGGTGGTATTCCACCAAATCTTAAAGAAAATAACCCAACAGTCCCAAATAAGAGTATAATTCAAAAAACCCATAAAAAAGAAGATAAAGTAGAAAACCAATCCATTAACTGGATTTATTTAACTTGTCCCCATACTCTCCTAAGAGAGCCACATATTCACACTAGTCAGGTCGTTATGTTTCATCCAATAGTTTGAGGGCATAAGATTTCCCCTGCTTGTTCAATTTTCTGGTAAGCTTCATTTCTCCCGAGGCCACTCCTAGCATTACACGTCTCATAAACCTATTAGTGACTCTCATTAGAGTAACCAAATCCTTTTCAATATCCTCGAACTAGACCTATAAGAAGGTTAAGCTACTTTTTAAAAAATCATTACTTAAAACTTTAGTTTTATTCTCCAATTCAGAGAACCTGACATCCTGACCATTCCCAACTTTAGTATTTTCCTCATACGTCTTTGCTTTATCCTCCTCTTCCTCATATTTTTCCTCCTCCAAATTAAATCATCTTCACCCATATCATAGGAAATTTCCTCAAAATTGGAATCTTCAAAATCCTCCTCTTCCTGAGTCTTGAACTCCTCATAACTCGAGACTTCCTTTGCATCAACAGACACTTTTTGTTTCCCCTTTTTCTCTTTGTAGGCCACCTTTGCCAGTTGGGCTGATCTTCTTACACCACTACCACCACTCCCCTATCCTTGTAAAGTTACCTTGACCTCATCCTTTTTGTTCACATCCTTAGAAATATGAATAACATCACTAGGATTGATATCATGTTTGGGTTTCTTAGCTTTTGGTGGTTCTAGAAATAGGGGAGAGTGCTTCCTCTTTTCAAAGGTAGCTCTAGTAAGCAATAAGTAAACATTCTTCAAATCCTCACTTTTTTGGGACTGAGGGGTAGAAGTATTAGACACATTTTCCGCTAGAGAGTTTCTCTTGGTAGGAATAAGCAAACATCTCACAATAATAGCAAGAGGGTTGTGGGTAGGTTGTTCTACAACTAGGGGTTCATCAACATCAAGGTTTTCCAACCCCATCTGTTTATTAATGTCCTTATCCGACTAGCCAAGCTACTCAATTCTAGCATTTAGAGGATTACCATGGGGATTTTAGGCAAGGGAAAATTTGTACAAAGTGAGCATAAGACCCTGATGAAGGGGTAGGTTAGCTCCTTTTTCAATATTAAGCTACATTGAGGGCAGAAGGTAAAAGGAAAATTTATGTTCTTCCCATGTCTAATGTGATTTAAAAGGGGAAAGTGGTAAGCATGAACAAAAATATAGAAACCTTTAAGAGTAAAATAGTGCATAACAAGCAAACTCACAAGGGAAAAAGGAGGAGAAAGTTCTAATATGGAATACCCATTCTAGAACCGCTTGAGATTTTCTCTATCATGTAGAAAATTATCAGTAAATCTTTGGTAATTAGCTCCACTTTTTTTTGCTACCTTTAGTCCAGTATTCTACAACCCCGTGGCCTTGGCTATGAAATGAGAATTAACCTCAAAATTCACATCACCTATAGAAACCCAACCTTTCCTCCAAGAATTAGTGAATTTCGTCGTAAGACTTTCATTATAGCCTCTAAGGGATTGGAAGAACGAGACCATTCCCATGTTCTCAATCAAACTCTAGAGGTCACCATTTTGTTTTAGAGCTTGGCAGTTAGGTAGCTTAGCTCTTTTTCTTAGACCTCCTATCTTTCTCCTCTGCAAGTTCTTATTCTGAGACTAGCTTGTCTTCATACTTTCCCCCACAATTTTCTTTCTTCCCTTACTATAGCCAGTGCCAAAAACCCAAACCAAACTCAAACCCAAGATAGAATGGAAATTCAAGAAGTTTCTTGTTATGGAAGCCAACCTCACATTTCTCAAAACCCAAAATTCATTATGAATTATACAAGCATTTACACCCATGATTAATTTCTTTCCTTCTCCCTCTATAGAAATATGTGAATAATTGAAAAAGGGCTTTTTGACACATATTGAAATGATAACCTTTATCAAATCCAAATTTTGCATGTGATTTTTAAACATACTCTTTCAAGGGAAATTAATGAGATTATCTTCATTGAGGATCCTCCTATACCTACATGTACATCTTAAGCCATCATTACTTAAAAAGCTTGACAACACCACTTGGTACCCTTTCAACCCACCAACAACTAAATTTTTAGTTACACATTTGATAATAATTTTTAAACTAGGATGACATCTCTAAGAGGTGGTGACATATTTCCATTAGTCCACCATGTCCAACCCCTACACCCCAGTGCCACATTGGCCACACAATTAGTGGTGTTATTCTCTTCCCTATACACATGTCGAACCCAACAGTTAGTAAATTATTTTTTAATTACTTTACATATGTCTATAATATTTTTTATTTCCCATGGGGGAGCAACCTCATCATTTAAAATATCCACAATTAACTTTGAGTCTCCTTCGATGATAATAGTTTTGAAACCCAACTCCTTTAAGAAATTGAAGGCACCAAGAGCAGCCATAGCTTTTTCTTTATTATTAGAGTAGACACCAAGGTTCACTCTAAAAACCATAATACAGCCACCTTTCTAGTTTCTCACCAGGCCTCCAGCTCCAGCCTGACTCGATTTGCCTTTTGAGCAACCATCAAAGCTGCATTTAACCCAATCTCTTAGAGAAGGACTCTAAACAATATCCATCCTATTAAATTGTGTTGTGTTAAATTAGATTATTATATACATTAATTTTAAATTATATCACAAGGGTATCCAGTTTAGCATGACACACTTAATAAAAAATGTAAAATCTAAGTAGACATAAGTGTTTAATTAGATCACATTCATCACATAAAAAATAGGTCATGGAAGAACTTATTAAATAATCTCATCTAATTTTTTTAATAGATGATATTAACATCTAATCTAACAAATACAGAAGCAAATAACACAAAAATTAAAGCATACTCATATATATATATATGTAGACATCAAAAAATTGTCCTCTTATGATATCTTGTCACAACATTGCATCATTTAGACACATTGTATCATGTTTTGCCCTAGGTACCCATGTCATCATCTAATTAGTTAAATAAATCTTATTTATTTGATTAATTTCATCTATTCTCTTCCTATGCATAATTCATCCATGTCTCTAATGTTAATTAAATAATTTATATTATTTAATTAAGGAAATCATAAATCCGACATTAATTAAATAAATCAAATATTTATTTAATTAATAAAATCCTAAAAATATCTTCTCGCTTTCTTTCCAAAACTAAACTCATGTGTATCTAATTTATTTATTTAATTAGATAATTCATTAATTATCCTTCTCGTCTTTTTCAAGATTTATTTCCTTTAAAATAGGAAATGAAATCTTTCTATCTTTTTTTGAAATCTTATCTCATCTCGTTGTATTTCCTCCTTTTTCAAAAATAAAATCCTTATCAATCTTATCAAATCTTATCTTTGTCCACATCGAATATCTATAAATAAAACCTTTCACATAGAATCTTCGTCTAGCATCCTGACTCTGTCAAAATAATTCTTCAATCCATCTCTATCATCCTTCATCATCAAGTCGTTATGCTATAGGAATGAGCATCCAACATTCCTCCATTGTCAACCCTTCAAAATCTCACATTCTCATGTAGGGGGAGAAGAGAAATGGAGATAAATCAAGTTAGCACAGAGATCGGTTTGCATTTGTGCTTCTTATTGTGATTTTTGTGTTGTTTCATACTCTATTGTGCTTGATAGGATCTAATTAGTTTATTGCTTTCAACACATATTAAATCTACTGATTTTTCCCTATCTACATTTGGTGCCCACTGTGGGGCCCTTGCCCCATTTTTAACATCTACTTATAGATTTTCTTATAGGTTTTACATTTTGGAATTTGGCTTTCTGACAAAAATTCTTGTTTTAGTGCATTTGAGGGTTTCCGTAGTGCATACAGGGTTTTTAACGATTCTTCTACAAGTATTTTGGCGCATCTAGGGACTGTTTAGGTGCATCTGATAGTTATTTTAGTGCATATAAGGAACAAATTAGCACATTTATCTTCAATTTTTTTAGAATTTAGAATTTTCTTTTATTAGATTAGCACATTTTAGGGTTAGTTTAGTGCATTTAAGGCTTTCTTTGGTGCATATGGGGATTGTTTTAGCACATATAATGTTGTTTTAGCATATTTGGCAGTTCTTTTAGCTCATGCAATGATTCTTTTAGTGCATATGGGGTTGTTTTAGCTTATTTGGTAGTTATTTTAGCACATACAATGACTGTTTTAGTGCATATGCTGTTGTTTTAACTTTTTTATAGTAAATCTTAAAATGGTCATATTCTTGGTCATTTTTTGGTCTTTTTCAGCACTTTTCTTTTTGGATATGGGGTAGAATTTCATAAGCTATCCAATGGTGTAGGCGTTTATTCACTTTTATAGAGTAAAATTTCTCAAATTCTCATATATTCTTCAGCACATATTACTTTTATTCCAGCACATTGGTAATTTGTTTCTTTTTGTCTTGGTGACTTGTTAGTGAATCATAGGAGCTGGAAAAGCATTGGGATCAATGACAACAACAATTTGGAAAGAAGAAATAACTAGGTGCACTCATTTCATCCTTCATCTCATTAATCTTGTTTGTCACACATTTCAATTTGGGACTTAAAATCAAGTCTTGTTTGATCACATCATTACAGTTGGTTTAAAATGAATCTTGTCTTCAATCACATATCAAAAATTGGGTCTAAAATTAACCATTTTCTTCCTACACATTTGATTTGGGATCTAAAAAGAATGAGTGTTTCATTGCTTTCTTGCACACATTTCCTTTCTAAGGGTCAATTAATAACTGTGAGTATGAATCAAGTGTGTGTGTGATCAAAAACACCTCACTTGGTTTGCTTTTGTCATATATATATGTGTGTGTGTGTGTGTGTGTGTGTGTGTGTGTGTGTGTGTGTGTGTGTGTGCGTGTGCATGTGTGTGTACATAAAAAAATAAATCCTCTTATGATATCTTGTCACAACATTGCATCATTTAGACACCTTGTATCATGTTTTGCCCTAGGTACCCATGTCATCATCTAATTAGTTAAATAAATCTTATTTATTTGATTAATTTCATTTATTCTCTTCCTATGCATAATTCATCCATGTCTCTAATGTTAATTAAATAATTTATATTATTTAATTAAGGAAATCATAAATCCAACATTAATTAAATAAATCAAATATTTATTTAATTAATAAAATCCTAAAAATATCTTCTCGCTTTCTTTCCAAAACTGAACTCATATATATCTAATTAATTTATTTAATTAGATAATTCATTAATTATCCTTCTTGTCTTTTTCAAGATTTATTTCCTTTAAAATAGGAAATGAAATCTTTCATTTTTTTTGAAATCTTATCTCATCTCGTTGTATTTCCTCTTTTTTCAAAAATAAAATCCTTATTAATCTTATCAAATATTATCTTTGTCCACATCAAAAATCTATAAATCAAACCTTTCACAGAGAATCTTCATCTAGCATCCTAACTCTATCAAAATAATTCTTCAATCCATCTCTATCATCCTTGATCGTCAAGTCGTTATGCTGCAAGAATGAGCATCCAACATTCCTCCATTGTCAACCCTTCAAAATCTCACATTCTCATGTAGGTGGAGAAGAGCAATGGAGATAAATCGAGTTAGTGTAGAGATCGGTTTGCATTTGTGCTTCTTATTGTGATTGTTGTATTGTTTCATACTCTATTGTGCTTGATAGGATCTAATTAGTTTATTGCTTTCAACACATATTAAATCTACTAATTTTTCCCTATCTACATTCGGCGCCCATTGTGGGGCCCTTTCCCCATTTTTAACATCTACTTACAAATATTCTAGTAGGTTTTACATTCTAGAATTTGGCTTTCTGACAAAAAATCTTGTTTTAGAGCATCTGAGGGTTTTCGTAGTGCATACAGGGTTTTTAATGATTCTTCTATAGGTATTTTGGTGCATCTGGGGACTGTTTAGGCACATCTGATAGTTATTTTAACACATATAAGGAACAGATTAGTGCATTTATCTTCACTTTTTTTAGAATATAAAATCTACTTTTCCTAGATTAGCGCATTTAAGGGTTAGTTTAGTGCATTTAAGGCTTTCTTTGGCGCATATGGGGATTGTTTTAGTGCATATAACATTGTCTTAGCATATTTGGCAGTTCTTTTAGCTCATTCAATGATTCTTTTAGTGCATATGGGGTTTTTTTAGCTTCTTTGGTAGTTCTTTTAGCGCATACAATGACTATTTTAGCGCATATGCTGTTGTTTTAGCTTTTTTATAGTAAATCTTAAAATGGTCGTATCTTGGTCATTTTTTGGTCTTTTTCAGCACTTTTCTTTTTTGATATGGGGTATAATATTATAAGTTATCCAATGGTGTAGGCATTTATTGACTTTGACAAAGTAAAATTTCTCAAATTCTCATATATTCTTCAGCGCATATTACTTTTGTTGCAGTACATTGGTAATTTGTTTCTTTTTGTCTTGGTGACTTGTTGGTGAATCATAGGAGCTGGAAAAGCATTAGGATCAATGACAACAACAATTTGGAAAGTAGAAATAACTAGGTGCACTCATTTCATCCTTCATCTCATTAATCTTGTTTGTCACACATTTCAATTTTGGATATAAAATCAAATCTTGTTTGATCATATCATTGCAATTGGTTTAAAATGAATCTTGTCTTCAATCATATATTGAAAATTGGGTCTAAAATTAACCATTTTCTTCCTACACATTTTATTTGGGATCTAAAAAGAATGAGTGTTTCATTGCTTTCTTGCACACATTTCCTTTCTAAGGGTCAATTAACAACTGTGTGTGTGATAAAAAACACCTCACTTGGTTTGCTTTTGTCAAACCCTTTCTAGGAGGCCTGCTAGGGGATTTCATCACCCCTGGGGATTACCTCAATAGAAGTGTGAATCAAAAGACATGCTTGTTTGAGAGTTAAAATCTTATCACTCTTGGCTAAGCCCCAAAGAACTTTATACCTTTGGGAAGTGAAGGTGAAGGATGGGTTACCCCTTTCTCCCAACTATGTGGGAGGATTTTTTCTTCCAAATCATTATTTAGTCAACCTTGTGCAAACTAGCTTGAGACCTAATTGGCCATACCCCACTTGACTAGTCATAAGGATTGTTGATGTGTATTCCATGTGTGCTTGTTTAATAATCATCATTACATTCTTCAAATTTAAAAATTCAAACTTGCTTATGTGTCTTGCATGAGTGATGTATGTTTGTACATGTGTGATCATTCATTCAAACATTGCCAAATCAAGCTAAACACCAAACACATAAATACAAGTCACTCTACGTGTTCTTCCAACACATTCATATCCAATTACTTTCATCCTAATCATTCTTCTTAGCCACATCCTATCCATTTCATCCTAATCAATCCAAGTCATCCAATCTAATCATTCCACATCATTGCCATCACCAACCTAGTCCTAGTCACCACTTGTCAAAATGGTCCTAATCATAAACAAGCCCAATCCTAATCATAATCCAAAAGTCATAATCCATGGGGGATATCCCTCTAGTCCAAATCATGAGACAACACCTAAGCCTGAGATCATGATTCAAGGAGTCCCTTTCTCTAGTTCATATAATGAAACAAAACAAAAACCTAAAATCATACTTCGAGGGGCTTCTCCTACTACCTCTAATGATGACATGAACTATGTTGCATACTTTGAGGAACAAATCAATATGCAAGAGATTACAAACATGTGTGACACCATGCCCACATTAAAAAAAAAATACCTAGCATCTCAACTTCAAAACCTCCTTCAAACACTTCACCAAATACCCCAACCCCTTGACCACCAAACCAAACAAAGCCTTCACACACTCTTCCAATATTTTCAACAAATTAAATCACCTCAAATCCAACACCTCCTAGCTCAAGCCAATCAATTCATTGCCACTTGTCAAATCCAACAACCACAACATCATTCCCTATCCATTTATTATCAACCAATGCCACCTCAACCTAATGTGTCATTTTCTTCCATCTCATGCCAATCTAATCCATCCACTTCTTTGTATGTCAATGCCAAATCAACCTATCAAGCCGCATCACAAAAAACACATGTGGCTTTAAGTTCTGCCTTGCAACATGGTCAAACTTCACCATGTTCTAATGCAACCATCGACAAGGGAAATACCAATCTAGCACATGCACCCTATAACTTTATCATACCATCCTCCAATCAAAATAAAAACCCTAAGCCAACACCTTCCACCCCTACACCTCCAAGGGATGTCACCCAAGGGCTACAAGCAAGGAATCAATTGTCTCCATGTCATTCAAAACATATACTTGAACATACAAAATATTCCTCAAATATCATGCCAAGTCCTTCAAGCCAACCATGTCATCCACAACACCTTGAGCCAATTCAAGAGTCTCCCTTCATATGTCCAAGTCGCCCTCTATCATGCTCCTATGTTTTTGACCATCAAGAACATGACAAGTCTCTCGATGAGAAATCCCCTTCCACCTCCATTCAAATAAGTCATGAGGTATGTCAAGAGCACAATCATAAACATGAGAAAACATTACCCCCTCATCCACATAAAGATCAACGCCCTCCCAATGATTCCATTCATAACATACCTAATACTATTCATGATCAATATTCCATCTTTGATAGAGACCCCTTTTATGATCAGGAAGACCATGATGATCCTCTTAGCCAACTTTATTCTTTCCATGGTCAAGAGCTTTCCACCTCACCCATCCATGATGCACAAACATCCACTTCCCATGATGAGATAATTTCCTCCCAAGCACACATAGAAGATCAAAATAATACCTTGTATCTAAGTAAAAACAATGCTAATCAAGATCCTAATGATCCTCCATCACCCACTATTGACCACATTGAAAGTCCTCCATCATATCCACTTGGTCTTTCCACCCTCATTCATGAATGTTCCTCCTTTGAACAGTAACAACCATTATCTTCTCTTGCTTCATTTTCTCCATCCAATAAGGAACTCATGTCTAGTGTTCCACCTACACCTAGTCCCATTATCCATTGTACACTCCAAAACATGAACCACCAAGGTAAAGGTCTAGACCTTCATGAATAAGGTATTTTGGAGCCCATCCATGTCAAAGTCCCTCCATGCTCTTATGGCCTTGGAAATACACCCCAAGGACAAAAAACTAAAGATTTTGGTATTTACTCCATGCATCCTAAGTCCACTTTCCATCATCAAGCCTATCGTATCCCTAAAACATATGTTTCCATCATCCTACAAACGTCAAAAGCATGTGACTATACACTTTCCACCATCAATTTTGCCACCATTGCTTCCAACTCCTAATATTCCACCATCAACTTTGACACCATTGCTTGCAACTCCTAATATACCTCCATCCACTTTACCACCATTACTCCCAACACCTAATATCCCTACCATTCAATCCTTTTATCAATTTATCCATAAACACCATAACATTCCTAATCATGACCAACAAATGCACACATTGTATAAACATGAAGCTTCCACCCATTCCACCATACCCATGGGATTCAAAAGAAATAATTTCAAAGCCTCTACCTATAAAGTCAAAAATTCTAAAGGTCCTAATTCCTTAGCATACAATTGCACAAAGTCAAAGCCAAATAAGCTATATAATCCCATTCCTCCAAAAGAAAGGTCTAAAAACAAAATGGTATGGGTACCTAAGAAAAAAGAAAGCAAGACAAATGAGGCATCTACATCACAAAAATCCCAACCATCTCCTCTCATCCAAAATGTACATTCCATTCAAAATTCTCAAATTACTAAATCCCATAAGCCAAACAAAAGTCATAAAAATACTAAGTCTATGTGGGTACCTAAAACACATCATCCACCACCTCCTAAGAAAACATCTTCATTGCTTCCTACACCCCATCCACATCAAAAGCTTCAATGTTAATCATAGTATGTTCAACGATTGGTCATGGTTCCCTTCCATTTCACAATAGTTCCACATACATCAATCTCCTCATCCTTCACTCATTATCCTACATATCTCTCCCACCACCTTCCTATGATCCATGCTTTTGGCTAAGCCTCCCCATTCATATTTTTCATAAGTCCCATATAATCCCTATCATCTTCCCTACATAATCCACATCATAATCAACTATTTTCCTCCATAATCCACCTCATAATCTTCCATGTACCTAATCCATCTCACACTTATGCAATTCCTTACCAACATCTATGAGCATAATGACATTTGACATGGTCCATGCAATGACATCCATATCTAGTGGGACTACCACCTTTCATGGAACTAGACACTTGAGTCCCTTCTATCCATATTCCCCTCTCCTATCCAAAATTCAAAAAGTCAAAAAAAAAGAAAAGTAAAGTAAAGAGAAATTCCTTCGTCCAACGGTGAAAACTTGGTAAATAGGCACTATGGATAAGTACCATGATGAAAACCTAGCAAATAGGCATCATGTGTAGGTTGATCTTCTATGTCACTTACACTTCGGGGAACAATGTCTTATCTATCCAACCTATCATTTTCATGTCATATCATTTCCATCTTACTTGCCATCTTTAGCCATCATATTGAGTCTATTCATCCATACCTATCATATTGAGTCCATTCATCCACCCTTCTCCTTTTGATCTTGATGAAGACATAGGGGAAAAATGTTGAAACATGTTTTGGGTATTTCCTGACATACCTCATCCTATCTAAACCAATCATATCATTATCCTATTGTCATACATTTTGTCATGAAAAATCCTAAGTCTTGTACCTAGAATGGGGCATGTTATAACTATGCAACATAGTCTTTGGAGATCACATCCTTGCTCTCGTATGATGCATACATCCATACCATCCATCCATCTATCATGAGCCTTTTATCCCTTATCCCATCACCCCCCTTGCACCTAGACTTCGTTTTCCCCTTGTCATTGGTATCTAGCATAAAGGCTACTCAAATTTTCATCAAAAAAAATTCAAAACATTTCAAAAATCCAAAAAAATCAAAACATTTCAATAAATCCAAAAAAATAAAAACATTTCAAAAATCTAAAAAAAATCAAAACATCTCAAAAATCCAAAAAAATCAAATATCCAACAAAATTCCAAGCAATAAAATCAAGCCACACTGCTTCTTCTAATCAATCTAATCATTATCATCAAATCAATTCATTTATTCATCAATCCAATCAAAACAATTCCTCAATTCAATCAATCAATCATCTAATAAAATCACTTCAACTTAAATCATTCCAATCATATCAATTCTTCTATTTGATTCATCACATCCTATCATCTAATCAATCATCATATCATTACAAACTATTTCTTCATATCATCTTCAAATCAATCCAAGCAATAATCCAAATGCAAGTCAATCCTTAATCCATACCAATCAAGTCAATTAATCTTGTCAAATTATCCAATCGCATCCTTTGGTCTTGATCCTAATCTTGTCGTAAACCAAATCAACCAATCAATCAATCAATTATCATCATCCTTTTGTTGCTCTAGGGACATTGTCGCTCCCTAGAATAACAACATTATCATCATCATCAATCAATCCTTCAATCAATGGTTTATAGCTTGACAGGGGAAATTCCTTATTTGTTTTTGTATCATTTGTGCATGCTTGCTTGCTTTCTTGTGTGTGTTATCATTTTATCTTGCATTTGTATCAAATCCATATCATTCCAACAAATATTCATATCTTGTGTATGTTGGAGTATCTTTTTGCACTATCCTTTGCATCTAAGGTCACATCATACCTTTTGTGCATTAGGACTTTAATGCTCTAAGTTTACTTCCTCATATGTCTAGACAAGGTTGTATTACACTGGGGCATGAAACAAATCAACACCTTGGTCCTTTATCTTGATGCATAACATCTAGTACTATATCAAACATCATGGTTGCTCACCTTTGTTATTGCATAACCTATCATTCATCTCCATCCACTTTCTATCTTATCATTTCATTTCAAGAACCTACCTATGTTTGTTCAACCCGCCTATCCTCTCTAGGGGACATCATCATTCCATCATCCTATCTTTCTATCATTATCCATTTTTCCTCTATCCATACCTTAACTTCTTTGAAATGATGTTACTCGACACAAATCTCATCATCTCAAACATCATCTCAAAGAGAGGCAAAATGTAGACATCAAAAAATTGTTCTCTTATGATACCTTGTCACAACATTGCATCATTTAGACACCTTGTATCATGTTTTGCCTACGTACCCGTGTCATCATCTAATTAGTTAAATAAATCATATTTATTTGATTAATTTCATTTATTCTCTTCCTATGCATAATTCATCCATGTCTCTAATGTTAATTGATGCAAGAGCATCTAGTGGTGTAAGGGCAATCTTGCATCACCCAAAAATAGTTAAATTTCAAGTTTCCCAGTTTTTATATGTTTTTACATTTTTGGATACCATTTTTGTCATAATAAAATTCTCAATTTACAATTTTTATTTTCTATTCCTGGGTTGAAAGATATTGTAGTTTTAGTTTCCCAGATTTACACCTGAAAATCTTCCGAGTTAGATTTTAGGCACTTAGAGTTCCCGAATCACCCTGAAACTTGCCAAAATTAGTTTAGTAGATTTCTAGCGTGTTATTGACTTTGAGACCTTTCCAACAGTTCAAATAGTTTGTGAATCAGAGTCCTGGATCAAAAGTTATGGCCCCGGGAAGTTGGCACACTTTCTAGAAGATACAATTGCAAATGTTCTTTTGAAATTTGAACTTCAAGTTGTAATTTTCGGTACCAAACTACCTAAACTCAAACTTGAATGTTGTTTTGGCTCCAAACTAATGAGGACCTCTATTTATGGGCGGGTTTCTAATTTTTGGGTAGCTTTTTGGGGACAAGCTCGCATATTGCGAAAGGGTTATTCTGTAGCTTTCTGTAACTTGCATGTGTTGTAGAACTTGGGGATTTGAGATCCTCTGCATGTAAGAAGCTCCATTTTTTGAATAATAAAATTATTCTCTTGTTTTTGGGTTATTTTCTATGTCTCAGGCTGGGCCCTCATCAAGTGGTATCAGAGCGAGGTTTTCTTGAGCATGTGGATAGATCATCAATCATGAGGCAGTTTGCACCAGGACTGTGGTTGTGGGTCAAGGTCAAGAAATATTCCTCCAAGAGTGACGCTTGGTAGGTGTGGTGGTGCCAAAGGTGGTCGAGGTAGCAGAAATGCTAGTGGAAGAGATGCACTAGCAGCCCTCCAAAGATAGATTGATGCATTACAAGAGCAATTGAGAAGAGGGTTAAACCCAAGGGAGGAAAGTGAGGATGAAGGAGAGGAAGAAGGTTCAAATGTAGAAGAGGAAGAAGAAGAAATTGATCAAGACCAAATGCGGCTAATAAGGGCCATTTTGAAGATCGGGAAAAGACCTAAAGCAGAAGTCTAAACCCAAAAGAGTTGATCGACTGGATCAATGAGCTAGAAGAATATTTTGAGTATGAGGAAATAGAGGACCCAGATCGGGTTAAGTTTTCAAAAATGAAGCTGAAGGGCCATGCCAATATTTGGTGGAAAGAGGTCCAGTTGGAAAGAAATTGAAGAGGAAAAGGAAAGATCACCAGATGGGATCGCATGGTAGAGAAACTGAAGAAGTAGTTCATACTAGTGGACTATGAGTTGGATCTGTTAAAGAAATTGCAAGGGTTGAAGCAAGGAAGCAGATCTGTGAAACAATCTACTAAATATTTTCACAAGATAATCATCAGAATGGGTCACACAGAGGCTAATAAGGAGAAGGTAGCCCGATATCTTAATGGGTTATGATTGAGCATTCAGGAGGATTTAAGCCTAGTCAGAATGACCACCATTGAGGATGTGTATCAATTTGCTTTGAAAGTGGGAGAGAAGTTGAACAGAAGATTTGATAGCAAGCAAAAAGGATGAGAAGGTCAAAGTGGAAAGGGAAATGGAAGACCTTCAGGAAGCCAAAATGATGATGAAAAGAAAAGTGAAGATGTGGGTACTAGCCGAAGCCAAAGGAATGACAAATTCTACCACCCTCATGATCAAAATAGTGGTGATCAAAGAGGTAGAGGACGAGGGAGATATGGACAAGGATCTAGAAGAAGTGGTTTCAAAGGAACATGTTTCACATGTGGTGAAGAAGGGTATCAAGCCTATGAATGCCCACAACACCAAGGAAGGGTAGAGAAAAGTCCAAAAGGTCATGGAAGGGTTGCACATGCAGATGAGGAGGCCCAATCTAAACATTGAGATGATGTTGAAAGGGGAGAAGCCCTAGTGATTAGGAGAGCCCTGGTGACTGAGGAAAAGGAACCAGAATAGAGGAATAATCTATTTTGCACAAGGTGCAAGTGTGAAGGAAAATGTTGTAATTTCATCATTGACTGCGAGAGCACCAATAATCTGGTGTTCAAGGAGATGGTCACAAAGTTGAAGATGAAGAAGGAAAGGAACCCACATCCATATCAGATTTCCTAGTTGTAGAAAGACCACAAAGTTTTTGTCAATGAGCAGTTCCTATTAAAATTCAAGATCGGGAGCTACCATGATGAGGTACTCTGTGATATCATCCCCATGGATGCATGTCACATGTTGTTGGGGAGGCCATGGCAGTTCGATAGGTGAGCTATACATGATGGCCATGCGAACACTTATTCCTTGAAAAAGGATGGGGTTCGTCACAAGTTGAAACCCTTGAAGGAGACCAAAGAAAAGGTATGCAGTAGTGCTACAATTTTTTATGTAGATGGAAGAAATTTTTTAGAAGGTATGAAGCATGAGTGTGTGTGTTATGCATTGATTCCTAGAGTGAGTAAGGAGGATAGTGAGAAGGTTCTAGAAGAAGTTTTTGGGATGTTGGATGAGTTTTAGGATATTGTTTCTAATAATGTACCTGAGGGTTTACCACCAATAAGGAAGATCAATCATTAGATTGACTTGATTCCTAGAGCTAGTTTGCCAAATAAGGTAGCTCATAGAATGACTCTGGCAGAAAATGAGGAGTTGAATAGACAAGTTCAAGAGTTGTTGATAAAGGGTTTAATACGGGAGAGTTTGAGTCCTTGTGCAGTACATGCAGTACTAGCACCAAACAAGGATGGGGAGTGGAGGATGTGTATAGATTCCCGAGCCATAAACAAGATAAAAATCAAGTACAAATTTCCCCTACCAAGGATGGATAACCTGATGGACTATTTGAGTGGAGCTTAGTACTTCACAAAGAATGATCTGAAGAGTGGATATCACTAGATCTGGTTTCAAGAGGGAGATGAATGGAAGACTGCCTTCAAAAACAAAGAGGGTTTGTACGAGTGGTTAGTCATTCCTTTTGGGCTAACCAATGCACTGAGCACATTCATGCGGCTCATGAATGAGGTACTAAAAGAATTTCTGGGAAGTTTTGTTATTGTGTATTTAGATGATGTTTTTATTTTCTGTAAGATGTTGGATGAGCATCTAATGCATATTCAGAGAGCCTTTGAGAAGTTAAGAGAAGAGAAACTGTTGATTAATTTGAAGAAGTGTAGTTTTTTGAAGAGGGAGTTAGTGTACTTGAGGTTTTTTGTCTCAGCAGAAGGTCTCAAGATGGACCCAGAGAAGGTGAAGGCTATTATGGAATGGCCTACCCCAAGAACTACTACTGAGGCAAGATCTTTCCATGGTTTGGCTAGTTTTTATAGAAATTTTATTAGAAAGTTCAGTAGTATTTGTGGACCCTTGACTGAAACAATGAGAGGGGATAGAAAAGAATTCAAGTGGAGTAGTGGAGGGGCAAAAATTTTTGAACTGTTGAAGCAGAAGGTGACAGAGCAACCTGTTCTAGCCCTCCCAAATTTCAACAAGGTGTTTTGGGTGGATTGTGATGCTAGTGGTTGTGCCATTGGAGCAGTGTTGAGCCAAGAAGGTAAGCCCATTGCCTATTTCAGTGAAAAATTAAATGATGCCAAAAGAAAGTATTATGTATATGATCAAGAATTTTATGCAATAGTTCAAACATTAAAGAAATGGAGACATTATTTGTTGTCAAAGGAATTTGTTCTATATACTGATCATCAGGCCTTGCAGTACCTAAATAGTCAAGGAAAATTAAATCAGAGGCATATGAAATGGGTAGAGTTTTTGCAGAGTTATACCTTTGTTTTGAAACATAGGAGTGGGAAGACAAATAGGGTTGTAGATGCCTTAAGTAGGAGGCATACATTGATGACAAAGTTATATATTGAAGTGGTTGGGTTCAATGAACTCAATACACTATATGTAGAAGATACTAATTTTGCAGAGGCTTGGAAAGCTTGCAAGGAATCTGTTACAGTGGATAAGGCAAGGTGGTTGGATTTCATAATTTAGGATAGCATGTTATTTAAGGGAAGTCAATTGTGTATCCTGAGGAGTTCCATGAGGGAGAACTTAATAAAGGAGAAGCATAGTGGAGGAATGGCAGGACATTTTGGTCAAGATAAGACCATTGCCATTATCAGTGAGCATTATTATTGGCCTTAGTTGTTACAGGATGTGAAGAAGTTTGTACAAAGATGCAGGGTATGCCAGATGGCTAAAGGAGTGAGCTAGAATATATGCCTATATCAGCCCTTACCTGTACCAGAGAAGCCATGGGAGGATATAAGTATGGACTTTGTTCTGGGTTTGCCAAGGACACAATGAGGGAATGATTTAGTCTTTGTGGTGGTTGATAGGTTTTTGAAGATGGCACATTTCATTCCATGTCAGAAGACCCATGATGTAGTCCACATTACTGACTTGTTCAAAGAGGTGATGAGGCTACATGGTCTGTCAAAGAGTATTGTTTCAGATTGTGACACCAAATTTGTGGGGTACTTTTGGAGGACCTTGTGGAAGAAGCCCAAGATAGAGTTGAAGTTCAGTTTTGCACACCATCCACAAACAGATGGGCAGATAGAGGTTGTTAGTTTGGGTAACCTACTAAGATGTTTGGTAGGAGACAAACCCAAGGGATGGGACTTGATCTTACCCTAAGCAGAATTTTCTTACAACAATTCTATCAACAGAAGCACTGGTAGATCAACGCTCCAGATTGTGTATGGAGGTAGCCCTAGGACAACTCCAAAATTGAGGAAGATGGACCAAGAGAAGAAAATAACTGCTGAAGTTGAAGATTTTTTAAAGCACATCAAGAATATACATGAGAAGGTATGAGAACACATTAATAAGATGAATATGCAATATAAGACTAAGGCAGATCAGAAAAGGAGGAATAAGAAGTTTTAGATTGGTAATGAAGTAATGGTCCACTTGAGGAAAGAAAGGTTTCCCGTGGGAACCTATAACAAATTGAAGATGAAGAAATTTGGTCTCTGTGAGATTTTGAAGAAGCATGATTCAGGGAATGCAAATGAGGTAGAGTTGCCTAATGGAATCAACATTTCCCCTGTGTTCAACATTTTAGATTTGACAGAGTATTATGAAGGTGGAAAGGAGGAAGCACCAATAATAGGGTAGTATGACATTCCAACACCTACTTCAGAAAGGGAGGAGATTGAAGCAATCTTGGATAGTTATGTGGGAGGGAGTGCCAAAAATAGGCAGTATGAAGAATATTTGGTGAAATGGAGAGGAAGGCCTAGGGAAGATTCATCCTGGCTATCTAAGGCAGTGGTTGATTGGTTGGATTTTCCTCAACCATCTGAGATGTGCTGGGGTCACTTCTGAAATTACCTTAGGTGTCTGATGTAGGAGCATCCAGTGGTGTAAGGGCAATCTTGCATCACCCAAAAATAGTTAAATTTCAAGTTTCTCAATTTTTAGATGTTTTTACATTTTTGGATACCCTTTTTGTCATAATGAAATTCCTAATTTACAGTTTTTATTTTCTATTCCTGGGTTGAAAGATATTGCAGTTTTAGTTGCACATATTTGCACCTGAAAATCTTCTGAGTTAGATTTGAGGCACTTAGAGTTCCTGGATCACTCTAAAACTTTCCAAAATTAGTGTAGCAAATTTTTAGCGTGTTATTGACTTCAATACCTTTCTAACGGTTCAAACGGTTCACAAATTGGAGTCCTGGATCAAAAGTTATGGCCCCAGGAAGTTGGCGCACTTTCTAGAAAATACAATTGCAAATGTTCTTTTGAAATTTGAACTTCAAGTTGTAATTTTCTGTGCCAAACCACCTAAAATCAAATTTGAATGTTGTTTTGGCTCCAAACTAATGAGGAGCTCTATTTATGGGTGGGTTTCTAATTTTTGGGTAGCTTATTGGGGACAAGCTCGCATATTGCAAAAGAGTTATTCTGTAGCTATCTATAACTTGCATGTGTTGTAGAACTTGAGGATTTGAGATCTTCTACATGTAAGATGCACCATTTTCTGAATAATAAAATTATTCTCTTATTTTTGGGTTATTTTCTATGTCTCGGATTGTGCCCTCATCATTAATTAAATAATTTATATTATTTAATTAATGAAATCATAAATCCAACATTAATTAAATAAATAAAATATTTATTTAATTAATAAAATCCTAAAAATATCTTCTTGCTTTCTTTCCAAAACTAAACTCATGTGTATGTAATTAATTTATTTAATTAGATAATTCATCAATTATCCTTCTCGTCTTTTTCAAGATTTATTTCCTTTAAAATAGGAAATGAAATCTTTCTATCTTTTTTTTGAAATCTTATCTCATCTCGTTGTATTTCCTCTTTTGTCAAAAATCAAATCCTTATCAATCTTATCAAATCTTATCTCTGTCACATTGAAAATCTATAAATCAAACATTTCACATAGAATCTTCATCTAGCATCCTAACTCTGTCAAAATAATTCTTTAATCCATCTCTATCATCCTTCATCATCAAGTTGTTATGCTATAGGAATGAGCATCCAACATTCCTCCATTGTCAACCCTTCAAAATCTCGCATTCTCATGTAGGTGGAGAAGAGCAATGGAGATAAATTGAGTTTGCACTTAGATCAGTTTGCATTTGTACTTCTTATTGTGATTTTTGTGTTGTTTTGTACTCTATTGTGCTTGATAGGATCTAATTAGTTTATTGTTTTCAACACATATTAAATCTATTGATTTTTCCCCATATATATATGTATATATATACCCCATCACATTCACATACATCATAAATCACCAAGATATCAAAAAATGATGTATCACAATAAATTATATCATCATAGTCTAAGTAGTTCTATGGCTACTAGACTCCTCGGGGGCTAGTGGTGGTTCTTGGACCATGAGCCAATAGATCAAGAATAGCTCCTAGAGATAATCCAATCCCATAGACCTTGTAGTTTTCCTAGTATTGTGGCCTCACGTATGAGTGTTGTACTGCACTCCTACTCGAATTAGTCTCTCTTTACCCACACCTTGCTAAGTTACTCCCACATGGAAGCATGTGTCTCACTCTTAGTAGGAACTTGAGTGGCTCTTAGCTCCTTGTATGTGGCTTGCACCTCATCATAAGCTCTCATCACATCTTGATAGGTTGTCCTCCATCATTGACAAGGGCTCAACAAATTCTACATGGTGTATTGTGCTTGACAATGGCCTTTGCTTGGCCCATGTCAGCTGATGTGGGGGGATGTTTAGAACCATATCCACAATTACTCAATTGAAGAAGTCAAGCTAGTATTGCATGCCAATTACAACAAAGAAAACATAAAATGCATCAAAATGAGGCATAATATATATAAATATAATAAAACTAATAACACAAATCAAAATAAAATAGCATATCACATAACCTAGATCACTAGCTTGCTAATCAAGATCTCAGAAGGTCACTATGATGTTCACATTAGGACTCCCTTGAGAGGTTGGTGGCATGGTGGGAGCTATGTGGCTACTCTCCCCATGCTCATAGGTTTGTGGTCTCTTGAGAGTAGTAGAATGTGCTTGCAAGATGCAAGGATGAGATATCAATATCTCCTTGGGGGCATCTCTCACTACTGACTACTAATCCTCCTCCTCCTCCTCCACATCAACATCATCATCATTGCTATCTCCATCAACATTATCATCCTCCCTCTTAGCTTGATCCTCTCAATACTGTGGCCTAGAATCACCTATGGGATGACCAACAAGGAAGACAAGATTGAGACATGTAGTCCTTCACCATCTATTGCATCTAGCTATAGTGCCAACATTATCCTCATCATATATCAGATGTACATCTCACTCATCCTCTGATTCACTCAAGGAAATTGATATGATGGTGGGATGATCGATGTCTTGTGGCCTA
The DNA here is from genome assembly GCA_007258455.2 of Sequoia sempervirens. NCBI lineage: Eukaryota > Viridiplantae > Streptophyta > Pinopsida > Cupressales > Cupressaceae > Sequoia > Sequoia sempervirens. Next base: position 423,002,528 of record VDFB02193867.1, read on the forward strand.
GCGCTACTACATGTGGATATTAGGCAAGTAGGTTGTAGGATAGGTGTTGTCTAAGGTTGGTTGAATTATCTCATCGTACGATAATAATAAAATGACATAATGATGTAGTCATACTACCTAATGAACCATTTGTCTTGTTGCATCTTAGCTATTTTTTGTGCTAGGTTTGGCCACTCTTAAAGGGTCATGTACAGCCTCCAAATAATAACATCATCCCCTAGTCGATCAAAGGTGACTCTCTAGTGTAACAGGTCTTTGCATTATCAGGTCTTCCTAAGGGTAGAGAAAAACACTCATGGGTAGGTATATGGCATTTTCAGATGGTATCCAATTAGTCTTGTATAGGAAATTTTCTCAAGTTCCCACACCTAAAGAAGTGTACAAAGTATAATTTTGTGGGCCTCATGATAAATGAAGCGCCTAAGATCATCACAAAGGTTTGCTAGCATATTGAATCCCAAATAAAATATCACCTAATCATCGTCCATCACTTATATAGTGTGAACTAGGCCCCCATAAAGGTGTGTGCCTTATCCATCGGGTGCTAGGGATAGTGCAGTGCTAAAAATCATGATTCATCAAATCAATGGTGCATTAGTGCTCAAATGTAGAAGCCATTTAAGTTGAATGCAACTCCTAGGATCACACCCTATGCGATGGTCAGCGATGTATAACTAATCTCTCCTAACCTCTTGAGGGGTCCAAAATTCATCATGATATACAAGTTTGCCCCATACTAGTAGTTTGAATATATGGTGTGTAAGGAAGCTAAGGCAATGGAATGACTTCCTACACTAATCTTGAGAGGAGAATAATGCAAAACTTTACATATATTTATAATAGTTACAAAAACTTAAACAAAAATATCATGCATACCACAAAATAGTAATTTACATGGGAAAACCCTTTCAAGAGAAAAACCCCACACTCCAAAAGCTACCCAATATATTATATTCAGAAATCACAAATATTACAATATACTTGCAGAGAAAGCTTCTCATGGGAGTATCACCACCAGAGATCTAAAGACAACACAACTTCTATCAAACTCTCAAAATAAATCACAATACGTAACCATAATACAATACCCTCATAAAATAGGGTTAGCTTCTAGGGCAAGACAAGCCAATAAAATATCTACCATCAGATCTAAAACCTAATAATGAATGGTCTAGATTTACAATATATCATTAATTAATGTATGTCAGTCATTTAGGAGTTTTTTTTAACAAAAAATTGTTAACATTAAAACACATCCCACTCCTCTCCTCCACCCCATGATCCCATTATATATTACACTTATCAGTGTAACTAGGAAATATATATATATCTATAAGTATATATATAAATATATATATGTATATTTATATATTAAATACATCTTATCAACAATAAACCTTATATAATTGCAAGGTTGAGACACATTTTCCCAAAAAATCTCCCACTCATCAAACACGTTGCAAGAGAAATGGGAGGGAGTAAACATCATCTCTTAATTGATAGGTGTCAAAAGGCACATAGCCTTTGAACACCATCGAACTTCTCTATGCTCATAGGCTTAGTTAGAAAATCAACAACATTCATCAAGGTCTCTACCTTAACCAACTTCACCCTGCCATCTTTGACCATATCTCTAACAAAATGATATTGTACATCAATGTGCTTGGTCATAGATGGAAATTTTGGGTACTTAGCTAGATAGATCACACTCTGACTATCACTGCACCTTGTTTTATTCCAATATTTGAACATAGTCTTTTAGGCCAAATTGATTCTTTGTAAGCATAATTAGATTCCATATACTCATCTTCAGTAGTTTACAAATCAACCATAGCCCATTACTTACTCATCCAACTAGTTGCACCACCAAATAAATTAAACACATACACATTGGTGGATCATTTTCTATCAATATCACCTACCGAGTCTGAATCCACATAACCATGAATATCAAGGTAAATATCATCTTTAGTCAAATTACTATGATAACACGAGGAGTACTCTGAGGTATCACGTGAATATCTAAAGACTCTTTTAACTACATCCTAATGAACTCTACTAGGATTAGACATATCTAGAAAGAACTCCCACTGCTTGGGCAATGTTTGTTCTAGTACAAACCATAATATGCATCAAAATTCCAACTGCACTCTAGTAAGACACTCTGCTCATCTCTTCCATCTCTAGTGGGGATGGACAATCTAAAATAGATACATTTGTCCCAATTGAAAAGGGAACACACAATGGTCTAGAATCTTGCATGTTAAACCTTTGTAAATTTGAATTGACATACTTACTTTAGCAAAGCTCTAGTTTTTTCTTCTCTCTATCCCTTCTAATTTCCATCCCAAGAATGTGCCTAGTTGCACTAGGATCTTTCATTTCAAATTTAGCAGCAAGTTGATATTTTAGTTCTAAAATCATACATTTCTCTTTGCCAATAAATAACATATCATCAACATATAATGCAATAAATAGGAAACAATAACCATCAATTTTATAATAAACACAATGATCTTATTTAGAATGCTCAAATCCCAAACTCAACACACATGTATCAAATTTCTGGTTATGTTGGTTGTTTTCACAACTAACCAGCAGGTCTGAGCAAGCACCTATGAGCTTGCCACACTCAATGCTTGTATGCTTGCTAAATAGGTGGCCAACTAATGAGATGCAATACCTAGTTGTTGCATTCTCCTTCACTTTGGGCTCTGCAAGACCCAAGAGGATGTTCCTTAAGAACACTTTGAGATTTCTTGTAAGTAATCAGTGCATACTCTTACAAGACTTTAAATAAAACTAAGTAGATGCATTCTCAGCCATGGTTAAAATGCACACACTTATCCAAGAGATGGAAAACTGTTGGATAAGCAAGGAAAGTTAACAGAGAATAGGATTAAACACAAATATCATTCATGAAACACGGAAAATTAACTTGAATGAATGTTCTTAAGCAAGTTAAATGAAACCCTAAAGACAAATAGCATATATTAGATTAGTTCCATTATTCTTGGGCTAGGAGTCAAAAAATCTGCAAGCAGAAGGAATGATTACTTGGACAACAAAGCCTTTGCAAGATTAACCTTATTAATCCTACAACTAGTGATTAGACTCTTGAGACTACTTATCAAATCCTTTGATCATGCACAGAGACCTCTGAAATAATAAAAAGAAATTTAACATGCTCCTTGAACATGAGCTACTATCAAGACAGACAATGTGACAAAGTATTACACGAGTTCATAAAATGATCCTTAATCAATTTCATTAACAATCTCTATGCACAATACAAAGGAGAGACTGAAATATCTGAACAAATACATTCATATTCTTGTATGTACAAGACCTTACAATTTACAAGCTGAAAACCCTAGACCTTGAATTCTGATAAAAATCTGATTCTATGACTGATGCTCTTTCCTTAGTTCTGATTTCAATACTCTAGCCGGAGACCTCTGTAAAAATGAATCCAAACTTCTTTATACCCATCTAGGAAAAAACCATCCAGCTTAGGGCCACATTAGCGCCATGTCAAACCCTAATCACCATGTTGTTCAACTACTTCTCTGGCCTCATAAATGCCACTGGTCGGGTTGCTATAGGAAAGACATTCCCGCACAAAAGAAGCCAGGCAATCAATGTCAAATCTACCGTTGAATCTGGGTGCTCGTACTCGATCCATGCCATCCTTGTCTCAAAGTCATTGCCATGAATGCTAGTTAAGTGAATCCAGTGACCCTCTCATCTACCACCATGAAAGCTCCAAGTCTTTGCGTGCGAACATATCAAAAACCCTGAAACACGTGAAATTGAATCTGGGCTATCAATCGATAGTGATTGGATGGCTATCTTTTAAATAACATTAGCCATTGAAGTAGGCTACCACCATCGGCAAGAGGCCAGCGGGTCGAGAATACCTCACCCTGAAGACAATAACTCCCATTGAAAGGAAAGCCTTTGAAAGAAACCCCCTACATGATGTCGTTGTGTCCTTACGTTTCCTTCACCGATGCAACCTTTTCCCTTGTGAATGTTGCTAAAGCTCGAGGTCATCGGTGAGATGTCATATAGATCATGGAATTATACCGAAAACCCACCTCATTCTTTATATGTCACCGAGACTTATGACCTTCCATACCAATGCCCCTGCATTCACTCATTGTCTCTATAGCTTTTTGCTCTCGGGGAGACCCTTTGTAGATATCACATTGCTTTGCTGAAAACTTTGAGCCATAATGTAACACCAAGACACTGCCATCCCTACACCAAAAAAGCTCTCATGTTGTTATAAAATTCAACCTTTGGCGAGACGTTATGTAGAGAACTCCTTGCTTCACTAAAAATCATCTGAGGTCATTCACATTCACCAAGACAAAATGGCTCTCTCACCGACAGAGTCCACCTAACATCATAACATGAAATCCTTGATGAGAAGCTATGTAGAGTGAAAAGTTATGCTAAAACAACTGAGCATGTTAGGTTACCGAGAGAAGAGAGAACTCCTACTGAGTGCCACTTTAAGTCATGTCAGCAAGAGCTGACCCCTTTGCCAAGACCTCCTGCCACAATACAAAACATACGCCGATAGAATACAAAATGCACCTATCGCCAAGACATCAAAAACTCGCAAAGAGGCTAGCCCAACAACCAAAAGACATGTCGATAAAGGTTTGCACCATCACCACAACAAGAGGAATGTCTCGCTGACAACCTACCACAAAGAATAGTGGAACATACATAGGTTGAGGAGACAATTGGGTACCTATGCCGACATGAACCAGAATGAAAAATATGCATGATACAATGGATTCAAATGGATCACACGATAGAATATGAGCAAGGAAATATGAGGAAGGGATAATATGCCAATGACAAGGGCTCAATTTGAACACTCATGGATGCAATTGAATATGAAAATTTGCAAAATTTTATAGTTCTAACAAAACCAGAGGGAGAAACACCCATGAGAAGTGAATTCAAACACACTGAGCTCAACCCTTGTGGGAGCCCACTTGTCCCAGATGCCAAAATGAGAAACACCCCATAGCTAAATTTTTATCATGAAAAACTAGAGTACATAACTAGACAATGAGAAAACCAGAAATGGCACTAACTTAGGCTCCAGTTGGGGGATGTATGCCCCTAGTGGGCATAGAAAGAATTCAAATCACTGGGAGAGCAGACTAGAAAAGAAAGGACCAAAACCAACAAGGAACTGATCCAGATAGAACCAGTAAACAAGAAAACAAAACAAAAAGCAAACCCTAAGCTACTATTCATGGAAAAGAGATACCTCAAGAGAAGTACAACTTCAAGAACTATCCATGAGCTGGCAGTTCAAGAATCTCACTTGTCAGAGCCCGAAGAACATATGAATCTTCTCCCCATTTATCGCTGATCACAAACGGGCCTAACCAAATGGCATCAAACTTCCCATGCTTCCCTTTATCTTCTAATCTGGCATTTCACAATCAGACTAAATCTCCCTTCTCAAAGTTCCTTGCTGACATCCTTTTATCATATAGGTTCTTTACGTACATTTGCAACTTGGGATTTCTACTTTGAGCATCCCTTCTAGTCTCATCCAACTCTATGAGAGCATCCATTCTCAATTGCATCTAATTGTCAACTTCATTGTCATATACCTGGATAAACTTGTACATCTCTATCAGGTTGTTTTGGGACAACCTTGCATTTATGCCATGGACCAAGTCAAATGGGGCACAACCAATTGCCTTCTTCACACTCACCCTGTCCACCTAGATAGCCAATTTCAACTTAGAATCCTAGGCTCTCTTATTCTGATCCAAGATTCTCTTGATGATCTTCATTAAGCTCTTGTTGCTTGACTCAACTTGTCCATTTCCTAGTGGGTGATATGGTGATGAATAAGAAATTTGGATACCATATTTTTCACAAAACTCAGTATATTCTTCAGACTTGAAACACATAGCATTGTCTGATACAATTATTTTTGGGCATCCAAACCTTGTCAGTATATTGTTTATCAAGAAATCAATCACCGCCTTGCTAGTTTCTTTCTTTGTTGGGATTGCTTCCACCCACTTAGTAAAATAATCATATCCAGGAGTGGCCTTTGCTAGATTTGCATGCTATTTCCCCTATAAAATCAATGCCCCAAATCTGAAATGGGGATTGCACAGTAACCAGTCTGAGGGGAAGGTTACCAGAAAATTTTAACTTACCAGAAAAATGCTGACAAGCATCACATGTCTTCACAAACTGATGTGCATCTTTAAATATAGTAGGCCACCAAAAACTAGCCCTCATCACCTTGTGTGTAGTTGTCTTGGCCATGTAATGTTTTCCATAGACACCACCATGCATCTCCCTTAGAAGTTCTAATGCCTGATTCTGATCAACGCATTTCAGTATGACTCCCTCTCTACTTCTCCACCACAAATTTCCTTGTATGATAACATATCTAATAGCATGTAACTTCAATGTCCTTTTCTGATTTTCGTTCAGGTCATCAGGGCACTTCATCCTCTATAGATAATAGATCACATTCTTATACCACTTACAATGTTCCATATCACATATATTCGATATGTTTTCCTCTTCCAATGAGTTTATTTGATTTTCTTCCAAATTGGTCCAGGCCATAAGCTTGGCCAATCCTTGTCCCCTCACCAACTTAGTGATTTGGACCTCAATGTTAAACTCTTGAATTCTATTAATCCATCTGCATCTCCTTCCTGACACTTCCTGTTGTGTGAAAATGTCTTTGACAACTGCACTAGGCACATACACAATTATGACAACTCCCATTAAGTAAGGCCTGAAAGCTTTGACATCCTTGACTAGTGCATATGCCTATTTCTTATTTATGTCATATTTCAAATCTGCAGCTTGTAAAGACCTACTGAAGAAGGCTATGGGCTGCTCAAAACCATTATCATTCTTTTGTAAGAACACCCTTGCTATAGTGTGAAAAGAGGCAAACATGAACAACTGGAAAGGCTTTGAATAGTCGAGTGTCTTCAACACATGAGCATCTTTTATTGCTTCTTTAATGGCTTGAAAATCCATTAAGGGCTCTTCTGACTAGACTATCCTCTCATTCTTCTTCAACATTTTAGAGATAGGTCTGCTGATTTCTACAAAGTTAGTGATAAACCTTCTCAAGAAGTTTATTTGACCAAAGAAAGATTATACTCCCTTAACATTCTTTGGTGGTTGGATCTTATCAATGGTTGCTATCCTTTCTAGATCAATTTTGATGCCATCTTTTGAGACAATGTGCCCTAGTAACTTGCCCTCCTTAACCCCAAAGGCACATTTCTTGGGATTAAGGGAAATACCATATTCCAATGCTCTAACAAAGATTTTCTCTAAGTGAGAGCAATGGTCCTCTTCTTTCTTGCTGTGAGCAGTCAAATCATCTTGGTAAATAGCAAGGAATAGGTCTAAAAACTCAGCAAAGGCCACATCCATAGCTCTTTGAAAAGTGGCACCAGCATTAATTAGGCCAAAAGGAATTCTCACATAGACATAAGTTCCCTAGGGTGTGGTGAACGTTGTCTTGTACTACTCAAATTCTTTCACCATGACTTGGTTGTAACTAGAGAACCCATCCATCATGGACATCAATTTATACCCAGTCACTTTCTACAGCATAGCCTCCATGTTTGGGAGTGGATAGTTGTCTTTCAATGATGCAACATTTAAATTTCTAAAATCCACACATAGCATGAGATCACCATTCTTCTTTCTGATAGGGACTAAATTGGACACTGTAGAAACCCTAGTTTCCCCTATTTTCTGAATCTGACTTTTTTTTTGTTTGTTTTGATGTATTTTGGTTTTTTTGTGATTTTTGAGCATAAATGCAATAATGCGATTTTACAAGAAATTGAAAATAAATTCTATAAAAATTATTCAACTTTGGAAACAATAGTATCTAATGTAAATAGAAATGCTAGTCTATTTATTTGTCTTCTGGAATGATTACAAATAGGATCCACTATCATGCAAATAAAAAGGCAATATTTTATTTGATGAAAAAACCTAATTTTCTATAATAAATGATCCTCTTGTAATGGTACGGCTGAGATGAATGAGCCCTTTCTCTTGCACTAGAAGGAAGAATCAACTGCTAGTGATATATGCGCCTCTAACTGTGAAGTTTGTCTGCCAAGAATGAAGGCGATTTGCTTTGAGAAAAAATTATGCCTCTCTCACAAATGGTATGGCTTGGTACAGAAATGTACAGCCTGGTACACAACAACAATCAATAAATAAAAGGTACAACTCCTCTAGAATCTCTAGATCTGAAGAAATAGATGCCTCAACTGTATAAACCCTGCTGGATAAATTTCACATTGAAACCCTGAAGATATAAACCTTTGTGAAGCTCTTTAACTTCTTCTGAATGAAGAAATCTCTTGCCTGGCAATAAATTAGAAGATATTTCACAACCTCTGAATTGCTTTCACTAGAGATGGCTCGTTCCCCAATGCTCTGAGACTGAAACCCTTGGCTTCCATGCTCTAGATGAAACTTGATCAATTTTCAATAACTCAATAACATAATGGCTCGATTTTCAATGAAAATGCCTTATACTCTTGAAAAGTGCAAATTCCTTAAAAATAAGGATCATTAAAAGAATTCCACTTATTATTTTAATTCTTTCAATAGTCTCTGATCAAATTTTTAATTATAAATATAATTAAAAATTTGCCCCTTCCATGATGGGCGACCCCTTCACTTAAGTTATAATATTAAAATATTATAACTTTATATCATATGCTCAATTAAATTAATATTTAATTAATGAATCAAATATTAATAACTCCCTCAAGAAATGTCTGATGCACGAACCATTTGAAGCTGGCAAACCAGGGAGTGATTCTACACATGATCAATCCATACTGCTAAAAATAGCATGGGTCCCTCGCTGAGTGCCAAATATTGCTAAAAATAGAAACTTAGGCTAAAAGTGTCTGAATGAGCCCGAACGAAAGCCAATTGATAAAATACTGACAACTGAAGCCAAAGCAAGCTCCATCAAGACCCTCTATCCATCCCATCAGCCTACGAGGGTCGCATAATAGGCTAATCCTGTGCTCTAGGTGATGTCAACTAGAAGGGGACATGATAGTCTGCCCCTCCTGAAATTGCTTATCCTTAAGCAATCTCAACTCTGGATGCTATAGAATATCCTCACTCTCCCATGTAGCATCCTCAACAGAAAAATCTCTCCATTTCACTAAATATTCCCTGATAGTCCTTCTACGAAACTATCTCTCTTTGTACTCTAGGATAGACTCAGGTACTAAAATCAACTTTCCCTCATCATCTAAGGGAGGTAAAACTACAGAAGGTACCACATGGTGTCCCAACACCTTCTTGAGATATGATACATGAAAGAAATTGTGTACCTTACTCTCTACCGGAAGCTCAAGCTCATAAGCCACCTCTCCAACTCACCTCAGGATCCTGAAAGGATCATAATACCGTGGCTTAAGCTTCTCTGACCCACTCTTCCTAAGAGTGGACTAACGATAGGGTTGTAGCATAAGATAAACCATGTCACCCACCTCAAAATGCCTCTCTGTTCTCTTCTGATCTGTGTACTACTTTTGCTGATTTTGTGCCTTAGCGATATTTTCCTTGAGAGCCCTCATAGTATCCTGACTCTCTTGCAACAAGTCTCCAGTACTCAGCACTCTACTGTCACTCAGTAGAAAATCCAAAAAAATTGGCACCTCATAACCGTACAATTCCATGAAAGGTGACATCTGAATGGTCATATGGAATGTCATGTTATAACAGTACTCACACAAATGAATCCATTTGACCCATGCCTTCTGCTGCCCTGCAATATAATTCCTGAGGTAACCTTCCACCCACTTATTCACTATCTCTATCTACCCATCTGTCTGCGGGAGGTAACTGGTGCTCAGTGTAAGCTCAGTCCCACAAAGTCTAAATACCTCTTGCCAGAAGTGACTCAAGAACTGACTATCTCTGTCGCTCACTATGCTCCGAGACAACCCGTGTAGTATGAATACCTCACAAAAGAAGACCTCTGCTACCTATGTAGCTGTGTAGGTAGTGGTAATCAGAAAGAAGTGGGCATACTTCATTAGCCGATCCACAACTACATATATGCAATCTCACCCTTGGGCTTTAGGCAAGCCCATAATGAAGTCCATCGACAGGAATTCCCACTTCCTATCAAGAATTGGAAGTGGCTGCAATAATCCCGCTAGGTACGTGTTCTCCTGCTTGTTCTGCTGATAAACAGGGCACTCACGCATGTATTGAAGAACATCTACCTTAAGTCCTTTCCATGTGAATCTCTCTCGAATCTGCCTGTAGGTTTTGAAATACTCGGGATGTCCTGCAGTAGGTACATCATGAAAGGCTTGCATGATAATGTTCTTCACCTCTGAACCTGGGATCAAATATATCCTATTCTTGTAAATGATCAAGTCATTTACAAGCATGTACCTGGTATCAATCGTCAATCCCTCAACAATGTTGGAGGCCCAAGTATCCTTGGCATACTTTGCCACAATCATATGCCTATGATCCTCTGAAATGTGAACCATAGAGCTCAAATATGGCCTATGTGAAAGTGCATCAGCTACTACATTCTGGGTGCCTTTGATGAAAGAAATATCAAAGTCATATGCTTGTAATTTGCTCACCCACTTCTGCTGATGATCATTGAGATCTCGCTGCCCCAAGAAGTGTCTCAAACTATTATGATCAGTTTTGATGCAAAATTTGCTGCCAACAAGATACTGCCTAAATTTTGCTAAGGCATGCATAATAGCAAGCATCTCCTTATCGTAAATGTTGTAAAGTCTCTCTGGCCCTCTGAGTTTACGGCTCTCATATACAATAGGGTGCTTGTCTTGCATAAGCACTGCTCCAATGCCCTCACCTGATGCATCGTACTGAAGCTCAAAAGGCTTTGAAAAGTCTGGTAGTGCCAATACAGGGCATGTAGTCATCAAGTCCTTAAATCTCTCAAAACACCCCTGTGCCTCAGGAGTCCAACAAAATGCACCCTTTTTCAATAAATCTATCATAGGGGCTGCATGTCATGAATAACCATTCATGAATCTATGGTAAAACCCACACAAACCTAGAAATCCTTGCAACTGTGTCAGATTTGCCGGTGTAGGCCAGTCAATAATAGCGCTGATCTTTTCAAGATCCATCCACACTCCCTCTACACTGATAATGTGACCTAAATATAACAATTCGGTCATCCCCAAATCACACTTGGATTCCTTGGTGTACAAGTACTCCCTCTCTAGAATACTCAACATGGTCTCCATGTGAGCCAAATGCTCCTGCCAAGTCCTGCTATAAATAAGGATATCATCAAAGAAGACCAATATGAATCTCCTCAGCAGTGAATGAAAAACCCTATTCATCATGGACTAAAATGTAGCTGGCGCATTAGTGAGCCCAAATGGCATCACTACAAACTTGAAGTGCCCACAATGACAATGGAAGGCAGTCTTCTTGATGTCCTACTCACGAACCCTGATCAGATGATACCCTGACCTTAAGTCAATTTTAGTGAGGTAACATGCACCATGGAGCTCATCAATAAGCTCATCTATACGAGGTATTGGATACCTATTTTTGATCATCCTCTTATTCAGGACCCTATAGTCAATGCGCATGCGTAAGGTGCCATCCTTCTTCTTAACCAAAACAACTGAAGAAGCGAATGGTGATTTGCTAGGTCAAATGTGACCCATAGCAAGTAACTCCTTGATCATTTTCTCGATCTCATCTTTCAGCCGCTTGGGATGTCTATAGGGCATAATCATAATGGGCTTAGTGCCCTCCTCAAGCTCAATAATATGCTCAATGCCCCTGTCTGGAGGTCTCCCTGGTGGAATATCATTGAATACCTTATCATGCTTAATCCTCAACTGCTGTATGTCGGGATGATATTCAGTCTTCTGCTATCCCTCCTGTATAGGTGCCAATGTGCACTCAGTAGCCCACTCTACCATGTCGTGACACATGAGCCTCTCCATCCAACGAAAAGAAATTATTTTGATGTTGCTATCTTCAATTTCCTTTAGGATGTGTGTCTTCCCATCAACATCAAAATGGATCTCCATGTCCTTGAGACGAAGAGTGACTTCCTCAAGTGAATGAAGCTACTTCATGCCCAAGACCAAATCAATGTCTCCCATGTTAACTACTTAGTAATCAGCCTTGAACTCATAATTGTTCAAGCGTAAGGGGAGATCCTTAATCATGCGCTCACACCTAAGAGTGTAACTGTCAGCCACCTTAACCCTAATGCCCTCAAACTCCTTAGTGATGAGTCCACATTTCTCAACAAATCTCACATTGATGAAATTATGTGTGGCTCCTGTATCAAGAAGGGTAATAACCCTCTGTCCTGCCAACACTCCACAAATCCTGAATGAGCCCTCCTGCTAAATGCTAGATAGGTGTGCCTCCTGTATCTGAAGCTCTGACTGTCTCTGCCTTAGGCTCTGTAGCCTCTGACTCTGACTCCTTAGAACTCTCCTACTATTCAGAATTTTCTAATTTTGAATCCTCATAATACGCCCACATCACTCGATTTTCCTTGCCCTTAGGCCTCAAAGGACAATCGTGATTGGCATCATAGGGACCTTTGCAGTAGAAGCAAAGCTTCTTCCTGCGTAGATCGTTAAGGGCCTCTCAATCCAAAGGTGATGCTACTGATTTACCCTTCGAATCATTCTAAGAATCTGATTTTTCTTTGTTAAAATTAGACTTCTCTCCGTTTCTGTTAAAGCCCTTATTGTTCCTGAAAGATGAAGAACCTCTGGAGTTGAATCTACTTGAAGGTGCTACCAACTCCATACTTCATGCCTTCTTCATCGCTTCCTGTAATGAAGGAGGATCAAAGGCTTTGATCCAACCTCTCAATGGCTCTATCAAACCTCCATGAAGAGCACTACAAGTCACCTCTCTGAAATATTTAGAACCATAACTGATAACTTCTGAAAGTCACCAATATATGACTCCAAGCTGCCACTCTATCTCAACTGAGCCAGGTCTCTAAAGTAGGATTCTGGATCCTTTCGATCAAACTACTCCACCAATCTATCCACAAACTCCTAATATGATGTGATCCTATCATGTTGTAGCATCACCATACTGTGGTGCCACCAGTCATAAGCCACTCCCTCAAGATGCAATGTCACATATCTGATAGCATCTCTCTCATCCATCAGGCGCAATGTGAGAAATGTGTCTAGCTTACTAATTTGTAGCATGTTTTAGGTCATGATTCTAGTGTTTAGGTCTCCAATCCTATCGACCTCTATTATGTTCCCTCCTCTATGTGACAAATCAGTTGAAAGTGATCCTCTCTCTGACCTCTGGTGGTACTAACTCCCATTCCTCGTTTGCTGCCATAAGCGTATCAACAAACAACTCCTCATGCTCCTCACCTGCCATGACCTCATCGGCCTCCTGTCTCACAAAAGTAGGCCTAGTGGGCCTATCTGCTGTCTGTGAGGCTGTCCTAGGTGCTCTATGAGATCCTGCATTGCTCCTGTCATCGTCATGATGTGGTGATGGTCTCCTCGGAGCACCCAATATTTGAAGTGCTACAGTCAACTGCTGTAATACATCATTATATTGTCGTTGACCTACTCGTAAGTCTCTGAGAGCATGCAAAACCTCTACATCATCCTGATCTCTATTGTTATGAGGTATCTCTGCCCTATCAGTCCTGTCAGTCCCGTTAGCCATGTTTCCTGGCTGCCTGCTCAAACTCTGTTGCCTATCAATCAGAGCTCATCTGCATGTATAATACCTATGTGACCTAAACTCTTATGGCTACATAAGATTGCTAAACCCTCAGGATGGTAGGATTTAGCTCTGATACCATTGTAGAAACCCTAGTTTCCCCTATTTTCTGAATCTGACTATTTTTTTGTTTATTTTGATGTATTTTGGTTTTTTTGTTATTTTTGAGCATAAATGCAATAATGCAATTTTAAAAGAAATTGAAAATAAATTCTATAAAAAATATTCAACTCTAGAAACAATAGTATCTAATGTAAATACTGATGCTAGTCTATTTATTTGTCTTCTGGAATGATTACAAATAGGATCCACTATCATGCAAATAAAAAGGCAATATTTTATTTGATGAAAAAACTTGATTCGCTACAATAAATGATCCTCTTGCAATGGTATGGCTGAGATGAATGAGCCCTTTCTCTTGTGCCAGAAGGAAGAATCAACTGCTAGTGATATATGCGCCTCTAACTATGAAGTCTGTCTACCAAGAATGAAGGCGATCTTCTTTGAGACAAAAATATGCCTCTCTCACAAATGGTACAGCCTGGTACAGAAATGTACGGCCTAGTACACAATAGCAATCAATAAATAAAAGGTACGGCTCCTCTGGAATCTCTAGATCTAAAGAAATAGGCACCTCAACTATATAAACCCTGCTGGATAAATTTCACATTGAAACCCTGAAGATATAAACCTCTGTGAAGCTCTATAACTTCTTCTAAATGAAGAAATCTCTTGCCTGGCAATAAATCGAAAGATATTTCACAACCTCTGAATTGCTTTCACTAGAGATGGCTCATTCCCCAATGCTCTAAGACTAAAACCCTTGGCTTCTGTGCTCTAGATGAAACTTGATCAATTTTCAATAACTCAATAACATAATGGCTTGATTTTCAATGAAAATACCTTATACTCTTGAAAAGTGTGAATTCCTTAAAAATAGGGATCATTAAAAGAATTTGACTTATTATTTTAATTCTTTCAATATTCTCTGATCAAATTTTTAATTATAAAATATAATTAAAAATTGGCCCCTTCCATGATGGGTGACCCCTTCACTTAAGTTATAATATTAAAATATTATAACTTTATATCATATGCTCAATTAAATTAATATTTAATTAATCAATCAAATATTAATAACTCCCTCAAGAAACGTCTGATGCACGAACCGTCTGAAGCTAGCAAACCAGGGAGTGATTCTACACGTGATCAATCCATACTGCTAAAAATAGCAAGGGTCCCTCGCTAAGTGCCAAATATTGCTAAAAATAGCAACTTAGGCTAAAAGTGTTTGAATGAGCCCGAATGAAAGCCAACTGATAAAATACTGACAACTGAAGCCAAGCCAAGCTCCATCAAGACCCTCTATCCATCCCATCAGCCTACAAGGGTCACACAATAGGCTAATCCTGTGCTCTGAGAGATGTCAACTAGAAGGGGACATGACAGACACCCATGATGAGTGCCTTATGGGCTTAATGATCCATGCATCACTCAATTTTGTTAGTTCTTCCTGCACCTTGGATCTCAAGGTTGGATTGATAGGCCTTTGCTTCTACCTGAATGGTCTCACATCAGGCTTTAGGGGAATTTCATGCTAGAACAAATCTTCCCTGTAAGACTTCAAGTCATCATAAGACCAGGCAAGCATATGCCTATATTTCCTCAATAGGGTAATCAACATCTTCCTTACATGGGGCTTCATCTTTTTGCTTATGTAGACCTTCTTGGGCACACTATAAGTTCTTAGATTAATTTCTTCTAGGTATTCCTTATGGGTAGCTACTTTTTTTGTGTTAGAATTATTTGGTCCTTCAAAGATTCTCTCCAACGCTACCAACCCTTTTGGGATTTTTTTGCTCTTTAGTTGAATTACTTCATTCCCAAAAAGGTCTCTCTACCATTTTCTTCTGCCACATATGAGCCAAAATCAATCTCTTGATGCTCATATTGGTCAACACAGTGTAGGGATCTCAAGATATCATTGTCATCTTGGAACACCTACCAATTGCTGACATTATCAGGCACTGCAGGCCTAGTTTGTATCTCAATGCTAGAAATACCCTTAAAGGTCACTTCATCTAGTTTAACAACAACATTGGCTAACAAGTCAGCCTTAGCATTCTACCCTCTTTCTATCCAATCTATTCCAAAGGAATCAAGTGCCTCAATTGTATCCCACACTTCATTTCTATATTGCCTCAAGTGCTTGTCCTTAGTGACAAATCTAGATCTGACTTGAGAAACAATCAGCTCTGAGTCACCAAATACCCTCAGTGATTTTATACCATGTTTAGAGGCAATTTTTAGGCCAAGCAACAAGGCTTCATATTCAGCCACATTGTTTGTACATGCAAATTGGTGTAGAAAGGAATACTTAAAAATCTTACCTTGTGGTGATACCAGCAAGACACCAACACCTGAGCCATCCTTGGAGCAAGCTCCATCAAAGTACATGGTCCAAATTGATTCCTCTGAAGTAGTTTGCATGACTTCTTTGACTATTGGTACTGACTTGGTCTCTCCATCCTCTTGTTCTGCTTCTTCTACTTGAAAGGTATCCATATCAGTGTCAACAAAGTTGATGAGTGGAGGTTCTTCTATTTTACTAGTAGATTCAATCATATTCTTGCACCTTGACTCCCGAGCAATCTTAACATCCTTTAGATCAATTAAGAATGTAGCAAATGATAAGTCACATTGTATACTTCCTCCCATAGAAGCACACCATTTTCTCGAGAGCAACATTCCATATGTTGGAGGGATATTAGCCACTGTAACATTCATGACTAGCTCCTTTTTAGGGAAAGCTGCCAGCCTGTATGGGACTTCATTTATGATTCCAATCATAGGGATCTCCCTTGAGTCCATAGCATAGCATTTTCCATAAGTGCTATCCACCTTTAAGCCCATTTCCTCCATGATTTTAATAGGCATCACATTATTTGAGGCACCTGAATCAATCATACAATTTCTAAGCAAGTTTCCATTGATAATCAAGCTCAGAAAGAAAGGGTTAACCAAATCAGGGTTAGCAATGATTGTAGTTCCTAGATAGACTTCAGGATTCTCATCTACATTCAGTCCAACTGCATCATCCTTCACCTGGCCTGCACTGGTTTTAGGTATTTGAGCTTCCATTTTGGGTTGATTGTTCCCAGCAATGCTTTTGATGATTGCCATTGTTTTATGCTTATGGTCATCAATCCTTAGCATCTCAAGAAGCGGGACTATGACCCTTCTCTAAGATAGGACCTAAAACATGTCAACTGGTGCATAACTTGGAATCTCTAGGAATATAACTTCATGAGAAGTCAGCGCATCTATTTTCTTACCATTACTTCAATTTGCAGGCCTCGATTCTTTCATCTTTGTATCTGATGAAGTAGCTTCACTGGTTATCTTAGCTTTGTCATTCTTTTTAGCCCAAATTCTTGGCTCTTTGACTTCCTTGGCCTTGGTACTCACCTTTATGTTTTTAGTTCTAGTCCCTTTAGGATTAGTATCACTTTCTTTAATGAATATTCCCCCTTGGTGACTTGGATTAGCCTTTACCACCCTATTTCTGAGGTGAATATCATTTCAAGCCTGAGCTCTAGCAGCCAATGCAACTGCATATCTTTCTATCTCCTCATTAGAAGGTTTCCTCAAAGAAATGCCACAGGTTTCAAGGTTGTAAGCAGTAAACTGATCATCTCCTTCTCCATTAGAAAATACTTGCTACTCCTGAAGAAGACCTTCTTGTCTTTGCATATCCATCTCATTTGTATTAGCACCACAGTCAGAGGAATATTCCTCATACTCCAAATCTGACTTTGTCATAAACACATTTGAAGTCTCATTAGGGTTTCTAGGATATCACCCTCCTCATAACTGCCTTGCTTTTCTTCCACTGCCTTGGCCGCAACGGCACACTGATGTGAGGAGTGTGGCATTTCACAGGCATCACACCATGGGAAATCATCTACCATGTTTGAGGTATTCTTCTGTAATGGATCAGGTACTCCATGGAAGTTCCTTTGACTATTGGGAACAGGCTTCCCATTATTCTAGTTGGTGTGGTATGGGTAATCTTGTAGCCTTGGGGGCCTTTCATTTCTCTGAAATTGAGGCTTTTCAGACTTTGCTTGCTTCTGAAGTAGGTTCAAAACTTGATCCCATTTGTCATCTGGTGCTGCATCTTTGACTCCTTTCTCATTTGAAGGATATGCAGCTTTGACAATCCTAGGGTCATCTCTCCTACCCATCTTACCAGATGCCCTTCTATTGTTTTCAATATTTACAACCATTTTGTAAGCCTCTTGCAGAGATTGTGGGTCTTTTTCTCTGAGCAAGTAGCACATCTTGGTGTCATATGCATTATAGTAAGTCACCAAACATGTTCTTTCATTTGGTCTGTGAAACCAGAGATTTTGGGTTCGATCCCCAATAGAGTCGCCAATCTGTTGGTTGTTTTCACAACTAACCAGCAGGTTTGAGCAAGCACCTATGAGCTTGCCACACTTAATGCTTATATGCTTGCTAGATAGGTGGCCAACTAACAAGATGCAATACCTAGTTGTTGCATTCTCCTTCACTTCAGGCTCTACAAGACCCAGGAGGGTGTTCCTTAAGAACATTTTGAGATTTCTTGTAAGTAACTAGTGCATACTCCTACAAGACTTCAAATAAAACTAAGTAGATGCATTCTCAGCCATGGTTAAAATGCACACACTTATCTAAGAGATGGAAAACTATTGGATAAGAAAGGAAATTTAATAGAGAATGGGATTAAACACAAATATCATTCATGAAATAGGAAACATTAACTTGAATGAATGTTCTTAAGCAAGATAACTGAAACCATAAAGACAAATAGCATATATCAGATTAGTGCCATTATTCTTGGGCTAGGATTCAAGACAATCTGCAAGCAGAAGGAATGATTACTTTGACAACAAAGCCTTTGCAAGATTAGCCTTATTAATCCTACAACTAGTGATCAGACTCTTAAGACTACTTATCAAATCCTTTGATCATGCACAAAGACCTCTGAAATAATAAAAAGCAATTTAACATGCTCCTTGAACATGAGCTACTATCAAGACAGACAATGTAACAAAGTATTACATGAGTTCATAAAATGATCCTTAATCAATTTCATTAACAATCTCTATGCACAATACAAAGGAGAGTTTGAAAGATCTGAACAAATACATTCATATTCTGGTGTGTCCAAGACCTTACAATTTACAGGCTAAAAACCCTAGACCTTGAATTCTAATAAAAATCTGATTCTGTGACTGATGCTCTTTCCTTAGTTATAATTTCAATACTCTGGCCGAAGACCCTTGTAAAAATGAATCCAAATTTCTTTATACCCGTCTGGGAAAAAACCATCCAGCTCAGGGCCACATCAGCGCCATGTCAAACCCTAATCACCATGTTCTTCAACTACTTCACTAGCCTCATAAATGCCACTGGTTGGGTTGCTACAAGAAAGACATTCCCACACGAAAGAAGCCAGGAAATCAATGTCAAATCTGCTGTTGAATCTAGGCACCCATACTCGAGCCATGTCGTCCTTGTCTCATAGCCATTGCCATGAATGCTAGTTCAGTGAATCCAGCAACCCTCTCATCTACCACCATGAAAGCTGCAAGTCTTCACGTGCAAACATGTCAGAAACCCTGAAACACGTGAAATTAAATCTGGGTTGTTGATTGACAATGATTGGACGACTGTCTTTTAAATAACATTAGCTATTGAAGTAAGCTACCACCGTCGGCAAGAGGCCAGCGGGTCAGGAAGACCTCACCCTAAAGAAAATAACTACCACCAAAAGGAAAGCCTTTGAAAGAAACCCCCTACACGATGTCGATGTGTCCTTACGTTTCCTTCGCCGATGCAACCTTTTCCCTTGTGAATGTCGCTAAAGCTCGAGGTCATTGGTGAGACATCATACAGATCATGGAATTATACTGAAAAACCCACCTCATTCTTTATATGTTGCCAAGACTTATGATCTTCTATACCAATGCCCCTGCATTCACTCATTGTCACTATAGCTTTTTGCTCTTAGGGAGACCTTTTGTAGATATCACATTGCTTTGCCAAAAACTTTGAGCCACAATGTAATGCCAAGACACTACCATCCCTACACTGAAAAAACTCTCATGTCATTATAACATTCAACCTTCAATGAGATGTTATGTAGAGAACTCCTTGCTTCACCAAAAATCATCTGAGGTCATTCACATTCACCAAGACAAAATGGCTCTCTCATCGACAGAGTCCACCTATCGCCATAACATGAAATCCTCGATGAGAAGCTATGTAGAGTGAAAAGTTATTGCGAAAAAACTGAGCATGTTAGGTCACTGAGAGAAGAGAGAAATCCTACCGAGTGCCACTTTAAATCATGTTGGAAAGACCCAACCCCTTCGCGAAGACCTCCTACCATAATACAAAACATACATCGATAGAATACAAAATGCACTTGTCATCGAGACACTAGAAAACTCGACAAGAGGCTAGCCTAACAGCTAGAAGACATGCCAAAAAAGGTTCCCACTATCATCACAACAAGAAGAATGTCTTGCTGACAACCTGCCACAAAGAATAGTGGAACATACACAGGTCAGGGAGACAATTGGGTACCTATGCCAACATGAACCAGAATGAAAAATATGCATGATACAATGGATTCAAATGGATCACACGACAAAATATGAGCGAGGCAATATGAGGAAGGGATAATATGCCAATGGCAAGGGCTCGATTTGAACACTCATGGATGCAATTGACTATGAAAATTTGCAAAATTTTATAGTTTTAACAGAACTAGAGGGAGAAACACCCACAAGAAGTGAATTCAAACATGCTGAGTTCAACCCTTGTGGGAGCCCACTTGTCCCACGTTCCAAAATGAGAAACACCCCATAGCTAAAAATTTATCATGAAAAACCAGAGTACACAACTAGACAATGAGAAAACCAGAAATGACACTAACAGGTTCCACATCCTAAGACTTTGTTTTAGTCCATGCAAATATTTCTTTAATTTGTAAACCAATTTACTTTTACCTTTCACCACGTAGTGCTCTAAATGTGTCATATAAATATCCTCCTCCAAGTCATCATGAATGAAAGAAGTTTTCACATCCATTTTCCCAACCTCTAAATCATAATTAGTGGTAATAGAAAGCAAAAATCTAATGCATATCATTTTTACAACAAGAGAGAATATCTCACTATAATCAACACCCTCAACTTGAGAGTAACCTTTCACAACCAACCTTGCTTTTTACTTCTCAATACTTCCATTTGAACCAATCTTTTTCTTGAACGCCCATTTACAACCAACACGTTTTCATCCTTCAATGGTACATGATCATATGTATCATTCTTTTTCAAAGATTCCATTTCTTAATCCATAACAATCTTCTATGATTTTGTATCATTCATACCTAATGCCTCTTCTACAATTCTAGGTTCATCCATGTTAGTATTAAAAAAAATAAACATCTCCAATCATAAGGTGAATACCTTTTAGGTGGTTTTCTATGCCTTGTAGACCTAAAAATAGGTTGAGTTGGAGGTTCTTCCTCCTCTTCTGAAGATTCAAATCTAGATGAGCTCTCCTTAACTTCTTTTCTAACTAGGGGCCTCGATTCAACTTTTTCAGGTGTTGAAGGAAATTGAATCACATCTTCTTGTTTATTTTGTTCTTTCTCAAATGTAACAAAAGAAGGCTTAGTTTCTCTAAAAATAAAACTTCTTCTATTTATTACCTTATGTGCAATAGGATCCAAAAGCTTGTATCCTTCCACACCATAACCATATTTGATGAAGATACATTTCACAACCTTGTTCTCTAACTTTGTTTGCTTATCCTTTGGCACAAGTACATATGCCTTGTAACCAAAAAGTCTAAGATGTCTTAATGAAGGAATGTGACCTGATCATGCCTCTATAGGAATATTATCAATAAGATCTAATGTAGGAGACCTATTAATTAGGTAACAGGAAATAGCAATAGCTTCAACCCAAAACCTTTGTTCTAGACCAACACCACTCAACATTCTCCTAGCCTTATCCATTAGTGTCATGTTCATTGTTTTCAAGTAACTACATTCTTTTGTGGAGAATAAGTATTTTTCTTTTGTCTATGAATTTCACAATCCTTATAAAATCTATCAAAATTATTAGAGAAAAATTCACTGCCATTATCATTCCTCAAACATTTTATTTTCTTTCTAGTCTACTACTCAACCATTGCATTAATTTCCTTAAATAAAATGAAAACTTTAGATTTCCCCTTAGAAAGTATACACATGTCCTACTATAATCATCAATAAATGAAACATAATATGTGGATTTACCAATTAAAGGAACATCTACAAGACCAAACACATCAAAATGAATAAGATCCAATACACCACAATATTTATGAGAGCTCAAGTAAAATTTAATGTATTTTTGTTATCCATAAATGTAATGCTCACAAAAATCAAATTCAAGGTTACAATAAAACAAACCTTCAAAAAGGTTTTTATTTTTTCTGTGTCCTTAGATCCTTTTCTCCAATGTGGCCAAGTATTTGGTGCCATAACATAGTTTTCTTTGTAGTTAACTTTTACTTAGAAGAAAGAATACCCTTGGGTACCCAAAAGCCATGACCATTTGTTATAGGTGGAACCCTCACCTCTTCCACAACCTTTATTTTCAAAGAAGTACTATTGCACTAAACCTAGTGCATGCATCCAACTTATAGAATGTGCCATATTTGACACCTCTAGCAATCACCATAGTACCTCTAGCCATATTGCATCTTGCATTAGAAAAAACTACTTGCACACCCACATCTATTAGTTTGGTCATAGATAGAAAATTTTGTGTTAATCCAAGGATATGCAGCACAACATTAATCCTTTTATTCTACTATCATGAAACTTGGTTTTAACTTAATAATGACCAATAATATTTAAATAAGAATCATCACTCAAGTAAATCTTACCTCCATCAAATTAGTCATATTCAAAAAAAATCTCTATTAAAAAGGTCATATGGCAAGATGCACCTAAGTCAATTAACCATGCATCATTAACTACACAAGTTTCCAAAGTTGTAATGAATGTATCACCATATTCCTTCTCAAACTCAGAATCAGGACCAAATTTCTTCTTTTTTCTTCTTTGTAGTCCTTACGAACATGTCTAGGCTTACCACAATTCTAGCAAACAATTTTGGACTTTCTAGGAGATTTAGATCTTCCCTTGGACTTGGATTTGTCACACTTCTCATAATTCTTCTTTCCTTATTCCTTAGGTCTTCCATGAATATTCAAGGGCTCCTTCAAACTAATGGATACCTTCCTTGTCATCTCTTTAGAAAGAAAAGAACCCACCACATCTTCAGTCTTCAATATTGAATAGGTGAAAAATGGGTTTGGTGTTGATTGAAAGAAAAAGGGGGTTAATGAAAATGATAGTAGATAAACCTATTCTTCACTATTTCATTAAGGAAATGAGATCCAAACAATGAAATGACTATCAACCAAAAGGTGAGTCTAATCAAGGTCTAAATCTACAAATTTCCCTTTTATGTAAGGATGAGGGTCTTGATTAAAAAACACTTTGGGGAGAAAGATTAAAAATAGAAAAACAATTCTCCAAAATGCAAGTTATAAAGTGTATCTATAAGATTAGCCTCAATTCTAATGGAACCATAAACTAAAATGTTGTTCTGAGAATGGGAAAGTGATGTGTACTAGTCACCAAAAGTTAATTTTCAAAGAAAATTGAGGACTCCATCACCCTATGGTGAATGGATCTTGGATAGGACTCTATAAAAATGGTTTTTGGGTTATGTTCTCCTATGTCTGCAATCCCAGATTCCCGAATTTCATAGTTGAACAATTGAAAATAATTTTTTTAGGTTAATTTTTGTAAAATTGTAAGAATGGTGACAACAAATGCAACTTTAACAACTTTGCAACTTTTCTTCTTCAAGAGATCTTCCACCTAAAATTTGCAAACACATATCATGAGGGAAATTTTTTATTTTGTTAGTGAATGGGGGTGTGCCTTGGTCAAACCCCATTTCGATTATTAAACCTTATAATGAAATATATGAAACATGAAGGAATGATGAATGACCAAATGCAATGTCACAACTCACCAAACCATTGTTTGAACCTTGGAATATGGATTTGTAACTTGCATGAGATGGCTTCAGTGGATGTAGATCTTGATCATGAAACTTGATTTGAAACAATTCCTTTGAATGCTTGAATGGATCTTGAACACTACATCAAAATATTAGCTCAAACAACATGCATGATGCAATAAGACTTTGACATGATAATAGATATTGATTGATGTAATAGATCTCCAATAAATATCCCTTTTTAATGCCTTGAAATTGCTCTTGATCTCATAAACTTGCTATAGGAATGCTTACTTCAAAATTGGTAGGTGAAACATAGTGAAATAACCTCTTATTTATACATGTATTAACACTAATTCCCAAAATTCAAACAACACAAGCTGACATGTGAATATACATTTGAAATAATTGAAATACCACCAAAAACATAATGAAAATTTAGGTCCTAGGACTAAGTTAGGACTCATTCACCCTTGGGCGAATGGGTCCCAAGTCACTCACCTAGGACACACATTCTCCAATGTTAAGTGTTATGTCATGGCATTGATGAATATCAGGTTTCCTCTTCAAAAATTGTAATTAATTAGCCATGGATTTGAATTAAAGGGGACAATTAAGGAAAAATAACCTTAATTAATTAATAAAGCCCTAGATAAGTGTGAAAGTGTAAAGGTACACCTTACAACACCAAAATAAGACACAATTAAGTCCATTTTATTTAATAAGGAACTAAACTTAAAGTGAATATGTAAAACAAATATTACAACACTAAATTAAGGCATAATTTAGTTCATTTTATCATTAATATTTCCTAAATTAAGTGTGAAAGGGGATACTTTTTCCTACACTACAAACATAACATAAGTACTTGCAATAGCCATAACAAGAAAATCCCACAAATCAGGCAAAAAACAAAACAATATCTAACATTTATCCTTCTCATCTATTTTGACACCAACTAATGCCAATTGAGCCACCAACATATTGAATGATTCCAAGTGGTTTGTGATTCATCCACCCTCTTCCATTCTCAAGAAATATACTTTCTTCCTCAAGAAAATATTGTTCACTAAATATTTGGCTTGATACATCTCACCAAGCTTCTTCCATAGTTTTTGTGTAGAGGTCTCTTCATGGACATTAATTAAAAAAAAGTTTGTAAAGAACAATCTAATTAGACCCTTAGCTTTATGGCCCATAACATCATATTGAGCAGCTAAAGTAGGCTCTAGAGGCATTGAAACTTTATCATCAACAACATCCCATTAATCTCAATCTATCAACCAATCCTCTATCTTTAGATTCTGCATATCAAAATTATTTCAAGAAAACTTATCCACCACTATTCTCCCTGATAAAATTTCCATCTAAAAATTCCTACAACAAGATCACAAAAAAATTTCTACACAAGCTCCCACTCAAATCTGGATTAGTTCAAAGAAATCCAACAACCCACAACTAAAACCAAAGGTTCTTAGGATTTGATACCACTTGTAAGGAACCTACGGTATCGAAACAACTTCCTACAGTAATATTGAGAGGAGAATAATGAAAAAGCTTTATAGATCTTTATAATAGCTACATAAACTTTATAAAAAAAACATAAATACCATGCATACAACAACATAGGGATTTATTTTGGGAAAACCCTTTCAGGAGGAAAACCCCACACTCTAAAATCCACCCAATATATTATTCAAAAATCACAAAGATTGCAATATACTTGCATAGAATAAGCTTCTCACAAGAGTATCACCACAAGATATCCAAAGACAACATGACTGCTATCAGACTCTCAAAATACATCACAATACCGTAGTCATAATACAACACCCTCCTAAAATAGGGTTAGCTTCTAGGGAAAGATAATCCAATAAAATATCTACCATCAAGTCTAAAAAATGATAACAAATGGTCCATATTTATAATATATCATTAATTTAATGTATGTTGGCCATTTAGGAGTTTTTGTTAACATAAAATTGTTAACATTAACATGCATCCAACTACTCCCCTCCACTCAGTAAGTACCATCAACATAACATCATGATACCTCATAGGTGGCATGGTAAAAACCCAATGTAATCCAACAGTGCACAGGTGTTGTTGTACCTTGATCGAGAGTATTGTAGCTTTCTCCCAAAGTAAGGAAAACAAGCATCATCCAAGATGTTGTCGTACATGTGGCATGATCTATCAAAAAGAAAAAATGTATCATCAGTTGTGCATCAAAACCATCAATCAATCAATTCTAAGCATAATTTTTTTTTGAATTTGGACACTAGTGCCATTGTGGGATAAGGGTGCTAAAGTGGGGCAGGGGTGCCCAAACAAAACAATGGTGCCATAAATGGACATGAGCACCACATATTTTGGAAAAACTCTAAAAACAACATAAAAAAATAAAATAAATTATAGGGAAAGTAAAAAGGAAGCTCAACTCTAGTCCCACCATGCCTCGTTCAACATCCTCTTGTAGGATCTTGAGCCTTGGGGGCTTATATGGTCATCAAATCGCATCCTCACTCTCTCTACACCTCTCTATCTCACATGTCTCCCTCACCACCTCTCCCTCGCTCCATCATTCCCTCTCTACTTTTCTTTATCTCTCTCTATTTCTCTCTCACCTATGTCTCCCTCCCTACCTCTCCCTCCCTTCCTCCTTCCCTCTCTACTTATCTCTATATCTCCTCTCCCTCCCTCTTACTACTTTCCTCTCTCTATAGTAGATATGGAAGGATAGAGAGAGGGGGGAGGGAGGGATAAGTAGGGAGGGAAAGAAGGAGAGAGATATAATGGTGAGATGGAGAGGGAAGGAGAGAGTGAGAGAGGTGATATAGAGAGAAGCAAAGAAGGAAGGGGAAAGGTGGTGAGATTAAGAGAGGGAAGGAGGGAGGGAGGGGTAGAAATGAAGAGAGAAAGAGGGGGGAGGGAGGGAGAAGTAGAGAGGGAAGGAGAGAAGGAGGGAAGGAGTAGTAGGGAGGGAGAGAAAGGTGAGATAGCTAAAAGTAGAGAGAGGGGGGAGATAAAGAAAGTTAGAGAGGGAGAGAGATGAAGAGAGATAGAGAGATAGAGAGTAGAGAGGGGAGGAGGGAGGGAGAGAGGATTCATATAGAGAGAGAATCAGAGAGGGAAGAAAAGAGAGAAGGATGGACATGTAGAGAGGTAGTTCTTGAACTCAAGGGAGAGTCAAATAAAGGGATGAAGATAGTGAGAGAGTTCTAGAACATAAGAGGGCATGTGCAGGATCATGGTATGCCAAACAGGCCCTTAAGTGGCAAAAAATTCAGAAAAATCAGTGTTAGGCAACTTGACGTAAATATTTGAATAAGTTATCTATATTATTTCAAAAATATGTAAGAATAGAATTTGTCGAAAATTGAATGTAGTTTCTAAAATACTAGGTTTATTTAAAAATAAATAAAATCTATTTGGTGAAAATTTGAAATTTCAATGTAGTAGTACTTAAATTTCAAGGAAAAATAAGAAGTAGGTGTATGTCCGACCAACTAACCATAATAAAATGATAATATTTTTGTAAGATTTTATATATAAGTAGAGGACTCATGTCTGGATGTGATGCATATTTTTTGTAATTTTTTTCCAAGTAAATAATTAATTATGAATTTTTATTACAACTTTTAGAAATACAAAACTCGCTGCTGACCACCTTAACTTGGTCAAAAATTCATGAAATTTAATTTTTTTTTTTTAATCCTATAGTATGTAAAGCATAGAATGTGACGCATGTTTTGGATTCAAAAAATATGATACCGTTTGAAAGTTGTAGATGTTTTTCAATTAGCCTATCGATCAGGACTTTAGTCGTAATTCTAATAGAAAATGAATAATAATTATTTATTAAATTCAAATTAAATCATAATTTATATTTTTGGAAAGTTGAGAATCTCTTCTAAAAACCCTTTTCGTTTCATTAATTTTGGGTGAAAAAAAAGTCGTCAGCCACATACCCTACAAATATTGCCACTTTTTGGCATACCATGATCCTGCACATACCCAAGAGATAAGAAATGAGTGAGAGAGATAGGGAAATATTGTACAACTTATTGATTACTGAATTTTGACCTCTTGATTACTAAAATTTGACATGTTGGTTACTGAAAAACTATAAGATCTTCCAAAAACTAGAATTTCCATTATAACTCCTAGAGATCTAAAACCACTCTCAAACATCATGAACTATATATATATAAATTATAACTTAAACTATAAGAAATAAAATATCCATATCTAAATGTTTATTTCATGTATATAGTTTCATTGAAAGAGAAGGATAAAGAGAAATAAAAAATTTCAATAAAAAACATAATACTATAACATGCTTGCATTATGTGCAAACCAAACCATAACACAAGCATGTTGTAATATGGTCACATTATGGCTTGGTAATGATTGAGCCTAGGATCAATCACTACCAATCCATTATTCAAGCATGTTTCATTATAACATGCTCACATTTTCTCTTTTTCAAGACCAGAACTTGGAGTGGCCACTTTTTAGTCCCCCATATCTTTGCACTTACCATGTATCATGATGATCGTCCATCCTCCTCCATCCATATCTTCATCTTCTTCCATGTCCTTTTATCCTTCAACCTCTAATTCTCCCATTCATTTCAAGATCACACATGTGTTCTTTGAACTCACATGTCCTCTCGATGGGACATACTTAACTCCCATCCTTCTAGTGACTAAGGAACTGTGCACTAGTCCTTACCCCTTCCCACCAACTATATTTTATTATTATTTGATACAATGTCTCTTTCTTTAGTTGCAACATAATATCAAAAGGGGAAAAAATGTAGGCACTTGAAAATTGACCATACCTAGTGACACCTAACTTTACTCTATCTTAGTCATTAATTAAATAAAAAATCATTATTTAATTAATTTATCCCTTACCTTTGCCAATAATGGCATGGTGTGATGGTTAAGTTGATTTGGTGTTGTTCTTTCCATCAAGGTTCAAACCCCATTGGGCACCATTATTGTTGAATGTTTAGATTGGGGATGAGGTCCCCAATTTGTGACCTCATCGGTTCATAGCTCCAATTCAAAAGCACTTACCCCTTTAAATAAAAAATAAAAAATGTATCCTTCACCTTTATCCCCCACTTTAATTAATAAAAAAAATATTATTTATTTAATTAATTTATCCTTCCACATCACCCTTATTCAATAATAAATTAAATGGTTTTATTATTTAATTAAATATTGAGAGTCACATGACTAAGACCTCAATCTAGATTCATTGAACCTAGACACTTGCCAAAAGTCAAACTAACTTTCATCTCATCCATCCATTTCATCCTACATCTTCAAATCTCAACCATTCACATAAGGATGTTTCTCTAATCAAATCATAAACTTAGCACATATCCCTCATGTTTCATTGGTCACATGACTACAACTTTTGATCCAAGCTTTAATCCCCATTCAATCATAGTCACCCATTAATTAATCCATCTCAGTGCTTGATTTCTCTCATAAATTATATAAATGAGAGCTCGCTCACCCCATTTGGAAATCTTCTCTCATCCTATTGTTATGTTGTTGCATTTTCTATTAAATCTTCCATCTTCATACCTTTATACCACTCCATTTTTCTATTTAATCCATCTCTATCATATTATTATCTATCCATTTGATCTATTTTCATATCAATCACACTATCATGTTGCTAGTTTTATAAACAACCAAAATCCTCCATCAACACATTAAATAGAAAATCAAGTGGAGCTAGGGTGCACTTAATTCATCTCTATTTGATAAGAAATAAGGGCTTTAGGTTAAGGTATTATGTGTGTATTAAATTATTTTTTATTCTATTTACTTTTAAATTTTTCTTGTCTTCACATAGTTTTATTATGTTGTGCAATTTATAATTGTTGTGCACTCGAATAATCTAATTGTAATATTGTTGTTATTTTTTTTTTATTATTGCATCATATTTTGGTATAATCTCATAATTCAATATAAATAACAAACATAAATAGGGATTTATCCTTTATTGGATCCATTTGTTAATCTAGGTATCAATGTTGATGTGTAACTATGAAGAAAATTTTTAAGTCATTGTAGAATCTTGTTAAAATATTTAAATCTAAATTTTATTAGTTAAAACAATTAAGATTGGGTTTTTAATATCATGTGTAAATTATGAAGAAATTTGGGCTTTTAAAAGATCTTGTTAAAATATGACAATATAACAAAATATCTACTTAAAATAATCATTAGGGTTATTTTATATATATTCCTTCCCATTTCTATTTTTAAGTCTATCACATAAAATCTCTTAATATCTCTTGTAATCTCTCAATCCATAAAGCTCTTTCTTGCAAGTTTTATATTTTAAAACTCTCATGTGATCTACAATTAACATTACCAACATATTGAAGGCTTTTTTAGCACTTTAGTATCTAGCTTGGATTAGCTTAGCATTTTTGCTGTAATAAATGAACAATCTCTAATCCAATTGTTAATCACCAAATCACCAAGATATGATACCGATTGGTGAGATACAAGGCTTTGAATACTACAATATAGAAATCTGAAAATTGTATGCAAATTTGTAAATAACTGTTCTTAATCCTTGAAATACCATGAAGAGATTCAACTTCTTTATGATGCTAAAATCAGCCACTCTAACATGCTTGATAAAACCACCTTAGATGAACTTATAACAGCAATAACACCACCATAAGATATCAGCAACATAAGAATGCAAGATTTCATAGCACAAGGTAGCAATGGAACAAAAGAATAAACACATAACACAGTGTTTACATGGAGAAACCCTTGCGAGAAAAAATTCCACCAAGAAGAGAGGCCCAAGTTGTATTATCATCAAAAAAAATTACAATACATCCACTTCCAATCTCCTCTTGAGTCTTCAATCCTGCAGCACCCTATTACTCTTGTTACTCTCTCTCAAACTTCACTCTCAAGTCTCATATTTATACAAAATGAGTACCCACCAAATGAATTCATGGGAGATGAAAAAAAACAAATATTTCTATCTTGGGATACACCAAAAAAATCTTCTTACATATTCCCTTACACTTGTCATATGAATCTTCCCAATATATGCACCTAGAACCAAGAATAGAAACTTACAAGACAATAATAGCTATCATATGTTGTCATAGAATCTCTTACACCTTATGGCAGTTGTAAGTTGTCATAGATGCTCTTACAAACTTATGACATGCATCATAACAGCCCAACAAATACATTTCCCAAAAATAGGCACCAAGATTCTCCACCTCACCTCATTTACTATTTACCAAGATTCCTTGAGTAGTAAAGGTAACTCTATAATAAACTACCAGAGAAACTTATTCATCCCTTATGGGTAATTACAAATTAGAAATAATAAGTGGAATAAATACAATATTGGGATTTACAAGGTTAATGGTACCTTATCCCAACATTCTCCCACTTGACATTATACATTGTAAATCAACCCATAGGAAATCTCAACAAGGGAATAAACATCCCTTAGCCAACCAGGTACCATTGATTCTTCAACATGCTTTTGTGCTCCAACAAGATATTCTGCAAAAGGAACCATGATAACCACCATCTCAAGAAAGAAATCCTCACATCATATTACCCATGATAGGACAAGTAACATGACATGGTGAAACATATCAACTATCACTAAAACCTGCACCAATCTATACATGAACACAAGCATCAAATTCAAATGATAACAAAATACTCTGAGTGAATGCCACACTCATGCCAAAATTGGAATAGCAACCACATCAAGTTGCTAGCTCATCCAAAATTATCCATACCACAAACTAGGGTAAACAAACTATCATAGGTGGAACTTCATGCTATCAACATAACAACCCAAATCTGCAAACAAGTCCCTGTATATCCACCATCTTGCAAAAGAAGACTCCAAGGTAATAACACACATAGACATGCAATAAAAAACCTCTAAAGTAACTCACTGGAGTAAAATGTAACTAGTCCAAGAGAGGTGCCCCTCTCATACATAACACATATACCTTCTGGAACTACCACTGCACAGTTAATGTCAAATCTGAAAACAAGATCACAGCATTAACAAGTCCTCCTATAGCACTTCACATAGAGGATGTGGCTAACTCCTCTAACATAGTGTCAAAGAAGCATACAATGATATGCAAAATACATCTCTCATTACTAATCCAAATAACTCTCCCAAGTCCTCCAACCAATGAAGAAAGAGATCAAGGAGCTACCAAACTATTTCCAAAATCCAATGAAGTATAAACAACAACTCATAACTCCATTCATGAACATCAACTCCATAAACATAAGAACCTTCAAGAAGAAGACAATATTCCCACAAAGAGAGAACCTAAAAATCAAACCATGTCCTTATACCACACTAACATGTGCCAAACTGTGTAAAGTAATATCTCCTTCAACACTCCCAAACTGAAAGGATATCAACATCTAACCATTCAACTTAGAATGAAACATGGCAAAACTTAGATGTAAACCTCTCACAAAAGTAGATCAAACTTAGCAAAACATTCCCATAACATAAGGGAATATTCCCAAAGCCACTAATCATCTCCTGTACCTCTCCTACCAAATCCAAAGTTCAATATTGCAGGAGAACAATAGAAATACATAAAATCATGCATCTACTTCTCAACAATCCCTCATAACTCAACTTTCAAGATTAATGCATAAGAGAAGACAAGATACATATAAATAATCCATCTAATAACTAGGTGGGAAACACCTCTTAGATCATTTACCTATCGAGTAGACCAAGAGTGGGATACAAGATTGTCCTAACATAAGAAATATCCAGCCTAACAAAATTCTCTCTAGTATCCATGAGCACCCACTAATCAATCCATGCCAACTTCAAATGCAACCTGCAAAATCATGAAGCTCCAAGAAAATGATTAATACTCAAAACCAAAGAGAACTACATCCTCTCCAAAGGAAGAACAATAACACCTTTACCAAAGACTCTAAAGGTCCTCCATGAAACAAGATGTTAATACCTCTTCAAATCACATGAAGATAACCATATCCTACCAAAGCTCCCACTGAACTGTGATACTAAGCTATACATGGCCACAATATAAACATCAAACCATCACTATCAAAAGCTCCCACTGAAACATGTAACCAAGCTATCCATGACATCAACCATCTCCTAAATGAAGATCATCCATTGCCTCAACACAATCAAAGAATCTATTGTAAATGACACAACTCCCAAAGGGTCAAGAAAACCATAATCTCCAAACCAAGAAGATAGAACACACTATAACTGCAAAAAACTCTCCCACTAAAAGTGATACAGAGTTGTATACATGGTATCATGACAAACACCATTACCTAAACTCCACTAAAAGTGAACATAGCTTTTCATGCACCATAACTTACTGCTATAGATTCTAATGAACAACTATATCTGGTACTCTAAACCATCCTTCTGTCTCACTGCAATAAACATACTAATGTAATCAAGGTAACCAACCAAATACAATCCTCATCAGACAATTTACAAGATTTGCACTCATGCAATATCTAAAAGGAGAAAAACACGGTTAGTGCTCCAATCTCAAATAACTGAAAAATAGATTCAACCCCACATCAGTAACATGCAAAATAGAAGTAGCCAAGGAATAACATGTAGATTTCCAAGACTCAAACACTAGGATCAATGGTAGACCTGATTTTCCAAAAAAAATCCACATAAGAATATCCATATATCATAAGAACCCATCAAGTAGCCCTGCAAATCTGAAATTGTTTCCATCCAGAATACTCTAAGAGTCTGAATACAATTCTTTCCACAAATCTACAAACCACAAATTTTTGTTAACATGTAAAACCTACAAAACCATCTCTCTATAGATCTGAAATCACTTAAATATCAATATATTCACACCATACATGTCATATAAAAGAATGAAATATCACATATCTACAAATCCATAGCTTTTGCAATAGGAAAACTGTAAAACCTACATATCCAAAATAACATGAATATGAAAAAGGAGGAACCAGGTTGTCCAAGAGTTTCCATATCACTAAAATACCAACTCCACAACCCACATGCAACTGGTGGAAAATCATCCAATGCTTTCATGTAACCAAGGGCTAAACCCATGAATCCAACATAAGCACTCCATACTATAGTCCAAAAAATAAATGTTCTTCCATGTAACTAGGGCACAAAATAAACCACCCAACATGAAAACCCATTCACTTCACATGACCATAAGGTAAGGGAACATAACCACCATGCAAGAGGATACTCACATATTGCCAAACTAGAGCTCCAAATCACTACCACAATATTAACTCCATGAAGATACATAACCCTGAGCCTCAAGAGCCCACTGTATATCTCATTGACAATATCCATCAGAGAGTTAGATACTGTGGCTTCCAATCTCACAAATCTACAAAGCAATGTCAACATACAGAACATCCACTGCAGCCGAAAAACCTCCAACATTCTACAATTCCTTCCAATATATTCACAAGCTTTGCAAGCTAAATTCAAAAAGAAGGAATACCCAGAACCAAATTACCATGAATCCATCACATGCAAGCAACATGCAATTCCATGCAAGTACATGCAACTCACATGCAAGCAACATGCAATTCCATGCAAGTACATGCAACTCACATGCAAACACATGCAAGATCATGAAAGCAACATGCAAGTACATGCAACTCACATGAAAAAACATGCAAGCACATACGAGCACATGTAAGCCATGAAACAACCTTAAGCTCTGATACCAATTGTTGGAATAAACGAACAATCTCTAATCCAATTGTTAATCACCAAATCACCAAGATATGATACCGATTGGTGAGATATAGGGCTTTGAATACTACAATATAGAAATCTGAAAATTGTATGTAAATCTATAAATAACTTTTCTTAATCCTTGAAATACCATGAAGAGATTCATCTTCTTTATGATGCTAAAATCAGCCACTCTAACATGCTTGATAAAACCACCTTAAATGAGCTTATAACAGCAATAACACCAGATATCAGCAACAAAGAGGCACAAATCAGCAACATAAGAATGCAATATTTCACAACACAAGGTAGCAATGGAACAAAAGAATAAACACATAACACAATGTTTACGTGGAGAAACCCTTGTAGGAAAAAACTCCACCAAGAAGAGAGGCCCAAGTTGTATTATCTTCAAACAAGATTACAATACATCCACTTACAATCTCCTCTTGAGTCTTCAATCCTGCAGCACCTTGTTACTCTTGTTACTCTCTCTCAAACTTCACTCTCAAGTCTCATATTTATACAAAATGAGTACCCACCAAAGGAATTCATGGGAGATGGAAAAAAATATATATTTCTATCTTGGGATACACCAAAAACATCTTCTTACATATTCCCTTACACTTGTCATAGGCATCTTCCCAATATAGGCACCTAATACCAATAATAGAAACTTACAAGACAATAATAGCTGTCATATGTTGTCATAGAATATCTTACACCTTATGACAGTTGTAAGTTGTCATAGCTGCTCTTACAAACTTATGACATGCATCATAAAAGCCCAAAAAAATACATTTCCCAAATATAGGCACCAAGATTCTCCACCTCACCTCATTTACTATTTACCAAGATTCCTTGAGAAGTAAAAGTAACTCTATAATAAACTACCAGAGAAACTTATTCATCCCTTATGGGTAATTACAAATTAGAAATAATAAATGGAATAAATACAATATTGGGATTTACAAGGTTAATGGCACCTTATCCCAACAATTTTTGCATCCTTGAGGACATCTTGCTTTTGTTTTTTTTGTAGATATTTATCTCCCTTCTTGGTGTGAGGTAAGTTTTTAAAATCCTTGCTCTTTATGTCTTTTTTCCAATAAAATTTATAAATCTATTTGTGCTCCTTTGGAACTTTTTAGGTTGTTCATTTTTATTTTAAAAATATAGACACCTATTGCTCCTTATAGACTTAGGGGTAATATTTATAACATTCCATTCAATTATTTAGTTCTAGACACACTTCTAAGGCTAAGAACACACACATATATTATTATCTCTTTATCATTGATTTCTTGTGGATTTTGAAAGATTAAACCTCTTAATATCTCTTGCCTAGCTTGAACATTTGTGGCAAGCTCTTAAGTAGCCAGAAACCTTGTTCCTTTTCTTAGCTATAATTTTATTGAAAATCATAATTTCAAAAAGGTTTAGTTTCATTTCTCCATCTTTTCTATCATGTCATTTCTCTATTTATTTAGGATTAAAATGACGGGAAAGGGAAACATTAGAGATTCTCCTTTCTCTTTTGGGGTTCAACACCTTTCCTAAATGTTTCTAGGGGAATCTATGAGATGGATTTGGAAATGCAAGGATGGAATGAGGATTTAGACAAGGTATGAGATTGACTTACAACTTGATATGTGAGTCAACTAGCTCCTAACCAAATCTAGGAATGTCCTAATGATGAAATGCAATTATCTAACTATGTTAAAGTGTAATTTACTATTTTGATGCAAATACAAAAAATATAAAAGTTCACAGATAAATTCAGACAACAAAACTAAGCAGAGTAGGACACTATACACCTATGATCCAAATTTGGGATAGAAAATGGTGGACATAGATGCCCAGGGCATGAGTGTCCTTGTATGATTTTTCAAATATGTTTTTGGGGTCCTATGATGTTATATCTAAGCTTCAAAATTATTCCATCGGATTTATTATAACACTTACAGATATTTTTGTAATTGAGTTTTTGTAGCTTGACAAGATGTATGACAACAAATGCAACAATGACCAAATTGTCGTTAGAATGCATCCAACCTTCTTCAAACTTGGGATCTGCACATTCACAAAGAGGAGAAATGGTGGGCCATTTTAGGGGCTTGCCTCAATCAAACCCTATGTAAGTGTTTCCACTTCCACAATGGCAATGTTAATGATCAAATAGTAAGGGAAAGGAAGGGAATGATGAATGAAAAAAATACTACAACTTACCACCCTTCAATGGCTTCCTTGAAGGACTAAAGTCATACACATCACTTCAAAGGATTTTGGATCTTTCTTGATAGATTTTCTTGAATTCTTGAATGTTTGAATTTCCTTAGAGATCTACAAACTATTATCCTTCACAAAACAATGATAACATGAAAACATATAAACTCACATTTAAACTTTGACATGATGTTAGGATCTCTAATTGTTGCAATAAAGCTCTACAATGATTCTCTTGGCTTGCTCAATAATGCTCTTGACAATAGTTTTTCTCTTGAATTCTTGTCAGATTTTAAATGATGCAATAACTAGGTATTTATAGGCATTTATTCAATTTTGCAAAAATTAAATCCCGATAGTTGACTTTGGACAATTCAAATTAAAAAATTAAATTGTTGAAAATGACATATATTTCAAATTGGAGGGAAAAGAGGACACTCACGCCTAGGGAATGAGTTTCCTGGACCTATTTTCTAGGAAAATTAATGTTAGGTGCAATGTCTTGGATCAATGAAATCGATTCTTGCTTGTAATTCCTTGGAAGTTGTCAAAAATGGGCTATAGGATGCATAATTTAGGAAATTAAATACTCAATTAGGTCCAATAATTAAAGGGGGGACCAAACATAAGGTGAAATTTTCATGGGTGACAATTTACAATAGTACAAGGACTATTATAATTTTTGGTATATTTTAGAGTATTGTGTTGTTGGTGTTTTGTATTATGTGTGTTGAAAGACCAATTTTTATATTTGAATTTATATTTTATAACATTTATAAGAAAAGTATGACCTAGAATACAATACATGAAGAGGACTATAATGAATCATGTATCTTTATGTGTATTGTAACCACATCTTAGGCAACAAGCTCCATATTTTGATACCAGGCTCTCTTCTTTCTACCATTTACAATTTTGAATCTAATTTGTTTGAATTTTACCCTTTAGTTTCTTATTAATTAACATTTTGTAACCCATCTATATTTATATTTCACTTAGCTTAAGTAGTGTTGACATGGATGTTATGCACACCAACATGTAGATAAATCTTTGCTCAAATAAATAGAAAAACCTATCTATCTTGAAATAATTACTAAGATTTTTTGGTTAAAGATGATCTTATCTATCCCAATGCTTGGGAATGTTAGGTCTTGAAATAGTACTTCACTTAAGGTTTATTGTGCAAAATGATGTTAATCACGAGGGGCCTATGGTTTTAGAGCTTAATAATAGTTATACCAAATAAAGTAACATAAAGATATAATAGATTCAACATGTATTAATCTATAGTTCCATAAATACAAATTATTTACAAGAAATATTTCATGAATTCAAACCATTTGTAAGAAATATTGAAAATAAGATTAAGGAAAAGAATTAAAGATCCTAAAATTTAAGGTCTTCGAGTTATTATCCATGTATACCCCAAGAAATAAACTAAAACAAAGAAAAAACCATTCTATACTTCACTAGATTAACTCACTGATACACATAGAATGATGCAAGAAGTTTAAATAAGACAAACGATTATTTACCATGAAACACTATCAATATGCGCCAAAATTTAGTGCAACACATTGGCTTCTTCGATAGAAATAAATAGTCAGCTAGGTGTAAGATTTAATATCAAGAAATAGCTTTAAAATTAGCTTTGATATTAGCAACTTTGTGGAATATTAAATTTTTTATACTTGAATTGAACAAAAAAGATGAAAAATAGAAATAAAATTGATTTTGTGTCTTGATCTTATGTCTACCAAGTTCAACAAATTTTGATCCCCTAAAAATCAATAACATTCAAACTTTTATAGAATACAAGGCCTCAAAAGAGTTTCAAAACAACACATGGCTAAGTAGAATTAAGCCAATCATAGAATAGCACATGGCACAAAATAGTTGGCACTAGAAGATATTTCCCCAGTCTAAAAATAAGTCAGAGCATTTTGACTTTCTTCTCTGCTACTAAAAAGCTTTGAAATTGTAGGAAAATATACATTATGTCTCACTTCTATCTTTCGAATGTAGGAATTAGCTGGATATTCAAACTGATCAGGTGGATATAGAAAATCCATCCATCTCCTTTCTCAGGTTATCGGTTCGTGAAAGAAATCTACTAATGCAAAGTGAAGAAAATCTAAATTGTGTTAATTTTCCAAAAAAAACTTGGGTTTTCACTTTTCCAGTTACGCACATTTCCACTTTGAATACTTCTACATACCCGCCTCTTTATTATTGTTAGATTTTGTGAGTTTGATTCACATGTATGTCTACACCCCCGCCATGGCTTACCACTTTTCAAACTTGTATAAATATATTTTACATTATTTCCATCATTTCCATTGAACATACTTTAAATCAATTAATGCATATTTTAGAAAAGTATTATTAAAGTTACACATTTGGTTCTAAGTCATTGAATTTGGAAATTAAAACAAGTGACGCAAGTGTCAAGTTCCTGCCAATGAATTCTAGTGATGAAGTAATTACTATATGCAAAGGAGATTAAAGTTAAATTCAAGCCAAAAGCTTTATACTTTTAGAACCCAAGAAAGAAACATGTTACAAAGAGGAATTGAAATCATCATTGTGCCCTTGTATGATCAAAAGAGGTTTTGACTTTGAGCAAGAGATTGAGGAAATTACTGTAAACATAAGTCTCCTTTCCAATGTTAGTGAAGGAAAAGATAACACAAATCCCCTCCACAAGCCTTATGCAAGCTCCAAGCATAATGGAAATATAAAAGGGCATGCATATAAGTCTTTCAAGCCTTTGTTCATTTTCAAACATTGTAGAAGAAGAGATCATTTATCTCAATTTTATTGGAATATTTATCTATGTATTTTTTGTACAAAGATTATCCATTCTATGAAGAGAGGTTGGGAGAGGCTATTGAGTTTTTATTTTGGATAGGAACTTCTACATAGGCTCATTTTATGCTAAGTGTGAGAAGGATTTCTTAGTGGTATGTTGTCCACCAAGATGACTCCAAGGGATGCTCGGTATGTGAACAATGGGGTATATAAACATATGACATCAACCTAATAGTGTTTAACCAATTTAAAAGAACATATCTTTGGAATTTAGCTTGAGATTGGTGATGATGCCAAGCATCTAGTAGCAAGAATTAGTACAATTTCCTTTCAACTTTAGTTAGGTATCTCTTTACATTTTGATGATGTTTTGTTTGTTCCTAGTGTCAACAAGAATTTTCTTCTAGTTTTAGTTGTAGAAGAGAAGTGCTATGTTGTAGAATTCAAGAATAAACAAGTTCTTATCAGATTGAAAGAATTTGGCCTAGATATTGCACAAGTTATAAGGGGTTAGAGAAGGAAATCTATACAAGTTACAAGGTGAATTAGTTATAGCAACATTAATGTGTAGAATCATAGATATAGATCCTTTCAACTACCAAGAAGCTATAGGCCAACAAGTTTGGAAATATGCCATGGTGGAGAAACACACCTTTATCATGAAAATGATGTATGGGACATAGTGCCAAGATAGGAAAGGAAATTAGTTGTGAGTTCTAGGGGGCTTTACAAAATCAAGCATTTTGTAGATAACAAAAATGAGAGGTTCAAAGTGAGGTTTGTGGCAAGAGGTTTCTATTAAAAAGAGTAAGTGGACTATGAGGAGACATATACCCAATTGGATGATACACTTCCATTAGAACAACTTGTCTTTAGTTTTATTCATGGGATGAAAGATACATTAGATGGATGTTAAAACAAATTCTTTTGATGCTATCATTGGGGAAAAAGTGTATATAGAGTAGCCTTAGGGCTTTGAAGTAAATGGGAAGGAATTCCATGTTTACATGATTAAGAACACCATGTATGTTCTCAAATAGGCACTAAGAGCTTGGTATTCCAAGATAGATGAATATTTGTAAAGTATGGGCTTCACCAAAAGTGAAGTAAATCATAATATATATTATATAATTGTTGGGTTTGATAGATACTTATTTTGGTATTGGATGTAGATGGTTTGTTTATCACAAGAGTAGAGAAGCTCATTGTAGGGTGCAAAGAAAATTTAGTTGTTGAGTTTGAGATGAAGGACATTAGCCTTATGCCTTACTTTTGGGTTTAGAGGTTTGGTGGAAACCATGGGAGATCTTCCTTGGCCAAGGTAAGTAAACAATTGAAATTCTAAAGAAATTATAACTCGAGAATTGCAAACCTATAGCCACAACTGTGATCATCAATATGAAGAAGGTGAGAAATTTAGATTAATAATTTATCCCATGTTGTACAAGCTCGTGATAGGTTCTATAATGTATTTGGTCAATGCTAGACTAGATATATATTTTTTAGTGAAAACCTTGATTCAATTCATGAGGGAACCAAGATAAAAGCATCAGGTAGGAGCAAAACATGTGCTTAGATATTTAAGGGTTACAATGGAGTATGGTTTTTTTATTACATACTATTGCCATTTTGATTGTTGCAAATTGGAATTTGAGTAAATAGTCATTCTAGAATGGAAAATGCTATATGCTATTTATAGGGGCATAAGACTGATGATTTGGTAGTAGATGGCATAATTTCATGTATATCATCTACTGGAGCATGGGCATCAACATAAGGTTGTAGTCCACTTGATTTGTAGTGATGTATTCACCATAGTTACTACGAGATAGGAATTGGTATTGGTATGAGAGATAGAGACAAGACATGGTATGCCATTTTCAAAAAAAATGTTGGATATGGGAATTTACAGATGAGTGTGTGTGTAGGGATAGAAAACAAAAATATAGAAATAAATAACCATACAATAGGTGTGCGACTAGAAAGAAAATGCCTAATTTTTTTAAAAATAACATTTAAAGTCTTGAAATAGATGTCAATGAAAGCAAAGATTAATAGTATTGAAATTTGATAATCGTCATCATGATATAAAATAATAGACAAAGACTAGGATATAATGCCTAGTATGGGGGTCCTTAGAGATGACTATACTTTCAATCAATTAAAACTTCAATGCTTGTACACAACTTAAGCTTTAAATTATTGTTTCTCTTCATACTATTACCTCATTGGTATTTAATAAGAAAACTTGCTATTGTATAAAAACTTGTAAATTTTTATTTAATAAATAGAAAATTACAAGTCTATTAGTGTATTTATTTTGTTCTTTTAGCTTTTGTCAACCACTTATTAGCACTTAAGAAAACCCAATGTAAGTTATATGATATATCTGAGAAACCTCTACAATAGGAAGTTTCCCAATTTTAAAGGAAGGCTTCATGGAGGTGAATAGATATGCAAAGAAACTTCTTTGATATTCTCCTAATGTTTGGAGATGTCCCCATATGAATCTCCAAGGGGATGCATTTCCAATATGGAAAAAAAGTACCAAGGGTTAACATGAGTCTCTTGGTAACTATGGATTTGATGTGTGTTATAGACAAACACTTTAAATTGATGATTTGAGTGCACATGGCAGCATATATTTGTAAAAAACATGAAATAGGGCATGCATGTTGAATTCAATAGTATAATATTGAATCACCAACTTAGTCTATTTTAAGATCTGAAGGAGTTTTCACAACAACCATAGGCTATGCATTTGTGGATCACATCACATTTGAGGAATTGTGACTCCCACAAACTAGGCAACAATAAAAATTTCCTTGAAAATTCTTGAACACATTCTATGTCAAGGACTGATGGTTCATGGCAGAAACTGAGAATGTGCATCGATTGACTACAATAGTAGTTTAGTCCTAGCTTTTTGGTTATACCTTTTCAAATTGCAACAAAAATAATTAGTTGAATAATTTGAAAATAGAAATTATTATTAACTACTATTATATATAAACTAAATAGCAATTGGGCAAACCAATTGGAATCTCTACATTGTGATGTTAAGCTTGTTGTTACTACTTATATTGGATAAAAGGAAAGTTTGCAGGTAATTTTTGAATCTATAAGGCTCTAAGACTTAGGGAACTTGAAGCTATAGCCACAAAAAACATAGTTTTTGGTTGATATTGCAAACTTAGGTTTCTACAATTTTATTTTATTCTCCATTTTTTAATTATGTGTAGAAAAGATAGCATTGATCCTTATATGTGCTCTGGTCAGCTATGGAAGACTTTTCTTGCTTTATTGTGCATCATATGAATTTGTATATCACATTGAAATCTCACTTAGAATCTTGAATGAGATCTTTTATTGCAGTTGATATCTAATAAATGTTCAGGTTAAAGCAAGTTGTGTCACTATGACACTTAATGGATTATGGAAGCTAAAGAAACTAGTAGTAAGATATTATGATTGGGGAGGAAGCAGTCATGGTAGCTAGTAGTTTTGAGTGAGATTTTGCATGTCAAAGTAGACACAAGCAAGAGAAGGACTTTTACAGCTAAAAAGGAGGTAGGCAACAATTGCAATGCTATAAAATTGTATTAAGTAGTTAATCTAACTAGTGTATACACATAAAAATGGTCATGTCTATAATCCTGACAATTAATTAAATATTTATTATTTAATTAATTTTTCTAAAGTCCTCTACATATGATTAAATTTAATTAATTTAATTATATTGTTCATTCATCTTATTCTTCTTCCACAATTAAATAAATTTATTTTATTTAATTATTTTCATATGTCCACTTAATTAATTAAATAAATGTATTTATTTAAATTAATTATCATTGTTTAAATTTAAATTAAATCTTTTGATTTAATTAAGTTTAAATATTTATCTTTCTTCTATTTTAAATTCTTCTTCTAATTAATTAAATATTTCTTTTAATTAATTTCATAAAAGTGATTTAATTAAATAAATCTTATTTAATTAAAAATATCTTATGCTTTCTTTCTAAATCACAATTAGGTATTTTACTTGATTGTGAAATCTTCTCATATCATAATTAAATATTTTATTTAATTATGAGATCTTCTGCTTTTTTCAATAAAACCTGATTAAAGTTTTATTCTCATCACCAATTTTCTTCTGCTTTTAAAAGCTTAATTAAATATTTTATTTAATTAAGAAAAGTTGAATGTCATCCACAAATAAATATTTGAATTTTTAATTCATTATTTATCATCTTTTAAATCTTTCTTTTATCTTTTTAAAGAAAGATGATTTCTTATCTTCTTATCTTTTCATCTCTCATAAAAAAATAGAAAAATCTTGTGTTTAGGTTTCTTCTATTCTCTCTTCAGTTTCATCTATTTTCAGCCATTCAATCTGCCAGGAATTATCACAACCGTTAATCAAGATAGCCA
Source organism: Sequoia sempervirens (assembly GCA_007258455.2). Lineage (NCBI taxonomy): Eukaryota > Viridiplantae > Streptophyta > Pinopsida > Cupressales > Cupressaceae > Sequoia > Sequoia sempervirens. The sequence goes on from VDFB02193867.1 coordinate 423,046,771, forward strand.
ATCAGAAGCTTTTGAAAACTCTATAAATACAACCTCTCACAATTCATTTAGGGGGTTGATTCTTTAGCATCCTCACTCTGTCAAAATTATTCTTCAAGTATTCTATCTTTCATCCATCATTCTCCTTCAAACCTTTACCATATTGTTATGCTGCAGAATTGAGCAACCAACATTCCTCCATTATCAACCTTCAAAATCTTGCATTCTTAGTATAGTATGCATTTCATTTATATCTCATTCTTCAGTAGCCTACTTCGTTGAGCTTGGCATTCCAGATCTGAGAGCAACTTGAGCAAAGATGAAATGCTGGAGATAGAGGACAATAAGACGACTTCGAAGAAACTACCATTAATAGTTTGCTTATTTCTATTTTTCTTTTGGTTTCTTTGATTTAATGTTTTATTGATTGTGTTGTTATTGATTTAAATTGATCATATTTTCATAACACACAACTAGTTATAAAGATTAAAGGTCTATTGTTATTTGTCATCATATTCTACACAATTCTAGCTCCAAGAGCTCTATTTGTATCCTCAGTAACACTAATGTGATCCACCTCACTTTGATATTATGATCCATTTGATGTGAAGAGTAACCAATTATACCTCTATAATCTGCACTAAACTTTGGAGGACTTAGGTTGTCGACTGTTGGATTGAATATGTTGTCCACTAGCATGAAGCATGTACAATGTGTATTAACAAGGCAATGCAGCCTCTCCTCAACATGTCCCAATTGCTTGTACACACATTGGTGAAAATTTGCATTGCACTGCTAGAGCAGGATATACCTAGACATATTAGCAATAATACCATGATAGTAGTGGTGGCTTAGATACACAATATGTGGAAAGTGATAGAACACCAATACTACATAGCCATAAAATTGATGAGAATTTCTTTTTTCAAATGCATTCTCCATTATGGGTATCTTTAACATGGAAGAAACTAACAGAAAGTTCACTTGTAGCTGCAATACATAACTCCTTTAGTTGATAATGGTAATCCACTATGGGAGTGCATCCATAATAAGAGTCCAATGGAAAAAAAATTAATAATTTCTTAATATAAATAGTAGATGAGAAAGATCCAAATTATGTAAAAGATATATTTTTTCCAATTGCCATGTTTAAAATGTATCAAGCCCATTTTACAAAGCTTTAGATAATAAGATATCCATCCTCATGAATTAACACACTATCAAAACTTTCCACCTTTCAATTTTTTTTGTACTTAGATAGAAACTCTCCGAGCTCAAATAGAGATTACATGAATATCAAGGATAAATGCCATGGGAACAAGAAATATTTATACAAAAGTAAAAGCCTACAGGTAGAATTGTGAAGTCACAAGTAACAATTTAGAGAAAATGTACAATTTTTAATTTCAAGTACATAAATATTCAACAAAAATTCCTTCTGTGAAGTTGAGCTAAACGTTATTGCTTAGAGTTGATAAAATGGTTTCTCACATGCAATTAAATAAGAGAACAAGAATGCAACCATTTGTAGACTATCACAATTATTAAACACCAGACACTCATTGCAACTTACACTTAAAGTGTCTACTCTAATCATGGAAAATGGGTTCCTCATTTAGTTTTCAATATCTTAGCTTTGTCTCATCGCCTCATTCACCCTGCTTGAAAACATTAAGATTTTTTGTATTTATGATGTTTTGGAGGTAGTATCAAGTAGCCTAGAGAAGTCTACAATAGTCACACCAGAATATCAAAATCTGATGGACTACAATTTTAGAGTAACTATTCAAGTTTAAAATTATGGTTATTACTTCCTATATTGTTATTAGGAATAAGGCTTACACTCTACAACAATATCACTTCAATGAATTTATGTTGTTTTGCATTGACTTTATTAGTTGAAATGGTGAGAAAAAAAAGCATGAAAGACATAGTAACCTCAGGCATCCCCAAGGAGATTTCAATGTTACTCACTACTAGCAATAGAACCTATTATGTGTGTGACAGGGAAATTCAAATTACCCAATAATCCTCTATTCAATCAACAATTTCCACTCACTAATGGAAAAATTAGACCCCAAATTCCCAATCTTGTACAAGAACCTAATATGAAAATTTAATTGCAAATAATAGGATTCACCAAATATTTGTAAGCAACAACTTTTGTTGATGTGTTTTGGGTTGAAGAATTGGAACCAAGGATAATTTGTTTAACAACCTCAATATGAACTGTCTTGGGATCATCATTTACACTCAACACCATGGCCAGCTATATTTGATACTCTTCTTCCATTGCTGGATCAACAACTTGCATATCCCCAACATTTGTAGATACTAGTTTACTTCCACCCATATCAAAACTCCCACTTGGGGTTGTAGACCAAATGCCATTTCTAAATAGACCTCTTAAGTAAATAACTACTCTACTTTTCAATAAGAACTCGCTAACAATTAAATATGGTCTACAAGAAAGCTAACAACTTTGGACCTAAAATTTTATGTCCAAAGGTATTCCAACATCTTTCCCACAATTCCAACTCACCAGCTAATCAACCATCATGTTCATATAGAACTATCCCAACTGTAACTTGATAACCTAAGCACAACAATGACTACACTAGAATGAATAATTCTAGACTATTCAAACTTCCATTATACAACTAGTATCACTTTCCTAGAGAAGTGACCAAATTCTACTCAAGTATCCTGGTGGCTACTAAAAACACCAAAATCAAAGCCTAAGCTATTCCACCTTGTCTCCAGGCACCTTAACTTTGAACTTAAGCAACCTAAGATGCAGGAGCTAGTGGTTGATCCTCAAGCTGCAACAGCTAAAAAACACAATTACAATCTCTCTAGGCACATAACACTATTTTTGCCCCACGTCTTTCACCCCTACAAAACCAATCAAATTATGCTGAAATATCCAGGTGTCCATTAAAAACACTAAAATGAATATTTTCCTTTTTAAGGGTTCGCAATGGGGACCTAAGAGGGACTGACATGGGACTTGGACTCAACCTTAACTCCCACAAAATCATATGTAAATGTAAAAATCCTAACTTTCTAGAAAACCCTTTCTCTCCTTTCCCTATATCTTGTTATAAATTTAGCTTTTCCTTCAAGTAACTGAAAATTGATGCAATCATGACTGAACAGAAACTATAACTGGCAATCCTTATTATTGACTACTATTTATTTACTTGAGGTCTCTAGTCTATCCTTTGCACTACTTGCGTAGCTTGATCTACTAGGACTAATATTGGATGCAGTTAGAGAGTTGTGCCTTGTCATGGGAGCCAGTGACCTAGATAGACTAAAAATGGCTATGGCTTTTGTTTAAAAAGAGTAAAAGTAGAACCTAGAGACTTTGATGCAGAGAGTTGTGCCTTGTCATGGGAGCCAGTGACCGAGATAGACTGAAAAATGGCTATGGATTTTGCTTAAAAATAGTTGAAGCAGAACCTGAAGACTCTAATGGAGATAGCTTGCCTCTTTGGCTTGAGCCTATTCCCTTAGCAAACCTGCCCTTTGGAGACTTTGAACCATCTGCATCCACTGAATGGTTTCCCCTAGTGTGAAGCTTCATTAGCAGATTTCTCATCCTTGTTTTGGACAAAGGAGCAGGGAGCTTTCCATTGCTAGCCCAACACAAGTTCCTTTCCTTTCAAGCATAGAAAAACCTTGAAATTATAGATAGATAGTCTTACTATCCCGTGCCAAGCTGTAATGAACAACATTCATGTAAGCATGAACTACTACAGTTGGAATTTGATGGCTCCCAACTATACCCAATTCAACCAAGAGTTACTAATTATAAAATTCCATAACTAAGGACTACTAAGACACTGCTACCTAACTCAGATCGATTCCATCCCCTGCTATGTTTCCCTAACTCTCTCCATCATCCCCATTGAACACAGTACCAAATCCAAAAAAATTTAGCAATACAAAAATGAAAAGAATTGCAAAAGTGAAATAACTATACATCATTGAGTAGGTTTTTTGTTCATTGTTGTCTTTGTGTGTTGCTGTCGTGAAGGTTTCTACTAATTCTAGTAGCTTCCAGTAGTTTCTTCTATGTATTTAATCTAATGTTCACTATGATAATTTAATTTTTCAAAATTTTTTAAATGAAAAATGAATTTTAGAGATCCTCTGACCAATGAAAAAATAGATAAATAATCATTTTTAAATATAAAAAATATGTTCTAAAATACAAACTATAGAAATAGAAAAAAATATATTTAAATTATGTAATATGATTGATCAACACAAATAAAAAATAAAAAATCAAATGATTGCAATAGTAACTGCCTATTGGTAGGAACTAATAATGCATTTTACTATTCCCTGGGTATGTGTGCTTATGCGAGTTTTCAAGTTTTTATGTTATTAGACATCCTAGGTGACGTGTTGAGCATTTCATTTAACTATATTCTTTTTGAATACCCAATTTCCCAAATACCCAAACACACAACTTGCATCCTCAACACCTTTTGTCACAACACTCACTTGAACTTCTAGACTTAACCCTTATGACTTAGATATCTTTTTTACCGCACTTGCGGGTTCGTAAACCTTTACTTTTCCCACCTGAAACCTTATTTTCTTCTGTGGTAATTTGACTTGGCCAATTTTTTTGTAGTCATCCTACTTTGAACCATACGTCTGCATTCGGTTTACATGAACACCTAGTTTTCTAACGAACACCTAGTTTTCTTCAGCCTCTATTTGGTGGAATAGACTTATTACTTATCACAACCAACCTCTAGCTATTAACTTCCCAAAGAAAGTTTATTATTTGTTTAAGAAAGGTATTCAAAAATTCAAAGATGTATGGGATTTCAACACATTTGATTGGGATTCTTCGCATTTCATCCAAGAGGAGTATAGGTTGAGTGAAAAATTTAAACATTTTTTGATATTTATATAGTCCTTAGTTCCTTTTGACCTCTCTATGAAGCTTTGTACTTCCAAAGATTGTAATTTTTTCAAAGATTGGAGATGGCTGTCATATAGTTCATTCAAAAATTTTCCTTTGAAGAAGGTTTATTCTCAAATCCTTCCTTGTTGGCCTCTTATTCCTTGTCTTAATCATAAGTGGAAATGTAGATTTAGTGCCAAATCTTGGATGAAAATTAGTGCTCAAATATGGAGATCAAAAGCTGATTATGATACACAAGTGCTAGTTTGGAAAATTTTACATTGCAAACTTCCTGTTGGGGATAGATTGAAATGTATGATGGTTCAGCCAAATAGTTGCCCATTTTGTCTTTGCACTGAGAGTATGAAACATATGTTTTGGGACTGCATTTTTGTTAAACAACAATGGTCAGCTATGTTTAATAGTTTTTCAGCTATCTTCTTGCATGTTCTCAATTGGAAAGAGGCTATCCTTGGTTTGGGAATGTGCAACAATGTTATTGCTAATTCTATTTGGCAGGTTATTTTGAGGCATATATGGAAAGCTCGATGTTATACAATGTTTTCTAAGAAATTTCATTTGCCAACTGATACTTTAAGGCTTTACTCTAGCATCTTTATCCAGGTGGCTTTTTTGTTCTCACAACTTCTAGTTTTATGCAAGAAGAATATGTTAGCCAAGGATCATCTTCAGCGGATTAAAGACCAAGGTTTGCAATTTAAATTAGCTAGTAATGTCTAGAAAAGTAAAATTGTTCAACATATGTAATGAACTTGCAGCCTCCTCGCTGATGTATATCTTGTGATGATTTGTCATGTTCATTATTTTCAGCTACCTATTGGTAGCTCTCATTTTTTGTAATCTGCTTTGTTCAATATAAAAAAAAAAAATCATGATCTAAGCCATAATGGATCATATTTTGAACTTATCCTTTAGCACCATTTTCTCTAGCCTTTCTAAACAAGTAATTTTGAAATTTGGGTCCCCAAAGATTTTTCCAATTTGGGGTGTGTTGTGTAACAACACAACAAGTAGGAAAGATAAAATTTATTTAGATAAGATTTTTTTAATGTTTTATTTATAATATTAGAGATAAACTTGTTAAAATTTATAAAAATTAAAACATAATATTATCTAGTGTGTAGTGTTTAAAATTCAATAGTTAAGGAAAGAAAACTAAACAAATATTTTCCCTACATTACAACAATATGGAAAAATAAAAATTTAATGCAAAAGCACCCATACTTGATGAATGTTGAGGACAAAACCTCTCTAAAAGGAAGGGCATGCTCCACTCATTGATTATATAGCGATATGTGTGGGTGAATTGTTGCTAGCATAATTCTTAATCAATTCATTTAGGAGTTCATAAATATAATTATAGTATGCTTAGTTGGCCTCGTTCAGACTAAGGTAGTAATATTACCTAATGATGTCTATAGAGGAGATAGTGAGTAGTAGTATTAACTAATGATGCCTGTTGGATTCTTGTTAAAGACTTGTGAAGGTTTTTCCCCTCAAAGTGACTTATATTCTTAGTTATTTGTAGCATAATTGCTATCATATCATTGTCTTGTGTAAATTATTTCATTACAAAAAATAAAGAGTGACAATCAACTATAATTTTAATTGAATTACAATTTTTATGATAAGAATCAAATTTACAATCATAATAATGATCTTGAATATATAAGTGTTCAAATATCAGTAAATAAAATGTATATTAGAACATATGTGTAAGAAAAAAATATGAATATATAATTTATTCAAAAATATCAAAAGATAAAATAAAAATTATATATAAATTAAACAAATAACTTGATGAGGGCATAGCCTGAGATATAGAAAATAACCCACAAAAAAGAGAATAATTTTATTATTCAGAAAATAGAGCTTCTTATATGTAGAGGATCTCAAATCCCCAAGTTCTACAACACATGCAAATTACAGAAAGCTACAGAATAACCCTTTCGCAATATGCGAGCTTGTCCCCAAAAAGCTACCCATAAATAGACCTCCTCTTTAGTTTGGAGCCAAAATAACATTCAAATTTGAGTTTAGGCAGTTTCACGCTGAAAATTACAACTTGAAGTTCAAATTTTAGAAGAACATTTGCAATTGTATCTTCTAGAAAGTGCACCAACTTCCCGGAGACATAACTTTTGATCCAGGACTCCGATTCGCAAACCATTTAAACCATTGGAAAGCTCTCGAAGTCAATAACGAGATAGAAATTTTCTTTATAGATTTCAAAAAGTTTCAAGGCATTCTAGGAAATCTAAGTGCCACAAATCTAACTCCAAAGATTTTCAGGTGCAAATCTAGGAAACTAAAACTGCAATATCTTTCAACCCAGGACTAGAAAATAAAAACCATAAATTAGGAATTTCATTATGATGAAAAGGGTATCCAAAACTATAAAAAAATCTAAAAACTAAGAAACTTGAAATTTAACTATTTTTGGGTGATGCAAGATTGTCCTTACACCACTGGATGCTCCTACATCAGACACCCAGGGTAATTTCAGAAGTGACCCCATCATGTCTCAGATGGTTGAGGAAAACCCAACTGGTCAACTACTGCCTTAGATAGCTAGGATGAATATTCCATAGGCCTTCCTCTCCATTTCAACAGATATTCTTCATACTACCTATTTCTGGTACTCTTTCCCATACGACTATCCAAGATTGCTTCAATCTCCTCCCTTTCTGAAGTAGGTGCTGGAGTGCCATACTACCCTATTGCTAGTGCTTCCTCCATTCCACCTTCATGATACTCTATCAAATCTGAAATGTTGAACATAGGGGAAATGTTGATTCTATTAGGTGACTCTACCTCATATGCATTCCCTAAATCATGCTTCTTCAAAATCTTATAGGGACCAAATTTCTTCATCTTCAATTTGTTATAGGTTCCCACAGGAAACCTTTCTTTCCTCAAGTGGACCATTACTTCATCGCCAATATAAGAGTCCTTATTCCTCCTTTTCTGATCTGCCTTAGCCTTATATTGCATATTCATCTTATGAATGTGTTCTCATACCTTCTCATGTATATTCTTGATGTGCCCTGTAAAATATTCGGCTTCAACACCTATTTTCTTCTCTTGGTCTATCTTCCTCAATTCTAGAGCTATTCTGGGGCTACCTCCATACACAATCTGGAATGGTGATCTACTCATGCTTTTGTTGACAAAAATGTTGTAAGAAAATTCTACCTAGGGTAAGATCAAGTCCCATCCCTTGGGTTTATCTCCTACCAAACATCTTAGTAGGTTACCCAGACTCCTGTTAACAACCTCTGTCTACCCATTTGTTTATGAATAGTGTGCAGAACTGAACTTGAACTCTGTCTTCAGGTTTTTCCACAAGGTTCTCCAAAAGTACCCCACAAATTTGGTGTCACGATCTAAAACAATACTCTTTGGTAGACCATGTAGCCTCACCACCTCTTTGAAGAACAAGTCAACAATGTGGACTGCACCATGGGTCTTCTAACATGGAATGAAATGTGCCATCTTTGAAAACCTATCAACCACTGCAAAGATTGAATCATTCCCTCATTGTGTCCTTGGAAAACCAAGAATAAAGTCCATACTTATATCCTCCTATGGCCTCTTTGGTATAGGTAAGAGCTGATATAAGTCTATATTCTAGCTCACTCATTTAGCCATTTGACATACCCTATAGCTTTGTACAAACTTCTTCACATCTAGTGACAACTGAGGCCAATAATAATTCTCACTAATAATGGCAATGGTCTTATCTCGACCAAAATGTCCTTCCATTCCTCCACTATGCTTCTCCTTTATCAGGTTCTCCCTCATGAAACTCCTCGAGATACACAATTGACTTCCCTTAAATAACATGCCATCCTAGAATAGGAAATCTAGCCACCTTGTCCTGTCCACTGTAATAGGTTTCTTGCAAGCATTCCAAGCCTCTGCAAAATTAGGATCTTCTACATACAGTAACTTGAGTTCATTAAACCCAACCACTTCATTCTACATCTTTGTCATCAATATATGCCTCCTATTTAAGGCATCTCCAACCCTATTTGACTTCCCACTACTATGTTTAAAAACAAAGGTATAACTTTGCAAAAACTCTACCCATTTCATATGCCTCTAATTTAATTTTCCCTGACTATTTAGGTATTGTAAGGCCTGATGATCAGTATATAGAACAAATTTCTTCGGCAACAAATAATGTCTCCTTTTCTTTAATGCTTGAACTATTGCATAAAATTCCTGATCATATATAGAATACTTTCTCTTTTCATCATTTAACTTTTCATTGAAATAGGCAATGGGCTTACCTTCTTGGCTCAACACTGCTCCAATGGCACAACCACTAGCATCACAATCCATTTGAAACACCTTGTTGAAATTTGGGAGAGCTAGAATAGGTTGCTCTATCACCTTCTACTTCAATAGTTCAAAACTTTTTGCTGCTCTAGTGCTCCACTTGAATTCTTTTCTATCCCCTCTCATCGTTTTAGTCAGGAGTGCGCAAGTACTACTAAAGTTTCTAATGAAATTTCTATAAAAACTAGCCAAACCATGGAAAGATCTCACCTTGGTAGCAGTTCTTGGGGTAGGCCATTCTAGAATAGCCTTCACCTTTTTTGGGTCCATCTCGAGATCTTCTACTGAGACAACAAACCCCAAGTACACTAACTCCCTCTTCACAAAACTGCACTTCTTCAAATTAATCAATAGTTTCTCTTCTCTTAACTTCTCAAAGGATCTCTGAATATGCATCAGATGCTCATCCAACATCTTACTAAAAATCAAAATATAATCTAAATACACAATAACAAAACTTCCCAAAAATTCTTTTACTAACTTGTTCATGAGTCGCATGAATGTGCTCAGTGCATTGGTTAGCCCAAAAGGCATGACTAACCACTCGCACATACCCTCTTTGGTCTTGAAGGTAGTCTTCTATTCATCTCCCTCTTGAATCTAGATCTAGTGATATCCAATTTTTAGATCAATCTTAATGAAGTACTAAGCTCCACTCAAACAGTTCATTAGGTCATCCATCCTTGGTAGGAGAAATCTGTACTTGATTGTTATCTTGTTCATGGCTCAGGAATCTGTACACATCCTCCACTCCCTATCCTTCTTTGGTGCTAGTACTGTAGGTACTACACATGGACTCAAACTCTCCCATATCAAACCCTTTCTCAACAACTCTTGAACTTGTCTATTCAACTCATTTTCTGCTGGAGTCATTCTATTAGCTACCTTATTTGTCAAACTAGCTCTAGGAATCAAGTCAATCTAATGATTGATCTTCCTTATTGATGGTAAACCCTCAGGTACATTATTAGAAACAATATTTTGAAACTCATCCAACATCCCAGAAACTTCTTCTGGAACCTTTTCACTATCCTCCTTACTCACTCTGGGAATCAATGCATAACACACATGCTCATGATTCATACCTTCTAAAAAATTTCTTCCATCTACATAACAAATTCTAGCACTACTGCATACCTTTTCTTCGGTATCCTTCAGTGGTTTCAACTTGTGACGAACCCCATTCTTTGTCAAAGAATAAGTGTTTGCATAGCCATCATGTATAGCTCGCCTATCGAACTGCTATGGCCTCCCCAATAACATGTGACAGACATCCATTGGGATGATATCACAGAGTACCTCATCACAGTAGCTCCTGATCTTGAACTTTACTAGACACTGCTCATTAACCAAAACTTTGTGTTGTTTATGCAACCAGGCACTCTGATATGGATGTTGGTGTCTTTCCCTCTTCAGCTTCACCTTTGTGACCATCTGCTCTGACACCAGATTATTAGTGCTCCCACCAACAATAATGACATCACAACATTTTCCTTCACACTTGCACCTTTAGTGAAACAAATTATTCCTCTATTTTGTTTCATTTTCCTCAGTCACCATGGCTCTCCTAATCACTAGGGCTTCTCCCCTTTCAACATCGTCTGAATGTTTAGATTGGGCATCCTCATCTGCATGTGCAATCCTTTCACAACCTTCTAGCCTTTTGTCTACCCTTCCTTGGCATTGTGGACATTCATAGGCTCGATGCCCTTCTTCACCACACTAGAAACACATTCCTTTGAAACCACCTCTTCTAGATCCTTGTCCATATCTCCCTCATCCTCTACCTCTTTGATCACCACTATTTTGATCACGAGGGCGATAGAAGTTGTCATTCCTTTGGCTTCGGCTGGTACCCACATCTTCACTTTTCTTTTCATCATCATTTTGGCTTCCTGAAGGTCTTCCATTTCCCCTTCTTCTTTGACCTCCTTATCCTTTTTTCTTGCCATCAAATCTTTTGTTCAGCTTCTCCTCCACCTTCAAAGCAAATTGATGCACATCCTCAATGGTGGTCATTCTGACTAGGCTTAACTCCTCCTGAATGCTCAGTCTTAACCCATTAAGATATCAAGCTACCTTCTCCTTATTGGCCTCTGTGTGACCCATTCTGATGATTATCTTGTCAAAATATTTAGTATATTCTTTCACAAATTTGCTTCCTTGCTTCAACCCTTGAAATTTCTTCAATAGATCTAACTCGTAGTCCACTGGTATGAACTGCTTCTTCAGTTTCTCTACCATGCGATCCCATATGATGATCTTGCCTTTTCCTCTTCGATTTCTTTCCAATTGGACCTCTTTCCACCAAATACTAGCATGTCCCTTTAGCTTCTTTTTCACAAATTTAACCCGATCTGGGTCCTCTATTTCCTTATACTCAAAATATTCCTCTAGCTCATTGATCTAGTTGATCAACTCTTCTGGGTTCAGACTTTTGGAATAATTGGGGACTTCTGCTCTGGGCCTTTTCCTCATCTTTGAAATAGCCCTTATTAGCCACATTTGGTCTTGATCAATTGCTTCTTCTTCTTCTTCTACATTTGAACCTTCTTCCTCTCCTTCATCCTCACTTTCCTCCCTCAGGTTTAACCCTCTTCTCAACTGCTCTTGTAATGCATCAATTTGTCTCTAGAGGGCTGCCAGTGCATCTCTTCCACCAGCATTTCTACCACCTTGACCACCTCTGGCAACACCATGCCTACCAAGCATCACTCTTGGAGGCATCTTTCTTGACCTCGACCCATAACCACGGTCATGGTGCAAACTGCGTCATGATCAACGATTTGTCCACACGCTCAAGAAAACCTCGCTCTGATACCACTTGATGAGGGCATAGCCCAAGACATAGAAAATAACCCACAAATAAGAAAATAATTTTATTATTCAGAAAATGGAGCTTCTTACATGTAGAGGATCTCAAATCCTCAAGTTCTACAACACATGCAAGTTACAGAAAGCTACAAAATAACCCTTTCACAATATGCGAGCTTGTCCCCAAAAAGCTACCCAAAAATTAGAAACCCACACATAAATAGAGCTCCTCTTTAGTTTGGAGCCAAAAAAATATTCAAATTTGAGTTTAGGTGGTTTGGCACCGAAAATTACATCTTGAAGTTCAAATTTGAGAAGAACATTTGCAATTGTATCTTCTAGAAAGTACACTAACTTCCCTGGGCCATAACTTTTGATCTAGAACTCTGATTCACGAACCGTTTGAACCGTTGGAAAGGTCTCGAAGTCAATAAAGTAATAAAAATCCACTTCACCAATTTTGGAAAGTTTTGAGGCATTCCAGGAAATCTAAGTGCCTCAAATCTAACTTGAAATATTTTTAGGTGGAAATCTAGGAAACTAAAACTGCAATATCTTTCAATCCAGGAATAGAAAATAAAAACCATAAATTGAGAATTTCATTATGATGAAAAGGGTATCCAAAAATGTTAAAACATCTACAAACTGAGAAACATGAAATTTAGCTATTTTTGGGTGATGCAAGATTGCCCTTACACCACTGGATGCTCCTGCATCATAACTCAATCTAAATAAATCTATAGAAATTGTCTTGTAATAAATACAAAACTATATAAACAGATATAATGGATATGAAAATTTCATTTATTACAATCTCTTTTGAAATAATAGGCAAAAATAAGTTGAGATTTTGAATCCAACCTTTTTACCTTTTAGGCCTAGGTCTTAATATTCACTGTCACAAATTGCACACATTTCAATGAAGATTGATAATTTAGTTGAAGTTATATCCTATTTGAGATGTGTCCATCTTACTTTGCTCAATAATGGTCTAGATTTTCACAAACACAATGCAAGACATTTGGATTCATCCTATCCATTGAGCATAATTTATTATGCTACCATTTGGTAGTTGTATTTCTACCTACACACTATACCATAGCCAAGCTATTTGTCTCATGTTTTGCACTCTAATCTAAAAGCCATCAGTTAGGATAGTCAAAAACTAAGGACGTGATTAAAGGGGGTGACAAAATATATCTAAAAAACTATCTCAGTTGTGAATAAATAAAACATACTAGGGGAAACATACCAATAGCTATTAGGGCTAACTTCGTGCATTCGTGTAGAGTACAAAATAGATTTGATTTCAAATTTTTTTTGGGGCTTCTTTGTAAGCAAGTTAGGACCTTAAAAATAAAAATTTAGCTTTTGGGTATTTAAAATGCACCTTGTGGAACCCATAAAGTGAAAGGTGCTCAAAAAGGGAGTTTTTAAACCTCTATCCCCTACATCTTTACCACTTGGCCAGTACCCGTTCATTAGACAAATAATAAAAACCCACAAAAATTTAAGGTGTTTTCAATAGTTTTAATTGTGTTCTAATTTTTTTGGTCAACTACACATTCAGTAGTGAACATATATTTGTGTAATTTGTAGTTTTTTATTGGCATAATTAAAACAATGTATTGACTAAAATGTAAATGGTTATTGGGGGGTCAAGTGAACAAGGAGTAAACAACAATTGGATCATGGGCGACATTTGGGGATTTTCCCCTAACCGGTATATGAAAACTAAATGCAGTTATGTGGGCCCCAATAGTCTACAAATTTAGTGTATCTAGGTATTTTTTTATTCATTACCTTACATGCATTGCTGCAAAAAATCCAAAATTATCTACTTATGGTAGAATTTATATTTCGTAATCTAGGCCATATTCCATTGACAATAGAATCGATTTAGTCATATCAAATATAAATTAAAGGCTATCTAGGCTATTAAAGCTTTATATAAAAGTTTAAATAAAATTAGAAATGAGGTCAAATGCAAACAATATTATTTATCTCTACTTTATTAAATCCATGGATGGATAACCACGTGACCACATTTCTTTGAGGCATTTTTTCAAATAGTTCACTCTCGTTTCTATGCTATTGCTTACTATTATGCTTTGATATATTTTTTCCAAACATCCTGATAAGGGCACAGCCCAAGACATATAAAATAACCCAAAAAAAAGAGAATAATTTTATTATTCAGAAAATGGAGCTTCTTACATGCAGAGGATCTCAAATTCCCAAGTTCTACAACACATGCAAGTTATAGAAAGCTATAGAATAACCCTTTTGCAATATGCGAGCTTGTCCCCAAAAACCTACCCAAAAATTAGAAACCTACCTATAAATAGAGCTCCTCTTTAGTTTGGAGCCAAAACAATATTAAAATTTGAGTTTAGGTGGTTTGGCACTGAAAATTACAACTTGAAGTTCAAATTTAAAAAGAACATTTACAATTGTATCTTCTAGAAAGTGCGACAACTTCTTAGGGCCATAACTTTTGATCTGAGACTCCAATTCGCGAACTATTTGAACCGTTGGAAGGTCTCAAAATCAATAACATGTTCAAAATCCACTACACTGATTTCAACAAGTTTTGAGGCCATTCAAGGAAATCTAAGTGCCTCAAAACTAACTCAGAAGAATTTCAGGTTCAAATATGGGAAACTAAAACTGTAATATCTTTCAACCCAAGAATAGAAAATAAAAATCATAAATTGGGAATTTCATTATGATGAAAAGGGTATCCAAAAATGTAAAAACATCTAAAAATTGATAAACTTGAAATTTAACTATTTTTGGGTGATGCAAAATTGCCTTAACACCACTAGATGCTTATGCATCAGAAACCCAGGGTAATTTGAGAAGTGACCCCATCACGTCTCAGATGGTTGAGAAAAATCCAACTAGTCAACTACTGCCTTAAATAGCTAGGATGAATCTTCTACAGGCCTTCCTTTTGATTTCACCAGATATTCTTCATATTGCATGTTTCTGGTACTCTTTCCCAAATGACTATCCAAGATTGCTTCAATTTCAGCAATATGGACTGCATCATGGGTCTTCTCACATGGAATGAACTGTGCCATCTTTGAAAACCTATCAACCACCACAAAGACTGAATCATTCTCTCATTGTGTCCTTGACAAACCAATAACAAAGTTCATACTTATATTCTACCATAGCCTCTCTGGTACAGGTAAGGGATGATATAAGCTTGTATTTTGGCTCACTCCTTTAGCCATCTGACATGCCCTATAGCTTTGTACAAACTTCTTCACATCCTATCACAACTAAGGCCAATAATAATGCTCATTGATAATGGCAATGGTCTTATCCTGACCAAAATGTCCTTCCATTCCTCCTCTATGCTTCTCCTTTATCAGGTTCTCCCTCATAAAACTCCTTGGGATACACAATCGACTTCCCTTAAATAACATGCCATCCTACATTATAAATCTGGCCACCTTGTCCTGTCCACTGTAACAGGTTCCTTGCAAACTTTCCAAGCCTCTACAAAATCAGGATCTTCTACATATAGTGTATTGAGTTCATCGAACCTAACCACTTCAATTTGTATCTTTGTCATCAATGTATGCCTCCTACTTAAGGCACCTACAACCCTATTTGACTTCCCACTCCTATGTTTCAAAACAAATGTATAACTCTACAAAAACTCTACCCATTTCATATGCCTCTGATTTAATTTTCCCTGATTATTTAGGTACTACAAGGCCTGATGATCAGTATATAGAACAAATTCCTTCGGCAACAAATAATGTCTCCATTTCTTTAATGCTTGAACTATTGCATAAAATTTATGATCATATATAGAATACTTTCTTTTGGCACCATTTAACTTTTCACTGAAATAGGCAATGGGCTTACCTTCTTGGCTCAACACTATTCCAATGGCACAACCACTAGCATCACAATCCACCTAAAACACTTGTTGAAATCTGGGAGAGCTAGAACAGGTCGCTCTGTCACCTTCTACTTCAATAGTTCAAAACTTTTTGTTGTTCCAGTGCTCCACTTGAACTCTTTTCTATCCCCTCTCATTATTTCAGTCAGGGGACCACAAATACTACTGAAGTTTTTAATGAAATTTCTATAAAAACTAGCCAAACCATGGAAAGATCTCACCTCGGTAGCAGTTCTTGGGGTAGGCCATTCCAGAATAGCCTTCACCTTCTTTGGGTCCATCTTGAGGCCTTATTTTGAGACAAAAAACCCCAAGTACACTAACTCCCTGTTCACAAAAACTGCACTTCTTCAGATTAATCAACAATTTATCTTCTCTTAACTTCACAAAGGCTCTCTAAATATGCATCAAATTCTCATCCAACATCTTACTAAAAATCAAAATATCGTCTAAATACACAATTATAAAACATCCCAAAAATTCTTTTAGTACCTCATTCATGAGCCGCATGAATGTGCTCGGTGCATTGGTTAGCCCAAAAGGCACGACTAACCACTCGTACAGGCCCTCTTTGGTCTTGAAGGTAGTCTTCCATTCATCTCCCTCTCGAATCTGGATTTGGTGATATCCACCATTTAGATAAATCTTTCTAAAGTACTGAGCTCCACTTAAATAGTCCATCAGGTCATCTATCCTTGGCAAAGGAAATTTGTACTTGATTGTTATCTTGTTTATGGCTCAGAAATTTGCACACATCCTCCACTCCCCATCCTTCTTTAGTGCTAATACTACAGGTACTCCACAAGGACTCAAACTCTATCGTATCAAACCCTTTCTCAACAACTTTTGTACTTGTCTATTCAATTCCTCATTTTCTACTGGAGTCATTCTATGAGTTGCCTTATTTGGAAAACTAGCTCCAGGAATCAATTCAATCTGATGACTGATCTTCCTTATTGGTGGTAAACCCTTAGGTATATTATTAGAAACAATATCCCAAAACTCATCCAACGTCCTAGAAACTTCTTTTGGAACCTTCTCACTATCCTCTTTACTCACTCTAGGAATCAATGTATAACACATATGCTCATGCTTCATACCTTCTAAAATTTATCTTCCATCTACATAACAAATTCTAGCACTACTGCATACCTCTTCTTCGGTCTCCTTTAGGGGTTTCAACTTGTGACGAACCCCATCCTTTGTCAAGGAATAAGTGTTTGCATGGCCATCATGTATAGCTCACCCCTCAAACTGCCATGACCTCCCTAACAACATGTGACATGCATCCATGGGGATGATATCACATAGTACCTCATCATGGTAGCTCTCGATCTTGAACTTTACTAGGCACTACTCATTGACCAAAACTTTGTGATTTTTCTGCAACCAGGCAATTTGATATGGATGTAGATGTTTTTCCCTTTTTAGCTTCAACTTTGTGACCATCTCCTCTGACACTAGATTATTGGTGCTCCCACCATCAATAATGACATCACATCATTTTCCTTCACACTTGCATCTTGTGCAAAATAGATTCTTCCTCTATTTTGGTTTCTTTTCCTCAGTCACTAGGGCTCTCCTAATCACTAGGGCTTCTCCCTTTCAACATCATCTGAATATTCAAATTGGGCCTCCTCATTTGCATGTGCAACCCTTCCACAACCTTCTGGCCTTTTGTCTACCTTTCCTTGGTGTTGTGGACATTCATAGGCTCGATGTCCTTCTTCATTACACTGGAAACATGTTCCTTTGAAAACACCTCTTCCAGATCCTTGTCCATATCTTCCTTGTCCTCTACCTCTTTTATCACCACTATTTTGATCACAAGGGCGGTAGAAGTTTTCATTCCTTTGGCTTCAGCTGGTACCCACATCTTCACTTTTCTTTTCATCATCATTTCGGCTTCCTGAAGGTCTTCCATTGCCCCTTCTGCTTTGACCTCCTCATCCTTTTTGCTTGCCATCAAATCTTTTGTTCAACTTCTCTTCCACCTTCAGAGCAAACTGATACACATCCTCAATGGTGGTCATTCTGACTAGGCTTAACTCCTCCTGAATGCTCAGTCATAACCTATTAAGATATTTAGATACCTTCTCCTTATTAGCCTCTGTGTGACCCATTCAGATGATTATCTTGTGAAAATATTTAGTATATTCTTTCATAGATCTACTTCCTTACTTCAAACCTTGCAATTTTTTCAATAGATCTAACTTGTAGTCCACTGGTATGAACTGCTTCTTGAATTTTTTTACCATGTGATCCCATCTGGTAATCTTTCCTTTTCCTCTTTTATTTCTTTCCAACTGGACCTCTTTCCACCAAATACTGACATGAGCCTTCAACTTCATTTTCACAAACTTAACCCGATCTGGGTCCTGTATTTCTTCATACTCAAAATATTCTTCTAGCTCGTTGATCTAGTCAATCAACTCTTCCAAGTTCAAACTTCAAGAATAACTGGGGACTTCTGCTCTAGGTCTTTTCTTAGTCTTTAAAATGGTCCTTATTAGCTGCATTTGGTCTTAATTAATTTCTTCTTCTTCCTCTTCTACATTTGAACCTTCTTCCTCTCCTTCATCCTCACTTTCCTCCCTTAGGTTTAACCCTCTTCTCAACTACTCTTGTAACACATCAATCTGTATCTGAAGGGCTGCCAGTGCATCTCTTCCACCAACATTTCTACCACCTCGACCACCTCTAACACCACCATACCTACCAGGAATCACTCTTGGAGGCATCTTTTTTAACCTCAACCCACAACCACAGTCCCGATGTGAACCGCCTTATGATCGACGATCTATCCATATGCTCAAGAAAACCTTGCTTTGATACTACTTGATAAGGGTGTAGCCCGAGACATAGAAAATAACCCAAAAATAACAAAATAATTTTATTATTCAAAAAATAGAGTTTCTTACATGCAAAGGATCTCAAATCTCTAAGTTCTACAACACATGCAAGTTACAGAAAGCTACAGAATAACCCTTTCACAATATGCGAGCTTGTCTCCAAAAAGCTACCCAAAAATTAGAAAAACACCAATAAATAGAGCTCCTCTTTAGTATGGAGCCAAAAAAATATTCAAATTTGAGTTTAGGCAGCTTGACACCAAATATTACAACTTGAAGTTCAAATTTTAGAAGAACATTTGCAATTGTATCTTCTTGAAAGTGCACCAACTTCTCGAGGCCATAATTTTTGATTTGGGACTCCAATTCATGAACCGTTTGAACCGTTGGAAAGGTCTCAAAGTCAATAAAGTACTAGAAATTTTCTTCATTGATTTTGGAAAGTTTCAGGGCATTCCAAGAACTCTAGGTGCCTCAAATCTAACTCAGAAGATTTTTTAGGTGCAAATATGGGAAACTAAAACTGCAATATCTTTCAACCTGGGAATAGAAAATAAAAATCGTAAATTGGGAATTTCATTATGATGAAAAGAGTATCCAAAAAATGTAAAAACATATGCAAACTGAGAAAATTTAAATTTAACTATTTTTGGGTGATGCAATATTGCCCTTACACCACTGGATGCTCATGCATCAGACACCCAGGGTAATTTGAGAAGTGACCCCATCATGTCTTAGATGGTTGAGGAAAACCCAACTGGTCAACTGCTACCTTAGATAGCCAAGATGAATCTTCCATAGGCCTTCCTCTCCATTTCACCAGATATTCTTTATACTACCTATTTCTGGTACTCCTTCCCACACGACTATCCAAGATTTCTTCAATCTCCTCCCTTTCTGAAGTAGGTGTTGGAATGCCATACCGCCCTATTGTTGGTGCTTCCTTCATGATACTCTATCAAATCTAAAATGTTGAACACAGGGGAAATGTTGATTCCATCAAACAAATCTACCTCATATGCATTCTCTAAATCATGCTTCTTCAAAATCTTACATGGACCAAATTTCTTCATCTTCAATTTGTTATAGGTTCCCATGGGAAACCTTTCTTTCCTCAAGTGGACCATTACTTCATTGCCAATCTAAAACTTCTTATTCCTATTTTTCTGATCTGCCTTAGCCTTATATTGCATATTCATCTTATTAATATGTTTTTGTACCTTTTCATGTATATTCTTGATGTGCTCTGCAAAATCTTTGGCTTCAACACTTATTTTCTTCGCTTGGTCCGTCTTCCTCAATTCTGGAGTTGTTCTAGGGCTACTTCCATACACAATTTGGAATGGTGATCTACCAGTGTTTCTATTGATAGGTAATAGCAGATCAATTGGCGGATGCACCATTTCAAGTTACTCATCAAGTAGTAATTGATTTTTCTGATGAGTCCATTTTTCATGTGGAACCGACGGTACCATGGAAGTTATATTTTGATGGGTCTGATACTAGTCATGGCTCAGGCATCGTAATCTTGTTTATCACACCACAAGGGGATTCAATCCCTAAGTCATACCAGATTGCCTTCCCTTGTACAAATAACATTGCTGAATATGAAGCACTAGTCACAGGTCTTAAGATGGCAATTAAATGGAAAATTTAGATGTTGCTTGTATTCAAGGATTCCCAGCTTGTTATCAACTAAGTGAATGATGATTATGAAACAAAGGATGAGAAGTTGCTTCCCTCCAAGAGGATGGTGGATAGTTTCCTAACATACTTCCAATTGATTTCTTTTGAACAAATCCCCAGGGCACAGAATAAGAAAGCTGATGCAATGGCTACTATTGGTTCTCTCTTGGACATCCCTAACAATGTGTCACAATTTGATTTCTTAGTAGAACAGCTTTTGATATTGGCATATGATATCCCACAATCAAAAATGGTTTGTGAACTTATTGGTCCCAACTCTCCCTAGTAGCAGGACATTTACAACTACTTAAAATCTCAAACCCTTCCATTGAACCTGTCTAATAACCAAAGGAAGTCCTTCATCCAAAAATTTGCAGAGTATGCCATTGTCAGTGACACCCTGTACCACCGTAGTTTTGACGATACCCTCCTTAGATGTCTCGACACTAACAAAGCATGTACAACATTACGAGAAGTGCAAGATGGTATATGCAGGTCTCATTCAAGTGGTCCTACCCTAGCTAAGAAAGTAACAGACTTAGGTATTATTGGCTGACAATGGAAAAGGATGCAATTGAATATGTCAGGACTTGTCGCAAATGTCAAATTCATAGTGATTTGGTCCATGCTCCAGCATAGGAACTTCGACCGATCACTTCTTTGTGGCCCTTCGCTCAATGGGGACTTGATCTTGTGGGTAAGATTCATCCAACCTCATCCAATGGCCATAAATTTATCATTACCGCCACTGAGTATTTCACAAAGTGGATTGAAGCCATCCATTGACATACATTGTCAGTAAACAAATATCCAAGTTTATCCTTAACTACATTTTCCGGTATGGCCTTCCACAATCCATCATCACTGACAATGAACATCCATTTACAAACTAAGACGTACATGAGTTATGTGATCAATTTCACATTCAACACCATTTTTCATCTCCATACTACCCATAAGGAAATGAACAAGCTAAGGCATCAAATAAAACCATTATCAAAATTCTAAAAAAGACTGTCAATGACGCTGGCCATGACTGGCACATACAACTCAACCCTGCTCTGTAGGCTTACTGAACTAGCATTCATACGCCTACAGGAGCCACCCCATTTTCCCTAGTCTTTGGCACTGAGGCCATCTTGCCGATTGAGGTCGAAATTCCTTCACTACGAATCTCCCTGAAGGGTTTAACTAATAAAGAGGAGTATCAACAATCACACTTGCACAAGCTGGAAATGCTAAAAGAAAGAAGGAAAAATTCAATGAACCATCTCCAAGCATATCATAACCATCTTTTTTGCAGCTACAATAAAAAGGTTATGGTCAGAAAGTTTGACATTGGTGACCTAGTTCTCATGCAGAACCCCAAGAACCAAGCTGACAGAGAAAAGCCAAGAAAATTTAAACCAAACTGGTTGGGTCCCTATATTATCATATCTTCTTTTGGCTCTGGAGCCTATCAGCTAGCAACTCTAGATGGAGAACAATTGACAAAGCCCATCAACAATTTACATCTCTGAAGGTTTTATGCATAGCATCAGAGGATTGAGTTGAAAACCATAAAATACAATTTTTTTTTGAAAAATGATAAAAAATCATCACCCTGATGAAAACCTGGCAAACAAGCATCTTGGTGACACAAAAAGTCAAAAAATCATGAAAATAGTAAAGAGAAAAGTGATTCGTTTAATAGTGAAAACCTGGCAAACAGGCGCTTTGGACAAGTACCATGGTGAAAACCTGGAAAACAGGCTCTATGCATAATCAATTATTGCTCTGCCATCTACTGTCATTTTATCTAACTTGGCCTAGGATGAAAGGTATTTCCACCATTATCATGCAAATCACCACCACATCCTACCCTACCTGTCATAGTGGATAAACAATTGACATCAAGTCTTGATGACTGTCCATCTAGTAAATAAGCAGCATCCCGTCCATATTCCTTACAAATGGCTAAGTCTTGGACCTGACTGGGAGCAAAATGTTTATCATGCAACTATAGTGGATGTCACATATGATGACAAAAACATCATAAAAAGTCCTAAAAAAAGACAAAAAACATTGGCAAAGAGTCCTGAAAAAAAAAAAGACAAAAAACATCACAAAAAGTCTTCGAAAAAGACCTAAAAATCATAAAATGTCCTGAAGAAAACTACAAACAAAACATCAGACTACTCAAAGAACATGAATGCAGTATCATCTCTTGTCAAAGTTAGCCATGTCAGTCAGTCATTGTCATTTGTCTGAACTACGTTGTCTCTGCGCACTAGCTACATAGGCAAGACTTGCATTTGAGTCCCCAAGACATTAGGTCAGTCCTTTTAGGTTTGTCAAAATAAAATCATGATGCAATCTTTGGTCATCTAGACAAATTCATTGGTCATGTCAAACTACGAGGTCTTTGAGTGTATGATGTAGGCAAGGCCATCTATCGATGAGCCCCCGAGGCCGCACTAGGTCAGTCCATTAGGGTTCATGGCATCACACTGGCACACACGTCAAAAATTCTTTAGGTCAATGCAAATATTTCCCAAATGAACAAAATTCATCAAGCAAATTCTGATAATTGTTATCACTTTAACAATCCCATTGGCACATATTATCATTACAATAGCAACATCAAGACAAACACAAGTCAAACTTGGTCAAAACAAGTCAAATCATGATAACCTATCAAACTGTCAATTTTTTGTTAACCTTCAGATGTGTCCTTCTGAATGATAACCTCTGTCATTTATGCCTTAGGATGTGTCCTTCCTAGGCATTGTCATTGTCATTTGACATTTTGAGCGATCCTCTTGACATTTAAAGATCACTCTTCGTGACATCAGTATTCTTTAGATGTGTCATTCTGAAGAACCGACTTTGTCATCTATGCCTTAGGATGTGTCCTTCCTAGGCATCGTCATCATTTTGAGGGACCCCTTATGACTATTAGGGATCAAATCCTCTTGACATCAACATTATTCAGGATGTGTCTTTCCTGAACTCACCAATTCTTGACATTTTTTAAAATCATCAAAACTTTAAACATTTCAACATCTTGACATCAGAAGAATTGATATCCAGACACACTTGGCAAACACTTGACAATTGTCTTTTGGTTTTTATCATGTTATTAGTTTTTCAGCGAGATCCCACTAAGCAGGATTTAGAGAAGTAGTGACGTATCATGATGATTGACATGCATGAATACTAGTTTCTCAATGAAGTCCTGATTTTGGGATTTAGAAAAACAATGACATATCACAGTAAGGGCTTTATTGGTTTTTGTATTTCGACAATCATGCCGCTAGTTTCTCAAGGATATCCTAGAAATAGGATTTAAAGAAGCAACGATGTTTCATGATTTGTCCTTGTCTTTTTCTACTTGTGGTTGATTATGACAAAAATACTGGGGCAATCATGCCCTTAGTATGAGTCATGATCATTCTTGTCTATGACTGTTTGTCTTACGTAATGGTACGACCTTGCACACCTTGATCTATGTCATATCCTGGTGTTTGTTGGCCATTACAATAGTCTACCCAATGATGATTAAGAGCAATAAATATTAAAAGTCCTACAATAAAGCATTGAAGGATTTGGTCTAGGAATTAACATGCATCTCCGTTCGTCTCATGTCTTCTCCTCTTTGGTCTGATCATCTTCTCTCATCAGTCTCGTCATCTTCTCTCATCCATCTCACGATGATATCCTGTGACATCCAAAAAAACATAAGTGCATACATGATCATATAAACATTGCGTTAGGTCCATACATACATCATCTATAGTATTAAATCATATACATAATCACAAATATTGCATTAACATAATCATCATTGCATCTTTTACTAAACACATTTTGTGCATCATTATCATTCTCATCTCATATAAGTTAACACCACATTATCATGCAATCATAATCATAAGTATACATCATAGGACATACATGGCATCATAAATCAACATCATACATCATACATATCATAAAGCATTAAATAAAAGAACATCACATAACACATGCAGGCCACATCAAAACTGCATCATCATATAGTATCATCTCAAAAATGTACAATGTCACAGGATAAAATTAGGGGATATCCAAAAAATGGAGCTCGCAGGCTCAATAATCTATACATAGTGTGTCATAATAACAAAGTTCCCCTAGAGTAGACTCTCATCATCCCCTTGTGGTGATGAATGTGGTGGCTACAGCTCTGAACCTGGCACTGAACTGATAGGTGGACCTGTGGCAGCCTTTGTCTATGCTACCGGTGGAACTGAGAATGAAGGCATCATCTCCATAGTAACAGGCATATGTGATGTCACTGCCACTAGACTCTAAGAGGGGGATGGATCTATCACTGGTGGTTGTCCCTATACTGACCTCTGTACTGAACTAGTTGACCCATGGCTATGACTCGAGGTGTGCTAACGTGAGTGATGTGACCTGTGCACTAATGTGTTCCCTATCGAGGTAGATCCTCCAATGCTGGTATGGATCCTACTACCACTACCACTTCCTGATCTGTGTCTGCTACCTGTCCTCGTCTGTGATCGAGACAAAGTAGGATCTCATCACTTTGGTGGCACTGTCTGCTCGTATAGTGTCCTATACTAACCCAATCTCATGCTCAGTATAGCCAACTCATGAGCCATGTCCCCTACGGGCCCTGTGCATAAAGCTACAAACTCTGTGCACCACTGAGCTGAGTCTTGCTGGCGGATGACTGCTTAATCTCGCTCTACCCGAGCTACCTCTAGCTCTGACTACAATGATCTAACCTGCGCCATGTTGTCATCTAGTCTCTGCTGTAGGTTGGCCATCCTCTGGTCTATCGTAGCATCCTAGGGAAATCCTGAGGTGGATGGTATCTCCTCCTCTACCTCCACCATCCGCCATCTGAGGAGTCTCTCGGCCTCATCCATAGTATCATCCTCCTCATCATCATCATCAGCCACATCCTTTGCCACCTCTGCCTCCTCCTCCTGTCCTATCACCTTTGCCTCCTCCTCTTGTCCCCCCACCTTTGCCTCCTCCTCTTGTCCCCCCACCTCTGCCTCCACCTCTTGTCCCCTCACATCCACCTCCTCCTTTTTTCCCCTCACATCCACCTCCTCCTCCTAACCTCCCACCCCCACATCCACCTCCCCCTCCTAACCTCCCACCCCCACATCCACCTCCTCCTCCTCCTATCTCTCCTCACCCTCTCCCTCCTATCTGGGTTGCTCCTCTCTCTCCCCCTCCTCCCCAACCTCAGGGATAGCATTTAATGCCACCCTTGCCACTCGTGGGTATACCCTCTGGACCTATCTCTACCCATCCCACTGTCACCTCCGGCCATCTTTGCCATCATCCCCACCTCTACCTCTGTCTCCACCCTTGCCTCTATCTTTGCCTCCGTCTCCACCTCTACCTCTGTCTCTACCTTTGCCTCTCCCCCTACCTCCATCTCTACCCCTGTGACCTCGCCTGGCCTACGATACATGAGGAATCACTGACCACTTGTCCACTAGTGCTAGCCTGTCAGGATCTGTCAATGGCATTGGTCTATGTATTTGCCACCATAGATCATAATCTGCTATGGTCCACGGATCGACTGCTCATCCCCTCTATCCCTAGGCCTGGGTTGCTAGCTCGTCAATCTGCTGCTCAGAAAATGCCATGAGGATGGTTGGTCCCCAGGCATACTCTCTAAATGACCAGGCATACTCAACTGTCCCCACAGGTACACCCTGCTGCTCTCTGAACTGCCTTAGAACACGTTGTGGTAGGTACATCTCAATGATCAGTGAAGTCTGCACTATCCTTCCAATCAAGTACTTGTACTATCTATAGAAACTAAGATGCCTGTCTTCATCGTCCCATGCCTCACAGTCTCTGTACGACCTCCAGATAAATGTCACCATGGTGTTGATCCTATGCCGCCACCAGCTAGTCTCACCCATTTGTGTCTGCTGTAGTGCACCCGCATAGTAATAGGCATAGGGCATCCCCTTAGCCAACTATGGTCTCTCAATGGGAGGATGAAATATGGCAATACACTCCCATGCCCAGATCATCATCAGTGTAGTCCCACAAGAGATACTCTCTCCTCTCCTATATGCAACATCATGTAACTAATGGTAAAGTGTCCCTAGCAAATAGGGACCCCAAGAATAAATGATCCTATCACACCTCATACCAACCAAGACATTGCCCCAACCAATAGGAAATCCATGTCCCTGACAGTCAGGAATCAGGATCCCCCTAATCAGAGTTGCAAGGAATGCATCAAACCAACCATAGTGTTCGGCCATGAACTCCCACCTAATCTCGTAACCCTGGATGCCCAATCCTGCACCCTGATCTTGGTAGTATGCTCGAAAGGTCTGCTCCCCATGACGAGGGTCGTAGATGATCCGCTACCCTTGGATTGTCACTATAAGAATTCAATAGACATCCTCCAAGGTAATCGTGGCCTCACCTGTCAGCAGGTGGAATGAACAAGTCTCTGAATGCCACTGCTCACATAGTGCAGTCAATAATCCCCTGTACACTTGAATGGTGGGCATATAGGCAGCATAGAATAGTCCTAGATGCATCAATCATCGCTACTCTCATGGGCCCAACTGGTTGGCAAACCAAAATGTGTTTGTTCTGATCTTTCTCATGTAGATAGGGGAAAGTTGCCTCTGTAAAAAGATGAGCCATATGTTAGTACTTTCTAGACAACTTTCAGCATCATTACAAGCATCTAAGGTCGCGGAAACATCAAAATCAACTAGGGTCAAGGAAAAATGCAAATGTGTCACATTAAAGCAATTGCGTCTTGATAAGTCAATTGCATCATACCGTACGTCAAATGCAGTCCAAAATATCAAATGCATCGCATGTTCACAGTTGCATTGTGAAATTCGACGAATGCATCACATTAAGGCAATTGTGTCGCATAAACACAATTAGATTGATTTAAATAGTGAATGTGTTGCAATTTGGCAATTGTGGCATTCAAACATTTAGTTGCAACTCGATAAGTCAAATGCATCACAGTATTCGTCAAATGCGGCAAAAATTATCAGACTCCTATGATTTGTCTACGCACTTGCGTCGTGACACATCAAATGTGTCAAACACGTAGATGATTGCGACTTATGCAAACGCAGTTGCATTATAGTGCAGAAGTTGTTTTCCCTAGAAAGCTAAAAATGACATGCAAAATGAGAAAAGTACAAAATGGAACAAGGGTACATACCACTGGCTCTGAGCCCTCTAGCCGCCTGAATGTCCATATGATCTCCCCGCGGTGCTCTAACACTAGAATCATCATCGTTGCTGCTATGAATTTCGCTCTGAGCTCTCAAATTTTGCAAGGTAAATAGTGAAAATGAATTGACTTTTACCCCTTTGTCAACTTATTTATAAGGTCAAAATAACATTTTCTTAGGTGGGTTAATATTGGAAGGTCATTTGACCAAGTTTGACCACCTTGTTGGACACCTTAAACGTGTCAGAATTCAAAATCAACTGGGCCGTTGTTTTTCTGTTTATTAAATTCATTTATCGAGACCCTTTACACATTTTTTTGTTGCTGACCCAAAATTTGAAAAATTTCCCAAGGGGACAATGATACTCCGTACCTTCACTGGGGCATATCTCTGACTTGTTTTCTTTGTCACAATGCGACAAGCAACATTATGACAAAGAGGGGCAAAATGTAAACACCTAAAAATGACCTAGGCTTGCAAGCTTCATTTTTACCACTTTCATCCTAGCATAATTAAGACATTTAATTATGTCCTTGGTCCACATTCGACTATTGATTAAATAATTCATAATTATTTAATTAATTCATGTCCTTTTATTCTTCATGATTATTAAATAAATAAATAAATTTATTTATTAAATACGTCATTAATTGTCTAAGTCTTCCCTTAATTAAATAACTTTATTAATTTATTTAAATTCCTTTCTCCATTAATTCTTCCTAATTATTAAACAAATGAATTTCATTTATTTATTTGATATGTCACTAATTGTCACAATTAAATAAATTTATTAATTTATTTAATTATTCAGTCTTATCTTCCAAATTAAATAATTATTTTTAATTATTTAATTACTAATTTCATTTTTCTCTCATTTTAAATAAATAAAAATATATAAAATGATTTTATTTTATTAACTTTCACTCTTTTTAGTAAATAATTTGAAAAAGATTATTTACTTGTCACAAAAAATCATTATTTTGAATTAATTAAATTCAAAAAGATATTATTCTTCCAAAAATCAAGTAATCGGGTAGATTCTTGATTTTTCAAATTTGATCTTTAGTCCAAATCTTATCTTCTTGATTTTTTCAAAAATATTTATTTCTTTAATTAATTTCCTCATTTATTCTCCACCGTCGATCTGATTATCTAAGATATTATCTTGACCATTCGATTAATGAATTTTCCCTAACCCTAATTAGGGATTCTCAGATTTAATCCGGACCTCTCATTCTAGG
This sequence comes from Sequoia sempervirens, assembly GCA_007258455.2. Lineage (NCBI taxonomy): Eukaryota > Viridiplantae > Streptophyta > Pinopsida > Cupressales > Cupressaceae > Sequoia > Sequoia sempervirens. Next base: position 423,075,792 of record VDFB02193867.1, read on the forward strand.
CCTTTCTTAGAATTCGATCTCACCTATCCATTCGAAATGACATTTTCTATAAAATGTCATTTTCCTCTCACTTTTCGATGACACGCCGACATCTTACATAGACATATTATAGGCATTAATTCACTTGCACATTTAGGCTTCTCATTTCAATTATTGTCTTTCTTTGATCAAATTTTAGTATGTTTAGGCATTGATAATCATAGTCATAGGCATAGACATTTAGACATTGCATAAATCCTTCAAAGCTTGGTGTAGGACTTAGGCATTTGCAGATTTGCTCGCACGACGAATCTGAGGGAAAAGTATTATCCAACAAGCAAGAAGGTATTACAAAAGTGAATCATGGAGGTCTTGGCGATCAGGTATAATCCTTCTTTCGTTTACTTCCTTTATGTTTTGTAGGATCTTTGGGTTTCATTGTCTTTATTGATTTGTTACTAACAACTTGAATCTAACCTAAAAGAAATCCCTTGATTACATTGGTGAACCCGACGTGAACACGAATCTGTTATTGGCTATTATTTCCATGCAATTTTGTGTTTTTTGCTATTTTGCAAGTATACAGAGCGACACAAGCATTTTTTTTTAAATCATGACGCATTTGATGCATCACGACACATTCACCAATAGAGAAGCCTCAATCACTCTATCAAGCCGTAATCGTAGTCTAGAAAGCCACAATTGAAGTACCAAGCCGCATTTGACAAACAAAGCGATGCATTTGCTCTATTGTGATGCATTCGACTGGTAAAGATTTTCTTTCATTTTTAACATTCTAGTTTTTAAGTCTTAGGATTTTTCTGGTTTCTAGTTTCTTTTCTTGTTTTATGGTCTTCTAATTTTCTAGTTTTTCATTCCTGCATGTTAGCTAGCCTAGGGTTTTGTGTTACTAATCTTCGTTTGTAGCGTGTGGCAGTCACTATTCATGTGTCAAAGATCATTTCATAAAGAAACTACTAATCTTTTGTTTGTAGATTCGAATGTCAAAGACGGAATAAAACAAACATTGTGCTTGTTTTTCTTTCTTAGATTAGCAAACATTTAATTTTGGTGCATATAAAAAGAACATTCATGTCTTCTTTGCTTGATTGTGTTTGAAAAATGGTAGGTGAGTATGTTCTCACTTGGTGAAAACCTTGTGATTAGAAAACCAGACCCATTTTTATCTATTATTACCCTGATTTAGTAATCGGAGTATCCTCTCCCCTCGCGCTTTTAGATGATCTTGGGTGTAAGAGAAATGGTTACTAACTCTAGAAATTGGGCCTACCTAGGAATTTCATCACCCCAACATGACTCAAAATAGCAACAGAGCTAAAGCCAAGCTACCCCTGACCAGTATATAAATGTAAATCTTAAGGGAAAACCTAAGATTGCGAGTGCGGATGTGTCATACGAACGGAGTTGTACTCCCTTAAACCCTGTTGAGCTTAATCTCTTCAGGCTGGAGTGCCACCTTAATGGTGATTAATCTCTTTTACCATGTATGGCCACTCGAATAGGTGTCCCAAACTAAAAAATCTTGTATAGAAAGCCAAAAACCTTCTATTTGCTAGCACAACACCGGTCAGTGTGAAGGCATCCACACTTTTGCAGTTTGTAGTAGAGGTGATCAGCTCGCCATGGGAGTTTCATGGGGGTTGGAAGCTTGGTTGGCCTAAGAAGAGAGTGCACTGTAAGGGTGAGCCTGTGCAGCCAAGCTTCTAAATTCACACGCTACAAATATGTAGTTGGGGAAACCCACATGGAATCTAGCGAATACTATCATGGCCTAACCTAGGATTGTGCTTATCTGATGTGTGTTTGGTTACTTTTAAAACACTATGTTTTTCAAGTGTTTTCTGGTTTTATCATAGTTCAAAACAAAACATTCACCAAAGAGATCAAAATTACCATCAAAACGACAAGAAAATCATTTTGAAATAAAATTGCGTTGCATCTGTTGAACCACAATTGATTTTTTGCACTGCAACTACTCTGTTAAACTGCATCTGACATTTAGAATGTTGTATCTATAGGTGTCATGACACATTTGAACACTGCAAAGTTGCATATGCTAAATCAAGTCGCATTTGACAGTCCAAAAGCCACAATTGCAAAAAAAAACTACATTTGATAAACTGAGATGCAACTGAAACTTCAAACGACGCATTTTCCTATCAAAATTTAAAACTTCATATTCAAAACCTGAGCTCTTCAACTTGTCAACCATTTGTTAAACATTGTTTACACAAAGATTTTGTCAGAAACCAAGTCTGAAATTGCTCAAAGTTTCATCCATTAGTTTGCATTCGTCACCATAGGTTTCATCCTCCTTTCTTTTAGTTGCATACATTTGGCATTAGGTTATCCCTAGGTTCATATTTACATACTTAGGACTAGAAAAATCTCAGCACAATCGGTAACATCATTGCTTTTGACACTAGGCTCTCTTGGACTAAGTTATCAAATCCCTTTTTAGTCATTGTCCTCTTTCGTGAGATTTTCCAACTCAAAAGTCTAGTTAGGAAAACTCATTAGTCACTTAGACCTTGTCACTTTGTCATTTTCAAACAAAGTCCTTTGGCAGTCAAAATTGAAAACAAAATTTGAGCTTAGAAGTGCTTAGATACCCTTGTCTTAAATTGCATTATAAGTCTACACATTGCATATCCTATTTATAAAAATCCAAAAACATTAGTCATTCTAGTCATCATTTTGAACTTAGAATTTGCATAGTGTCATACTTGCATTTAGTTGCCATTCCCATTGGAGAAATCTCATTTATGGTGGAAACTAGACTCCAAAAACAATGACAAATGGAAAAATTTTGACAAGACCCCACTTCCACTATCAACAATCCTACACATGACCCAAACTGGACCTTTTACGATCCATTTTCCAATTTAGACAATCAACCTCCAATGACAATGTAATCCTCATCAAACAGTCCATTTGAATCATTCTTGAAAAAAGATGAAAATGGTCAACTACTTGAGGAAAACTTAGAGGCACTAGCACAAGACCTAGAGGCCTATCAGCTTGTTGAAACAATGGTCCATCATGACAGAGATAGATTCTTAGCCATTCTCTTGAGTGAAGGAGCTAAGTTACCATAAGGATTTGACATTAAAATGCTAAATTTGACACCTCCTGACCCTAATGCTAACAACACACATAACGTGTCACATAGTGGTCAACTTCCAAACACTACGAGCAATACTTTCATTGACACTACAACGACAATGCATACCACTCCCAACGTCCCAAACACTTCCAACATCCCCAACACCACAAATACCATGATGGTAAATGCCATGACAGTAAATGCCATGGGGGCATCATCAAGTCACAACAATCCCCCCTTGACAGCTCCATCTCCTACCATGAGCACAACTTCGACATATCTACCTAGTGGTATTTCACAAAATCCTTTGGGAGGAGCCACAAGATGTGTATTTATCCAAGGACAACAACAAAACATTAATGCGACAACACAGTCAAATGTCATTGGCCCCCAAGGTATAAACACAAACATTCCTCTTAGGAAAACTCAACAATTCGCACAAGGCGGCCAAGTAACACAACCCATGACATCATTAACACATCATAACATTCATGGTCATAACATCCCCCAAATAATGACACATATGGTTGGGGGACACATCCCAACCTACTCATCTAATGTTCATACTCATCAACATGCACCCAATCATAACTTTCAATACCAATAACACATCAATCCACACACGTCATACATGTCACAATAATCCATATCACCACAATACACCAATATTCACGTGCAACAAATAGGAACCTATGGTGTACCAAGCAATCCAATGTACAGAAACATAAATGACCCTATTGTGGACGCCCTCCAAACAAGATTGATGGATGTAGAGAAAACTATCCAAAACATGTACATTTTAGGCAAGAAATCAGAAATATCATATGATCTAAATGTATACCCATTCGACACGAGCTTATACATGCCTCCATTTCCTCCAGGATATGTGTCACCCAATTTCAAAAAATATTGAGGCAAGACAAACCCCATTGAACATGTTTGCTAATTTGCAACCAATTGTATGGACATCGCCTATGAACAAACATATTTGATGAGACTTTTTTCTAAAAGTTTGGTAGGTCCTGCCCTTGAATGGTTTTCCACTCAAAAGGATATCCGAACATGGGATGAGCTTAAACAAAAATTCATAAGAAATTACGCGTACAACATCGACATGGATACCTCTATCACTAGCTTGTGCAATCTCATGCAAGAGGATGCTGGTGAGACATTTATCCCATTCTTTCAAAAATGGAGAATCCTCGCTAGTCGATGTCACATTGACATCCTCGAAAGGGAAAAAAGTCAACATGTTTGTCCAAACACTTTTGGGGCCCCTAAAATATGCATTGCAAATACATTGTTGCACAAATTTCATAGACTTAGTCGAAAAAGGGGTCCAAATTGAGAAAGCTCTTATAGCAAAGGGAGAACTAAGGTATGGTCCCAAAAAAACAAATGTCAATCCACCCGCTGACAAAAACAAATATTGGGTTAAAAATAAGTATGTTATAAATGATGGTGTGGTTGATGCCAAAACTGCAAACATCATGGGTCCTGTATTGGCCCTAAAAGGGGTTCAACAACAAAACAAACCAACAATGAAATTGACACCTCCTCCCAATGTTTCTTCAAACAATCAGAACGGTCAAAATAATTAGGGACAATACCGTCAGATGAGACAATTCCCTAGGGGTCACACATACACTCCCTTGGTTGAACCCATTGAAGAAGTCTTTAGGAGATGCCTCCAGCGTGGGGTCATCATACTTCAAGAACCAAAACCATATGACCTAGGATAGTTTAAACTAGCAAGGTGGAATGATAATGCATTTTTTGAATACCATCGAGCAAAAGGACATACAACCTCCAACTATTGACAATTGAAAAACCTAATACCGGATCTTGTCGAAAGTCACGTCATCAAAGTAGGTGGATCACAATTTGCCTCCAATTCAGATCATACTATCCATAAGAATCCACTATAGGACCATGGTTCTCATAACGCCTCTAGTTTAGGTCCACAAAATCAAGCTAACTTTCCCTAAGCCAAGTATGATTATTCTAGTGGACCAATTATAAATAATGTCTGAACTGATGATGAGTACATCAATACCATTACGGTCAAGAGAGCACCCCAATGTAACACTACAACTCGCAGTGGCAAGGTCACTATAGCTGGTCCACCTCCCACTAGACAAGCCAAAATCACCATACTGGGCCCATCTGCTAAACAGTCACAACCTACTCCATCTGCTAAATAGCCAAAACCTGTCCCAACCACACAGCAATGGAAACCCAAAAGTTAGTTCAACCTCATAGACTAGTTAGGAAAGACTCTTGTGCAAATCTCTATACTCGAGCTGCTTTATATCTCTCCTACACATAAAGAGATCCTAGATAAAATCTTGCTAGAGTCGTCGGTCCCCAAGGACATCAATGTCAATCAATTTGAAACCATGGTGGGATATCTCACTATGCCTCACCAAGTCACCTTTTTGGATCAAGACTACTCATCACCTAAAACCAACCACAATGATGCATTGCACATAGAAACTTTTGTCCACAAGCACAAAGTTAGACAGGTTTTAGTAGATGGCAGAGCAGGATTGAACATATGCTCCCTCAAACTGGTTAAGGCTCTAGGGTTCTCTGATGCGTGTGTAGACCCAACAAAAAGTATAATGATCAAAGCATATGATGATGAGGAACACTCTTCACGTGGTGTTATCTCTCTCCCTATCAGAGTGGGACCGGTCATTGTGGACACAACCTGCCAGGTCCTGGATTTGGAACTACCATATAACATCTTGCTTGGTCGTCTATGGATTCAAGCCTTAAAAGCTATTTTCGTCTACATACCACCAATTCCTAAAGTTTCCATTTGACAGAACATAAATAACCATATACGGAGACCCGACCCTTTCCAATATTGTACCAACCTAAGAGGGATCTCTAAAAATTGAGTACCTATTAACCGAGAAGCACCTGGCTCCTCGTCATCCAAATACATTGACCCATCTACACTCACGTCATATTCCACATTCGCTCCATCTAGGTCTTCTGCCATACCACCACCTTCCACTAGCCCTAAGGTTGAATCCACTCTCAAAAGAACATTCAAATTTGAGTTTAGGTGGTTTGGTACCAAAAATTACAACTTGAAGTTCAAATTTCAAAAGAACATTTGCAATTGTATTTTCTAGAAAGTGCGCCAAATTCTCGGAGCCATAATTTTTGATTCGAGACTCCGATTCACAAACCGTTTGAAGCGTTGGAAAGGTTTTGAAGTCAATAATGTGTTTGAAATCTACTACGCAAACTTTAGAAAGTTTCAGGGTAATTTTGGGAAATCTAAGTGCCTCAAATCTAATTCAGAAGATTTTCAAGTTCAAATCTAGGAAACTAAAACTGCAATATCTTTCAACCCTAGAATAGAAAATAAAAATCATAAATTGGGAATTTCATTATGATGAAAAGGGTATCCACAAATGTAAAAACATCTAAAAACTAAAAAACTTGAAATTTAACTATTTTTGGGTGATGCAAGATTGCCCTTACACCACTGGATGCTCCTGCATCAGACACCCAGGGTAATTTGAGAAGTGACCCCGTCACGTCTCAGATGGTTGATGAAAACCCAACTAGTCAACCGCTGCCTTAGATAGCCAGGATGAATCTTCTACATGCATTCCTCTTCATTTCACTAGATATTCTTCATACTACCTGTTTCTGGTACTCCTTCCCACATGACTTTCCAAGATTTCTTCAATCTCAGCAATGTGGACTGCATCATGGGTCTTCTCACATGGAATAAATGTGCCATCTTCGTAAACCTATCAACCACCACAAAGACTGAATCATTCCCTCATTGTGTCCTTGGCAAACCAAGAACAAAGTTCATACTTATATCCTCCCATGGCCTCTCTGGTATAGGTAAGAGATGATATAAGCCTGTATTCTGGCTCACTCCTTTAGCCATCTAACATACCCTGCAGCTTTGTACAAAATTCTTCACATCCTGTGACAACTGAGGCCAATAATAATGCTCACTGATAATGGCAATGGTCTTATCCCGACCAAAATGTCCTGCCATTCCTCCTCTATACTTCTCCTTTATTAGGTTCTCCCTCATGAAACTCCTCCAGATACACAATTGACTTCCCTTAAATAACATGTCATCCTAGATTATGAAATCCAACCACCTTGTCCTGTCCACTGTAACAGGTTCCTTGCAAGCTTTCCAAGCCTCTGCAAAATTAGGATCTTCTGCATATAGTGTATTGAGTTCATCGAACGCAACCACTTAAATCTGCATCTTTGTCAACAATGTATGCCTCCTACTTAAGCCATCTGCAACCCTATTTGACTTCACACTCCTATGTTTCAAAATAAAGGTATAACTCTGCAAAAACTCTACCCATTTCATATGCCTCTGATTTAATTTTCCCTGACTATTTAGGTACTGCAAGGCCTAATGATCAATATATAGAACAAATTCCTTTAGCAACAAATAATTTCTCCATTTCTTTAATGCTCTAACTATTGCATAAAATTCCTGATCATATACATAATACTTTCTCTTGGCATCATTTAACTTTACACTGAAATAGGCAATGGGATTACCTTCTTCACTCAACATTGCTCCAATGCAACAACCATTAGCATCACAATCCACCTAAAACACCTTGTTGAAATTTGGGAGAGCTAGAACAGGTTGCTTTGTCACCTTCTGCTTCAACAGTTTAAATTTTTTTGTTGTTTCAGTGCTCCACTTGAATTCTTTTCTATCCCCTCTCACTATTTCATTTAGGGGACCACAAATACTACTAAATTTTCTAATGAAATTTCTATAAAAACTAGCCAAACCATGGAAAGATCTCACCTCAGTAGTAGCTCTTAAGGTAGGCCATTCCAGAATAGCCTTCACCTTCTCTGGGTCCATCTTAAGACCTTCTACTAAGACAACAAACCCCAAGTACACTACCTCCCTATTCACAAAACTGCACTTCTTCAGATTAATCAACAATTTCTCTTCTCTTAACTTCACAAAGGCTCTTTGAATATGCATCAGATGCTCATCCAACATCTTACTGAAAATCAAAATATCATCTAAATACACAATAACAAAACTTCCCAGAAATTTTTTTAGTACCTCATTCATGAGCCACATGATTGTGCTTAGTGCATTGGTTAGCCCAAAAGGCATGACTAACCACTCGTACATGCCCTTTTTGGTCTTGAAGGTAGTTTTCCATTCATCTCCCTCTCGAATCCGGATCTAGTGATATCCACTCTTTAGATCAATCTTTGTGAAGTATTGAGCTCCACTCAAATAGTCCATCAGGTCATCCATCTTTGGCAGGGGAAATCTATACTTGATTGTTATCTTTTTTATGGTTTGGGAATCTGTACACATCCTCCACTCCCCATCTTTCTTTGGTGCTGGTACTGTAGGTACTGCACATGGACTCAAACTCTCCCGTATCAAACCCTTTCTCAACAACTCTTGAACTTGTCTATTCAATTCATCATTTTCTACTGGAGTCATTCTATGAGCTACCTTATTTGGCAAACTGGCTCTAGGAATCAAGTCAATTTGATGACTGATATTCCTTATTGGTGGTAAACCCTTAAGTACATTATCAGAAACAATATCCTAAAACTCATACAACATCCTAGAAACTTCTTCTGGAACCTTCTCACTATCCTCCTTACTCACTCTAGGAATCAATGCATAACACACACACTCATGCTTCATACCTTCTAAACATTTTCTTCCATCTACATAACAAATTCTAGCACTATTGCATACCTCTTCTTCAGTCTCCTTCAAGGGTTTCAACTTGTGACAAACCCCATCCTTTGTCAAGGAATAAGTGTTTGTATGGCCATCATGTATAGCTCACCTCTCGAACTGCCATAGCCTCCCCAACAACATGTGACATGCATCCATGGGGATGATATCATAGAGTTCCTCATCATGGTAGCTCCCAATCTTGAACTTTACTAGGCACTGCTCATTGAAAAAAACTTTGTGGTCTTTCTGCAACTAGGCAATTCAATATGGATGCAGGTGTCTTTCCCTTTTCAACTTCAACTTTGTGACCATCTCCTCTGACACCAAATTATCGGTGCTCCCACCATCAATAATGACATCACAACATTTTCCTTTACACTTGCACCTTGTGGGAAATAGATTCTTCCTCCGTTTTGGTTCCTTTTCCTCAGTTACCAGGGCTCTCCTAATCACTAGGGCTTCACCCCTTTTAGAATCATCTGAATGTTCAGATTGGGCCTCCTCATTTGCATGCGCAACACTTCCACAACCTTTTGGCCTTTTGTCTACCCTTCCTTGGTGTTGTGGACATTCATAGGCTCGATGCCCTTTGAAACCACCTCTTCCAGATCCTTATCTATATCTTCCTTGTCCTCTACCTCTTTGATCACCACTATTTTGATCACGAGGGTGGTAGAAGTTGTCATTCCATTGGCTTCAGCTGGTACCCACATCTTCACTTTTCTTTTCATCATCATTTCGGCTTCCTGAAGGTCTTGCATTGCCCCTTCCACTTTGACCTCCTCGTCCTTTTTTCTTGCCATCAAATCTTTTGCTCAGCATCTCTTCCACCTTTAGAGAAAACTAATACACATCCTCAATGGTGATCATTCTGACTAGGCTTAACTCCTCCTGAATGCTCGGTCATAACCCATTAAGAAATTGGGCTACCTTCTCCTTATTGGCCACTATGTGACTTGTTCTGATGATTATCTTGTGAAAATCTTCAGTATATTTTTTCACAGATCTACTTCCTTGCTTTAACCCTTGTAATTTCTTCAATAGATCTAACTCGTAGTCCACTGGTATGAACTGCTTCTTCAATTTATCTACCATGCGATCCCATCTGGTGATATTTCATTTTTCTCTTTGATTTCTTTCCAACTGGACCTCTTTCCACCAAATAATAGCATGGCCCTTCAACTTCATTTTCATAAACTTAACCTGATCTGGGTCCTCTATTTCCTCATACTCAAAATATTCTTCTAGCTCATTGATCCAGTGGATCAGCTCTTTCGAGTTCAGACTTCTAGAATAACTAGGGACTTCTGCTCTGGGTCTTTTCCTGATCTTCGAAATGGCCCTTATTAGCCGCATTTGGTCTTAATTAATTTCTTCTTCTTCCTCTTCTACATTTGAACCTTATTCCTCTCCTTCATCCTCACTTTCCTCCCTCAGGTTTAACCCTCTTCTCAACTGCTCTTGTAATGCATCAATCTGTCTCTGGAGGGCTGCCAGTGCATCTCTTCCACCAGCATTTCTACCACCTCGACCACCTCTAGCACCACCACGCCTACCAGGAATCACTCTTGGAGGCATCTTTCTTGACCTCGACCCATAACCACAGTCCTGGTGTGAGCTGCCTTATGATCAACGATCTGTCTACATGCTCAAGAAAAACCTTGCTCTGATACCGCTTGATAAGGGCATAGCCCGAGACACAAAAAATAACCCACAAACAAGAAAATAATTTTATTATTTAGAAAATGGAGCTTCTTACATGCAAAGGATCTCAAATCCCCAAGTTCTACAACACATTCAACTTACAAAAAGCTACAGAATAACCCTTTCGCAATATGCGAGCTTGTCCCCAAAAAGCTACCCAAAAATTAGAAACCTGCCTATAAATAGAGCTCCTCTTTAGTTTGGAGCCAAAACAACATTCAAATTTGAGTTTAGGTAGTTTGGCACTGAAAATTACAACTTGAAGTTCAAATTTCAAAAGAACATTTGCAATTGTATCTTCTAGAAAGTGTGCCAACTTCCCGGGGCCATAACTTTTAATCTAAGACTCTGATTCGTGAACCATTTGAACCATTGGAAAGGTCTCAAAGTCAATAACGCGCTCAAAATCCGTTACGCTGATTTCAGAAAGTTCGAGGCCATTCTGGGAACTCTAAGTGCCTCAAATATAACTCAAAAGATTTTTAGGATCAAATATGGGAAACTAAAATTGCAATATCTTTCAACCCAGGAATAGAAAATAAAAATCATAAATTGGGAATTTCATTATGACAAAAAAGGTATCCAAAAATGTAAAAACATCTAAAAACTAAGAAACTTGAAATTTAATTATTTTTGGGTGATGCAAGATTTCCCTTACACCACTGGATGCTCCTGCATCACATCCATAGCTTGCTCGAAAGCACCCGTTTTAGGCTTTTAGCCATAGCAGCAAGGCAGTGAACTATTTGATAAAATGTTTTGGTAGACATGTATGAAAAATGTGGTAGTAAAGACTTGAGGAGCTTCATCATTGGGAGCTTCTTGCCTCTAGCACGTCATTTGCTAAAATTGTTTTTTTTGGAACTTTGTACAAATTCACAAACTATATTGTAGTAGACATTTTGACAACTGTCACCATGTGATATTTATGAAGTTGTAGTATGTTTTGTGCAATGTAATCAATGATATGAATATAACTAGAAGAAAAATCTATTTTCTATAATTCATGGATTGAACTCTATATTTTATTTTCTCTCAATGTCTATATGTTATGGAAATTCCATTATTTTTTTTTTAAAAGTAGTTTCTAACTGTTTTCTTCAATTTTTTAATTATTTTGTAAATTTTATTTTTTCTCAAAATTTTCCTAATTTTTTCAAAAAATCCTAAACTTTTGGTTTGCCAATTTTTTCCCCAAATGATTAATGCTACTATGGCCATCACAAATTTGAGGTCTTAGGGGAGGCTGATGCCCTATGCATATTGCCCATTTTACCCAGTGGGTCCAAGCCAGTCTGTGATCCCAGACCAAATACAATATTCATGTTGCCATCCTTGGCCATTGCAACCATAGGGGAGCCAGTTCCATCATCCTACACAAAATCCCTAGAGCAATTACCATTTGACAATGGCAAATTTTTTTAGCATTTTCGGCAGCAAGCAAAAAGCCAATAAATATAATGTACTTTTTAACATATAACATGAGACATAAAAGATGTTTTAAAATATAGTATTTTTCTAATTTAAATATTTTAAATATACCTTGAAAAATGATATCATATTAATTTAATTTATACTATATTAATTTAATAGAAATTATTATATACAAACATAAATTAATATATAAATAGTGTATAATAATTTTTAAAATAGTACACATTAAATTATATATAATATAATTATATTTAGTATTATATAGTATTTGATATAATGTAAACTGTATTAGTAATATATATTATATTTATATATTTAAATTATTAAATTCATTTTTAAAATAATATATGTATATTTATTATTATATATAAAATAGAAGAAGAGAGAAAGGAAGAAAGAGATAGAGAGAGGAAGAGAGCTATTGAGAAATAATGAGAAACACAAAATAGAGGAGACGAAGAGATATACAAAAAGAAATGTAGAGATAAAGATGAATAGATAGAGATATAGGGTGGGTCATTGTCTTCTTGATTTAGACGTTTCCTTTGAGTCATGTTTGGATTCCTTTAAGTGGATGCATAGTTTATTTAAGACTATAACTTCTCCATTAAAACTTTTGTTTAACATACATTATTATTTGTTTAATGACCTATCAATTGATGTCATATACTACACAAATGTATTTAAAAAAAATTAAAAAAATTTTGTTATTTACTTTCCACACCTCTTCTGCGTACCCATTGCCCACCAAGGCAGGATTGCTAGTTTATTTTATTAGTCCCTACCTTATAGGTGGGGGACTAGTGTTTTTGCCGCAATGTTTCCTATTAAAATATTGCATTGAAAATCATGTCAGTAATATATATATGTTTTGGGGATTAAATTATTAAAAGCTAATTATTGAATTTTTTTGCAATTTTCTCATTGGCTTCTAGTATTTTGCTTGTGGTTTTGTCATTTTCTTATTTATTTAATTATTATAATGAACTTTTCTATTGAAAATATTTCATGAGTTTTTTGGTATATTCATGTCTTCACATGCACTATTTCTAGCAACGTGTGGTGTTTTAAGCAATACATTTGCATTTACAATTTATGAATTTTTTTTGGGTGAAATGTTTCCTATTAAATTAGTGCATCAAAAATCATGCCAGTAATAATATATATCGCTATGCTAATGTTTTGGGGATTAATTTATTAAAAGAAAATAATTGATTTCTTTTGCAATTTTCTCATTGGATGCTAGTATTTTTGTTGTGGTTTTCTCATTTTGTAATTTATTTAATTATTGTAACGAACTTTGGTATTGGAAATATTTCAAGAGTTATTTGGTATAGTCGTGTCTTGGCACTCACCGTCTCTAGCAATGCATGGCATTTTAAGTAGTACATTTGCATTTACTATTTCCAAATTTTCATTTATTGTGAGTAGATTGAAGTGCATGTGTCATTAGTGGCTTCTGATGTGAAGTTTTAAGTCTATCGAGCAAAGTATTATTTGCATTGTTTGTTCATTTGCTCAGGTTGTTTGATGAGACTAAAATTTTCATCTATTGAGAGGGTTTACATCTATCGTATTGGAAACGACCAAGGGAACATTTGTAAGTTCCTATGTCTTTTACACTTTCATTTTTCATTTTATCAAATTGTTCAATGAGGGTGAAATCAATTCCTTTCGAGAGGGTTTATGTCTAGCATTTTAGAATTGAAAAATGAGGTGTTTGTAAGTTCCTATATCTTTTATAGTGTCATTTTATAGTTTTTTGTATCTCTGCATTTTATGGGTTAATGTCTACTACTCGCTATTTTTGAGTGCATATATGGGTTCGTCTCTCTTGTTGAGTTAAAGATTTAACACCATAATTCATTAGTGTTGACTTATGTGCTAGTCATGATTAAGAATGGAACTAATATTTTCTCTACACACATGCATTCCAACTACACTTGAATTTATTAAATGAAAATGAAAATTAGGTATAAGTGGAAAATGTCTAGGTATAAAATCATTAAATTTGTTTTTGTTGAAAGGGTTTATGTCTATCATATTGGGAGCAAAAAATGAGGCATTTGTAGGTTTGCATGTCTTTTACAGTGTCATTTTATAGTTTAATACATCTTTGCATTTTATGGGTTAATGCCTATTGTTTGTTGTTGTCTACATTTTATGTGTTAAGTTCTATTCTTCACTTTCCTTGACTAATTTTATGGGTTAGTGTCTGTTGTTGAGTTTAAGGTTTAACACCCTAATTCATGTTAATGCCAATTTGTCTATTGGCCATGATTAAGAATGGAAGTAATCATTTCTATGCATGCATGCATGCCAGCAGCACTTCAATCTATTGGATAAAAATTAGAATTGGTCATATTATTTGCTATGGAAGTTTTAAGTATGTCAAGCAAAGTATTATTTGCGTTGTTTGTTTATTTTTTTAGGTTGTTTATGTTTGTTTGTGTTGTTTACTCGTTTGATTAGATTGTTTGAAGAGGATGAAATATGTGGGTGTGTATATATGTGTATATATGAAATGCACATACATATGTATGTATATATATGTGTATATATATGTATGCTTTTATGAGTCACTATCTATTGTCACTAATGTCTATTTTTTCTTGTTCTCTACATTTTGAGTGCTTTTATGTGTTAGTCTTTGTTTAGAGTTAAATACTTAACACCATAGTTCATTAATGTCAACTTCTCTATTGGCCATGATTAAGAATGGAACTAATCTATTCTCTGCACACATGCATGGCAACTGCATTTCAATTTATTAAATGAAAATGAGAATTATGTCTAAATAGATGCAAAATGCCTTGGTATAAAATTAGTTCATTGATTTCCAATGTTTTGTTCATGTTGGAAATATTACATGGGTTTTTAATGTTCTTTGATATACCAAGTGTTTTTGTTGATGTGTGTTCTAATGAGAGCATTTAACATTTGTTAGTGCCTAATTTTTATTGATTAGTGGATTGTGAGTGTCAAGTCATAAGGATATCAAGAGGCATAGATTTGACCCTCATCAATCAATATGTCAAAAAAGGACACATTTGGAAGTTCCTATAAATTTTACACTATCATTTAATTTTTTTGGTGTCCCTCTAATGGGTCAAGCTTTGTTGCTCCTATAGACACAGATTTTATCCTCATCAAAAAATCTATCAAAAAAGAACATGTTTGAAAGTTCCTATATCTTTTACACTGTCATTTCATGGTCTGTCATGCATGCATGTCAACAAGAGTTTAATCTATTAAATGAAATTTAGGTCTAGATAAGTGCAAAATTTGTCTACAATATGGATGGGGCAATTAAGTTCCTAGTATAAGTCATGGAACTTGTTGTTTGCAATGTGTTTAGTTTATGCAAAGTGATAAAATTTCA
This sequence comes from Sequoia sempervirens, assembly GCA_007258455.2. Lineage (NCBI taxonomy): Eukaryota > Viridiplantae > Streptophyta > Pinopsida > Cupressales > Cupressaceae > Sequoia > Sequoia sempervirens. The sequence goes on from VDFB02193867.1 coordinate 423,091,158, forward strand.
TACCATGGTTTTTTAATACCTTAATGTATGTCATCTATTTGCAAAATAAAAATGCCTGATGTTGATAAATCTACACTTGTCAAGGCTTATGATGATATCTTCATCACTTCTTCTTTCTTCACCCATTCACATTACTAACTATTCCTCCCTTCTCACTAATCTCTTCTTCTAGCCAATTTTTCTTTGATCCATTCTATCATAATCAATTAATCTTCTCCACATCCGATATTGATCAAGCTAATTGTTCTTCCCTTCCTACTAATCTTGTCTTCTAGCTAATATTTCTTCTATTTAGATGGATTGAATCATATTTTTGGTAAATGTTCCTCAATTTTTTGCCAAATTTCTTGAGGGGTCATCATAATCCCGTTTCTACAGGGGCAGGCCTTGATTAAAATTTTTCTTAATTTTCCTTTGAGATAATGCTAAAAATAAAAAAATTAATTATTCATGACATCAAAAAAAATAAAAAATTATTTTTAAAAACTTGTCACAATTTCCTCTTTACTTAACTTTTTTATTTTCTATTTTCTTTTTTAGTTAACTCTTCAATTTTTTTATTTCTTTTTTCACTTGACTGGCCCTTTCCTTCACTTGACTATATCTTTTTTTTAGTTTACTCTTCCACTTTTCACTATTATTTCAACACAACTCTTACATATTTCTATTTTCTCATTCAATTTTCTCTTCCATCCTTCTCACATTCTCCATTTTTCAAATGAGCAAATTTCCTTTGCACATTCTCTCATTCAACCTCATATGTTGATCTTCTATTCAATCTCATTGATATGTCTTGCAAACTTTGTCTATAAATTTTGCATCCATCTCTTCACAATTACAACCACCATCTTTGAACTTTCATTGTTATTATTGATTTAAGTATGTGTGAAATCTGTCGGTGTACATTCTCTAGTTGTTGGAAGGGTTTATAACTATCCTATTACTATGCCTATTGTAATAAATGTGTTTGTATTGTTAGTCCCTATCTTATAGGTAGGAGACTGATGTTTTTGCCTCAATGTTGCCTTTTAATTTTTTTTTGATTAGTGGTAAAATAGGTTTTGAATGGACCCAAAACCATTAGGTTTTGAAGGGACCCAAAACCCAAACTAACGTGGTCAAGCTACCCATTGAATAGAAACAAAAACACCCAGTAGCGAAATAGAAACACAACCATCCAACAACCAACAAACAACCCAATATTTTACATGGATCTTGAACCCATTGGTTTTGATAGGACCAACAACCCTCTACAACAAGGTTTTGGTAGGGGCCTTAAATCCAAACCTATGGATTTTGAAGGGATCCACAACCCTGTACGACTAGGTTTTGGTAGGGACCTTAAACCCTAGAATATTGTCTACAACAACCAAGCATCAACACACCAATCCTTAAAGAATATTAGCCTTTCCATACCACTGGAAGAAGCACTGAAAACATAGATCATAAATAGAGTCCTATAATCAAAATAAGCTGAGCCTAACAATATACCCTTTCCACCTCTATAGGAGAGGTCACCACAAATACACAAGGCTCCAACAATGTTCCACAAAAACTAGTTGTTCTCTCCACCTCTATAGGAGAAGAAACTAGACTCATCCAAACCACCATAGCCACAACACCCCTTATCCTTGAGAGTGAGCACCACCAAGAACAACTTGATTTTCAAGATCTCCACCTCCATAGGAGATACAAGAAAGAATTCAACATAAAGGCCATCATCCACACCTTTGCAGCCAAAATATAGGGCTTCATCAACTCCCCAACACCACTTCTAGGCATAACCAGTAGCATCCAGCTCCACCTCAATAGGAGAAAGGTCACCTCCAACCACACCCATCTCCCCCTCAATAGAAGATAGGACCACCTCTATAGGAAAAACCAAAGTAACCCAAAGATGTAGAAAATGAAGCACAAAGAGCAATGCCATGGAACCAAGAAGGGGAGGGACAACATAAACCTCACCAAAAAGAGATCCAGGAGTCAGAAAAAATAAGAAGAAAAAACCAAACCCTGTCATAAGGAAAGTCACATACCAAAGAGAATCCAAAGGATTCCAAAGTAAAAACACCTCTCCTGAAAGATCAAAATAAACAAAGGGATTCAAGGAGAGAAGATAAATAGAGAAGCCACCATATTTCAACCACTGGGATGGAGAAGAGGCTGAGACATCCAAAGAAGCCCATAGAAAAATAGACATGAAGCTCTCCCAATTAGTGCAGAAACAACTTCCACACAATCCCATAGAAATATGCACAATAAAAGAACCCCCTGAGAAGAATATGATACCAAAAAAGTGCAGGGGCCAAAGAGTAAAAAGAAAAAAAATCCTCACAAGGTTCAAGATCTCCAATAGGTAGGCACACAAGAGCCAAACCCCATGAGAGAATTTCTCATAGTCAAAAGATAAATGGGGACAAAAAACACCAATGAAATCTCACCCCATAAGCACCATCTCTTGAGGAGAAGAGTCCTCAAGCCAAAAAATCAGAGCCCAATCCTCCCATGCTAAAAAAGCAGGTAAGAACAACCCTTAGAAGCCCCCCTTCCATTGACATTAGCATTTGCTCCCACCTTAGAAACATTATTGGTGGAACCAAGACCAAGCCCTAAATAGAGGACCACTCAAGACACACCAAAAGCTCCCATTGCCCTCCCTCTGCACGCCGCACAAAAAAGAAAGGAAATAGGGGATCCAAAGACCCCACTAGCCTCAACAACACCCATGTCAAGGACACCCTCAACCTCTTCTGAAGCCCCCACAATGCTGCTCCCACTAGAAAATCCACTCCCCCTCCTTGGTTCTAAATCAAGAATTTCCTGCAAAAATCCCCAAAGGAGCTTCCTTGTAGAAGGAAAGAGAACCTCCAGAAAATGCAACACATCATCACCATCATCATCTAAATCGGCCTCACCCTTAGCTGAGCTCTCACCTACATTCAAATGTAGGTTCCTACCTCTCCCACCACTCCTTGCCATCTTTGAAGGTAAAACTATGTCTCCCCTATTAAAATGTTGCATCGTAAATCATGTCGGTAAAATTTATATATCCTTATGTTGATGTTTTGGGGATTAATTTACTAAAAGTGAATTATTGACTTTTTTTGCAATTTTCTCATTCACTGCTAGTATTTTTCTTGTGGTTTTTCCATTTTCTAATTTATTTAATAATTGTAATGAACTTTTCTATTTGAAATATTTCATATTTTTTTGGTAGTCGTGTCTTCACACACACCATTTTTGGCAACATGTGGCATTTTAAGTAGTACATTTTTGCATTTACTATTTGTGAATTTTCATTTATTGTGAGTAGAGTGAAGTGCATGAGCCATTAGTGGCTTATGGTGTGAAGTTTTAATTTTGTTGAGAAAAGTATTAATTGTGTTGTTTATTCATTTGCTCAAATTACATGCATGATGCACATGCATCCAAATATTCATGGTAAATTAGACATATCTTGAATAGATAGACATCCTTCAATGCCTATCACTATTTCATGAATAGACAATTAATTTGGATTGGAAAAATAAAAACCATGACCAAAATATCATAAGCCAATGAGAAAATTACAAAAAAACATACATACATACATGCATACATACATACATACATACATACATACATACATATATATATATATATATATATATATATATATATATATATATATTTGTATACATGTGCATATATATATATATATATGTGTGTGTGTGTTCTACATTTTTCATTTATGTTTAGTCACCATTAATGGATTATGGTGTTGAGTTTTGAGTCTCTCAAGCAAAGGATTATTTATGTTGTTTAGTATATACACATACACATATATCTATATGTATATATATACTAAACATATATATATGTGTATGTATGTATGTATATAAATATATGTATGTATATGTATATGTATATATATGTATGTGTATATATATATATATATGTATGTATGCATATATATGTGTGTTGGGGGGGGGATCCCACAATATTGATATAAATTTTTGGCCAAATTGGACACTAAAATAATTTTTTCTAACTAAATCTTCACTTTTAGGCACCTATAGCGGCTAAACAGTGAAGAACTTGAAAATGCCACAAACTAGAGTTTCATGACATTTTATCTATAGATTCTAAATATATTTTTTTCAAAAATTTTGGAATCAAATTGCACCTCTTTTTCCATCTCCCTCGAAAACTTTTTTTTTCATAAAGCAACATTTTTAAGCAGTGATGCTCACCGTATAACGTATAACTTTTTTTCTATGAAGGATAAAATTCTAATGCTTTCGAATTTAGATTTGTAACACTGAAATCTAGTGATTCCACTTGGTTAAATAGTATTTTATTGAATATTTTTTCCTTAATCAAGTTTCAAAGTCAAAACGATTACAATTCAGACATAGGTGGACTGTATAATGTGTAACTTTTTTTGTATGTATTGAAATTCAATTTATTTTTTTTGTTGGATCAAGGACTCAATATCCGGTGCACTCATTTTTCAAAAATAAAATTGATAATATTCTATCTTTCCACATGTACAAAACAAAGAGCTTCATTTTCAATGAAAAACCTATGTTTAATAAAACTGGAAGAACAATTAGATAATAAAACCAAAACATATTAAAATTATAGTTGTTGGATAGCTTGTTCTAAGGACTACTTGATTCTAGTTGGGTTCATGAAGTCTCCTCCATTTTCATCCTCAACTTGAGCTTCAAAGTGAAAAAATTCTAGTTTTTTTTTTTTGCTAGAGAGCGGGAGGTGGGAAAAGGGGGTTTGAGTGAACCAGGGTTCATTTGAACACTAGTTCATTTGAAACCCTTTTCAAAAAGGGGTTTTCACTATTTTTTTTGGTGGGATGGGGCCCACCTTTCATTTAACTAGTTTTCACAAACCAGGGTTCATTCGAACCCCAAAAACCAATTTTTTTTGTATGGGGTCATTTTTTGCCACTTTTGCTTCCTCACTCAAAATGTAAACCACTTTTGTAGGTTTAACCTGTGCATACATATATGTGTGTATATATATTTATATATACATATATATGTATATATATATGTATGTGTACATGTATACATTATTAATATATATGCATGCATTTATATATGTATATATGCATATGTATATATTGTTGGATGTTTTGGATGTGTTGATGATATGTGGTTGTCATTGATGTCAACACTATTAGCATTTGGTGTATCAGAGACTGTATATGTTGAAGATATTAAGAAAATTGTAAAAGAAAGTGTTTCAGGTTCCCAATGAAACTATGTAGATCATGAAGGCATCTTGCTTTGTACATTGAAGATCAATTGTTGTGGACTAAATGGTTTATGCTTGAGAGTATCTAGATCATCTACTAGAAGTTTCAGAGTTCCACATAAAGATTTGATTATGTTGTGTTCTAATAGTATTTTTATGGTCTTTGTTAGTGTTCTTGAGTGAAATTTGTGTGATTCTAGTAATTCTAGTTGTTGCATATGTTTCTATGTTGTTTCTTGGTGTTCTTGGATATTTTTACATCATGCTATATCTTTTTGGTATGTTCACATTGATCAGTGTTCTCGTGGTTGAAGATTTTCTTGTGCATGTTCGGGTTTTCATGTTCCTGGCTGACATGATGGTGGTGACGTGTTGTGGATCTTTGAAAAGTAAAATTTGAATGTTTGGCACGTTCATGAATATTGTTTTGGGTCACATCATTGTTTTTTCTAGTGGTGTTTAGATCCACATTGAAAATTTAATTATAAATTTGGTCTAACATTGCAAATATGTTTTATTTTTCTGGCTAACTAAGTTGTTGATGAAATATTTAGTAAAAGATATATAAGAGCAATTGTTTCATCATGAAAAGTGTGCTTCATGTGTTGGGTGTGCTCCTATGTTTGTATGTGCGAATATCACTTGATTGCATAGCAGAGTGTGAAGAAGACTGAGAGAAGTGTGAAGTAGTTTGAGTGAAAAATTGAAGGATTTTTCTATGCTTAATTGGAACTATAATCAAGCTTGTGCAGAAGCTATTTTCTCAATTCATACCCTCTGAATTTTAATCCTATTCTATATGTTTGGGCAATGAGCCCCTTTTGTAATTGAGTTTTGAACTCTAGGTAGTATTCCTAAATGCATATGCATTCCCCTTTATTGTTTTCATTATACTTTTAATAGGGTATAATATTGTGGACTAACATCCACCATGGTTTTTTCCCTAATAGGGTTTCCACATAAAAAAATTTGGCGTTCTCTGTCTCTCTGATGTGTTAATTGTTTATGGTTAATTGCTTATTAATTAGATCTAAGTTTAAGTTAAGCAAAGGTTGTAAAATATTAAATATTTTGTGACAATTGATTCATCCCCCCTCCTAGTTGTATGTCCTTGTTTTGTCAACAATTGGTATTAGAGAAGGTTCCCCTAAAGAAGTTTAAAATATTGAGTGATTTGAGATAGCATCATACAAGAAGGATAGTCCTAGATTTGATGGAACAAACTATTCATTATGGATAGATAGGATGGAATGTCATTTGAAGTGTATTGGTGAACTCTTATGGAAAATTATAGAGAATCAATATGTTATTCCTTAGAATGGTCCTTCCACTACTGATGAGATTAAAGAGGCTAAGAATAATGTGTGGGCTATGGAAGCTTTGCTAAGTGCTTTAACAGATTCGGAGATGAAAAATTTGTTAGGTTTGAAGATAGCTCATGATGTGTGGATGAAGCTAGAAACTTTGTATGAAGGAGATGTACATGTGAAGATGGCCAAACTATAGAGTTTGAAAGGTAATTATGAAAATTTGAAGATGGGTGCAGATGAAAATATTTCTTCTTTTATGTAGAGTAAATGAATTAGTGATGGGGATTACATGTGCCAGTGGTATTATAGAAGAGGAAGAAATTGTGGCTAAGGTGCTCAAATCATTGCCTCCCTCCTACAAAGAAAAAGCTAATGCTATTGAAGAAACTAGATCATTGACAAATGTGACAAGGGATACATTGATTGGAAAACTTGTTGCCTTTGAGTTGACTGAATTTGGTGATTCTATTCCTAAGACTAAAATTGCATTCAAGGCTACTATATCTGAAAGAAACAAGAAAAGATATGGTATGGGAAAATGTTCCAGAAAGATATCCAAGTATGATGAAGAAATAAAATAGTGTAAAGATAAAGAAAGAGAGGTAGAAGAATTGGAAGCACTGGTTTTAAAGAAAGAAGGTAGAGGAAAGGGTAAGTATGAAGGAGTGTTGCCTATTAAATGTTTTTCTTGTAGTAAAATAGGTCATTTTCAATCAAGATGTCTTGAAAGAGCTACTAGATCTAAGCCTAACAAGTCTAGATTCCAAAAGAAATGTTACTTTGTTAAAGAAGGAGTGACTAATGATGAGTCTAATAAAGATAATGGAAATGAAGATGAATGGGTTTTCATTACTACCATAGAAAATAGTCCTATTGCTAATAAAACTACTAAAGATGAGAAATCTCTTGCAACTTGAGTTGAAGAAAAGGGTGAGTGGGTTATTGACAGTGGATGCTCACATCATATGACTGGCGATGATAACAAATTTGTAAGTCTAGAGAAGTATGATGGTGATGTTGTAATATTTGGAGACAAAAATGTTGGTGTGATTCATGGAAGAGGTTCTATTTGTCTTGGTGGTAAGGATAAACTGATGATGTTCTTTATGTTGAAGGCCTAAAGCACAATATTTTGAGTGTTGGATAGATGGGTCCAAAGGATATGATCTACAATTCAAATATGTAAGATGTAAGATACATAGAAGTTCTGGCAATATGATTGCTATAGATAGAAAGACAAAAGGTAATATTTTTCACCTGAATTCTACTAGTGGGAGTTGTTTAATTGCTCAAGTAGATGAAATCTAGTTGTGGAATAGGAATTTGTGTCATGTGAATTTTGATAACATTGTCAAGGTAAGTTCCACTGAAGCAATAAGAGATCTACCTAAGTGAAGCTTGCTAACACAATTTGTAAGGAGTGTCAAATGGGTAAATAGAATAGAGTCTCCCTCCAGAACAAATAGTTTCATTCAAATGATTTGCTAGAGCTTCTACATATTGACCTCTATGGTCCCTCTAGATTCAAAAGTATTCATGGAGAAAGGTACTTTATGTTGATTATTGATGATTACTCTAGAATGATATGGGTTTCCTTCTTAAGAGAAAAATGTGAAGCACTAGAAAATTTTAAAATTTTTAAGGCTATGGTAGAGAATGAAAAAGGTCTAAAAATCAAGTGTCTGAGATTTGGCATAGGTGGTTAATTCACCTCTAGGGAGTTCAACTCTTTTTGTGAAGAACATGGAATCAGAAGATAATTATCTACTCTCTAAACCCCTCAATAGAATGGAGTTTCAGAGAGAATAAAAAAAGTTTGGATGCTGTAGGAACAATGATGATAGAAGGAAATGTGCCCCAGAGCTATTGGAGTGAAGCTATAAGCACTGCTATGTAGACTTTAAACTGGGTAAATGTTAATGGTAATTCTAGTAAGAACCCTTTTGAGATATGGTTTGGCTATAAGTCTACTGTTAAATATTTCAAGATCTTTCAAAGAAAATGTTATATGAAGAGGGATGATGATATAGGAAAGTTTGATGTAAGAAGTGATGAAGAAATCTTTTTAGGTTGTACTCTACTAAAAGCAAGGCCTACTGATGTTGTAATAGAACACTAAGAAAGATTGTTGAGAGTGCAAATGTCAGAGTTGTTGAGGACTCTACCAAATCATCCTGATATTATGGTTATGATTTAGATGAAGAAAATAAAAACAAAGGGAAGAATTCTCAAACATAGAACCAACTTGAGACTATTCCATATGTTCTAGTAAAGCAACCTCAATTCATTTTGGTAAATCAAGTAAGTCAAGAAGCACAAACAATTGCAAGTGAAGAAGAAAGATCAGAAGAACTAAAAGCTTGTGAAAGTCCCAAAACTACAAGGTATGTAAAGCTAAATCATTCTGAAAGCCAAATCATAGCAAATAAGAATAAAGGTGTGAAAACTAGAAGAAAGATTGTTGAAGAGTATTACTTGATTTCCAAGATTGAACCTAAAAATGTTACTGAAGCCTACCAAGATGAACACTAGATGGAAGATATGAAGGAAGAGTTAACACAGATTGAAAATAATGACATGGCGATACTAGTTCCAAGAATTGAAGACAAAAATGTGATTGGTACTAAATGGGATTTTCAAAACAAGCTAAATAAATGATGCAAGAGCATCCAGTGGTGTAAGGGCAATCTTGCATCACCCAAAAATAGTTAAATTTCAACTTTCTCTATTTTTAGATTTTTGGATACCCTTTTTGTCATAATGAAATTCATAATTTATGGTTTTTATTTTCTATTCCTGGGTTGAAAGATATTGCGGTTTTAGTTTTCCAGATTTGCACCTAAAAATCTTCTAAGTTAGATTTGAGGCACTTAGAGTTCCCAGAAAGGCCCCGAAACTTACCAAAATTGGTGTAGAAAATTTCAAGTGCATTATTAACTTTGAAACCTTTGCAATGGTTCAAATGGTTCACGAATCGGAGTCCCGGATCAAAAGTTATGGCCTCGGGAAGTTGGCACACTTTCTAGAAGATACAATTGGAAATGTTTTTTTGAAATTTGAACTTCAAGTTGTAATTTTTAGCACCAAACTGCTTAAACTCAAATTTTAATGTTGTTTTGGCTCCAAACTAAAGAGGAGCTCTCTTTATGGGTAGGTTTTTAATTTTTGGATAGCTTTTTGGGGACAAGCTAGTATATTGCGAAAGGGTTATTCTGTAGCTTTCTGTAACTTGCATGTGTTGTAGAACTTGGGGATATAAGATCCTCTGCATGTAAAAAGCTCCATTTTCTAAATAATAAAATTATTCTCTTGTTTGTGGGTTATTATCTATGCCTCAGGCTACACCCTCATCAAGTGGTATTAGAGCGAGGTTTTCTTGAGCATGTGGATAGATCGCCAATCGTGAGGCAGTTCGCACAAGGACCGTGGTTGTGGGTCAAGGTCAAGAAAGATGCCTCCAAGAGTGATGCTTGGTAAGCATGGCGATGCCAGAGGTGGCCGAGGTGGCAAAAATGCTAGTAGAAGAGATGCATTGGTAGCCCTCTAAAGATAGATTGATGTGTTACAAAAGCAGTTGAGAAGAGGGTTAAACCTAAGGGAGGAAAGTGAGGATGAAGGAGAGGAAGAAGGTTCAAATGTAGAAGAGGAAGAAGAAGAAATTGATCAAGACCAAATGCCGCTAATAAGGGCTATTTCAAAGATCAGAAAAAGACCCAGAGCAGAAGTCTCCATTTATTCCAGAAGTCTGAACTTGGAAGAGTTGATCGACTAGATCAACGAGCTAGAAGAATATTTTGAGTATGAGGAAATAGAGGACCCAGATTAGGTTAAGTTTGCAAAAATGAAGCTAAAGTTCCATGCCAGTATTTGGTGGAAAGAGGTCTAGTTGGAAAGAAATCAAAGAGTAAGAGGAATGATCACTAGATGGGATCGTATGGTAGAGAAACTAAAGAAACAATTCATACCAGTGGACTACGAGTTAGATCTGTTGAAGAAATTGCAAGGGTTGAAGCAAGGAAGTAGATTTGTGAAAGAATATACTGAATATTTTCACAAGATAATCATCAGAACAGGTCACACAGAGGCCAGTAAGGAGAAGGTAGCCTGATATCTTAATGGGTTACAACCGAGCATTTAGGAGGAGTTAAGCCTATTTAGAATGACCACCATTGAGAATGTGTATCAATTTGCTCTGAAGGTGGAAGAGAAACTAAACAAAAGATTTGATGCCCTTCAAAAAGGATGAGGAGGTCAAAGCGGAAGGGGTAGTGGAAGACCTTTAGGAAAAGAAAAATGATGACGAAAAGAAAAGTGAAGATGTGGGTACCAGCCGAAGCCAGAGGAATGAAAACTTCTACCACCCTCATGATCAAAGAGGTAGAGGATGAGGGAGATATGGACAAGGATTTGGAAGAGGTGGTTTCAAAGGAACATGTTTCTATTGTGGTTAAGAAGGGCATTAAGCCTATAAATGTCCACAACACCAAGGAAGGGCAGACAAAAGACCAGAAGGTTGTGGAAGGGTTGCGCATGCAGATGAGGAGGCCCAATCTGAACATTCAGATGATGTTGAAAGGGGAGAAGCTCTAGTGATTAGGAGAGCCTTGGTGACTGAGGAAAAGGAACTAGAACAAAGGAAGAATCTATTTCGCACAAGGTGCAAGTGTGAAGGAAAATGTTGTGATGTCATTATTGATGGTGGGAGCATTGATAATCTGGTGTTAGAGGAGATGGTCACAAAGTTGAAGTTGAAGAGGGAAAGACACCCACATCCGTATTTGATTGCCTGGTTGCAGAAAAACCACAAAGTTTTGTTCAATGAGCAGTGCCTATTAAAGTTCAAGATCAGGAGCTACCATGATGAGGTACTCTATGATATCATCCCCATGGATGCATGTCACATGTTGTTGGGGAGGTCGTGGCAGTTTGATAGGTGAGCTATACATGATGGCCATGCAAACACTTATTCCTTGACAAAGGCTGGGGTTTGTCACAAGTTGAAACCCCTTAAAGAGACTGAAGAAAAGGTAAGCAGTAGTGCTAGAATTTGTTATGTAGATGGAAGAAAATTTTTAGAAGGCATGAAACATGAGCATGTGTGTTATGCATTAATTCTTAGAGTGAGTAAGGAGGATAGTGAGAAGGTTCCAGAAGAAGTTTTTGGGATGTTGGATGAGTTTATGGATATTGTTTCTGATAATTTACCTGAGGGTTTAACACCAATAAGGAAGATCACTCATCAGATTGACTTGATTCCTAGAGTGAGTTTTCCAAATAAGGCAGCGCATAGAATGACTCCAGTAGAAAATGAGGAGTTGAACAGACAAGTTCAAGAGTTGTTGAGAAAGGGTTTGATACGGGAGAGTTTGAGTCCATGTGTAGTACCTATAGTACTAGCACCAAAGAAGGATGGGGAGTGGAGAATGTGTACAGATTCCTGAGCCATAAACAAGATAACAATCAAGTAAAGATTTCCCCTATCAAGGATGGATGACCTAATGGACTATTTGAGTGGAGCTCATTACTTCACAAAGATTGATCTAAAGATTGGATATCACCAGATCCAGATTCGAGAGGGAGATGAATGGAAGACTACCTTCAAGACCAAAGAGGGCATGTACGAGTAGTTAGTCATGCCTTTTGGGCTAACCAATGCACTGAGCACATTCATACGGCTCATGAATGAGGTACTAAAACAATTTCTAGGAAGTTTTGTTATTGTGTATTTAGATGATATTTTTATTTTCAGTAAGAAGTTGGATGAACATCTGATGCATATTCGAAGAGCCTTTGTGAAGTTAAGAGAAGAGAAACTTTCGATTAATCTGAAGAAGTGCAGTTTTGTGAAGAGGGAGTTAGTGTACTTTGGGTTTGGTGTCTCAGCAAAAGGTCTCAAGATGGATCTAGAGAAGGTGAAGGCTATTCTGGAATCACCTACCCCAGGAACTACTACCGAGCTAAGATCTTCCCATGGTTTGACTAGTTTTTATAGAAAGTTAATTAGAAACTTTAGTAGTATTTGTGGACCCTTGACTGAAACAATGAGAGGGGATAGAAAAGAATTCAATTGGAGCACTGGAGTGGCAAAAAAATTTGAACTATTGAAGAAGAAGGTGACAAAGCAACCTATTCTAGCCCTCCCAGATTTCAACAAGGTGTTTCAGGTGGATTGTGATGCCAGTGGTTGTGCCATTGGAGTAGTGTTGAGCAAAGAAGGTAAGCCCATTGCCTTTTTAGTGAAAAGTTAAATGATGCCAAGAGAAAGTATTTTGTATATAATAAGGAATTTTATGCAGTAGTTAAACCATTAAAGAAATGGAGACATTATTTGTTGCCAAAGGAATTTGTTCTATGTACTAATCATCAGGCCTTGCAGTACCTAAATAGTCAGGGAAAATTAAATCAGGAAGCATACAAAATGGGTAGAGTTTTTATAGAGTTATACCTTTATTTTGAAACATAGGAGTGGGAAGTCAAATAGGGTTATAGATTCCTTAAGTAGGAGGCATACATTGATAACAAAGATGTAGATTGAAGTGGTTGGGTTCAATGAACTCAAGACACTATATGCAAAAGATCCTAATTTTGTAGAGGCTTGGAAACCTTGCAAGGAACCTATTACAGTGGATAGGACAAGGTGGCTAGATTTCATAATCTAGGATGGCATGTTATTTAAGGGAAGTCAATTGTGTATCCTGAGGAGTTCCACGAGGGAGAACCTTATAAAGGAGAAGCATAGTGGAGGAATGGCAAGACATTTTGGTTGGGATAAGACCATTGCCATTATCAGTGAGCGTTATTATTGGCCTCAGTTGTCATAGGATGTGAAGAAGTTTGTACAAAGTTGCAGGGTATGTCAGATAGCTAAAGGAGTGAGCCAGAATATAGGCTTATATCAGCCCTTACCTATACTAGAGAGGCCATTGGAGGATATATGGACTTTGTTCTTGGTTTGCAAAGGACACAATGAGGGAATGACTATTTTTATGGTGGTTGATAGGTTTTTGAAAATGGCACATTTCATTCCATGTCAAAAGACCCATGATGGAGTCCACATTGCTGACTTGTTCTTCAAAGAGGTGGTGAGGCTACATGGTCTGCCAAAGAGTATTGTTTCAGATCATGACACCAAATTTGTGGGGTACTTTTGGAGAACCTTGTGGAAGAAGCTGAAGATAGAGTTGAAGTTCAGTTTTGCACACCATCCACAAATAGATGGGCAGACAAAGGTTGTTAACAAGAGTCTGAGTAACCTACTAAAATGTTTGGTAGGAGATAAACCCAAGGGATGGGACTCTATCATACCCCAAGCAAAATTTTTCTTACAACAATTCTGTCAACCAAAGCACTGGTAGATCACCGTTCTAGATTGTGTATGGAGGTAGCCCCATAATAGCTCCAGAATTGAGGAAGATGGACCAAGAGAATAAAATAAGTGTTGAAGCCAAAAAATTTGTAGAGCACATCAAGAATATACATGAGAAGGTACAAGAACACATTAATAAGATGAATATGAAATATAAGGCTAAGGCAGATCAGAAAAGGAGGAATAAGGAGTTTTAGACTGGTGATGAAGTAATGGTCCACTTGAGGAAAGAAAGGTTTCCCATGGGAACCTATAAAAAATTGAAGATGAAGAATTTTGGTCCCTATAAGATTTTGAAGAAGCATGATTCAGGGAATGCATATGAGGTAGAGTTGCCTGATGGAATCAACATTTCCCCTATGTTCAACATTTCAAATTTGATAGAGTATCATGAAGGTGGAATAGAGGAAGCACCAACAATAGGGCATTATGACATTCTAGCACCTACTTCAGGAAGGGAGGAGATAGAAGCATTCTTGGATAGTCATGTGGGAAGGAGCACCAGAAACAAGCAGTATGAAGAATATCTAGTGAAATGGAGAGGAAGGCCTATAGAAGATTTATCCTAGCTATCTAAGGTAGTAGTTGACCAATTGGGTTTTCCTCAACCATCTGAGACGTGACGGGGTCACTTCTCAAATTACCCTGGGTGTCTAATGCAAGAGCATCCAATGGTGTAAGGGCAATATTGCATCACCCAAAAAAAGTTAAATTTCAAGTTTCTTTGTTTTTAGATTTTTTTTTACATTTTTGGATACCCTTTTCATCATAATGAGATTATGAATTTATCATTTTTATTTTCTATTCTTGGGTTGAAAGATATTGCATTTTTAGTTTCCCAGATTTGCACCTGAAAATATTCCAAGTTAGATTTGAGACACTTAATGTTCCCAGAACAGCCCCAAAACTTGCCAAAATCATCATAGCAGATTTCAAGTGTGTTATGGACTTCAAGACCTTTCCAATGGTTCTAACATTTCACGAATCGAAGTCCTGAATCAAAAGTTATAGCCCAAGGAAGTTGACGCACTTTCTAGAAGATACAATTGCAAATGTTCTTTTCAAATTTGAATTTCAAGTTGTAATTTTCATTGCCAAACTACCTAAACTCAAATTTGAATGTTGTTTTGGCTCTAAAATAAAGAGGAGCTCTATTTATGGGTGGGTTTCTTATTTTTGGGTAGATTTTTGGGGACAAGCTCGCATATTGTGAAAGGGTTATTCTGTAACTTTATGTAACTTGCATGTGTTGTAGAACTTGGGGATTTTAGATCCTATGTATGTAAGAAGCTCCATTTTTGAAATAATAAAATTATTCTCTCTTTTGTGGGTTATTTTCTATGCCTCGAGCTGCACCCTCATCAATAAAAAAGGTGAAGTGGTCTGGAATAAAGCAAGACTAGTATGTAAAGGGTATTCTCAAATGGAAGGTGTTGATTTTGAAGAAACTTTTTCCCCTGTTACTAGAATTGAAGGTGTTATATTATTTTTTGCTTATGTTACATACAAGAACTATAAAGTCTATCAAATGGATGTGAAGTTGACATTTTTGAATGGAGAACTAGAAGAATAAGTATATGTTGAACAACTAAATGTATTTCATCTAACTAATAAGGAAGATATGGTTTTCCACTTGAAGAAATCTCTATATGGACTTAAGCAAGCCCCCAGAGCCTGGTATGTTAGTGTAGACACGTAAAATCTATTGATTGACATTGTGCACTTGATCCCGATTAACTAACATTATTTCGTCGTGAATCACCTCTTCAACTTATCATCACTATTCATCCCTTAAATAAATAAATAATCATTTATCTAATTAAGTCATCATCTCTTGTTAATTAAATAAATCAATTTTATTTAATTAAATCTCTAAGTCATTATATTAAATTAAATCAATCTTTATCCAACATCATCCCTCTTTAGTTAAATAAATCAAAATATTTAATTAATTAATTCTAAATCATTATTCCTCTCTTTTTGATTTAAATTAATCCAAAAATCTAAGTTAAAAGTCAAAATTAGCTAATCTCCTTTAAATTAATCAAATCTTGATTAATTTAATCCTAATCACTCAAATCCTCTAGATTTTGCAACCTGCACATGAAAATCAATTTAATTGATTTATAAATCATCTATTTTCATTCAAAAAGGCATCCAAGTGGGAATATTCCTCAAATTTGAAATCTCCCCCCAAAAAGGACTTGTCCCTTTCAACAAAGCATTTAAAATCTCTTACATGTCCTTTTCTTGGGCCATGTGCATGTGCTTCACCTTTCAACTCATTCTTCAAGCCATATTTTGAATTTGAATCTCCCCCCTCTTTATCATTCTTCAAAATGTGCTCATTCCTCAACCATTCACATGATGACTTGTGGCTTTTTCTCATTTGTTGAAGATTAGTCCCACATTGCTCTATTTTGATCATCTCTTCATCTTGGCATTTTATAAATGAAGAGCTCATCTCCTCATTTAATCATCCACAATTTGAGTAAACTTACTCTACTCAAATACATAGCAATTTATCATCAATTTCATCCAAGCATAGTTAGTTTTTATGCAGATTTTCATCTTGGAGCATACATCAAGCATCAACAAAGTGGATCACTCTTCATCACATATCAACTTTGCATCATTGGAGTTGGGAAAGGGCCAATTTTCACATCAAATTGGCACCAATTCCTTCAAGAGATTAGGAGTTTGTTGGTTGTAGAATATATTTTGATATGCTTTTAAGTTTCATTGTGTTCTTCCTTTCATTTTCTATCTCTTTTGCTATTCAAATTAATTTCTTGAGGAATCCTTATTCTTGCTTGTATTTGATCTCCTAATGTATTCATTTGTTGTGTTTTGCAGATATTTGGATTAGGGTTCACATTTTGGTGCTAGGAGGGCTTGAATTACAAATCTAACACATTTTTTTATAAAATTTCACTATTTTTTGACAATACTATTCATTAATCCCCATTTTTTAGCATACATGATCACTGTTTTAGCACTTTTAGAGTCAGTTTTAAAATGACCATATCTTGGTCATATAGAGGTCTTTTTTGATACTTTTTTTTTTTAAATGGGGTAGAATTTCATAAAATATCCAAGGGTGTAGGTTTTTCTTAACTCTTAATTATTTTAAATTTTTAAAATTGCATCTAAAGTAAAAGTACATCATAACTTGGTCTAAGTTTTAGGGTTTTTATGGTTCATGGTTCATCTAACCCCTATATCCTTTTTTTTCTTGATCTCATCTAATGTTTTGAGCATTTTTGTAGGTTATGAAATCAAAAAAGGGAGGAGGAAACAAAAGGAAAGCTTCTTATGGCATCATTTATCTATTGTATCAAGTGTCTTTAGACACTCTTGGAAGCAATTATAATTCCAAGTTTAAGGATTTTATTGCTTCAAGCTTTTAGGACTCAATAGATTTCAATTTGGGCTCTAAAAAGAAAAAGACAAAAGGCTTAAAATGAACATTAGAACTACAACTTACTAGATTTTTTTTCATGAATTACCAAAATGAACAAAATGTCTTTCACTTGTGATTTGGTGCTCTAAAAAGAACTCACATTTTGGTTTGGGGATTTAAGAAAGAACAAGTGAAACTTTGTTTTTTGTGAAGGCTTACTTAAACTAAAGCCATTGAAAAAGGATGTATGCACTTCTCTCACAATTTATAGCAATCTTGAGAATAAAAAGGCCTTTTTCATGACTTTAGGGTGAGATAAAGAAATCACCTCCACACTTTGATTTGGGTTTAAAATTGAACAAAATATTGTGTGAGTGTGAGTGGGGGAATTTTTCACATATATTCTCTCTCTTTGTTGCCATCAAAGATTGATCGAGTTACGGATTTTGTTTTTACTCACTTTTGTTTATCTTAGAGGGCTTGCCTTGGGGAAAAAGTACTCACCCAAGGGAACGACTCAATCGGTAACACTCTAAAGCCAAGAGTATTTCTAGTTGGGATATAAATGTGGATATTGGAAGAAACACCAATATCACGTGGTTGATTCCAACAAGATGGATCCAAAAGGGGACTCTTGCCATATGGGTCAACTCCTACGAATGGAAAGTCCTTACTAAAACCCATGTGCTAGAATTTTCCAAAATTCTTAATCTATTTGTTGGTGGAAGAACGGTCATTTTGAAGCTGCCCCACACTTTTACGGTCTTGTAGTAGAAATGGGAAACATTCCATGGGAGTTTCATGGGTGTTGATGCTTGGCTACCCCATATAAGTGAGTGTCATGGAGGGGAGCTAGTGGGGTCAAGCATCTAACCATTCACTAGAGATAAGTGTAGCTGGACTTGTCCAAGTGGGAATCCAACAAATATTGTCTTACACAGCCATAGGATTGTACTTGTTCTTGGGTTACAAAATGCATTGCTTGATCGAAAACATCTCAAAAACAAACACTTAACATCATCCAAATTTCAAACCCTTTTGGAGACAAATACCATTGACTCAATCTATATGTTATTGCTTTCCATTGGGATTCACGTCCTTAGAGGTTTCTAAATATTGGATTATATCTTGATTTGTCTCCTTGAGTAAACAATAGGAAAACCCTTGCCTTAGGTTCATCAAATTTCCACATAGCATATCTTGTGGGGTTTGAAGAAACTAAGACATTGGACATCTTAGTTTGAAAGCTAATCAAAGAAAGTGTTTTTGGTAAAATAAAGCCATTAAGCAAAGCTAAAAAAAAAAGAACTTTCATATGTGTTGAAGACTCACAATCTTAAAGCAAAAAATCATTGGTAAGAGATCCAAAAATAAATGTTCAAATCATTTCTTGGTCACAAAGGTCTATAGTAAGCATTTGTATGCTCTTCAATACCTAGGCCTAGGCAAACAAAGTGTCTTTGTTAGGTTCATCTTGGGATCAAAAGAAAATAAAAAAAAAATTCATCCACCCTTCAAAACATCAAACATCATCTCACCATCACCATTTGGAAAATCTTGAAATCATCCCTTAATGCTAGGCCTCTTGGAAAAATCAAACCATCATCAAAATCTCTTAGTCTAAAGTCCTTGAAAACATTATCAAAACCACCTTTTTGCTAGGTATGTGTAGATGCATCCTTTTGCATATGCTTAGTCAAAGTCATCAAAATCATCTTGTTTAACTTATTATATGTGGATGAATCCTTCTTCATATGCTTAGTGAAACTATCATCTTGTTTGGATAGGTATGGGTAGATGCGTCCTTCTCCCCACACATATTCAAATTATCATCTCTTGAACAAAGCTATCCCTTAGATCATCATCCAACATATTAGGGTCTTCTTGTTCAAAATCAAAACCAATCAAAACCAATCAAGATCAAGGACAAAATCAAAAGGAAAAATCAAAATCAAAACTCTGAAACATATCTAAAAGTCAAAAAATCCTAGCATCTCACATCAAGATTGATCAAAAGACCATAACATCCACATTATCCATCTCTCACATCATCACCACACCATCATCTTTGATCCTCAAGGCATCTTAGAACTTTCTACTTTGGGCATAAAGTAAAGATCGATCTAAAGAATTAAGAGATTCATCTCCCATATTCTCAAAAATTGATCCTTGTTTTATGGTTCTAACTAGATCTCAATACAAGAAGAGTATGGAAGCCAACAAAGAAATACCTACATCAATCGATCTTAGCCAAACAAACACAGAAATAAATCCCACTAAATCAAGTAATCCTCTAACCCTCTCATCAACACAAAATCGGCAAGAAGAAAACCAAGGAGAAGATCTTACCTTTGGAATGTCTCATGAGGAAATGATTGAGATGCTCCAAAATCTGGATAATCATAGAATTGTCAACATCATGATGAGGCTCAACCATTCGTTATACATGCTTGAGCTAGCAAAACAAGGGGCCAAATTACCTTCAAATTTTAATGCAAGTACTATAGTTGAGACATCTTTTCCTCCAATCTCATCCACCATTCCCATCTCATCTACACCCCCATCCCAAAACATCATGCAAAACATTCTACAAATCATGACATCTTTTGCTCCAACCCAACCCAATGTTAACAAGGGAAATGCATTTCTCAATGCTCTACAAGCACACCCCCTTGTTAATAATCAAAACCTGGATGCAAACACCACATTGGAAGAAAACATACTTGAAAAACCATTACATAAGAATGTTCCTCTCACCTTCCATCATGATCCATCATCATCATACTTTCGTGCAACACCTCAAACTCCTCTCCTCACAAATTCACAAGAGGAAGGGGACATGTTCACATTAGGGGCCATCTTTGACACCAAAAATTTTTCAAAAGAACTTGCACCCCCCACATGCCCACTTCTTCCACCATTACCATCATCATCCACATCACTCCTTGGTTTAGGGCTTCCCCCTCTATTGAATATCAATCAAACCACTATCCAAAATATCAATCAAAGCATCATACCAAATGCTCAAATTTTGTTGTTGATATCAAAACAACAAAGGACAAACACACAAGCAATCACAACATCACCAAACACTCCCTTAACATTGAAAAACATGATCTCTCAAGGACCAACCATATCAATAGCACCATCCATCATGAACACCACCTTCACAAATACCATCCCAAATCCACCACCACCCCCACCACCACCAATTTCCACAACATAAAGTCAATATGATGCAACATTGCAAGCTTTTTTCCAACAAGGATACGAACAAGTGTAGAAACAAAAAACCATACACCTAGCTGCTCAGCACGCTACTCAAGTTGCGCAAGCTGCCCAAGCTGCATTACAAGCACAACAAGTTCAAGCTTTATTGTAACAACAACAACAACAACAAGCACATGCATTACAAGCACAAATGTTTGCCCAAGCACAAATTTTATTGCAACAACAAGCAGCACAAGCACAAGCTGCACAAGCACAAGCTCAAGTGCAAGCTCAATATTAGGCACAAAGAGCCCAATATCAAGCACAACTCCTGGAACAAAAACAAGCAGTGCAATTGCAGGCATATCAACAAGCATTAAAGCAATATCAAGAGTAGCAAGAAGTAGCAAAATTGGCAACCAAACAACAAGTGTTGTTGGAACAACAACAAGTCTTGTTAGAACAACAACAAGCACAACAACAAGCATTGTTAGAACAACAAGTGAAATAGCAAGCACAAATCTTAGCACAACAACAACAAGATCAACAACAGGCATTGTTCATACAAAAGTAGGTGGAAGCTTACCTCACTCGAAAGAACATACAAATACTATCAAACAACACACCAACCAACCCAATCATCCAAGCCACAATTGAAACACCCCAAAACACTTTCATCCCACCCCTTGATTTGTAAAATGATGTAACAAAAAAAATTAGATTACTCTCGCAACAAGTGCTCAATCTTCAATTAGGGAAAACAACCAAAACACCAAGCAACTTGTGTGCCTATCCATTTGATAGGAGCTTGGTAATAAAACCATTCCCCAAGGGATTTGAAATCTTCAAATTTGACAAATATCAAGGGATGGGAGACCCTGAAGTTCACATCAGGGAATTCTAGGTTCATTGTATGGAGGTCGCATATGATGATACTTATCTAATGTGGCTATTTCCTACAAGCTTGGTAGGCCATGCTATGGAATGGTTCTCTCATCTACCTTCAGGCATTAAAACATTTCAAGAAATTATAGACGTATTCAATAAGAACTATGCATGCAACATCACAATGGATGCTAGTCTAGAAGAACTTTCAGGTCTAAAACAAGGAAAGGGAGAATCATTTGCCTCATTCCTACAATGATGGCGATCCAAGGCCAATCGAAGCAAGTGGACCATGCCAGAAGAACAACAAGTTTGCACCATCATAGCTAACCTTGAAGGATGCTTGGAATTTCATCTCAAGGTTTAGGGTATCACCACATATAATCAATTGATCCACAAAGTGCTTAGCATCGAAAGAGCCCTTATGACTCAACCCACAGAATCAAAATCATATCATGAACAATAAAACAACTTCCCACCATCCAATTACAATGACAAACCTCACACATGGGCAAGGAACAAAAACATCACTACTGACGGCATCATTGATGCTAAGGTGGTCATTAGTGGTCCATGCCAAAATACACCCACACCACAAACTCAAACACAACACCAAAATAATCATCACATGACATACCATCCAAACAACAATCCAACCATCAATAATCTCAATGACCAAAGAGGACCACCCCAATGCAAAAATTATCCCAAGAAAAAATACACCACTTTGGGGGAACAACTTGAGGACATAATGGAAAAGTTGATTGATGAAAAACTCATCCAAGCTCCTACATTTGAGAATTACTAAGAACCTGATGTTAAACCTCCTTGGTATAATGAACATCAACTTTGTGAATTTCAAAAAATCAAAGGCCACACCACAAACAATTGCATGAGACTCAAAAACATCATCCAAGATCTCATCGATAAGAAAATCATAAACATGGAACAACCTATGGGAAATTAGGATCTTAAGATATACATGAATCCAATGTTGAATCATGGCAACAAAGGGAATACAAATGATAAAGGGAAGGGCAATGTAAATTATATTTATGAATTAGTCATTACCTCCCTAAATGAATACTACATGGTCATCACCATCAAGGGCGCCCATGCCAAAGATTATGGAGTCACCATAAGAAGCGGAAAAGTCACCATCGCAGGATCATCCCAACCAAATAGAGTCCCTTCATCTAGATCTGTTTTACATGGTTACAATGTTGTAGACCAACTTAAGAGAACACCAACACAAATCTCCATTATAGAGTTGTTAAAAATATCATTAGCTCATAAAAAGATCCTTGAGGAAGCATTAGCCTCATCAACTGTCCTTGGAGATCTTGATGCAGAGCAATTCCAAGCTATGGTCAAAAATATCATAACACCTAATCTCATTACATTCTCTGACCAAGATTTTCCCACCCAACCATCTCACAACCGTGCAATTCACTTGGAAGCCATTGTAAATGAGAGAAAAATCAAAAGAGTCCTGGTGGATGGAGGTGTGGGTTTGAATATTCGTTCTCTTGGCCTCATCAAGCAGTTGAAAATATTAGAAGATTCCATTGACAAAAGGAAAGGCATCACGATAAGAGCATACAATGATCAAGAAAGAGTGTCTCAAGGCACGATTAAACTCCCTATTCAAGTAGGGCTGAATCTCATGGAAACCACTTGTCAGGTCTTGGACCTTGATTTTCCATATAACATCCTCCTAGGACATCCATGGATTCATGTGATGAAAGCAATAGCACGAACCTTCCACCAATGTGTGAAATTTACACATAACGGACAAGAAGTTACCATCCATGGAGATCCTGAACCTTTTCCATACTGTAAAAATCTTGAAGCAAAATATTACAAAATCCCCCAAGTACCAAAAAATGATGAGGACCCATCCACATCATACATTGATCCTGCCACCCTCACATCCACTTCTAAGACAGAGACTCCCACCATTCCTACCATCTATGACATCAAGCTCATCATCCAGGAGGATGGTTGTGGAAGCTATAGGCTCCCTAATAATGCTTTTGTGATAGGAGAGTTACCACAATCTCCTAGATCACGAGGACACCTACAACAAAATCAAGCTTCCACATCTCAAACGTCTCCTGAAGACTATCCTAAATTCACAAGTTGGGGAGATCTTGGCCAAAAGGACATTGAGACAAATCCATTGCATATGATATACCAAGATGAGAGACTGACAACTAATTTACCAATGGATGAAAGAAGTAAAGGTTTCCAAATGATGCTTGCAATGGGTTACAACATAAATCAAAGATTGGGACAAAACAACAATGGCCTTATAATACCTATCATGCCGGAGACATGACCAAAATATTAGCCTTGGATGTACCCCTCTAAGTATAACCAGACATGGTCGAAGTCCTTCAGTTAGAGTGGTTAATAAACCTCGTCAGCCAACAGCAGCAGAGCTATGATTACCAGTATCTATAGGTCATGTCCTAGACAACTATACCATTGATATAACCGATGTCTGTAGTAGTATTGATGATGAGGACCCCATGACTAAACTACCTAGGTTATTTGAGGACACCACCCTTTGCATGATCAGTACCTTATCTTTTGAGCCAAAAAACCAAGACCATGAAATCTTCTTAGTATATCCTCAACTCATCGAATACAACCAACGAGAACCACCAGTTCTTGATACATTCAAAAATGATGAGACACTCTTAGAATTCATGGGATTGAGGGATAACATTCTAGATGGATATCATACGACAGGGTTTATAATGGAGCTAGACACACATGCCTATTATGAGGAAACGATTGAATCCTTCAGTTGTAAAAGTGAGAAACTAATAATCATATCCAAGTCCTTGAGTGAAAACCACATTGTGGCACTCTCTGACAAGAAAAGAGTAAAAATAAAGGATGCATCCAATAGTGAAAACCTCTCTGAGGCACCTAAGGGTGAAGGATTCAATCTTCCCTTAACAGCTATTCATCAAGAAAAGTTAGCAGTCTTGGAAAAAAATGCAATCTTATCAACCTAGGAATAGAGGAGACCCCGCATGTCACATTCTATGTAGAATCACTACTATTAGAAGAGCAAGAACTGCTAGCATCATTCCTAAGGGAAAGGCAAAAAAATTTGCATGGATTTATGTTGACATGCTAGGACTTGATCTAGAGACTGTGGTTCATCACTTAGCAGTGTATCCAGAAGCAAAACTGGTCAAACAAAAGCTCTGAAAAATGCATCCTTAAATCGCCTTATTGGTCAAAATGGAGCTCAAAAAGTTGTTAGATGTAGGATTCATATGACCAATAGATTATCCAGAATGGGTGTGAAATTTGGTACTTGTTTCGAAGCCCAATGGAGCCATTCGAATATGTATAGACTTCAGATATTTGAACAAGGCATGTCCAAAGGATGACTTCCTACTTCCCAACATCGACATGATAGTGGACATGATAGCAAAAACTTAAGACATTGATAATATGCTAACGAGACAACTTGCATTTCATAGATCCAAGGATGACCGAACAAGATGTTGTATGCAAGATCATGGTCTAATACTTGACATAAAGTATTCTTGATAATAGGTCCCACTTTGATTTGTAGCATGATTAAACCCTTGGACACTCTTTCATCATCATCATAAGCTTTAATGGTAATCTTTCTTTTGGGATCAATGGATTCCTCAGAAAATCCTAAATCCTTAACCAACTTCATGGTACATATGTTCAAACTAGCACCTCCATCTATTAGAACCCATCTAACATGAAACTTGTGGACCATGACTTCTAATTATAATGATGAATTATGGGGATGAATTATGGAAATGTCATATTTTTTAGAGAATGAGAGGCATGTGGGTGAGGACAAGTGTCCCACCATGGCTTGAAATCGATCCACATCCAGATTAGTGGATATAGTTGTTTCAATAAGGGCCTTTTTTAGAATTTCCTTGTTTGTTGGGGAAATCTTCAAGAGTTCTAAGATGGAAATCTGAGTAGGAGTTTTTTGAAGTTGATTGACTAAGTCATACTGATGTTGAGGTAGGGGCACAGTGGATTTCGAAGAAGCACCTTTTAAGACCACTTTAGCTTGTACCCTTGTTGTTGCATTGACCTCCCTATATTCCATCCTTTCCTTGACTTTTATAACATTGACCCACTTGTCGTCAGTGTAGATTTGATTGATTATGTGATCATCATTGATATGATTTACACTTTTTCCAAAAGACACCTTTTTAATAATTGGGTAAAGGATTGTGAAATTCTTGGTGGTCTTCATTTGTTTGTTATTGTATTACCTTCATGGTGTCATTTTTTATCAAGTCTTGGATTACATTCTTCAAGGCTTGACAATTATTCATGTGATGGCCCTTGCATTGATGATAATCACAATAGTATGTGTCATTCCATGATGGAGGCTTCACACTGAGTTCATAATTTTGTTGAGGCAGTAGGGTGATAACGTTCTTTGCCATCAAATCTTTAAGGGTAGATTCTAGAGATTGACCCAGTGGAGTAAAAGTTCTTCTGGCAAAGAAGAATGAAGATCATTGTGGATTCATGTTTGAGGTATTTCCTAAGGAATTGTTGTTTTTATTATTTCCATGGTAACCTTGATTGTTGGCATTCCCTTGATTGGGAGTAAAATTTTGATTCACATTATTCCTTGGAGGAGGGTTGTTTCCTTGATGTGTAACTAAATTGATGTTGTTGTAGTTATTGTTACGAGGACCACTTGGAGAACTACTAACAAATGGCTTAGTAAAGACATGATTTACATCTACAACACCATCATTCACCACATTTTTGTTGTGGGTCCAAAACTTAGATTTGTCGTTGTGGTGATTTGAAGAGCTAGGATTGTCTTTATCAAGTTTTATTATCCCTCTTTGGACCAATGCACTTTCAATGGTGATGGAATTTTCAATCAATTTATGAAAAGAGGGAGGACAATGAAGATTAAGATGATAGCTCATCTCTTGATCTAATTTTTTATGAAAATGGCAATTTTTTCATTTTAGGAATGTGATGTGGGTATCTAACAAATAATCTTCTCCATCTTTGAAGAAACATAATGAATGGTTCACTAGGTTTCTGTTTAGCTTTGCAAAGATCAATCATGGTTTTTTGATGTTGTATGTTGTAGGAATATTGTGATATGAATTCGTTAATCAATTCCTCAAATGTCTTGATAGGTGGTGTGATTTTTAATAGCCATTCCATAGATTGGCCTCCAAGACTCCTAGGAAACAAACACATCAAGTATGTGTCCTCATGATCAAACTCTAAATTCATGTTTTGGAAGTCTCTAATATGATCAACTGGATCTGATTTCCCATTCTAATGATCAAAATTTGGGATTTCATAATGTTTGGGAAATGGGATGATGTTGAGACACCAATCAAAATGATGAGGGTGTAGCCTGAGACACATAAAATAACCCACAAAAAAGAGAATAATTTTATTATTTAGGAAATGGAGCTTCTTACATGTAAAGAATCTCAAATCCCCAAGTTCTACAACACATGCAAGTTCTAGAAAGCTACAGAATAACCCTTTCGCAATATGCGAGCTTGTCCCCCCAAAAAGCTACCCAAAAATTAGAAACCCACCCATAAATAGAGCTCCTTTTTAGTTTGGAGCCAAAACAACATTCAAATTTGAGTTTAGGGGGTTTGGCACCAAAAATTCCAACTTGAAGTTCAAATTTCAAAAGAACATTTGTAATTGTATCTTCTAGAAAGTGCACCAACTTCCCGGGGCCATAACTTTTGATCCATGACTTCGATTTGTGAACTGTTTGAACTGTTGGAAAGGTCTCAAAGTCAACAACATGCTTAAAATTGCTACACCAATTTTGGAAAGTTTTGGGGTCATTCTAGGAAATCTAAGTGCCACAAATGTAACTTGAAAGATTTTTAGGTGCAAATATGGGAAACTAAAACTGCAATATCTTTCAACCCAGGAATAGAAAATAAAAACTATAAATGAGAAATTTCATTATGATGAAAAGGGTATCCAAAAATGTAAAAACATCTAAAAATTGAGAAACTTGAAATTTAACTATTTTTGGGTGATGCAAGATTGCCCTTACACCACTAGATGCTCCTGCATCAGACACCCAGGGTAATTTGAGAAGTGACCCCGTCACGTCTCAGATGGTTGAGGAAAACCCAACTGGTCAACCGCTGCCTTAGATAGCTAGGATGAATATTTCATAGGCCTTCCTCTACATTTCACCAGATATTCTTCATACTGCCTGTTTCTGGTACTCCTTCCCACACGACTATCCAAGATTGTTTTAATCTCCTCCCTTTCTAAAGTAGCTGTTGGAATGTCATACTGCCCTATTGCTGGTGCTTCCTCTGTTCCACCTTCATGATACTCTGTCAAATCTGAAATGTTGAACATAGGGGAAATGTTGATTCCATGAAGCAACTCTACCTCATATCCATTCCTTGAATCATGCTTCTTCAAAATCTTACAGGGATCGAATTTCTTCATCTTCAATTTGTTATAGGTTCCCATGGGAAACCTTTCTTTCCTCAAGTGGACCATTACTTCATCACCAATCTGAAAATCCTTATTCCTCCTTTTCTAATCTACCTTAGCCTTATATTGCATATTCATCTTATTAATGTGTTCTCGTACCTTCTCATGTATATTCTTGATGTGCTCTGCAAAATCTTTAGCTTTAGTACTTATTTTCTTCTCTTGGTCCATCTTCCTCAATTCTAGAGCTATTTTGGGGCTACCTCCATACACAATCTAGAACAATGATCTACCAGTGCTTCTATTGATAGAATTGTTGTAAGAAATTTTTTCCTGGGGTAAGATCAAGTCCCATCGCTTGGGTTTATCTCCTACCAAACATCTCAGTAGATTACCTAGACTCTTGTTAACAACCTCTGTCTACCCATCTATTTGTGGATGGTGTGCATAACTGAACTTCAACTTTTTCTTCAGCTTCTTCCACAAGGTCCTCCAAAAGTACCCCATAAATTTGGTGTCACAATTTAAAACAATACTCTTTGG
This sequence comes from Sequoia sempervirens, assembly GCA_007258455.2. Lineage (NCBI taxonomy): Eukaryota > Viridiplantae > Streptophyta > Pinopsida > Cupressales > Cupressaceae > Sequoia > Sequoia sempervirens. The sequence goes on from VDFB02193867.1 coordinate 423,119,620, forward strand.
TAGACCATGTAGCCTCACCACCTCTTTGAAGAACAAGTTATCAATGTGGACTACATCATGGGTCTTCTGACATGGAATGAAATGTGCCATCTTTGAAAACTTATCAACCACCACAAAGACTGAATCATTCCCTCATTGTGTCCTTGGCAAACCAAGAACAAAGTCCATACTTATATCCTCCCATGGCCTCTTTGGTAAAGGTAAGGGTTGATATAAGCATGTATTTCGGCTCACTCCTTTAGCCATCTGATATACCCTGTAACTTTTTACAAACTTATTCACATCCTGTGACAACTGAGGCCAATAATAATGATCACTGATAATGGCAATGGTTTTATCCCGACCAAAATGTCCTACCATTCCTCCACTATGCTTCTCCTTTATTAGGTTATCCCTCATGGAACTCCTCAGGATACACAATTGACTTCCTTTAAATAACATGCCATCCTAGATTATGAAATCCAACCACCTAGTCTTGTCCACTGTAACAGGTTCCTTGCAAACTTTCCAAGCCTCTGAAAAATCAGGATCTTCTGCATACAGTGTCTTGAGTTCATTGAACCCAACCACTTCAATTTGCATCTTTGTCATCAATGTATGCCTACTACTTAAGGCATCTGCAACCCTATTTGACTTTCCACTCCTATGTTTCAAAATAAAGGTATAACTCTACAAAAAATCTACCCATTTTATATGCCTCTGAATTAATTTTCCCTGAATATTTAGGTATTGCAAGGCCTGATGATTAGTATATAGAACAAATTCCTTCAACAAGAAATAATGTCTCGATTTCTTTAATGCTTGAATTGTTGCATAAAATTCCTGATCATATACAAAATACTTCCTCTTGGCATCATTTAACTTTTCACCAAAATAGGTAATGGGCTTACCTTCTTGGCTCAACACTGCTCCAATGGCACAACCACTGGCATCACAATCCACTTGAAACACCTTGTTGAAATCTAGGAGGGCTAGAATAGGTTGCTCTGTCACCTTCTGCTTCAATAGTTCAAATTTTTTTCCACTCCAGCGCTCCACTTGAATTCTTTTCTATCCCCTCTCATTGTTTCAGTCGAGGGGCCACAAATACTACTGAAGTTTCTAATGAATTTTCTATAAAAACTAGCCAAACCATGGAAAGATCTCACCTTAGTAGCAGTTCTTGTTGTAGGCCATTCCAGAATAGCCTTCACCTTCTCTGGGTCCATCTTGAGACCTTTGGCTGAGACAGCAAACCCCAAGTACACTAACTCCCTCTTCACAAAATTGTACTTCTTCAGATTAATCAACACTTTCTCTTCTCTTAACTTCTCAAAGGCTCTCCGAATATGCATTAGATGCTCATCCAATGTCTTACTAAAAATCAAAATATTATCTAAATACACAATAATAAAACTTCCCAAAAATTCTTTTAGTACCTCATTCATGAGCCGCATGAATGTGCTCGGTGTATTGGTTAGCCCAAAAGGCATGACTAACTAGTCGTACAGGCCCTCTTTGATCTTGAAGGAAGACTTCCATTCATCTCCCTCTTGAATCTAGATCTGGTGATATCCACTTTTTAGATCAATATTTTTGAAGTACTGAGCTCCACTCAAATAGTCCATCAGGTCATCCATCCTTGGTAGGGGAAAACTGTACTTGATTGTTATCTTGTTTATGGCTTAGGAATCTGTACACATCCTCCACTCCCCATCCTTCTTTGGTGTTAGTACTACAGGGACTGCATATGGACTCAAACTCTCCTATATGAAACCCTTTCTCAACAACTCTTGAACTTCTCTGTTCAACTCCTCATTTTCTATTGGAGTCATTATATGAGCTACCTTATTTGGCAAACTACTAGGAATCATGTCAATCTGATGACTGGTCTTCCTTATTGGTGGTAAACCCTCAGATACATTATCAGAAACAATATCCTAAAACTCATCCAACATCCCAAAAACTTCTTCTAGAACCTTCTCACTATCCTCCTTACTCACTCTAGGAATCAATACATAACACACACGCTCATGCTTCATACCTTCTAAAAATTTTCTTACATCTACATAACAAATTCTAGAACTACTACATACCTTTTCTTCGATCTCCTTCATGGGTTTCAAATTGTGATGAACCCCATCCTTTGTCAAAGAATAAGTATTTGCATGGCCATCATGTATAGCTCACTTATTGAACTGCCACGACCTCCCCAACAACATGTGACATGCATCCATGGGGATGATATCATAGAGTACCTCATCATGGTAGCTCCCAATCTTGAACTTTACTAGGCACTACTCATTGACCAAAAATTTTTGGTCTTTCTGCAACTAGGCAATCTGATACAAATGCGGGTGCCTTTCCCATTTCAGCTTCCACTTTGTGACCATCTCTTCTGACACTAGATTATCAGTGCTCCCACCGTCAATAATGACATCACAACATTTTCCTTCACACTTGCACCTTGTGCAAAATAGATTCTTCCTCTATTCTAGTTCCTTTTTCCTTAGTCACTAGGGATCTCCTAATCACTAGGGCTTTTTACCTTTTAGCATCATTTGAATGTTTAGATTGGGTCTCCTCATCTGCATGCACAACCCTTGCATGACCTTCTGGCCTTTTGTCTGCCCTTCCTTGGTGTTGTGGACATTCATAGGCTCGATGTCCTTCACCACACTGGAAACACGTTCCTCTAAATGGTGAAATGGAGAGGAAGGCCTATGGAAGATTCATCCTAGCTATCTAAGGCAATAGTTGACTAGTTGGGTTTTTCTCAACCATCTGAGATGTGACGGGCTCACTTCTCAAATTACCCTGGGTGTCTAATGCAGGAGCATCCAATGGCGTAAGGGAAATCTTGCATCACCAAAAAATAGTTAAATTTCAAGTTTCATGGTTTTTAGATGTTATTACATTTTTGGATACCCTTTTCGTCATAATGAAATTCTCAATTTATGGTTTTTATTTTCTATTCCTGGGTTGAAAGATATTGCAGTTTTAGTTTCCTAGATTTGCACTTGAAAACCTTCTGAGTTAGATATGAAGCCCTTAGATTTCCTGAAATGACTTTGAAACTTGATAAAATTGGCATAGCACATATCAAGCATGTTATTGACTTTGATACCTTTCCAACAGTTCAAACGGTTCATGAATTGGAGTCTCGAATCAAAAGTTATGGCCCCAGGAAGTTGGCACACTTTCTAGAAGATACAATTGCAAATGTTCTTTTGAAATTTGAACTTCAAGTTGTAATTTTCAGCGCCAAACTACCTAAACTCAAATTTGAATGTTGTTTTAGCTCCAAACTAAAGAGGAGCTCTATTTATGGGTGGGTTTCAAATTTTTGGGTAGCTTTTTTGGGGGACAAGCTTGCATATTGTGAAAGGGTTATTCTGTAGCTTTCTATAACTTGCATGTGTTGTAGAACTTTGGGATTTGAGATTCTCTGCATGTAAGAAGCTCCATTTCCTAAATAATAAAATTATTCTCTTGTTTGTGGGTTATTTTCTATTTGAGACTACACCCTCATCTACTTTTGTTCATCTTCTCTTCCATCTTCAGAGCAAACCGATATACATCCTCAATGGTGGTCATTCTAACTAGGCTTAACTCCTCCTGAATGCTTGGTCATAACTCATTAAGATATCAGGCTACCTTCTCCTTATTGGCCTCTATGTGACCTGTTATGATGATTATCTTGTGAAAATCTTCAGTATATTCTTTGATAGATCTTCTTCCTTGCTTCAACCCTTGCAATTTGTTCAACAGATCTAACTCATAGTCCATTGGTATAAACTGCTTCTTCAGTTTCTCTACCATGCAATCCCATCTAGTGATCTTTCCTTTTCCTCTTCAATTTTTTTCCAACTAGACCTCTATCCACTAAATACTAGCATGGCACTTCAACTTCATTTTTGTAAACTTAACCCGATCTAGGTCCTCTATTTCCTCATACTCAAAATATTCTTCTAGCTCATTGATCCAGTCGATCAACTCTTCCAGGTTCAGACTTTCAGAATAACTAGGGACTTCTGCTCTGGGTCTTTTCCCAATCTTCAAAATGGCCCTTATTAGCCACATTTGGTCCTGATCAATTGCTTCTTCTTCCTCTTCTACATTTGAACCTTCCTCCTCTCCTTCATCCTCACTTTCCTCCCTTGGGTTTAACCCTCTTCTCAACTGCTCTTGTAATGCATCAATCTGTCTCTGGAGGGCTACTAGTGCATCTCTTCCACTAGCATTTCTACCGCCTCAACCACCTCTAGCACCACCATGCCTACTAGGCATCACTCTTGGAGGCATCTTTCTTGACCTCAACCCACAACCACAGTCCTAGAGTGAACTGTCTCATGTTCGATGATCTATGCACACACTTGAGAAAACCTGCTCTGATACCATTTGATGAGGGTGCAGCCTGAGAGACAGAAAATAACCCACAAAAAAGAGAATAATTTTATTATTCAGGAAATGGATCTTCTTACATGTAGATAATCTCAAATCCCCAAGTTCTACAACACATGCAAGTTATAGAAAGCTACAGAATAACCCTTTCACAATATGCAAGCTTGTCCCCCCCAAAAAGCTACCCAAAAATTAGAAACACGCCCATAAATAGAGATCCTCTTTAGTTTGGAGCCAAAACAACTTTCAAATTTGAGTTTAGGCGGTTTGGTGCCAAAAATTACAACTTGAATTTCAAATTTCAAAAGAACATTTGCAATTGTATCTTCTAGAAAGTGCGCCAACTTCCTAGGGCCATAACTTTTGATCTGGGACTCCGATTCATGAACCGTTTGAACCGTTAGAAAGGTTTTGAAGTCACTAACATGCTCAAAATCCACTATGTTGATTTTGGTAGGGTTTGTGGTCATTCTAGGAACTCTAAGTGCCTCAAATCTAACTCGAAAGATTTTCAAGTGCAAATCTAGGAAACTAAAACTACAATATCTTTCAACCAAGGAATAGAAAATAAAAACTATAAATTGATAATTTAATTATGACAAAAAGGGTATCCAAAAATGTAAAAACATATAAAAACTAAGAAACTTGAAATTTAACTATTTTTGGGTGATGCAAGATTGCCCTTACACCAGTGGATGCTCCTGCATCCCAAAAGGATAAGGACAAATGTCATCAAGAGCATATGTCTTTGTTGTGGCTCCCCCTTGTAGATCTTTAATTTTTCCTTGTAGTGCTTTAACTTGTTGAATCAAGGCACTAAGATTAGACAAGGGTGTTTCCTGAGGATTACTTTTTATGTTTTCAAATGTCAAAGTCATGACGCAACTTAGCTCCTTTATTAGCTAGATATAAGAAATATTTCTATTTGTCATGATCTAAAATCTTTTCTAAGGCTTTGTGAAATTTGGGATCTTTCTCGGCCTCTCTAAGACATTCTTCATCTTATTCATCATAACTATCTACATGGGTTTTGTTCATGTCTCTGTATTTGTGGAATGGATTTTCTTCTCTTTCACACATGTCATCATCAAAAAGGGGATTTTGATTCACTCTATAACTGGGACTACTACTTTAACCTTCATTTTGAGTGCTTTGATTATGATATTCATGTTGAATATCCTCTTTCAGCTTATTGTATTGAGATCTTGTGAAAATAGGCATATGATTTCAAAATTTTCTTCTCGACATAAATCATAGGTTTATAAGTGCAAAAATTATGATTTCTTGATCTGATAAGATGAAAATCTTATGATACGATCAAAGACATTCCTAATTCTTTATTGTGGCTTCTAATGATGGAGGATATCAGAATCCTGTTGGGGAAGTTGAATAAAAAATACAAAAATTGTTTGAGAGATGCACTTTTAAGATTTGATTTTTGTTTTCAAAGAATGATAAGTATATCAAATGGCCTAATTCACTCATTGAAGAATTTAACTGGGATGTGTAGGCTATTCAATAGAAGGTTGTGGTAGATAATCAAAGTTGATTGTGATTTTTTCATTGAGATAGAGCTCTTCTCTAAAAATAGGCTCGAGAGTACAAAGGCTCTACAACGTACTCGTCAGTAAATCCCCTAACACAATCTTGGTACCTATGAAGAAATTTGCGATAGTGAAGCAAGAAATTTTGAATTTTATACAAAAAATTTCTTCATTGTAAGGTTTGGTTGTGACCTAAATGTTTCTTAGGCTTCTTGATCCTATAGGAAATTGATTTCCTAACAAAATTGGTTTATTTCCACTCTCTAAGCATGAGAGAAATGCCAAGATGCTATTGGACCAAGGATGTTATAAACTTAGATCTGTCAAAAGTGAAAATTCTAGAAAATGATAGATGTGCTACTTTGTGTCCTATATGCGCTACAAAAATAGGCATATGCACTAGAGAAACAATCAAATGTGATATAACAAACCTCAGATGCGCTACAATTTATCTCAGATGTGCTTCAGAAATTTTTTTGATAGTGACCTAAAAATTGTTTGCAGAATACTCAACCTATGCTTCACAACAAGCATGGGGTTCATTTTAACTACAAAAATCATCATGTGGTGACTCTCCTAGGGTTTCTACTTTTTAACTAGAAAAATTTCTATCTATGAAAGGTGTTAGACTCAAAACTCTATTTAATTACAACTTGTAAGTGCTAAAATATTCTGCATATGTGCTAAAATAAATAGTAAATGCACCAAAATAGATACGAAAAGTGCGTCTGAAAATTCTATATGCACTAAAATAACTCCTATATGCACTAATATAAGAAGGAATTTTTTTCCTTTTTACAATATTTTTAATTAAATGAACTAAATGGATGCACAATTTTGTTTCCTATATGCACTGAAACAATCCTTAGAAGCACCAAAATAGTTCTTGGATGCACCAAAAAACTTGTAAAAATGTTGTTAGAAATCTTGCATGCACTAAAGAAAGCCACAAAAGCACTAAAACGAGAATTTTCGATGGAAATCCAAATTCCAGAATGCAAAAACCTATCAAAAAACCTGCAAGTAAATGTTAAAAAAAAGGCATAGGCCCCACGGTGGGCACCAAAAATGTGTGATTAGTTTTAACTGTAAAATATTTTACCAGATTAAACACACCAATAAAACATTAGATCAAAGGAAACTAATTTAAAAGAAAAAAAACTCTTAAACTCATAGCTCCTTTGAAAGCGTCCTATTGTCCTCTATCTCTAGTGTTTTGCTGAAACTAGCTTGCTCTCAAATTATACATTAGGCTCAACAAAATGATCTCCTAGAGAACGAGATTTAGAATGAAAGCATGATTATGCTAAGATGCAATTAACAAAACTAAAAATGATAGCTAAAATGTGAGATTACTAAATGTAATGATTGCTAAAGTTGATAAATGCTAGATGATATTAAAATAATGTGTGCATGTGAATGTAAGTGTATGCAAGTGTAACCAATGCTTGGATTCACAAAGGTATTTATAGAGTTCTTGAAAGACTCTGATTGGTTGATGTGATCAATGGTTTAAATCAAGCTTGTCGAGATGAACAATGAGAGATTTTTGAAAGTCGAGAGAGAAATGGAAGGCTTCCTTCTACACAAATTCTCTCTTACAGATCCGAGGGAAAGTTGTCATTTGAGAAATGAGTAGGAGATAAGTCTCATAATTAAATAAATAAATTTATTCAATTATATGTGATGATGAATTTAGAAGTTGGAATAATTAAATAAGTAATATTTAATTATGTGTGGAGTGAAAAAAAAGTATTAAATTAAATAATTATAATATTAAATAAAGTTATTTATTTAATTAAACTAGAAGAATTATAAAAGTGAACAATATAAATAAATAATTAAATTTATTTGTATGTAGATTATTTTAGAAGATTAATTAAATAATTCATATTTAATTAATTAACAAGCTTGATTAACCATGATCATTTTTAGATGTACACAATATACGGTTGTCGGGTTTTTAATGATGATGTTGACCTCTTGAAATTTCTTAACTGTATAGATCAATATGAAGCTCAAGAAGTTGATTTCAATGCTTTTGTTGAAGAAGTACATGGAAAGAGGACAATATTTGGGAAAAAGGTCTTACAGCTTAAAACTAATTAGCTTCCCAAAGGACTAGTAGCATTGGAAAGGGTATATGATGGAAATGATTGGCCCCTCATGAAGTAGACACCAGTCAAGAGGGAGGATATTGAAGAGATCAATTTAGGGACTAAGTTGGAACCAAAAAGGGTATACATTGGGAAGAAAATAAACCCAACAATTCAAAGAATGTTGATTGCATTGTTGAGAAAGTATAGACATGTGTTTTCCTAGTGTTATGAGGATCTCAAAGCATATAGGGAGGATTTGTTTCAACATGAAATCTTGTTGAAACCAGATGCAAACCCAATTAGGTAGAAGCAAAGACTTATTAACCCAACATTGGAACCAAAAATGCAAGAGGAATTAGCAAAGCTTAGAGATGGGGGCATCATCAAACCAATAAGGAATTCAACATGGGTTTTGAACTTGGTTCCTATGAGGAAGAAGAATGGGGATATTAGATTATGTGTGGACTTTAGAAATCTAAATGTGGCATCTCTCAAGGATAATTATCCTCTAGCTAATATGGAAGTTATACTAAATAAAGTAATAGGGTGTGAGTTATTATCTATGATGGATGGGTTCTCTGGTTACAACTAGGTCAAAGTCAAGGAATCTGAGCAACATAAGACAACTTTTACAACCCCATGGGGAACATATGTTTATGTGATAATGTCATTTGGTCTCACAAATGTAGGTGCAACCTTTCAAAGAGCTATGGATGTAGCATTTGCAAACTTGATTAATGCTATCTTGGTGGTATATCAAGATGACCTTACTGCTTATTCAAAAAGGGTTGAAGATCATGTAGACCATCTGGAAAAGGTATTTATTAAAGCTTTAAAATATGGTATTAGTCTGAAACCAAATAAATATCATTTTGTAGTCACAAAAGGTAATATCTTAGGACATGTGTTAAAGGAGGGGATTAGAATAGATCTTAAGAAGGTTGAGGCCATAGATAAAGTTCCTATTGCTAAAACTGTTAAGGCCATCTAGTCATTTTTTGGACAGATCAATTTTGTTAGGAAATTTGTGTCTAATTTTGTTAAAATTGTTAAGCCCATATCAAAGATGCTGAAGAAGGGAAAAAAGGTAGATTGGACTGCAAAAGCATTAGAAGATTTTATATCAATCAAAAATCCCATCAAGGAAGCCCATGTCCTTAAGTCTCTAGATTTTTCAAAACCCTTTAAAATATTTTCATTTGCTTCAATGCACACTATAACTGCTATTATGTTACAAAAGAATGAGGAAGGTCATAAGCAGCCTATGTCTTTTTTTAGCAAGTCTTTGCAGGGGTCAAAATTGAAATATGATATAATGGAGAAACAAGTGTTTGCATTGGTGAAAGCCACAAAGGATTTTAGACCATATCTTGTTGGAGCTAAGGTGATTGCTTATGTCCCTCATGTAGTTGTTAAGGATATCTTGACATAGTCAGAAGTAACTAGGAAGAGATGTAGATGGATTAACAAGATTCATGAATTCAATATGGAAATACAAATCACTAAATTAGTGAGAGGTTAAGGTTTGGCCAAGTTAATGGCAGAAAAAAATATTGAAGTGAATCAAATTTGTAATGTAGAAGATGAAGGATATGCAATTGCAAGTATTGAGCATACTACTTGGTATACAGACATCATGTATTGCCTCAATTACATGAAGTGCCCTGAGGGATTAAGTGACAATCAGAGAAGAACCTTGAAGCTACAAGCATCCAAATATGTGTTCATGGAAGGTGATTTGTTTTGAAAAAATAGGGATGAGATGTTGTGGCTATGTCTAGATGAGTCATAGGCCAAACATGTTATAAGAGAAATGCATGAAGGGGTCTGTGGAGGCCATTATTATGCAAAGACAACTACACACAAGATTCTCAAGGTAGGTTATTACTAGCCAAAAGTCTTTAATGATTCTTTTTCATACATGAGAAGATGTGAAGCATGTCAGGAGTTCTCAAGGAAAATGAAGTATCAGGGAGCTTTACCACTTAGACCTTTTCAGGTTGAAGCCCCTTTTCATTAGTGGGGAATTGATTTTATTGGGGAGATATAGGAGAAATCAAGTGGAGGACATAAGTGGATACTAGTAGCTATTGATTACTTCATTAAATGGGTAGAGGCAATCCTAACCAAACAAGCAACAAGTAAAGTTGTAATCAATTTTTCAATGGATAACATCATTACTAGATTTGGTACACCATTAAGATTGATCACAAACAATGGGATGTATTTTAGATCTGATGAGTTTAAAGATTTTTGCAGTACATATGGTATCACTGTTTCTTATGAAACTCCTTACCATCCGCAAGCTAATGGTCAGGTAGATTCTAGCAATAAAAGTCTTTTGAAAATCATAAGGATAATGCTAGGTAGGAATAAGAAGGCTTGGGATTCAAAGTGGAAAATGGTTGTGTGGGTTGATAGGATAATTGTGAAAAAAGAAATTGGAAAATCCCCATTTGAATTGGTGTATGGAACACAAGCTAGAATTCATTTACAAAATTTATTACCAATTTACAAATTTACCCTTTAGGAAGATATAGACATACCTAAACCAATGGAGGAAAGAATGGAGTAGCTAGTAGAGCTTGATAAGATAAGAAGAGCAACACAAAACCAGAATGTGAAGTTGTAGGCACAAATGAAGTATTTATTTGATAAAAGGGAAAAAGATAGAAAAATTGAAGAAAATGATCTGGTGCTAATGTGGAATGCAAGGTGTTAGGAAAAGGGAAAACATGGGAAGTTGATGTAGGAGCATCTAATGGTGTAAGGGCAATCTTGCATCACCCAAAAATAGTTAAATTTTAAGTTTCTCAGTTTTTAGATGTTTTTACATTTTTGGATACCCTTTTCATCATAATGAAATTCCCAATTTATGGTTTTTATTTTCTATTCTTGGGTTGAAAGATATTGTAGTTTTAGTTTCTCAAATTTGCACCTGAAAATCTTTCGAGTTCGATTTGAGGCACTTAGAGTTCTAGAATCACCCCAAAACTTTCCAAAATTGACGTAGTGGATATCTAGTGTGTTATTGACTTCGAGACCTTTCCAACGGTTCAAATGGTTCGTGAATTGGAGTTCCGGATCAAAAGTTATGGCCCCGGGAATTTGGCACACTTTCTAGAAGATACAATTACAAATGTTCTTTTGAAATTTGAACTTTAAGTTGTAATTTTTGGTGTCAAACCACCTAAACTCAAATTTGAATATTTTTTTGGCTCCAAATTAATGAGGAGCTCTATTTATGGGCGGGTTTCTAATTTTTAGGTAGCTTTTTGGGGACAAGCTCGCATATTGCGAAAGGGTTATTCTATAGCTTTCTGTAACTTGCATGTGTTGTAGAACATGGGAATTTGAGATCCTCTGCATGTAATAAGCTCCATTTTCTGAATAATAAAATTATTCTCCTATTTGTGGGTTATTTTCTGTCTCTGGTTGTGCCCTTATTAAGTGGTATCAGAGCAAGGTTTTCTTGAGCATGTGGACAAATCGCTGATCATGAGGCAATTTGCGCCAGGACTGTGGTTGTGGGTCGAGGTAAAGAAAGATGCCTCCAAGAGTGATGCTTGGTAGGCGTGGTGGTGCCAGAGGTGGTCGAGGTGGTAGAAATGTTGGTGGAAGAGATGCACTAGCAGCCCTCCAGAGACAGATTGATGAGTTACAAGAGCAGATGAGAAGAGGGTTAAACCCGAGGGAGGAAAGTGAGTATGAAGGAGAGGAAGAAGGTTCAAATATAGAAGAGGAAGAAGAAGCAATTGATTAAGAACAAATGCAGCTAATAAAGGTCATTTTAAAGATCGAGAAAAGACCTAGAGTAGAAGTCCCAAGTTGTTCTGGAAGTCAGAACCTAGAAGAGTTGATCGACTAGATCAACGAGCTAGAAGAATATTGAGTATGAGGAAATAGAGAACCTAGATCAGGTTAAGTTTGCAAAAATGAAGCTAAAGGTCCATGCTAGTATTTGGTGGAAAGAGATCCAATTGGAAAGAAATTGAAGAGGAAAAGGAAAGATCACCAGATGGGATGGCATGGTAGAGAAACTGAAGATGCAATTCATACCAGTGGACTACAAGTTGGATTTGTTGAAGAAATTGCAAGGTTTGAAGCAAGGAAGTAGATCTGTGAAAGAATATACTGAATATTTTTACAAGATAATTATTAGAACGTGTCACATAGAGGCCAATAAGGAGAAGGTAGCTTGATATCTTAATGGGTTATGACTGAGCATTTAGGAGGAGTTAAGCCTAGTCAGAATGATCACCATTGAGAATGTGTATCAATTTGCTTTGAAGGTGGAAGAGAAGCTAAGCAAAAGATTTGATGGAAAGCAAAAAGGATGAGGAGGTCAAAGTAGAAGGGGCAATGGAAGACCTTTAGGAAGCCGAAATGATGATGAAAAGAAAAGTGAAGATGTGGGTACTAGCCAAAGCCAAAGGAATGACAACTTCTACTGCCCTCATGATCAAAATAGTGGTGATCAAAGAGGTAGAGGATGAGGGAGATATGGACAAGGGTCTGGAAGAAGTGGTTTCAAAGGAAAGTGTTTCCAGTGTGGTGAAGAAGGGCATCGAGCCTATGAATGTCCACAACACCAAGGAAGGGCAAACAAAAGGCCAGAAGGTCATGGAAGGGTTGTGCATGTAGATGAAGAGGCCCAATCTAAAAATTTAGATGATGCTGAAAGGGGAGAAGCCCTAGTGATTGGGAGAGCCCTGGTGACTAAGGAAAAGGAACCAGAACAGAGGAAGAATCTGTTTCGCACAAGGTGCAAGTGTGAAGGAAAATGTTGTGATGTCATTATTGACAGTGGGAGCACTAATAATCTGGTGTTAGAGGAGATGGTCACAAAGTTGAATCTGAAGAGGGAAAGGAACCTCTATCTATATCGGATTGCCTGGTTGCAGAAAGACCACAAAATTTTGGTCAATGAGTAGTTCCTAGTAAAGTTCAAGATCAGGAGCTACCATGATGAGGTACTCTGTGATATCATCCCCATGGATGCATGTCACATGTTGTTGGGGAGGTCGTGGCAGTTCGATAGGCGAGCTATACATGATGGCCATGCAAACACTTATTCCTTGAGAAAGGATGAGGTTTGTCACAAGTTGAAAGCCTTGAAGGAGACTGAAGAAAAGGTATGTAGTAGTGCTAGAATTTGTTATGTAGATGGAAGAAATTTTTTAGAAGGTATGAAGCATGGGCATGTGTGTTATGCATTGATTCCTAGAGTGAGTAAGGAGGATAGTGAGAAGCTTCCAGAATTTTTTTTGGCATGTTGGATGAGTTTCAGGATATTGTTTTTGATAATTTACCTGAGGTTTTACCACCAATAAGGAAGATTAGTCATCAAAATGACTTGATTCTTGGAGCCAATTTTCCAAATAAGGTAGCTCATAAAATGACTCTAGCAAAAAATGAGGAGTTGAACAGACAGGTTCAAGAGTTATTGAGAAAGGGTTTGATATGGGAGAGTTTGAGTCCATGTGTAGTACCTGCAGTACTAGCACCAAAGAAGGATGGGGAGTGGAGGATGTGTATAGATTCATGAGCCATAAACAAGATAACAATCAAGTACAAATTTCCCCTGCCAAGGATGGATGACCTGATGGACTATTTGAGTGGAGCTCAGTAATTCACAAAGATTGATCTAAAGAGTGGATATCATAGATCTGGATTCAAGAGGGAGATGAATGGAAGACTGCCTTCAAGACCAAAGAGGGCCTGTACGAGTGGTTATTCATGCCTTTTGGGCTAACCAATGCACCAAGCACATTCATGCAGCTCATCAATGAGGTACTAAAAGAATTTCTATGAAGTTTTTTTATTGTGTATTTAGACGATATTTTGATTTTCAATAAGACATTCAATGAGCATCTAATGCATATTCAAAGAGCCTTTGAGAAGTTAAGAGAAGAGAAACTGTTGGTTAATTTGAAGAAGTGCAGTTTTGTGAAGAGGGAGTTAGTGTACTTGGGGTTTGTTGTCTCAGTAGAACGTCTCAAGATGGAACCAAATAAGGTGAAGGCTATTATGGAATGGCCTACCCCAAGAACTACTACTGAGGTGAGATCTTTCTACAGTTTGGCTAGTTTTTATAGAAAGTTTATTAGAAACTTCAGTAGTATCTGTGGACCCCTGACTGAAACAATGAGAGGGGATAGAAAAGAATTCAAGTGGAGTAGTGGAGTGGCAAAAAGTTTTGAACTGTTGAAGTAGAAGGTGAGAGAGCAACTTGTTCTAGCCCTCCTAGATTTCAACAAGGTGTTTTAGGTGGATTGTGATGCCAGTGGTGATGCCATTGGAGCAGTGTTGAGCCAAGAAGGTAATCCCATTGCCTATTTTATTGAAAAGTTAAATGATGCCAAAAGAAAGTATTCTATATATGATTAGGAATTTTATGCAATAGTTCAATCATTAAAAAAATGGAGACATTATTTGTTGTTGAAGGAGTTTGTTCTATATACTACTTATTAGGCCTTGCAGTACCTAAATAGTCAGGGAAAATTAAATTAGAGGCATATGAAATGGGTAGAGTTTTTGTAGAGTTATACCTTTGTTTTGAAACATAGGAGTGGGAAGTCAAATAGGGTTGTAGATGCCTTAAGTAGGAGGCATACATTGATGACAAATTTGCAGATTGAAGTGGTTGGGTTCAATGAACTCAAGACACTGTATGTAGAAGATCTTGATTTTGCAAAGGCTTGGAAAACTTGTAAGGAAGCTATTACAATGGAGAGGACAAGGTGGCTAGATTTTATAATCTAGGATGGAATGTTATTTAAGGGAATTCAATTGTGTATCTCGAGGAGTTCCATGAGGGAGAACCTGATAAAGGAGAAGCATAGTGGAGGAATGGCAAGATATCTTGGTAGGGATAAGACCATTGCCATTATTAGTGAGCATTATTATTGGCCTTAGTTGTCACAGGATGTGAAGAAGTTTGTACAAAGCTGTAGGGTATATCAGATGGCTAAAAGAGTGAGCCAGAATACATGCTTATATCATCCCTTACCCATACCAAAGAGGCCATGGGAGAATATAAGTATTGACTTTGTTCTTGGTTTTCCAAGGACACAACAAGGGAATGATTCAGTCTTTGTGGTGGTTGATAGGTTTTCAAAAATGGCACATTTCATTCCATGTCCGAAGAACCATGATGCAATCCACATTGCTAACTTGTTCTTCAAAGAGGTGGTGAGGCTACATGGTCTACCAAAGAGTATTGTTTCAAATCATGACACCAAATTTGTGGGGTACTTTTGGAGGACCTTGTGGAAGAAGTTGAAGATAGAGTTGAAGTTCAGTTCTGCACACCATCCACAAACAGATGGGTAGATAGAGGTTGTTAATAGGAGCTTGGGTAACCTACTAAGATTTTTGGTAAGAGACAAACCCAAGGGATGGGACTTGATCTTACCCTAGGCATAATTTTCTTACAACAATTCTATCAACAGAAGCACTGGTAGATCACCGTTCTAGATTGTGTATGGAGGTAGCCCTAGAACAGCTCCAAAATTGAGGAAGATGGACCAAAAGAAGAAAATAAGTGCTGAAGCTAAAGATTTTTCAGAGCACATCAAGAATATACTTGAGAAGGTATGAGAACACATTAATAAGATGAATATGCAATATAAGGCTAAAGCAGATCAGAAAAGGAGGAACAAGGAGTTTCAGATTGGTGATGAAGTAATGGTCCACTTGAGGAAAGAAAGGTTTCCCGTGGGAACCTATAACAAATTGAAGATGAATAAATTTGGTCCCTGTAAGATTTTGAAGAAACATGATTCATGGAATGCATATGAGGTAGAGTTTGTTGATGGAATCAACATTTCCCCTATGTTCAACATTTCAAATTTGATAGAGTATCATGAAGGTGGAATGGAGGAAGCACCAACAATAGGGTAGTATAGCATTCTAGCACCTACTTCAAAAAGGGAGGAGATTGAAGCAATCTTGGATAGTCATGTGGGAAGGAGTACCAGAAATAGGCAGTATGAAGAATATCTGGTGAAATGGAGAGGAAGGGCTATGGAAGATTCATCCTGGCTATCTAAGGCAGCAGTTAACTAGTTGGGTTTTCCTCAACCATCTAAGATGTGACGGGGTCACTTCTCAAATTACCCTAGGTGTCTGATGTAGGAGCATCAAGTGGTTAAGGGAAATCTTGCATCACCCAAAAATAATTAAATTTCAAGTTTCTTGGTTTTTAGATGTTTTTATATTTTTGGATACCCTTTTCATCATAATGAAATTTCCAATTTATGGTTTTTATTTTCTATTCTTGGGTTGAAAGATATTGTAGTTTTAGTTTCCTAGATTTGCACATGAAAATCTTCTGAGTTAGATTTGAGGCACTTAGATTTCCTGGATCACCCCAAAACTTTCCCAAATCAACATAGTGGATTTCTAGCAAGTTATTGACTTTGAGACCTTTCCAATGGTTCAAAGGGTTCACAAATCAGAGTTTCGGATCAAAAGTTATGGCCCCAGGAATTTGGCGCACTTTCTAGAAGATACAATTACAAATGTTCTTTTAAAAATTAAACTTCAAGATGTAATTTTTTGTACCGAAATACCTAAACTCAAATTTGAATGTTGGTTTAGCTCCAAACTAATAAGGAGCTCTATTTATGGGCGGGTTTCTAATTTTTGGGTAGCTTTTTGGGGACAAGCTCGCATATTGTGAAAGGGTTATTCTGTAGCTTTCTGTAACTTGCATGTGTTGTAGTACTTGGGGATTTGAGATCATCTACATGTAAGAAGCTCCATTTTCTGAATAATAAAATTATTCTCTTGTTTGTGGCTTATTTTCTATGTCTCGGGCTGTGCCCTCATCATTAATTAAATAATTTATATTATTTAATTAATGAAATCATAAATCCAACATTAATTAAATAAATTAAATATTTATTTAATTAATAAAATCCTAAAAACATCTTCTTACTTTCTTTCCAAAACTAAACTCATGTGTATCTAATTAATTTATTTAATTAGATAATTCATCAATTATCCTTCTAGTATTTTTCAAGATTTATTTCCTTTAAAATAGGAAATGGAATCTTTCTATCTTTTTTTGAAATCTTATCTCGTCTTGTTGTATTTCCTCTTTTGTCAAACATCAAATCCTTATCAATCTTATCAAATCTTATCTTTGTCCACATTGAAAATCTATAAATCAAACCTCACACAGAATCTTCATCTAGCATCCTGACTCTATCAAAATAATTCTTCAATCCATCTCTATCATCCTTCGTCGTCAAGTTGTTATGCTATAGGAATGATCATCCAACATTCCTCCAATGTCAGCCCTTCAAAATCTTGCATTCTTATGTAGGTGGAGAAAAGAAATGGAGATAAATCAAGTTTGCACTTAGATCAGTTCTTATTGTGATTTTTCTTATTGTGATTTTTTGTGTTGTTTCATACTCTATTGTGCTTGATAGGATCTAATTAGTTTATTGTTTTCAACACATATTAAATATGTTGATTTTTCCCTATATATATATGTATATATATATCCCATCACATTCATATACATTATAAATCACCAAGATATCAAAAAATGATCTATCACAATAAATTATATCATCATAGTCTAAGTAGTTCTATGGCTACCAGACTCCTCAGGGACTAGTGGTGGTTCTTAGACCATGAGCCAATAGATCAAGAATAGCTCCTGGAGCTAATCCACTCTCATAGACCTTGTAGTTTTCCTAGTGTTGTGGCCTCATGTATGAGTTTTGTAGTGCACTCCTACTCAAATTAGTCTCTCTTTACCCACACCTTGCTAAGTTACTCCCATAGGGAAGCATGTGTCTCACTCTTAGTAGGAACTTGAGTGGCTCTTATCTCCTTTTATGTGGCTTGCACCTCATCATAAGCTCTCATCACATCTTGATAGGTTGTCCTCCATCATTGACAAGGGATCAAATAATTCTACATGGTGTATTGTGCTTGACAATGGCCTTTGCTTGGCCCATTTCAGTTGATGTGGGGGGATGTTTAGAACCATATCCACAATTACTCAATTGAAGAAGTCAAGCTAGTTGCATTCTGATTACAACAAAGAAAACATAAAATGCATCAAAATGAGGCATAATATAGATAAACATAATAAAAATAATAACACAAATCAAAATCAAATAGCATATCACATCACCTAGATCACTAGCTTGCTAATTAGGATCTCAGAAGGTCACTATGATTTTCACATCAAGACTCCCCTGAGAGGTTGGTGGCATGGTGGGAGCTATGTGGCTGCTCTCCCCATGCTCATAGGTTTGTGGTCTCTCGAGAATAGTAGAATGTGCTTGCAAGATGCAAGGATGAGATATCAATATCTCCTTGGGGGCATCTCTCACTACTGACTACTAATCATCCTCCTCCTCCTCCACATCAACATCATCATCATTGCTATCTCCATCAACATTATCATCCTCCCTCTTAGTGTGATCCTCTCAATACTATGGCCTAGAATCACCTATGGGATGGCCAACAAGGAAGACAAGATTGAGACATGTAGTCCTTCACCATCTATTGCATATAGCTATAGTGACAACCTTATCCTCATCATATATCAGATGTACATCTCATTCATCCTCTGATTCACTCAAGGAAATTTCTATGATGGTGGGATGACGGATGTCTTGTGGCCTAGTGCTACTACGTGTGGATATTAGACATGTAGGTCATAGGATAGGTGTTGTCTAAGGTTGGTTGAATTATCTCATCACACAATAATAATAAAATGACATAATGATGTAGTCATACTACCTAATGAACCATTTGTATTGTTACATCTTAGCTATTTGTTGTGCTAGGTTTGGCCACTCTTAAAGGGCCATATACAGCCTCCAAATAATATCATCCCCTAGTCAATCAAAGGTGACTCTCTAGTATAACAGGTCTTTGCATTATCAGGTCTTCCTGAGGGTAGAGAAAAACACTCATGGGTAGGTATATGGCATTTTCATATGGTATCCAATTGGTCTTGTATAGGAAATTTTCTCAAGTACCCACACCTGAAGAAGTGTACAAAGTATAATTTTGTGGGCCTCATGATAAATGAAGCACCTAAGATCATCACAAAGGTTTGATAGCATATTGCATCCCAAATAAAATATCACCTAATCATCCTCCATCACTTATATAGTGTGAACTAGGCCCCCATAAAGGTGTGTGCCTTATCCATTAGGTGCTAGGGATAGTGTAGTGCTAAAAATCATGATTCGTCAAATCAATGGTGCATTAGTACTCAAATGCAGAAGCCATTTAAGTTGAATGTAACTCCTAGGATCACACCCTATGCGATGGTTGGCGATGTATAACTAATCTCTCCTGGCCTCTTGAGGGGTCCAAAATTCATTATGATATACAAGCCTGCACCATACTAGTAGTTTGAATATATGGTGTGTAAGGAAGCTAAGGCAATGGAATGACTTCCTACACTAATCTTGAGAGGAGAATAATGCAAAACTTTACAAATATTTATAATAGTTACAAAAAATTAAACAAAATTCTCATGCATACCACAAAATAATAATTTACATGGGGAAAACCCTTTCAAGAGAAAAACCCCACACTCCAAAAGCTACCCAATATACTATATTCAGAAATCACAAATATTACAATATACTTGCAAAGAAAGCTTCTCATGGGAGTATCACCACCAGAGATCTAGAGACAACACAACTTCTATCAAACTCTTAGAATAAATCACAATACATAACCATAATACAATACCCTCATAAAATAGGGTTAGCTTCTAGGGAAAGATAAGCCAATAAAATATCTACCATAAGATCTAAAACCTAATAACGAATGGTCTAGATTTACAATGTATCATTAATTAATGTATGTCGGTCATTTAGGAGTTTTTTTAACAAAAAAATGTTAACATTAACACACATCCCACTCCTCTCCACCCCATGATCCCATTATATATTACACTTATTGGTGTAACTAGGAAATATATATATCTATAAGTATATATATATGTATATTTATATATTAAATACATCTTATCAACAATAAACCTTATATAATTGCAAGGTTGAGACACATTTTCCAAAAAAATCTCCCACTCATCAAACACCTTCCAAGAGAAATGGGAGGGAGTAAACATCATCTCTTAATTGCTAGGTGTCAAAAGGCCCATAGCCTTTGAACACCATCTGAACTTCTCTATGCTTATAGGCTTAGTTAAAAAATCAACAACATTCGTCAAGGTCTCTATCTTAACCAACTTCACCCTGCCATCTTTGACCATATCTGTAACAAAATCATATTGTACATCAATGTGCTTGGTCCTAGCATGAAATTTTGGGTACTTAGCTAGATAGATCACACTCTGACTATCACTGCACCTTGTTTTATTCTAATATTTGAACATAGTCTTTTAGGCCAAATTGCTTCTTTGTAAGCATAAGTAGATTCCATATACTCAACTTTAGTAGTGTACAAATCAACCATAGCCCATTTCTTACTCATCCAACTAATTGAACCACCAAATAAATTAAACACATACACATTGGTGGATCATTTGCTATCAATATCACCTACCCAATCTGAATCCACATAACCAGGAATATCAAGGTAAATATCATCTTTAGTCAAATTACTATGATAACACAAGTACTCTAAGGTATCACGTGAATATCTAAAGACTCTTTTAACTACATCCTAATGAACTCTACTAGGATTAGACATATCTGGAAAGAACTCCCACTACTTGGGCAATGTTTGTTCTAGTGCAAACCATAATATGCATCAAAATTCCAATTGCACTCTAGTAAGGCACTCTTCTCATCTCTTCCATCTCTAGTGGAGATGGACAATCTAAAATAGATAAATTTGTCCCAATTGAAAAGGGAACACACAATGGTCTAGAATCTTGCATGTTAAACCTTTGTAAATTTGAATTGACATACTTACTTTAGCAAAGCTCTAGTTTTTTCTTCTCTCTATCCCTTCTAATTTCCATCCCAAGAATGTTCCTAGCTGCACCAAGATCTTTCATTTCAAATTTAGTAGCAAGTTGATATTTTAGTTCTAAAATCATACATTTCTCTTTGCCAATAAATAACATATCATCAACATATAATGCAATAAATAGGAAACAATAGCCATCAATTTTATAATAAACACAATGATCTTATTTAGAATGCTCAAATCCCACGCTCAACACACATGTATCAAATTTCTAGTTCCACATCCTAAGACTTTGTTTTAGGCCATGCAAATATTTCTTCAATTTGCAAACCAATTTACTTTTACCTTTCACCACGTAGTGCTCTAAATGTGTCATATAAATATCCTCCTCCAAGTCACCATGAATGAAAGAAGTTTTCACATCCATTTTCCCAACCTCTAAATCATAATTAGTGGTAATAGAAAGCAAAAATCTAATGCATATCATTTTTACAACAAGAGAGAATATCTCACTATAATCAACACCCTCAACTTGAGAGTAACCTTTCACAGCCCACCTTGCTTTTTACTTCTCAATACCTCCATTTGAACCAATATTTTTATTGAATGCCCATTTACAACCAACACATTTTCATCCTTTAGACAATGGTACAATATCATATGTATCATTCTTTTTCAAAGATTCCATTTCTTAATCCATAACAATCTTCGATGATTTTACATCATTCATACCTAATGCCTCTTCTACAATTCTAGGTTCATCCATGTTAGTATTAAAAAAAAAAACATCTCCAATCATCAGGTGAATACCTTTTAGGTGGTTTTCTATGCCTTGTAGACCTACAAATAGGTTGAGTTGGAGGTTCCTCCTCCTCTTCTGAAGATTCAAATCTAGATGAGCTCTCCTTAACTTCTTTTCTAACTAGGGGCCTCGATTCAACTTTTTCAAGTGTTGAAGGAAATTGAATCACATCTTCTTGTTTATTTTTTTTATTTCTCATATGTAACAAAAGAAGGCTTAGTTTCTCTAAAAATAAAAATTCTTCTATTTATTACCTTATGTGCAATAGTATCCAAAAGCTTGTATCCTTCCACACCATAACTATATTTGATGAAGATACATTTCACAACCTTGTTCTCTAATTTTGTTTGCTTCTCGTTTGGCACAAGTACATATGCCTTGCAACCAAAAAATCTAAGATGTCTTAATGAAGGCATGTGACCTGATCATGCCTGTATAGGAATCTTATCAATAAGATCTAATATAGGAGACCTATTAATTAGGTAACAGGCAATAGCAATAACTTCAACCCAAAACCTTTGTTCTAGACCAACACCACTCAACATTATCGTAGTCTTATCCACTAGTGTCATGTTCATTGTTTTCAAGTAACTACATTATTTTGTGGAGAATAAGTATTTGTCTTTTGTCTATGAATATCACAATCCTTACAAAATCTATCAAAATCATTAGAGAAAAATTCACTGCCAATATCATTCCTCAAACATTTTATTTTCTTTCTAGTCTACTACCCAACCATTGCTTTAATTTCCTTAAATCAAATGAAAACTCTAGATTTCCCCTTAGAAAGTATACACATTTTCTACTATAATCATCAATAAATGAAACATAATATGTGGATTTACCAATTAAAGGAACATCTACAAGACCAAACACATCAAAATGAATAAGATCCAATACACCACAATATTTATGAGAGCTCAAGTAAAATTTAATGTATTTTTGTTATCCATAAATGTAATGCTCACAAAAATCAAATTCAAGGTTACAATCAAACAAACCTTCAACAAGGTTTTTATTTTTTTAGTGAGCTTAGACCCTTTTCTCCAATGTGCCAAGTATTTGGTGCCATAACATAGTTTTCTTTGTAGTTAACTTTTACTTAGAAGAAAGAGTACCCTTGGGTACCCAAAAGCAATGACCATTTGTCATAGGTGAAACCATCACCTCTTCCACAAACTTTATTTTCATAGAAGTACTATCACACTCAACCTGGTGCATGCATCCAACTTATACAATGTGCCATATCTGACACCTCTACCAATCACCATAGTACCTCTAGCCATATTGCATCTTGCATTAGAAAAAACTACTTGCACACCCACATCTATTAGTTTGGTCATAGATAGAAAATTTTGTGTTAATCCAAGGATATGCAGCACACCATTAATCCTTTTATTCTACTATCATGAAACTTTGTTTTAACTTAACCATGACCAATAATATTTAAATAAGAATCATCACTCAAGTAAAGCTTA
This sequence comes from Sequoia sempervirens, assembly GCA_007258455.2. Taxonomy (NCBI): domain Eukaryota; kingdom Viridiplantae; phylum Streptophyta; class Pinopsida; order Cupressales; family Cupressaceae; genus Sequoia; species Sequoia sempervirens. Next base: position 423,142,856 of record VDFB02193867.1, read on the forward strand.
CCTCCATCAAATTAGTCATATTTAAAAAAAATCTCTATTAAAAAGGTCATATGGAAAGATGCACCTGAGTCAATTAACCATGCATCATTAACTACACAAGTTTCCAAAGTTGCAATTAATGTATCACCATATTCCTTCTCAAACTCAGAATTAGGACCAAATTTCTTCTTTTTTCTTCTTTGCAGTCCTTACGAACATGTCTAGGCTTACCATAATTTTAGCAAAACAACTTTGGACTTTCTAGGAGATTTAGATCTCCCCTTGGACTTGGATTTGTCACACTTCTCATAATTATTCTTTCCTTATTCCTTATGTCTTCCATGAATATTCAAGGGATCCTTCAAACTAATGGATACCTTCCTTGTCATCTCTTTAGAAAGAAAATAACCCACCACATCTTTAGTCTTCAATATTGAATAGGTGAAAAATAGGTTTGGTGTTGATTGAAAGAAAAAGGGGGTTAATGAAAATGAAAGTAGATAAACCTATTCTTCACTATTTCATTAAGGAAATGAGATCCAAACAATGAAATGACTATCAACCAAAAGGTGAGTCTATTCAAGGTCTAAATCTACAAATTTCCCTTTTATGCAAGGACAAGGGTCTTGATTAAACAACACTTTGGGGAGAATGATTAAAAATAGAAAAAAAAATTCTCCAAAATGCAAGTTATAAAGTGTATCTATAAGAGTAGCCTCAATTCTAATGGAACCATAAACTAAAATGTGGATCTGAGAATGGAAAAGTGATGTGTACTAGTCACCAAAAGTTCCTTTTCAAAGAAAATTAAAGAATCCTTCACCCTATGGTGAATGGGTCTTGGATAGGACTCTATAAAAATGCTTTTTGGGTTATGTTCTCCTATGTCTGCACTCCCAGATTCTCGAATTTCATAGTTGAACAATTGAAAATATTTTTTTTAGGTTAATTTTTGTAAAATTGTAAGAATGGTGACAACAAATGCAACTTTGACAACTTTGCAACTTTTCTTCTTCAAGAGATCTTCCACCTAAAATTTGAAAACACATATCATGAGAGAAATTTTTTGTTTTTGTTAGTGAATGGGGGTGTGCCTTGGTAAACCCTCATTTCGATTATTAAACCTTATAATGAAATATATGAAAAATGAAGGAATGATGAATGACCAAATGCAATGTCACAACTCAACAAACCATTGTTTGAACCTTGGAATATGGATGTGTAACTTGCATGAGATGGCTTCAGTGGATGTAGATCTTGATCATGAAACTTGATTTGAAACAATTCTTTTGAATGCTTGAATGGATCTTGAACACTGCATCAACATATTAGCTCAAACAACATGCATGATGTAATAAGAATTTGACATGATAATAGATATTGATTGATGTAATAGATCTTCAATAAATATCCCTTTTGAATGCCTTGAAAATGCTCTTGATCTCATAAACTTGCTATAGGAATGGTTACTTCAAAATTGGTAGCTGAAACTGGGAACCTTGATATGTTATGCTACTCTAAATGGTACAAAACAACTAAGAAATATCAAAACCAAAATATTAAGGACACCTCAAGATTAGCCAAAAGAGAGTAATACAACGAAAAGGAACGCAAATAAAATGAAACACAAACACTTTTACCTCCCTTGTTGTTGATACTTCTTTGATTGGCCCTTGCTTGGATTGGTTGTGTGCTCCTTAGATGGTAGATTGAGTGACTAGAATGCAAGATTCAATGTGCAAGGTGATGTGCAAGGTGATTAACAAAGATGGTTGAATGCTTGAAAAGGCTTGAAGATCCAAATGGACAGCATATAGTTATCAAGATGCAAAGTGTTGAGAAGGAAAATGGGCAGCATAAGGTTGCTCAAATGAAGAAGTGTTGAGAATGCAAATGGGCAGCATAAGGGTGCAAGATGGCTAAGTGTTGGAAATTCCCTTGAGGAGGGGGTATTTATAGAAGAATTTGAATTCTCTAGATAATTCAACGGTCAAGATTGATCGAACAAGGTCAAGATGAAGGGCTATGGTGGGTTGAGAACCCACAAGCCCTCACATCTTGACATGTGGAGGGTGAAGTGGACAAGAGGATATGAGGTGGAGATGAGTTGGAAGAGAAGTACATGATGTGGAGGAAGTACAAGTACCTTGTAGGTACATTGGGAGATGGGAAGAATCTTGGGTGAATAAAAGTGAATTTTAAATTCACAATGATTGGAAGAATCTAGAGGATAAAATGTGGGCTCCAAAAAGGTGGGACTTGGTCACATGTGAAGATTGTGACAAGTCCAAGGTTGGTCACATGTGGAGATTGTGACAAGTCCAAGGTTGGTCACATGTGGAGATTGTGACAAGTCCAAGGTTCTAGAAGCCTTGGAAGAATGGAATGTGAATGTAAAATTCACATATAAAAGAGGGGAATCTAGGAAGAATAAAAAAGAATTAAAAATTCCTTGGAGAATGATTAGGCTTAATTAATCTATAATTAGAAGATAAATGAGGATTAGAAGCCAACTTGCAAAAGTTGGAGGATGTGACACATCCTAATCAAGGATTAGGCATGTGCACATCCCTAATGAAGAAATTAGGAGATGGATTAGGATTAGATGAAAATGACATGTGAGAAATTAAATAAATGTAATATTTATTTAATTTATTTGATGAAAAGAGGATTAAGGAGGGTAAGGTATTTCATTATTAATTAAATACCTTAGGGATTTGGAAGAATTAAAGATATTAATTAAATAATAGTAATATTATTTAATTAACTAGGTTAAGAGGATGTTTAGACTAAAAGTGATAAATTTGGATAAATTAAGTGTCCAAATTTGGATGTCTACATTTTGCCCCTCTTTGAGATGGTGTTACGAAGTAACATCATTTCAAAGAATATAGAACCTAGAAGAAGATGGTTAGATTGGAAAAGATGCCCCAGTCATCCAAAGGAGTGACTAGGAAGGGAAAAAGAAAATGATGAAAAATAGGGATGAAGGATGCCCCCTCGAGAGGACATGTGGGTTGAGGAGAACACGTGTGTGCTCTCGAAATAGATGATGTGATGCAAGGGGAGATGAGGAAGATGATGCAAGGTGATGGGTAAGAGAGTAAATGATAGGAGATGGATGAAGCACAAATGGATTTGAGGACAAAAGGTGATGCTGCCCCAGTCAAGGTACAAGCCAAAATAGGTTGATGATGGATGGAGTGTTGAATGAAGGATCCTGAAACAACATGAAGATAGGGAAGGATACATCCCACTGAGTGGTATTGATGAGGGAAAGATACATCCCAAAACACCACTAAAGGATAGGTAATAATACCTCTCGATGATGATGATGAAAGTGTTATTGATGAGGGAAGGATACATCCCAAAACAACACCAAAGGGATAGGGAAGGATACATCCCACTGAGTGGTATTGATGAGGGAAGGATACATCCCAAAACACCACAAAAGGATAGGGAAGAATACCTCCCGATGATGATGAAAGTGTTGTTGATGAGGGAAGGATACATCCCTAAACAACACCAAAGGGAATGATATGAATGGATAATGATGATGACAGGTCAAGGCTGGTAACAAGACTGGGGACAAGACCACGGATTTAATTAGGTGATTCATGCAAGATTGAACAGATGAGGAGAAAATTGATATGTGAGATGGAGAGAAGGATCTTAAGATTTGGGTTGATATCCAAAGATTTGGACTGCAGATGAACTAAAGCTCAGATTAGGGGTTTGGTGAAGCTCAGATTGGGATAAGATTAAAGCTATGATGAGGATTGGATTGAAGACCATAATGATGGAAGGATATGATTGGAGTGATTCTACACTGAGATCCAGGGTTTCAAGGGTGTAAGGTGTTGACAAGCAGATTTTTCCCGATTTGGCAATTTTCAAAAACTGTCAAATTTTGCCATTTTAGGAAACCTCATGGATGAATGTTTGAGAGTCCCAATTTTTTCCAAGAAGTACCCATTGGTGAGATAGGATGAATTTCCAACGAACATCCCAGATTCAAGATATGCATTTTGAGCTATGAGTGGAAATAATTTTTCAAAAAACACTAAATTGGGATTTTGGGGGTCAAGATGAAACTTTGAGGCCCCAAAAATGGGTCAAAATAGGCTCCAACCAGTTTGAAATCCACTCGTTAGCTCATAACACAACCACCCATCAAATTTCAGCTCAAACGGACACCCGAGTCAAAAGTTATGGCCTCCAGAAGTGTCAGTGTAAAAATCAAAAATCAATTTGAAAAATTTCAAGACATGGGTTTTGTTCGTTAGCAAAAATGAGGAACTGGGTCAGAATCAGTTTGTTTAAAAAAATTCAAAAATTAGGAAAAAATTGGGGGGAAACAGCCGGCGAGGGGCGGAGCCACCCCCCTGCGCGGGGCATTTCCGCCGCCTTGCACAGGGCGGAGCCGTCGCTCTGTGTAGGGTGGAGCCGCTGCCCTGTGCGGGGCGGTGATGTCACCCTGCGGGGGCAGAGCCGCCACCCTGCAAGGGCGGAGCCGCCGCCCTGTGCAGGGCGGTGACGCCACCCTGCAGGGGGCGGAGACGCTGCCCTGTGCGGGGCAGTGACGCCGCCCTGCAGAGGCGGTGACGCCGCCTTGCGCGGGGCGCCGCCGCCGCTCTGCTTGTGGGTCGGGGGGGTGAGCAGGAGGAGGGGAATAGGAGAATAGGGTGGGGGGATGGGGAATAGGGAGGGGTAGGAAAATAGGATGGGGGGATGGGGAATAGGATGGGGGGATGGGGAAAGAAATGTAAGATGATGAGAATGGAAAATAAAATGCAATCTTAATGCAATTTACCATCTTTGGAGCACTAATTTTTGCTATAGCATAAGACACCAAGTGCCAGGGTATGTGGAACCAAGGTGGATCAGTGTCTAATGCATGAAACAAACACAACAAACAAGAAGGTTATCCCAACACCCCAAAGTCATGAAGACCTTGGTCGGGCCAGGTATTGAGATAACCACAAGCACAAAAGGATGCCCCAGCATAACACAAGACCTCAGGGATCTTGGTGGGTACTACGTGGGACAACCAAGAAGACAAACAAAAGATCAAGATATGCCCCTATGTTGACTAGTCAAAGCACACCATGATATGATGGATCAAGGCGACCATGACAAGTGATGATAGGGAGCTCAAATGATAAACAAAAGCCAAAAATATCAAAAGATCGCAATTAATTTCAAATGTCCTTTGCCATAGGATCAAGGGGATAGATGAGGTCTGTTAGGAAGGATGCATCCTGTTGAGACAAAAGATGATGGATATTAAAAGATCGTTATGACGCGGGGTGTTCAAAATCGATTGGATCTCATGAGACAAGTGGATCTCGTTTGTTAAGAATCAGCTAGATAAGGGCATAGCTTGATGGCACGACACAAGGAAGACAAGACATGGGACTGACAAAACCTAAAGACCTAGGGGTTCGGGGGCCGATCAAAGATTAGACTTTCCTACGTGAAAGCGCAGAGCCCTCGTAGTTCAGTGAAAGGTGGATGACTGACCAAGATGGAGACCGTGATGGATGGTAAAGATAGGATGGAAAAAAGGAGAAAGACCGATGATAGACGATAGAAGAGCAAAGTGGACAATAAAGATCAATGATGGAACACAAGATGCGACCGACAAATGCCCTGGGGGAGGATCAAATAACCAACCTTGCCTACGTGAAAGTGCAGGGGCAACGTAGTTCGACAAGACCAAAGGCAAACAATGGATAAAGGATGATAAGATGAAAGAAGATGGGACTGATATGATGGACCTGTTGGATTGGATAGGATGATTGCGATCACATAAAGCTCAGGGATGGGATAGTTATCCAAAGCAATAAAAGGACTTGGGAGGATGATATGATAGATAGATGAGTGAGGAAAAGTGATAGGGGATTGGAAATATGTGCAAGAGAAGAAATGGTGATGACAATGAGATAAATGGCATTGGGTTGCATGGGGGGAGGCCTATAGCCAGATACCAATGACAAGGGATTGGGAGGTGGGATGAGATGGGATGAGGATAAACATGGAAGATTAGATAAAGATATAGGATAGGGATGGGGGATGGCAGGGATTGTTTGTATGGATGGGAATATAAGGATTGGGAGATGAAAGGGATGCTAGGATAGAGGGATACAAAGATAAGGATGGGGAGATGGAAGGGATGCTGTGATAGATGATTCCTCCAAGGATTATGTCACAAAGGAAGCAGATGCCCCCACTCTAGATATGTCATATATGAGGAGGCATGAGGGATGGAAGACAAGTGGATGGGAAGATAAAGGAGATAACTAGATGAGGATAGGGTGGGTAATTAAGGACTATGATAGAGCATGGATGAAGGGAATGTATACCAATAGGTGTCTAAAGCATGCATAGATAGGTGTCCCTATTTTGACCAAGATCACAAGAAGGATGGAGGGAATGGGAGATAAATGGGATATGATGGTAGGACGTAGAAGATAGGTGGGATGGGGGGGATTTATGAAGAGGACGGACAATAGGAAGACGGGTGCATAGCTGGAAGCATAGCGGATGGAGGGAATGCATATCAAGAAGTTGCCCCCAAGTACAGATGGGGGTTTACACATGACGCCTGTTTTCCAGGTTTTCATCATGGTACTTATCCAAGGCACTTGTTTGCCAAGTTTTCACCTATTGGATGAATTATTTCTCTTTTTTTTTTTTGACTTTTTGACTCTTTTGGATAGTAGGGGGATGAAAATGGATAAGGATAGGGATGTGGATGATATGGATATGGATGGATGACTCAAGCATCAAGTTCTATATGAGGTAGTAAGAGCCCATGTTTGAACCGACTATTGGATGTTGGTACAACCTTATGAGAATAAATGGATTATGCAAGAGGATGAATTAGGGGGATTTGATGGGGGAGATATGTGGGGTAATAGATGGGACGCTGGAAAGGGTATGGATAGAATGATGGGGTGGATATGTGATGGGGAGATGTGTTCAGGACCAACATTGGCACATGTGGTGGTGGATGTGAAAAGATGAGAGAATTACTAGATGGAGAATGTGTGGATAATGGAGGAGATGGGGTGGTGAACTTTGGAACATAAGGACCAAAAACAGACTTAGGAGATGAAAGGGGTGTATGACTAGATTTTGGACTAGCAACTTTGGATGTTCTTACAGATTTTTCATGTGATGGCATTGCATCTTTTTTCTTTGGGATCCACATAGTTTTGATCTTTGCTTTGGTGGGCCTTTGTGGCCTATAGATTTCATGTATATTTAGATTTTTCTTCTCTTCACCATGTCTTTTGGAGGGGACATGGGGAGCCATAGATTCATGTGGATGCTTGGATTTATGCATATTGTCTTTAACAACCAAAGTGCTTTTAGTAGCAATGGGATGGGAGTGAGGATGATGTGGAGTGATGGAGGTAGGAGTATGGGGATTATGTGTAGATGGAGAATGTGTAGGTATGTTCCTTTGTTGATCCTGACCATGGGGTATGTGAGAGGGTTGTTTATGATGAACGAGACAGATAGGTGTTGGATGGATGAAAGGATGGATAGGACAAGATGGAGGAGGTGATTTTGGGATATAGGGGCCCAAAATAGACATAGGACCTGGAGGAAACAAGGGCATGGTAAATGGAGGATTGGAGATGGTAGATGGAGGGATGTAAGGACCCAAAATGGATGGAGCAAATGAAGGAGGAAGATGGATAGTTGTTTTGAGGTGATACGATAGAGGAGGAGGGATGGCCACATATGATCTGGTGGGACGATGGGAAGAGCTGATATTTCTTTTGGAAAAGGCTCGTTGAAGACATCTAGAGGTTGTACCAGCATCTTTGGATTGTGATTCGTGAGTAGTACATCCAAGACCTTGTGGATACAAATGTTCTTTAGCTTGGATGGGCTCTATAATACCTTTCTCATGAAGGCCTAAACCTTTTCCTTGATAGTTCATTCCCTTGAGTATTCGATCTAGGACAGGATTTTTGTTATTCTGAAAACATGATGCGAGTCCATTATTAGGTGGAAGAGGAGGGTTGGTGTATATGTTTTGTTTTTCTTCTGTGAGGAGACCACCATGGAGGAATGTGAGAGGACCAAGGGGATATGCAAGCAGTGTGGGGATAGCATTTTTAGGTGATGATGGGGGATCATGAGAAGGAGATGATGGGATAGCAACATTAGGAGAGGGAGTAGGGGCCATGATAGGATCTGGATTTATGGTACTAGGCTTATGCGATGGAGATGGAGATGGAGCAGTGGAGGCTTGAATGACAAGGGGATCATGGGATGGAATGGATGGGGGACTGTGATCTTGAGGTGGACTAGATGGGATGGTAGGGTCTTGATCTAGAGAGGGGGATATGTTGGCATGCTTTGGATTAGATTCTTGGCATGACTCATCGTGTGCAGGAGGCATGGTAATGGAGTCTTGTTGGGACTCTTCAAGTGGGGAAGATGGAAGGATGGAAGGTTCATGAGGTTCATTGGAATGGGTTTTGGTGCCACTAGGAGTGGGAGGAGTGGATTGGATTTGGGTGGATCTAGGAGTAGAGGGAGTGGATTGGAATTGGGTGTCTTTGATGGAATTGGTGGATCTTGGAGTAGGAGATGGGGGTTCAATGGATTTAGTGGGTTCAATGTTTTCAATGGTTTGAGCAGTGCTAGGGGTGGTAACATCAATAATAGGTGCGGTATGGAGAAGGCTCTCATCACTAGTTATCGTGGATAATGGATTGGGATGGCATGGTTCCATGACTTCAAGGTGTGGAGTTGGGGGTGGCTTCTTTGTAATGAGTCCTTGGAGAACTTCTGAAATGAGAGACTTGCATATGGTTGGCTTGGATGAGGTGGTAGAAATGGATGGAGGATAATGGAGTGGTGGACTAGGGTTAGATGGAAGACTGGGATTGGATGGAGGACTAGGAGTAGATGGAGGACTAGGAGTAGATGTATGAATGGGATTGGATGGAGGACTAGGAGTAGATGGAGGACTAGGATTGGGCGGAGGGTTAAGGTAAGGATATTGGAGTGGTGAATTAAGATAGGGGGACATGGATTGTGGATTAAGACAAGAGGATATAGGTGGTGTAGTGGGACAAGAGGATGTGGGGGATGGATTATAATAAAGGTATTGGGATGATGGATTATGATGAGGAGACATGGATGTAGGATTAAGGTAAAAGGGTGTGGATGTAGGATTAGTATAGGAAGATTGGAAAAGAGGATTAGGATAGGGGGACATGGATGGGGAATTGTAATAGGAGTATTGGGATGGAAGATGAGGATAAGAGGATGTAGATGTTGTGTAAGGGGATGACGTAGATGAAGGACATGACAAATATGAGGATGAAGAAGATATTGGATATCCATTGCCAAAGGTGGCATAAGGAGCATGATTAGGCATGGATGAAGACATAACAAGATAACTGGAAGGGGTGATTGGATTGTGGAAAGTGGGTGGAGAGATCTTACTAGTGGCAATAGCATCAAGGGGATCTATGTCATATTCTTCTTGATCGACAAGACTTTCGTTATCGTCGTCCACGTAATTAAGGTTTCCCTTGACTACTATTGATGGAGGATGAGGATTCATGATGGTGAAAGGATAAAGAGGATGGATAAAAGATTTTGAATGGGGATGGATGAAAGCTCAAATTGGGATTTAAGTCAAGCTCAGATCAGGATTGGACAAAAACTCAAATTAGGATGATTGGATGGGATTGCTTTTGATTTTGATGGGATTTTGATTTTGATCAAGTTTTGTTTGGATATATTGGATTGGATCGGATTTTAATGGGATCGGATTTGGATTGGCAAGATTGTATTTTGATTGAATTTGATTTTGATTTGACTTGATTTGAATTGGATTAGATTGGGTTGGATTTGGATTGGATTTGGATCTGATTGGATTTGGATTGGATTTGGGTTTGATTGGATTTGAATTTGGATTGGATTTGGATTGGATTTGATTGGATTGGATTGGATTTGGTTTGATTGGATTGGATTTGGTTTGATTGGATTGGATTGAATTGGATTATGAAAGGTGTGAGAGAGCGACCTTAAGCTTGATCATATGAGATTACCCTTAGTAACCCTAGAGCTTTGATTGATTAATAGGATGATTACGGCACCGAATCTACCTTAAGCTAGGAATGGATTGATTGGACCGATGATGATAACCTACAACACTAAATTCACCTCAAGATGGAAGCAAATTGATTGGGTTTACAGTTAAAGACTAATAATCAATGTCAAGTGCTATAGTCAATTTGGGTAACCACTTAGTAATACAAGAGTAGGACAGTTTGATTATGGGTGGTGTTTGGAGATGCAAATGGCAAGAAGTGATTGGTGGATTAGGAAAGAAGTAGAATGAATGGGGGTTAAGGATGATTGTGGAGAATGTATGGGGATTTAGGATGGTTGAATGAAAGGTTGGAATAAGGAGATGGAAGTTTAAAATAGTCAAACGAGGGTTTTTGAAGGTTTAAAGTGACAAAACAAAGGTTAGGAATGATGAGGTGATGATCGGGAATGGTTAACTGATGGTTCAAAGACTAAATGGGTTTGAATGGAGGGATTTTGGGTGTTTAGGAGGGCAACTCTGCCTTTCTATAGCAAAGACTAAGGTGTTGACAGCAAAATCGAGGGCGTAGATAGCTTTCTGCAGTAATTCAGGGGCGCCACCACCTTTCTGCAGTAAATCGGGGGCGTAGATAGCTTTCTGCAGTAAATCAGGGGTGCTACCACACTTCTGCGTAGGGCGCTGCCACACTTCTGCGTAGGGCACTACCGCTTTTCTGTGCAGGGCGCTACCACACTTCTGCGTAGGGCGCTACTGCTTTTCTGCGCAGGGCGCTACCACACTTCTGCGTAGGGCGCTACTGCATTTCTGCGGGGACAAAGTTTGGTTTTTGATGGCCAAAGCTATGGCAAGGACACAAAAGGATAAAACAAGTCCAAGTTATCAAAATTTTGGCAGATTTTTCACAAGAACACACCTCAAGCAAGCACAATCCTATGAATAATATTACGGGTATGGCAAGGCAAAGTCTTAATCTAGGATGCACAAGGCTTCTAGGGAGTCCTCGATATACTCTCGGTATGTGAGGCACAACCGTGAACACCAGTCTGTCACAAGCATGAGTCGGAAACCCCAGCGAGATACTGAAAGGCTCAGACCAACTCTTCACGTCTATCTAGGTATCACCCTAGCTTCGACGCTCTGCCAATTACGACACAACTGGATTGGGGTACAACTTTCATTCTCCCCCCTTTATATACCCTGCCGGTACACGTGGTTGGAATCGTCCCTTGGGGTGATGAAATCCCCAAGCAGGTTCCACTAAAAAGAAGACACTAACTATTTCCAACTACTCCCCAGGCTCACACGAAGTGCAAGGGGAAAGAAAAAACAAATCAATGCCCCCTTGGGTAACACAAAAATAAGCAACCACAGCAAACAGTGAGGTTTAATCTCCTAATTAGACTATGTTTGAAAACAACAAAGATAATTTTTTGAAAGTCTGATTATGTAGATGACCCTGCAAACAAGTGTTAGTTGTCCTTTTTTTTTTGCCTTTGGTCAAACTTCGCCACAATATGCTGCAAAATGTTAGCGAAAAATAGCAATATTCTTGCCACCACAATGTTAGAGAGTTATTACGTTAAGACTGCAAAAAACTAGAATAAAAATGAAGCCAAAACGCCTATTTTACCTTCCGAACTGTGTTGTTTTAGGGCGCTGCTGCACTTCTGTGAAGGGCGCTGCCGCGGGTCTGTGAAGGGCGCTGCCGCACTTCTGTGAAGGGCGCTGCCGCGGGTCTGTGAAGGGCGCTGTCGCACTTCTGTGAAGGGCACCGCCGTGGGTTTGTGAAGGGCGTTGCCGCACTTCTGTGAAGCGCGCTGCCGCAGGTCTGTTAAGGGTGCTGCCGCACTTCTGTGAAGGGTGCTGCCGCGGGTCTGTGAAGGGTGCTGCCGCACTTCTGTGAAGGGCGCTACCGAGGGTCTGTGAAGGGCGCTACTGTGGGTCTGTGAAGGGCGTTGCCGCACTTCTGTGAAGGGCGCTACTGCGGGTCTGTGAAGGGCACTGCCACACTTCTGTGAAGGGCATTGCCGCCTTTCTATGAGCTTTTCCTGCAAAATTCTTAACTCAAAGAAACATTAAATGCAAGACCCATGTGTGGGTCCCACCGGGCGTGCTAGAAATGTGAACCTTGATATGTTATGCTACTCTAAATAGTGTAAAACAACTAAGAAATATCAAAACCAAAATATCAAGGACACCTCAAGATTAGCCAAAAGAGAGTAATACAACGAAAAAGAATGCAAATAAAATGAAACACAAACACTTTTACCTCCCTTGTTGTTGATACTTCTTTGATTGGCCCTTGCTTGGATTGGTTGTGTGCTCCTTAGATAGTAGATTGAGTGACTAGAATGCAAGATTCAATGTGCAAGGTGATGTACAAGGTGATTAACAAAGATAGTTGAATGCTTGAAAAGGCTTGAGGATCCAAATGGATAGCATATGGTTATCAAGATGCAAAGAGTTGAGAAGGAAAATGGGTAGCATAAGGTTGCTCAAATGAAGAAGTGTTGATAATGAAAATGGGCAGCATAAGGGTGCAAGATGGCTAAGTGTTGGAAATTCCCTTGAGGAGGGGGTATTTATAGAAGAATTTGAATTCTCTAGAGAATTCAACGGTCAAGATTGATCGAACAAGGTCAAGATGAAGGGCTATGGTGGGTTGAGAACCCACAAGCCCTCACATCTTGACATGTGGAGGGTGAAGTGGACAAGAGGATATGAGGTAGAGATGAGTTGGAAGAGAAGTACATGATGTGGAGGAAGTACAAGTACCTTGCAGGTACATTGGGAGATGGGAAGAATCTTGGGTGAATAAAAGTGAATTTTAAATTCACAATGATTGGAAGAATCTAGAGGATAAAATGTGGGCTCCAAAAAGGTGGGACTTGGTCACATGTGAAGATTGTGACAAGTCCAAGGTTGGTCACATGTGGAGATTATGACAAGTCCAAGGTTCTAGAAGCCTTGGAAGAATGGAATGTGAATTAAAAATTCACATATAAAAGAGGGGAATCTAGGAAGAATAAAAAAGAATTAAAAATTCTTTGGAGAATGATTAGGCTTAATTAATCTATAATTAGAAGATAAATGAGGATTAGAAGCCAACTTGGAAAAGTTGGAGGATGTGACACATCCTAATCAAGGATTAGGCATGTGCACATCCCTAATGAAGAAATTAGGAGATGGATTAGGATTAGATGAAAATGACATGTGAGAAATTAAATAAATGTAATATTTATTTAATTTATTTGATGAAAAGAGGATTAAGGAGGGTAAGGTATTTAATTATTAATTAAATACCTTAGGGATTTGGCAGAATTAAAGATATTAATTAAATAATAGTAATATTATTTAATTAACTAGGCTAAGAGGATGTTTAGATGAAAAGTGATAAATTTGGATAAATTAAGTGTCCAAATTTGGATGTCTACAGAAACATAGTGAAATGACCTCTTATTTATACATGTATGAACACTAATTCCCAAAATTCAAACAACACAAGCCAACATGTGAATATACATTTGAAATAATTGAAATACCACCAAAAACATAATGAAAATTGAGGTCCTAGGACTAAGTGAGGACTCATTCACCCTTGGGCGAATGGGTCCCAAGTCACTCACCTAGGACACACATTCTCCAATGCTAAGTGTTATGTCATGGCATTGATGAATATCGGGTTTCCTCTTTGAAAATTGTAATTAATTAGGAATGGATTTTAATTAAAGGGTAAAATTAAGGAAAATTAACCTTAATTAATTAATAAATCCCTAGATAAGTGTGAAAGTGTAAAGGTACACCTTACAACACCAAAATAAGATAGAATTAAGTCCATTTCATTTAATAATTAACTAAACTTAAAGTGAATATGTAAAAAAAATATTACAACACTAAATTAAGGCATAATATAGTTCATTTTATCATTAATATTTCCTAAATTAAGTGTGAAAGGGGATACTTTTTCCTACACTACAAACATAACAAAAGTACTCGCAATAGCCATAACAAGAAAATCCCACAAATCAGGCAAAAAACAAAACAATATCTAACATTTATCCTTCTCATATATTTTGACACCAACTAATGCCAATTGATCCACCAACATATTGAATGATTCCAAGTGGTTTGTGATTCATCCAACCTTTTCCATTCTCAAGGAATATACTTTCTTCCTCAAGAAAATATTGTTTAGTAAATATTTGGCTTGATACATCTCACCAAGCTTCTTCCATAGTTTTTGTGTAGAGGTATCTTCATGGACATTAATTAAAAAAAAGTCTATCAAGCACAATCTAATTAGACCCTTAGCTTTATGGCCCATAACATCATATTGAGTAGCTAAAGTAGGCTCTAGAGGCATTGAAACTTTATCATCAACAACATCCCATTAATCTCAATCTATCAACCAATCCTCCATCTTTAGATTTTTCATATCAAAATTATTTCAAGAAAATTTATCCACCACTATTCTCCCTGATAAAAATTCCATCTGAAAATTCCTACAACAAGATCACAAAGCATTTTCTACGCAAGCTCCCACTCAAATCTGGATTAGTTCAAAAAAATCCAACAACCCACAACTAAAACCAAAGTTTCTTAGGATTTGATACCACTTGTAAGGAACCTACGGTATCAAAACAACTTCCTAAACTAATATTGAGAGGAGAATAATGAAAAAGCTTTATAGATCTTTATAACAACTACATAAACTAAAAAAAGAAACATAAATACCATGCATACAACAACATAGGGATTTATTTGGGGAAAACCCTTTCAAGAGGAAAACCCTACACTCTAAAATCCACCCAATATATTATTCAAAACTCACAAAGATTGCAATATACTTGCATAGAGAAAGCTTCTCACAAGAGTATCACCACAAGAGATCCAAAGACAACATGATTGCTATCAGACTCTCAAAATACATCACAATACCGTAGTCATAATACAACACCCTCCTAAAATAGGGTTAGCTTCTAGGGAAAGATAATCCAATAAAATATCTACCATCAAGTCTAAAAACTAATAACAAATGGTCCATATTTATAATATATCATTAATTTAATGTATGTTGGCCATATAGGAGTTTTTGTTAACAAAAAATTGTTAACATTAACATGCATCCAACTACTCCCCTCCACTCAGTAAGTACCATCAACATAACATCATGATACCTCATAGGTGGCATGGTAAAAACCCAATGCAATCCAATAGTGCACAGGTGTTGTTGCACCTCGATCGAGAGTATTGTAGCTTTATCCCAAAGTAAGGAAAACAAACATCATCCAAGATGTTGTCGTGCATGTGGCATGATCTATCAAAAAGAGAAAAAGGTATCATCATTTGTGCATCAAAACCATCAATCAATCAATTCTAAGCATAATTTTTTTATGAATTTGGACACTAGTGCCATTGTGGGATAAGGGTGCCAATGTGGGATAGGGGTTCCCAAACAAAGCAATGGTGCCATAAATGGACATGGGCACCACATATTTTGGAAAAAATCTAAAAACAACATAAAATAATAAAATAAATTATAGGGAAAGTAAAAAGGAAACTCAACTCTAGTCCCACCATGCCTTGTTCAACATCCTCTTGTAGGATCTCGAGCCTTGGGGGCTGATATGGTCGTCAACTCGCATCCTCGCTCTCTCTACACCTCTCTATCTCACATGTCTCCCTCACCACCTCTCCCTCACTCCATCATTCCCTCTCTACTTCTCTTTATCTCTCTATATTTCTCTCTCATCTATGTCTCCCTCCCTACCTCTCCCTCCCTTCCTCCTTCCCTCTTTACTTATCTCTATATCTCCTCTCCCTCCCTCTTACTACTTTCCTCTCTCTATAGTAGATATGGAAGGATAGAGAGAGGGGGGAGGGAGTGATAAGTAGGGAGGGAGAGAAGGAGAGAGACATAATGGTGAGATAGAGAGGGAAGGAGAGAGTGAGAGAGAGAGGTGATATAGAGAGAAGCAAAGAAGGAAGGGGAAAGGTGGTGAGATTAAGAGAGAGGGAAGGAGGGAGGGAGGGGTAGAGAGGAAGAGAGAGAGAGGGGGGAGGGAGGGAGAAGTAGAGAGGGAAGGAGAGAAGGAGGGAAGGAGTAGTAAGGAGGGAGAGAAAGGTGAGATAGCTAACATTTGAGAGAGGGGGAGATAAAGAAAATTAGAGAGGGAGAGAGATGAAGAGAGATAGAGAGATAGAGAGTAGAGAGGGGAGGAGGGAGGGAGAGAGGATTCATATAGAGAGAGAATTAGAGAGGGAAGAAAAGAGAGAAGGATGGACATGTAGAGAGGTAGTTCTTGAACTCAAGGGAGAGTAAAATAAAGGGATGAAGATAGTGAGAGAGAGTTCTAGAGCATAAGAGATAAAAAAATGAGAGAGAGATAGGGAAAGATTGTACAACTTATTGATTACTGAATTTTGACCTCTTGATTACTAAAATTTGACATCTTGGTTACTAAAAAACTATAAGATCTTCCAAAAGCTATAATTTCCATTATAACTCCTAGAGATCTAAAACCACTCTCAAACATCATGAACTATATATATAAATTATAACTTAAACTATAAGAAAGAAAATATCCATATCTAAATGTTTATTTCATGTATATAGTTTCATTGAAAGAGAAGGTTAAAGAGAAATAAAAAATTTCAATAAAAAACATAACACTATAACATGCTCACATTATGTGCAAACCAAACCATAACAACAGCATGTTATAATATGGTCACATTATGGCTTGGCAATGATCGAGCCTAGGATCAATCACTACCAATCATTATGCAAGCATGTTTCATTATAACATGCTCACATTTTCTCTTTTTCAAGACCAAAACATGGAGTGGCCACTTTTTAGTCCCCCATATCTTTGCACTTACCATGTATCATGATGATCATCCATCCTCCTCCATCCATATTTCATCTTCTTCCATGTCATTTTATCCTTCAACCTCTAATTCTCCCATTCATTTCAAGATCACACATGTGTTCTTTGAACTCACATGTCCTCTCGATGGGACATACTTAACTCCCATCCTTCTAGTGCCTAGGGCATCATGCACTAGTCCTTACCCCTTCCCACCAACTATATTTTATTATTATTTGATACAATGTCTCTTTCTTTAGTTGCAACATAATATCAAAAAGGGAAAAAATGTAGACAATTGAAAATTGACCATACCTAGTGACACTTGACTTTACTCTATCTTAGTCATTAATTAGATAAAAAATCATTATTTAATTAATTTATCCTTTACCTTTTCCAATAATGGCATGGTGTGATGGTTAAGTTGATGTGGTTTTGTTCTTGCCATCAAGGTTCAAACCCCATTGAGCACCGTTATTGTTGAATGTTTAGATTGGGGATGAGGTCCCCCATTTGTGACCTCATCGGTTCATAGCTCCAATTCAAAAGCATTTACCCCTTTAAATAAAAAATAAAAAATGTATCCTTCACCTTTATCTCCCACTTTAATTAATAAAAAAAATATTATTTATTTAATTAATTTAGAATTTCCCTTTGTCCCCCACTTTAATTGCAAAAATATTTATTATTTATTTAATTAATTTATCCTTCCACATCACCCTTATTCAATAATCAATTAAATGGTTTTATTATTTAATTAAATATTGAGAGTCACATGACTAAGACCTCAATCTAGATTCATTGAACCTAGACACTTGCCAAAATTCAAACTAACTTTCATCTCATCCATCCATTTCATCCTACATCTTCAAATCTCAACCTTTCACATAAAGATGTTTCTCTAATCAAATCAAAAAATTAGCCCATATCCCTCATGTTTCATTGGTCACATGACTACAAATTTTGATCCAAGCTTTAATCCCCATTCAATCCTAGTCACCCATTAATTAATCCATCTCAGTCCTTGATTTCTCTCATATAAATTATATAAATGAGAGCTCGCTCACCCCATTTGGAAATCTTCTCTCATCATATTGTTATGTTGTTGCATTTTCTATTGAATCTTCCATCTTCATACCTTTATACCACTCCATTTTTCTATTTAATCCATCTCTATCATATTATTATCTATCCATTTGATCTATTTTCATATCAATCACACTATCATGTTGCTAGTTTTATAAACAACCAAAATCCTCCATCAACACATTAAATAGAAAATCAAGTGGAGCTAGGGTGCACTTAATTCATCTCTATTTGAGAAGAAATAAGGGCTTTAGGTTAAGGTATTGGGTGTGTATTGCATTATTTTTTATTTTATTTACTTTTAATTTTTTCTTGTCTTCACATAGTTTTATTATGTTGTGCAATTTATAATTGTTGTGCACTCGGATAATGTAATTGTAATATTGTTGTTATTTTTTGTATTATTATTGCATCATAATTTGGTATAATCTCATAATTCAATATAAACAACAAACATAAATAGGGATTTATCCTTTATCGGATCCATTTGTTAATCTAGGTATCAATGTTGATGTGTAAATATGAAGAACAATTTTAAGTCATTGTAGAATCTTGTTAAAATATTTAAATCTAAATTTTATTAGTTAAAACAATTAAGATTGGGTTTATAATATCATGTGTAAATTATGAAGAAATTTGGGATTTTAAAAAATCTTGTTAAAATATGATAATATTAAAAATATCTACTTAAAATAATCATTAGGGTTATTTTATATTGATGCAGGAGCATCCAATGGTGTAAGGGCAATCTTGCATCACCCAAAAATAGTTAAATTTCAAGTTTCTTGGTTTTTAGTTGTTTTTACATTTTTGGATACCCTTTTTTTCATAATGAAATTTCCAATTTATGGTTTTTATTTTCTATTCCTAGGTTGAAGGATATTGCAGTTTTAGTTTCCCAGATTTGCACATGAAAATATTTTGAGTTAGATTTGAGGCACTTAGATTTCCTATAATGGCCCTAAAACTTTCCAAAATTGGTGTAGTGGATTTCAAGCATGTTATTGACCTTAGACCTTTTCAATGGTTCAAACGGTTCACGAATCAGAGTCCCGGATCAAAAGTTATGGCCCTGGGAAGTAGGCGCACTTTCTAGAAGATACAATTGCAAATGTTCTTTTGAAATTTAAACTTCAAGTTGTAATTTTCGGTGTCAAGCTGCCTAAACTTAAATTTGAATGTTGTTTTGGCTCCAAACTAAAGAGGAGCTCTTTTTATGGGTGGGTTTCTAGTTTTTTAGGTAGTTTTTTGGGGACAAGCTCACATATTACGAAAGGGTTATTCTGTAGCTTTCTGTAACTTGCATGTGTTGTAGAACTTGGGGATTTGAGATCCTCTGCATGTAAGAAGCTCCATTTTTTAAATAATAAAATTATTCTCTTGTTTGTGGGTTATTCTCTAAGTCTCGGGCTACGCCCTCATCAAGTGGTATCAGAGAAGGTTTTCTTGAGCATGTGGACAGATCACCGATCGTGAGGCAGTTCACACTAGGACCATGGTTGTGGGTCGAGGTCAAGAAAGATGCCTCCAAGAGTGATGCCTAGTAGGCATGGTGGTGCTAGAGGTGGTCGAGGTGGCATAAATGCTGGTGGAAGAGATGCACTGCAGCCCTCTAGAGACAGATTGATGTGTTACAAGAGTAGTTGAGAAGAGGTTTAAATCCAAGGGAGGAAAGTGAGGATGAAGTAGAGGAAGAAGGTTCAAATGTAGAAGAGGAAGAAAAAGAAATCGATCAAGACCAAATGGGGCTAATAAGGGCCATTTTGAAGATCAGGAAAAGACCTAGAGCAAAAGTCCCTAGTTATTCCAAAAGACTGAACCCAGAAGAGTTGATCGACTAAATCAATTAGCTAGAAGAATATTTTGAGTATGAGGAAATAGAGGACCTAGATCGGGTTAAGTTTGTGAAAGTGAAGCTAAAGGGCCATGCTAGTATTTGGTGGAAAGAGGTCCAGTTGGAAAGAAATCAAAGAGAAAATGAAAGATGACTAGATGGGCTCACATGGTAGAGAAAATGAAGAAGCAGTTCATACTAGTGGACTACAAGTTAGATCTGTTGAGGAAATTGCAAGGGTTGAAGCAAGGAAGCAGATTTGTGAAAGAATATACTGAAGATTTTCACAACAATAATCATTATAATGGGCCACACAGAGGCCCATAAGGAGAAGGTAGTCTGATATCTTAATGGGTTGCATCCGAGCATTTAGGAGGAGTTAAGCCTAGTTAGAATGACCACCATTGAGGATGTGTATCAGTTTGCTCTAAAGGTGGAAGAGAAGCTGAATAAAAGATTTGATAGCAAGAAAAAGGATGAGGAGGTCAAAGCGGTAGGGGCAATGGAAGACCTTCAGGAAGCCAAAATGATGATGAAAAGAAAAGTGAAGATGTGGGTACTAGCCGAAGCCAAAGGAATGACAACTTCTACTGCCATCATGATCAAAACAGTGGTGATCAAAGAGGTAAAGGATGAGGGAAATATGGACAAGAATCTGGAAGAGGTGGTTTCAAAGGAACGTGTTTCCAGTGTGGTGAAGAAGGGCATCAAGACTATGAATGTCCACAACATCAAGGAAGGGCAGACAAAATGCCAAAAGGTCGTGGAAGGGTTGCACATGTAGATGATGCTAAAAGGGGAGAATCCTTAGTGATTAGGAAAGCCCTAGTGATTGAGGAAAAGGAACCATAACAGAGGAAGAATCTATTTCGCAAAAGGTGCAAGTGTGAATGAAAATGTTGTGATGTCATTATTGATAGTGGTAGCACTGATAATCTGGTGTTAGAGGAGATGGTCACAAAGTTGAAGCTAAAGAGGGAAAGGCACCCACATCTGTATCAGATTATCTATTTGCAGAAAGACCACAAAGTTTTGGTCAATGAGCAGTGACTAGTAAAGTTCAAGATCGGGAGCTACCATGATGAGGTACTGTGTGATATCATCCCCATGGATGCATATCACATGTTGTTGGGGAGGCTCTGGCAGTTTGATAGGTGAGCTATACATGATGGCCATGCAAACACTTATTCCTTGACAAAGGATGGGGTTTGTCACAAGTTGAAACCCCTGAAGGAGACTAAAGAAAAGGTATGCAGTAGTGCTAGAATTTGTTATGTAGATGGAAGAAAAATTTTAGAAGGTATGAAGCATGAGCATGTGTGTTATGCATTGATTCCTAGAGTGAGTAAGGAGAATAGTGAGAAGGTTCCAGAAGAAGTTTTTGTGATGTTGGATGAGTTTTAGGATATTGGTTCTGATAATGTACTTGAGGGTTTACCACCAATAAGGAAGATGAGTCATCAAATTGACTTGATTCCTGGAGCTAGTTTGCCAAATAAGGCAACTCATAGAATGACTCCAGCAGAAAATGAGGAGTTGAAGAGACAAGTTCAAGATTTGTTAAGAAAGGGTTTGATATGAGAGAGTTTGAGTCCATGTACAGTCCCTGTAGTACTAGCACCAAAGAAGGATGGGGAGTGGAGGTTGTGTACAGATTCACGAGCCATAAACAAGATAACAATCAAGTATAGATTTCCCCTGCCAAGGATGGATGACCTGATGGACTATTTGAGTGGAGCTCAGTACGTCACAAAGATTGATTTGAAGAGTGGATATCACCCGATCTGGATTCAAGAGGGAGATGAATGGAATACTACCTTCAACACCAAAGAGGGCCTATACGAGTGGTTAGTCATGCCTTTTGGGGTAACCAATGCACCGAGCACATTCGTGTGGCTCATGAACAAGGTACTAAAAGAATTTTTGGGAAGTTTTGTTATAGTGTATATAGATGATATTTTGATTTTTAGTAAGACGTTGGATGAGCATTTGATGCATATTTGGAGAGCCTTTGAGAAGTTAATAGAAGAGAAACTATTGATTAATCTGAAGAAGTGTAGTTCTATGAAGAGGGAGTTAGTGTACTTGGGGTTTGTTAACTTAGCAGAAGGTCTCAAGATAGACCCAGAGAAGGTGAAGGCTATTCTGGAATGGCCTACCCCAAGAACTGCTATCGAGGTGAGATCTTTCCATGGTTTGGCTAATTTTTATAGAAAGTTCATTAGAAACTTCAGTAGTATTTGTGGACCCCTAACTGAAACAATGAGAGGGGATAGAAAAGAATTCAAGTGGAGCATTGGAATAGCAAAAAAAAATTGAACTATTGAAGCAGAAGGTGATAGAGCAACTTGTTCTAGCCCTCCTAGATTTCAAAAGGTGTTTTAGGTTGATTGTGATGCTAGTGGTTGTGCCATTGGAGCAGTGTTGAGCCAAGAAGGTAAGGCCATTTCCTATTTCAGTGAAAAGTTAAATGATGCCAAGAGAAAATATTTTGTATATGATCAAGAATTTTATGCAATAGTTCAAGCATTAAAGAAATGGAGACATTATTTGTTGCCAAAGGAATTTGTTCTATATACTGATCATCAAGCCTTGTAGTACCTAAATAGTTAGGGAAAATTAAATTAGGGGCATATGAAATGTGTAGAGTTTTTGCAAAGTTATACCTTTGTTTTGAAACATAGGAGTGGGAAGTCAAATAGTGTTGAAGATTCCTTAAGTAGGAGGCATACATTGATGACAAAGAAGCAGATTGAAGTGGTTGGGTTCAATGAACTCAAGACACTATATGTAGAAGATCTTGATTGTGCAAAGGCTTGGAAATCTTGCAAGGAACCTGTTACAGTGGACAGGACAAGGTGGCTGGATTTTATTATCCAGGATGGCATGTTATTTAAGGGAAGTCAATTGTGTATCCTGAGGAGTTCCATAAGGGAGAACCTAATAAAGGAGAAGCATAATGGAGGAATGATAGGATATTTTGGTCTGGATAAGACCATTTCCATTATCAGTGAGCATTATTATTGGCCTCAGTTGTCATAGGATGTGAAGAAGTTTGTATAAAGCTGTCGAGTATGTTAGATGGCTAAAGGAGTGAGGCAGAATACAAGCTTATATCATCCCTTACCTGTACCAGAGATGCCATGGGAGAATATAAGTATGGACTTTGTTCTTGGTTTTCCAAGGATACAACGAGGGAATGATTCAATCTTTGTGGTGGTTGATAGGTTTTCGAAGATGGCACATTTCATTCCATGTCAAAAGACCCATGATGCAGTCCACATTGTTGACTTGTTCTTCAAAGAGGTGTTGAGGCTACATGGTCTACCAAAGAGTATTGTTTCATATCGTGACACCAAATTTGTAGGGTACTTTTGGAGGACCTTGTGGAAGAAGCTGAAGTTCAGCTCTGTACACCATCCACAAATAGATGGGTAGACAGAGGTTGTTAACAAGAGTCTAGGTAACCTACTGAGATGTTTGGTAGGAGATAAACCCAAGGGATGGGACTTGATCTTACCCTAGGCAGAATTTACTTACAACAATTCTGTCAACAGAAGCACTGGTAGATCACCATTCCAGATTGTGTATGGAGGTAGCCCCAGAATAGCTTCAGAATTGAGGAAGATGGACCAAGAGAAGAAAATAACTGCTGAAGCTAAAAAATTTGCAGAGCACATTAAGAATATACATGAGAAGGTATGAGAACACATGAATAAGATGAATATGCAATATAAGGCTAAGGTAGATCAGAAAAGGAGGAATAAGGAGTTTTAGATTGGCGATGAAGTAATGGTCCACCTAAGGAAAGAAAGGTTTCCTATGGGAACCTATAACAAATTGAAGATGAAGAAATTCGGTCCCTGTAAGATTTTGAAGGAGCATGATTCAGGGTATGCATATGAGGTAGAGTTGCCTGATGGAATCAATATTTCCCCTATGTTCAACATTTTAGATTTGACAGAGTATCATGAAGGTGGAATAGAGGAAGCACCAACAATAGGGCAGTATAGCATTCTAGCACCTACTTCAGAAAGGAAGGAGATTGAAGCAATCTTGGATAGTCATGTGGGAAGGAGTACCAGAAATAGGCAGTATGAAGAATATCTGGTGAAATGGAGAGGAAGTCCTGTGGAAGATTCATCCTAGCTATCTAAGGTAGTGGTTGACCAGTTGCATTTTCCTCAACCATCTGAGATGTGATGGAGTCACTTCTCGAATTACCCTGGGTGTCTAATGTAGGAACATCCAGTGGTGTGGGCAATCTTGCATCACCCAAAAATAGTTAAATTTCAAGTTTCTTGGTTTGTAGATTTTTTTAGATTTTTGGATACCCTTTTTGTCATAATGAAATTCCCAATTTACGGTTTTTATTTTCTATTCCTGTGTTGAAAGATATTGCAGTTTTAGTTTCCCATATTTGCACCTGAAAATCTTCCAAGTTAGATTTAAGGCACTTAGAGTTCCTAGAATGGCCCTGGAATTTGCTAAAATTTTTAGAGAAGATATTGAGCGTGTTATTGACTTTGAGACCTTTCCAACGGTTCTAAAAGTTCGTGAATCAGAGTCCTGAATCAAAAGTTATGGCCCCGGGAAGTTGGCACACTTTCTAGAAGATACAATTGCAAATGTTCTTTTGAAATTTGAACTTCAAGTTGTAATTTTTGGCACCAAGCCACCTAAACTCAAATCTAAATGTTGTTTTGGCTCCACACTAAAGAGGATCTCTATTTATGGGCAGGTTTCTAATTTTTTGGGTAGCTTTTTGGGGACAAGCTCGCATATTGTGAAAGGGTTATTCTGTAGCTTTATGTAACTTCCATGTGTTGTAGAGCTTGGGGATTTGAGATCCTCTACATGTAAGAAGCTCCATTTTCTGAATAATAAAATTATTCTCTTGTTTGTGGGTTATTTTCTAAGTCTCGAGCTATGCCCTCATCATATATATTCCTTCCCATTTCTATTTTTAAGTCTATCACACAAAATCTCTTAATATCTCTTGCAATCTCTCAATCCATAAAGATCTTTCTTGCAAGTTTTATATTTTAAAACTATCATGTGATCTACCATTAATATTACCAACATATTGAAGGTTTTTTTAGCACTTTAGTATCCAGCTTGGATTAACTTAGCCTTTTTGCTGGATTAAATGAACAATCTCTAATCCAATTGTTAATCACCAAATCACCAAGATATGATACCGATTGGTGAGATACAAGGCTTTGAATACTACAATATAGAAATCTAAAAATTGTATGCAAATCTGTAAATAACTTTTCTTAATCCTTGAAATACCATGAAGAGATTCAAGTTCTTGATGATGCTAAAATCAGCCACTCTAACATGCTTGATAAAACCACCTTAGATGAACTTATAACAACAATAACACCACCATAAGATATCAACATAAGAATGCAAGATTTTACAACACAAGGTAGCAATGGAACAAAAGAATAAACACATAACATAGTGTTTACGTGGAGAAACCCTTGCAGGAAAAAACTCCACCAAGAAGAGAGGCCCAAGTTGTATTATCTTCAAACAAGATTACAATACATCCACTTCCAATCTCCTTTTGAGTCTTCAATCCTGCAGCACCCTATTACTCTTGTTACTTCTCTCAAACTTCAATCTCAAATCTCATATTTATACAAAATGAGTACCCACCAAAGGAATTTGTGGGAGATGGAAAAAAAGAAAATATTTCTATCTTGGCATACACCAAAAAAATCTTCTTACATATTCCCTTACACTTTTCATAGGAATCTTCCCAATATAGGTGCCTAGAACCAAGAATAGGAACTTACAAGACAATAATAGCTATCATTTGTTGTCATAGAATCTCTTACACCTTATGACAGTTGTAAGTTGTCATAGATGCTCTTACAAACTTATGACATGCATCATAATAGCCCAAAAAATACATTTCCCAAAGATAGGCACCAAGATTCTCCACCTCACCTCATTTACTATTTACCAAGATTCCTTGAGCAGTAAAAGTAACTCTATAATAAACTACTGGTGAAAATTATTCATCCCTTATAGTAATTACAAATTAGAAATAATAAATGGAATAAATACAATATTGGGATTTACAAGGTTAATGGTACCTTATTCTAACATTCTCCCACTTGACATTATACATTGTAAGTCAACCCATAGGAAATCTCAACAAGGGAATAAACATCCCTTAGCCAACCATGTACCATTGATTTTTCAACATGCTTTTGTGCTCCAACAAGATATTCTACAAAAGGAACCATGATAACCACCATCTCAAGAAAGAAATCCTCACATCATATTACCCATGAAAGGACAAGTAACATGACATGGTGAAACATATCAACTGTCACTAAAACCTGCACCAATCTATACATGAACACAAGCATCAAATTCAAATGATAACAAAAGATTTCGAGTGACTGCCACACTCATACCAAAATTGGAATAGCAACCACAACAAGTTGCTAGCTCATCCAAAACTATCCATACCACAAATTAGGGTAAACAAACTATCATAGGTGGAACTTCATGCTATCACCATAACAACCCAAATCTACAAACAAGTCCCTGTATATCCACCATGCTACAAAAGAAGACTCCAAGGTAATAACACACATAGACATGCGATAAAAAACCTCTGAAGTAACTCACTGTAGTAAAATGTAACCAGTCCAAGAGAGGTGCCCCTCTCATACAGAACACATATACCTTCTAGAACTCCCACTACACAGGTAATGTCAAATTTGAAAACAAGATCACAGCATTAACAAGTCCTCCTATAGCACTTCACATAGAGGATGTGGCTAACTCCTCTAACATAGTGTCAAAAAAGCATACAATGATATGCAAAATACATCTCTCATTACTAATCCAAATAACTCTCCCAAGTCCTCCAACCAATCAAGAAAGAGATCAAGGAGCTACCAAACTATTTCCAAAATACAATGAAGTGCAAACAACAACTCATAACTCCATTCATGAACCTCAACTCCATAAACATAAGAAACTTCAAGAAGAAGACAATATTCCCACAAAGAGAGAACCTAAAAATAAAACCATGTCCTTATACCACACTAACATGTGACAAACTGTGTAAAGTAATATCTCCTTCAACACTCCCAAACTGAAAGGATATCAACATCTAACCATTCAACTTAGAATGAAACATGGAAAAAAATAGATGTAAACCTCTCACAAAAAGGAGATCAAACTTAGCAAAACATTCCCATAACATAAGGGAATATGCCCAAAGCCACTAATCATCTATTGTACCTCTCCTACCAAATCCAAAGTTCAATATTGCAAGGAGAACAATAGAAATACATAAAATCATGCATCTACTTCTCAACAATCCCTCAGAACTCAACTTTGAAGATTAATGCATAAGAGAAGACAAGATACACATGAATAATGCATCTAATAACTAGGCGGGAAACACCTCTTAGATCATTTACCTACCGAGTAGACCAAGAGTGGGATGCAAGATTGTCCTGTGCATACAACACCAAGCACTATAGGCTTTCACTAAAGACAACTTTGTCATCAAGTCTATGATGGACTCACATCCATTTCTAGGTGTAGGCTCCTCGGTCTTTACTGTTGAGAAACTTTTATAACAAGTAACCATTCCAACACATATCTCTTAACATAAGAAATATCCAGCCTAACCCAATTCTCTCTAGTATCCATGAGCACCCACTAATCAATCCATGCCAACTTCAAATGCAACTTGCAAAATTATGAAGCTCCAAGAAAATGATGAATACTCAAAACCAAAGAGAACTACATCCTCTCCAAAGGAAGAACAATAACACCTTTACCAAAGACTCTAAAGGTCCTCCATGAAACAAGATGTTAATACATCTTCAAATCACATGAAGATAACCATATCCTACTAAAGCTCCCACTGAACTGTGATACTGAGCTATACATGGTAACAAGATAAACATCAAACCATCACTGTCAAAAGATCCCACTGAAACATGTAACCAAGCTATCCATGACATCATGATAACCATCTCCTAAATGAAGATCATCCATGGCCTCAACACAATCAAAGAATCTATTGTAAATGACACAACTCCCAAAGGGTCAAGAAAACCATAATCTCCAAACCAAGAAGATAGAACACACTATAACTGCAAAAAAATCTCCCACTAAAAGTGATAGAGTTGTATACATGGTATCATGACAAACATCATTACCTAAACTCCACTAAAAGTGAATAGAGCTTTTCATGCACCATAACTTACTGCTATAGATTATAATGAATAACTATATCTGGTACTCTAAACCATCCTTTTGTCTCACTACAATAAACATACTAATGTAACCAAGGTAACCAACCAAATACAATCCTCATCAGACAATTTACAAGATCTGCACTCATGCAATATCTCAAAGGAGAAAAACATGGTCAGTGCTCCAATCTCAAATAACTGAAAAATAGATTCA
Source organism: Sequoia sempervirens (assembly GCA_007258455.2). Lineage (NCBI taxonomy): Eukaryota > Viridiplantae > Streptophyta > Pinopsida > Cupressales > Cupressaceae > Sequoia > Sequoia sempervirens. The sequence goes on from VDFB02193867.1 coordinate 423,171,174, forward strand.
ACCCCACATCAGTAACATGCAAAATAGAAGTAGCCAAGGAATAACATGTAGATTTCCAAGAATCAAATGCCAAGATCAATGGTAGACCTGATTTGCCAAAAAAAATCCACATAAGAGTATCCAGAGATCATCAGAACCCATCAAGTAGCCCTACAAATCTAAAATTGTTTCCTTCTAGAATACTCTAAGAGTTTGAATACAATTCTTTCCACAAATCTACAAAACACAATTTTTTGTTAACATGTAAGACCTGCAAAACCATCTCTCTATAAATCTGAAATCACTTAAATATCTAGATATTCACACCATACATGTCATCTAAAAGAATGAAATATCACATATCTACAAATCCATAGCTTTTGCATCAGGAAAAATGTAAAACCTACATATCCAAAATAACATGAATATGAAAAAGGAGGAACCAGGTTGTCCAGGAGTTTCCATATCACTAAAATACCAACTCCACAACCCACATGCAACTAGTGGCAAATCATCCAATGCTTTCATGTAACCAAGGGCTAAACCCATGAATCTAACATAAGCACTCCATACAATAGTCCAAAAAATAAATGTTCTTCCATGTAACTAGGGCACCAAAATAAACCACCCAACATGAAAAACCATTCACTTCACATGACCACAAGGTAAAGGAACATAACCATCAGGCAATAGGATACTCACATATTGCCAAACTAGAGCTCCAAATCACTACCACAAGATTAACTCCATGAAGATACATAACCCTGAGCCTAAAGAGTCCATTGTATATCTCATTGACAATAACCATCGGAGAGTTAGATACCATGGCATCCAATCTCACAAATCTGCAAAGCAATGTCAACATACAGAACATCCACTACAACCCAAAAACCTCCAACATTCTACAATTCCTTCCAATAGATTCACAAGCTTTACAAGCTAAATTCAAAAAGAAGGAATACCCAGAACCAAATTACCATGAATCCATCACATGCAAGCAACATGCAATTCCATGCAAGTACATGCAACTCACATGCAAACACATGCAAGCTCATGCAAGCAACATGCAAGCACACATGAGCACATGTAAGCCATGAAACAACCTTAAGCTCTGATACCAATTGTTGGAATAAATGAATAATCTCTAATCCAATTTTTAATCACCAAATCCCCAAGATATGATACTGATTGGTGAGATACAAGGCTTTGAATACTACAATATAGAAATCTGAAAATTGTATGCAAATCTATAAATAAATTTTCTTAATCCTTGAAATACCATGAAGAGATTCAAGTTCTTTACGATGCTAAAATCAGCCACTCTAACATGCTTGATAAAACCACCTTAGATGAGCTTATAACAGCAATAACACCACCATAAGATATCAGCAACATAACAATGCAAGATTTCACAAAACAAGGTAGCAATGGAACAAAAGAATAAACACATAACACACTGTTTACATGGAGAAACCCTTGCAGGAAAAAACTCCACCAAGAAGAGAGGCCCAAGTTGTATTATCTTCAAACAAGATTACAATACATCCACTTCCAATCTCCCCTTAAGTCTTCAATCCCGTAGCACCTTGTTACTGTTGTTACTCTTGTTACTCTATCTCAAACTTCACTCTCAAGTCTCATATTTATACAAAATGAGTACCCACCAAAGGAATTCATGGGAGATGGAAAAAAACAAATATTTCTATCTTGGGATACACCAAAAACATCTTCTTACATATTCCCTTACACTTGTCATAGGCATCTTCCCAATATAGGCACCTAGAACCAAGAATAGGAACTTACAAGACAATAATAGCTGTCATATGTTCTCATAGAATCTCTTACACCTTATGATAGTTGTAAGTTGTCATAAATGCTCTTACAAACTTATTATATGCGTCATAACAGCCCAAAAAAATACATTTCCCAAAGATAGGCACCAAGATTCCTTGAGCAGTAAAAGTAACTCTATAATAAACTAACGGTGAAACTTATTCATCCCTTATGGGTAATTACAAATTAGAAATAATAAATGGACTAATACAATATTGGGATTTACAAGGTTAATGGCACCTTATCCCAACAATTTTTGCATCCTTGAGGTCATCTTGCTTATTTTTTTTTTATAGATTTTTATCTCCCTTCTTGGTGTGAGGTAATTTTTTAAAATCCTTGCTCTTTATGTCTTTTTTCCAATAAAATTTATAAATCTATTTGTGCTCCTTTGGAAATTTTTAGGCTCTTCATTTTTATTTTAAAAATATAGACACCTATTGCTCCTTATAGACTTAGGGTTAATATTTATAACATTCCATTCAATTCTTTAGTTCTAGACACACTTCTAAGGCTAAGAACACACACATATATTATTATCTCTTTATCATTGATTTATTGTGGATTTTGAAAGATTAAACCTCTTAATATCTCTTGCCTAGCTTGAACATTTGTGGAAAGCTCTTAAGTAGCCTCAAACCTTGTTCCTTTTCTTAGCTATAATTTTATTGAAAATCATAATTTCAAAAATGTTTAGTTTCATTTCTCCATCTTTTCTATCATGTCATTTCTCTATTTATTTAGGATTAAAATGACGGGAAAGCGAAACATTAGAGATTCTCCTTTCTCTTTTTGGGTTCAACACCTTCCCTAAATGTTTCTAGGGGAATCTATAAGATGGATTTGGAAATGTAAGGATGGAATGAGGATTTGGACAAGGTATGAGATTGACTTACAACCTGATATGTGAGTCAACTAGCTCCTAACCAAATATAGGAATGTCCTAATGATGAAATGCAATTATCTAACTATGTTAAAGTGTAATTTACTATTTTGATGCAAATACAAAAAATATAAAAGTTCACAGATAAATTCAGACAACAAAACTAAGCAGAGCAAGACACTATACACCTGTGATCCAAATTTGGGATAGAAAGTGGTGGACATAGATGCCTAGAGCATGAGTGTCCTTGTATGATTTTTCAAATATGTTTTTGAGGTCCATTTTAGGGGCTTGCCTCAATCAAACCTTGTGTAAGTGTTTCCACTTCCACAATGGCAATGCTAATGATAAAATAGTAAGGGAAAGGAAGGGAATGATGAATGAAAAAATACTACAACTTACCACCCTTCAATGGCTTCGTTGAAGGACTAAATTCATACACATCACTTCAAAGTATTTTGGATCTTTCTTGATAGATTTTCTTGAATTCTTGAATGCTTGAATTTCCTTGGAGACCTACAAACTAGTATCCTTCACAAAACAATGATAACATGAACACATATAAACTCACATTTAAACTTTGACATGATGTTAGGATCTCTAATTGTTGCAATAAAGCTCTACAATGATTCTCTTGGCTTGCTCAATAATGCTCTTGAAAATAGTTTTTCTCTTGAATTCTTGTTAGATTTGAAATGATGCAATAACTAGTTATTTATATGCATTTATTCAATTTTGCAAAAATTAAATCCCGATAGTTGACTTTGGACAATTCAAATTTAGAAATTAAATTGTTGAAAATGACATATATTTCAAATTGGAGGGAAAAAAGGACACTCACGCCTAGGGAATGAGTTTCCTAGACCTATTTTCTAGGAAAATTAATGTTAGGGGCAATGTCTTGGATCAATGAAATTGATTCTTGCTTGTAATTCCTTGGAAGTTGTCAAAAATGGGCTATAGGATGCATAATTTAGGAAATTAAATACTCAATTAGGTCCAATAATTAAAGGGGGGACCAAACATAAGGTGAGATTGTCATGGGTGACAATTTACAATAGTACAAGGACTATTATAATTTTTGGTATATTTTAGAGTATTGTGTTGTTGGTGTTTTGTATTATGTGTGTTGAAAGACCAATTTTTATATTTGAATTTATATTTTATAACATTTGAAAGAAAAGTATGACCTAGACTACAATACATGAAGAGGACTATAATGAATCATGTATCTTTATGTGTATTGTAACCACATCTTAGGCAACAAGCTCCATATTTTGATACCAGGCTCTCTTCTCTCTACCATTTACAATTTTGAATCTAATTTGTTTGAATTTTATGCTTTAGTTTCTTATTAATTAGCATTGTGTAACCCATCTATATTTATATTTCACTTAGCTTAAGTAGTGTTGACATGCATGTTTTGGACGCCAACATGTAGATAAATCTTTTCTCAAATAAATAGAAAAATGTATCTATCTTGAAATAATTGCTAAGATTTTTTGGTTAAAGATGATCTTATCTATCCCAATGCTTGGGAATGTTAGGTCTTGAAACGGTAGTTCACTCAAGGTTTATTGTGCAAAATGATGTTAATCATGAGGGGCCTATGGTTTTGAAGCTTAATAATAGTTATACCAAATAAAGTAACATAAAGATATAATAGATTCAACATGTATTAATCTACAGTTCCATAAATACAAATTATTTACAAGAAATATTTCATGAATTCAAACCATTTGTAAGAAATATTGAAAATAAGATTAAGGAAAAGAATTAAAGATCCTAAAATTTAAGGTCTTCTAGTTATTATCCATGTATACCCCAAGAAATAAACTAAAAAAAAGCAAAAACAATTCTATACTTCACTAGATTAATTCACTAATACACATAGAATGATGCAAGAAGTTTAAATAAGACAAATGATTATTTACCATGAAACATTATCAATATGCACCCAAATTTAGTGCAACACATTAGCTTCTTCGATAGAAATAAATAGTCAACTAGATGTAAGATTTAATATCAAGAAATAGCTTTAAAATTAGCTTTGATATTAGCAACTTTTGTGGAATATTAAATTTTTTATACTTGAATTCAACAAAAAACATGAAAATAGAAATAAAATTGATTTTGTGTCTTGATCTTATGTCTACCAAGTTCAACAAATTTTGATCCCCTAAAAATCAATAACATTCAAACTTTTATAGAATACAAGCCCTCAAAAGAGTTTCAAAACAACACATGGCTAAGTAGAATTAAGCCAATCATAGAATAACACATGGCACAAAATAGTTGGCACTAGAAGATATTTCCCCATTCTAAAAATAATTCAAAGCATTTTGACTTTCTTCTCTGCCACTGAAAAGCTTTGAAATTGTGGGAAAATGTACATTGGGTCTCACTTCCATCTTTCAAATATAGGAATTAGCTAGATATTTAAACTGATCAGGTGGATATAGAAAATCCATCCATATTGTATACCTTGGAATTTATCCTATTCTAGTGTGCAAAATAACTCAAAATATGAATGATAAATGACCAAGGACACCTCAAGATTAGCCAAAAGAGAGTGATAAAACAATAAGGAAAATAGATAATGTAAGACAAATGGTTTTACCTTCCTTGTTGTTGATACCCCTTTGATTGGCCCTTGCTTAGAATGATATGTGTGCTCCTTGATGGCTCTTGATGTTGCTAAAATGGAGGATTTTACTATGTGTTTGGATGTAAATGCAAGTGGATGTAATTGAAAATTGGATGAGAAAGAAAATGGGTAGCATGTAGTTGCTCAAATCAAAAGTCCTCCCAAATGCCCTTGAGGAGGGGGCATTTATAGAGAAACTTGAATTCTCTAGAGAATTCAATGGTCAAGATTGATCCAACAAGGTCAAGATGAAGGGCTATGGTGGGTTGAGAACCCACAAGCCCTCACATCTTGACATGTGGAGGGTGAAGTGGCTAAGGGGAGATAAGGTGTAAGTGAGGTGTCAAGAAGGTACATGAGGTGGAGGAAGGACAAGTACCTTCCAAGTACATTGGGAGATGGGAAGAATCTTGGGTGAATAAAAGTGAATTAAAAATTCACAATGATTGGAAGAATCTGGTGGATAAGACAATGTTCCCAAAAGGTGGGGAGTTTGTCACATGTGACTTGATGTGACAAGTCAAAGATTCTAGAAGATGCATGGGAAAAGGGGATTCTTGGAATAATAAAAAGTGAATTAAAAATTCCTTGGGGGATGGAGAGAGTTGACCAAGGTACTGATTAAGATTAATTAATCAGTAATTAGAAGATAAATGAGGATTAGAAGCCAACTTGCAAAAGTTGGAGGATGTGACACATCCTAATCAAAGGAGCATGTGCACATCCTAATGAAGAGATTAGGAGATGGATTAGGATTAGATGAAAATGACATGTGAGGAATTAAATAAATGTAATATTTATTTAATTCATTTGATGAAAAGGGGATTAAGGAGGGTAAGGTATTTAATTATTAATTAAATACCTTAGGGATTTGACAGAATTAAGGATATTAATTAAATAATAGTAAAATTACTTATTTAACTTAGATAAGAGGATGTTTAGATGAAAAGTGATAAATTTGGATAAATTAAGTGTCCAAATTTGGATGTCTACACATATATTTTCTCAGGTTATTAGTTCATGAAAGAAATCTACTAATGCAAAGTGAAGAAACTCTAAATTGTGTTAATTTTCCAAAAAAAAACTTGGGTTCTCACTTTTCCAGTTATGCGCATTTCCACTTTGAATACTTCTTCTACATACCCACCTCTTTATTATTGTTAGATTCTATGAGTTTGATTCACATGTATGTCTGCATCCCCACCAGGGCTTACCACTTGTCAAACTTGTATCAATATATTTTACATCATTTCCATCATTTCCATCGAAAACACTTTAAATCAATTAATGCATATTTTAGAAAAGAAATCATTATTAAATTTACACATTTGGTTCTAAGTCATTGAATTTGGAAACTAAAACAAGTGACGCAAGCAACAAGTTCCTGCCAATGAATTCTAGTGATGAAATAGTTACTATATGCAAAGGAGATTAAAGAAAAATTCAAGCCAAAAGCTTTATACTTTTAGAACCCAAGAAAGCAACATGTTACAAAGAAGAACTGAAATCATCATTGTGCCCTTGTATGATCAAAAGAGGTTTTGACTTTAAGCAAGAGCTTGAGGAAATTACTGTAAACATAAGTCTCCTTTCCAATGTTAGTGAAGGAAAAGATAACACAAATCCCCTCCACAAGCCTTATGCAAGCTCCAAGCATAATGGAAATATAAAAGGGCATGCATATAAGTCTTTCAAGCCTTTGTTCATTTTTAAACATTGTAGAAGAAGAAATCATTTATCTCAATTTTATTGGAATATTTATCTATGTATTTTTTGTGCAAAGATTAGCCATTGTATGAAGAGAGGTTGGGAGAGGCTATTGAGTTTTTATTTTGGATAGGAACTTCTACATAGGCTCATTTTCTGCTAAGTGTGAGAAGGATTTCTCAGTGGTATGTTGTCCACCAAGATGATTCCAAGGGATGCTTGGTATGTGAACAATGGGGTATATAAACATATGACATTGACCTAATAGTGTTTAACCAATTTAAAAGAACATATCTTTGGAATTTAGCTTGAGCTTGGTGATGATGCCAAGCATCTAGTAGCAAGAATTAGTACAATTCCCTTTCAACTTTAGTTAGGTATCTCTTTACATTTTGATGATGTTTTGTTTGTTCCTAGTGTCAAGAAGAATTTTCTTCTAGTTTTAGTTGTAGAAGAGAAGTGCTATGTTGTATAATTCAAGAATAAACAAGTTCTTATTAGATTGAAAGAATTTAGCCTAGATATTGCACAAGTTATAGGGGTTAGAGAAGGCAATCTATACAAGTTACAAGGTGAATTAGTTATAGCAACATTAATGTGTAGAATCATTGATATAGATCCTTTCATCTACTAAGAAGCTATAGGACAACAAGTTTGGAAAGATTCCATGGTGGAGAAACACACCTTTATCATGAAAATGATGTATGGGACATAGTGCCAAGATAGGAAAGGAAATTAGTTGTGAATTCTAGGGGGCTCTACAAAATCAAGCATTTTGTAGATAACAAAAGTGAGAGGTTCAAAGTGAGGTTTGTAGCGAGAGGGTTCTCTTAAAAAGAGTAAGTGGACTATGAGGAGACATATACCCAATCACCAGATACACTTCCATTAGAACAACTTGTCTTTAGTCTCATTTATGGGATGAAAGATACATTAGATGGATGTTAATACAACTTTTTTTGATGCTATCATTGGGGAAGAAGTGTATATAGAGTAGCCTTAGGGCTTTGAAGTAAATGGGAAGGAATTCCATGTTTACACAGTTAAGAACACCATGTATGGTCTCAAATAGGCACTAAGAGCTTGGTATTCCAAGATAGATGAATATTTGTAAAGTATAGGCTTCACCAAAAGTGAAGTAAATCATAATCTATATTATATAATTGTTGGGTTTGATAGATACTTATTTTGTTATTGGATGTAGATGGTTTGTTTATCACAAGAGTAGAGAAGCTCATTGTAGGGTGCAAAGAAAATTTAGTTGTTGAGTTTGAGATGAAGGGCATTAGCCTTATGCCTTACTTTTGGGTTTAGAGGTTTGGTGGAAACCATGGGACCAAGGTAAGTAAACAATTGAAATTATAAAGAAATTCTAACTCAAGAATTGCAGACCTATAGCCACAACTATGATCATCAATATGAAGAAGGTGAGAAATTTAGATTAAGAATTTATCCCATGTTGTACAGGCTCATGACAGGTTCTATAATGTATTTGGTCAATGCTAGACTAGATATATATTTTGTAGTGAACACCTTGATTCAATTCATGAGGGAACCAAGATAAAAGCATCAGGTAGGATCAAAACATGTGCTTAGATATTTAAGGGTTACAATGGAGTATGGTTTTTTTATTACATACTATTGCCATTTTGATTGTTGCAAATTGGAATTTGAGTAAATAGTCATTCTAGCATGTAAAATGCTATATGCTATTTATAGGGGCATAAGACCAATAATTTGGTAGTAGATGGCATATTTTCATGTATATCATCTATTGGAGCATGTGCATCAACATAAGGTTGTAGTCCACTTGATTTTTAGTGATGTATTCACCATAGTTACTAGGAGATAAGAATTGGTATTGGTATGAGAGATAGAGACAAGACATGGTATGCCATTTTCAAAAAAAAGTTGGATATGGGCATTTACAGATGTGTGTGTGTGTAGGGATAGAAAAAAAAAAATAGAAATAAATAACCATACAATAGGTGTGCGACTAGAAATAAAATGCTTAATTTTTTAAAAAATAACATTTAAAGTATTGAAATAGATGTCAATGAAAGCAAAGATTAATAGTATTGAAATTTGATAATCGTCATCATGATATAAAATAATAGACAAAGACTAGGATATAATGCCTAGTATGGGGGTCCTTAGAGATGACTATACTTTCAATCAATTGAAGCTTCAATGCTTGTACACAACTTAAGCTTTAAATTATTGTTTCTCTTCATACTATTACCTCATTGGTATTTAATAAGAAAACTTGCTATTGTATAAAAAATTGTAAATTTTTATTTAATAAATAGAAAATTACAAGTCTATTAGTGTATTTATTTTGTTCTTTTATCTTTTGTCAACCACTTATTAGCACTTAAGAAAACCCAATGTAAGTTATATGATATATCTGAGAAACCTCTGCAATAGGAAGTTTCCCAATTTTAAAGGAAGGCTTCATGGAGATGATTAGATATGCAAAGAAACTTCTTTGATAATCTCCTAATGTTTGGAGATGTCCCCATATGAATCTCCAAGGGGATGCATTTCCAATATGGAAAACGAGTACCAAGGGTTAACACGAGTCTCTTGGTAACTATGGACTTGATGTGTGTTATAGACAAACACTTTAAATTGATGATTTGAGTGCACATGGCAGCATATATCTGTAACAAACATGAAATAGGGCATGCATTTTGAATTCAGTAGTATAATATTGAATCACCAACTTAGTCTATTTTAAGATCTGAATGAGTTTTCACAACAACCATAGGCTATGCATTTGTGGATCACATCACATTTGAGGAATTGTGACTCCCACAAACTAGGCAACAATAAAAGTTTCCTTGAGAAGTCTTGAACACATTCTATGTCAAGGACTGATGGTTCATGGCAGAAACTGAGAATGTGCATCTATTGACTACAATAGTAGTTTTTTCCTAGCTTTTTGGTTATACCTTTTCAAATTGCAACAAAAATAATTAGTTGAATAATTTAAAAAGAGAAATTATTATTAACTACTAATATATATAAACTAAACATCAATTGGGCAACCCAATTGGAATCTCTACATTGTGATGTTAAGCTTGTTGTTACTACTTATATTAGATAAAAGGAAAGTTTCCAAGTAATTTTTGAATCTATAAGGCTCTAAGACTTAGGGACCTTGAGGCTATAGCCATAGAAAAAATAGTTTTTGGTTGATATTGCAAACTTTGGTTTCTACAATTTTATTTTATTCTCCATTTTTTAATTATGTGTAGAAAAGATAGCATTGATCCTTATATGTGCTCTAGTCAGCTATGGAAGACTTTTTTTGCTTTATTGTGCATCATATGCATTTGTATATCACATTGAATTCTCACTTAGAATCTTGAATGAGATCTTGTATTGCAGTTGATATCTAATAAATGTTCAGGTTAAAGCAAGTTGTGTCACTATGGCACTTAATGGATTATGGAAGATAAAGAAACTAGTAGTAAGATATTATGATTGGGGACGAAGAAGTCATGGTAGCTAGTAGTTTTCAATGAGATTTTGCATGTAAAAGTAGACACAAGCAAGAGAAGGACTTTTACAGCTAAAAAGGAGGTAGGCAACAATTGCAATGCTATAAAATTGTATCAAATAGTTAATCTAACTAGTTATAAAGCTTAAAGGTCTATTGTTATTTGTCATCATATTCTACACAATTCTAGCTTTGAGAGCTCTATTTGTATCCTCAGTAACACTAATGTGATCCACCTCGCTTTGATATTATGATCCATTCGACGTGAAGAGTAACCAATTATACCTCTATAATCTACACTAAACTTTGGAGGACTTAGGTTGCTGACTGTTGGATTGAATATGTTGTCCACTAGCATGAAGCATGTACAATGTGTATTAACAAGGCAATGTAGCCTCTCCTCAACATGTCCCAATTGCTTGTACACACATTGGTGAAAATTTGCATTGCACTACTAGAGCAGGATATACCTAGACATATTACCAATAATACCATGATAGTAGTGGTGGCTTAGATACACAATATGTGGAAAGTGATAGAACATCAATACTACATAGCTATAAAATTGATGAGAATTTCTTTTTTCAAATGCATTCTCCATTATGGGTATCTTTAACATGGAAGAAACTAACATAAAGTTCACTTGTAGTTGCACTACATAAGGCCTTTAGTTGATAATGGTAATCCACTATGCGAGTGCACCCATAATAAGAGTCCAATGGAAAAAAAATTAATAACTTCTTAATATAAATAGTAGATGAAAAAGATCCAAATTACGTAAAAGATATATTTTTTCCAATTGCCATGTTTAAAATGTATCAAGCCCATTTTACAAAGCTTTAGATAATAAGATATCCATCCTCATGAATTAACACACTATCAAAACTTTCCACCTTTCAATTTTTTTTGTACTTAGACAGAAACTCTCCAAGCTTAAATAGAGATTACATGAATATCAAGGATAAATGCCATGGGAACAAGAAATATTTATACAGAAGTAAAATTTTGTAGGTAGAATTGTGAAGTCACAAGTAACAATTTAGAGAAAATGCACAATTTTTAAATTCAAGTACATAAAAATTCAACAAAAATTCCTTCTGTGAAGTTGAGTTAAATGTTATTGCTTAGAGTTGATAAAATGGTTTCTCACATGCAATTAAATAAGAGAACAAGAATGCAACCATTTTTAGACTATCACAATTATTAAACACCAGACACTCATTGCATCTTACACTTAAAGTGTCTACTCTAATCATGGAAAATGGGTTCCTCATTTAGTTTTCAATATCTTAGCTTTGTCTCATCCCCTCATTCACCCTGCTTGAAAACATTAAGATTTTTTGTATTTATGATGTTTTGGAGGCAGTATCAAGTAGCCTAGAGAAGTCTATAATAGTCACACCAGAATATCAAAATCTGATGGACTACAATTTTAGCGTAACTATTCAAGTTTAAAACTATGGTTATTACTTCCTATATTGTTATTAGGAATAAGGCTTACACACTACAACAATATCACTTCAATGCATTTATGTTGTTTTGCATTGAATTTATTATTTGAAATGGTAAGCAAAAAAAGCACAAAAGACATAGTAACCTTAGGCATCCCCAAGGAGATGTCAATGTTACTCACTGCTAGCAATAGAACCTATTATGTGTGTGATAGGGAAATTCAAATTACCCAACAATCCTCTATTAAATCAATAATTTCCACTCACTAATGGAAAAAATTAGACCCCAAATTCCCAATCTTGTACAAGAACCTGATATGAAAATTTAATTGCAAATAATAGGATTCACCCAATATTTGTAAGTAACAACTTCTACTGATGTGTTTTGGGTTGAAGAACTAGAACCAAGGATAATTTGTTTTATAGCCTCAATATGAACTGCTTTGGGATCATCATTTACACTCAACACCATGGCCAGTTGTATTTGATACTCTTCTTCCATTGCTGGATCAACAACTTGCATATCCCCAACATTTGTAGATACTAGTTTACTTCCACCCATATCAAAACTCCCACTTGGGGTTGTAGACCAAATGCCATTTCTAAATAGAACTCTTAAGTAAATAACTACTCTACTTTTCAATAAGAACTCGCTAACAATTAAATATGGTCTACAAGAAAGCTAACAACTTTGGACCTAAAATTTTATGTCCAAAGGTATTCCAACATCTTTCCCATAATTCCAACTCACTAGCTAATCAACCATCATGTTCATACAGAACTATCCCAACTATAACTTGATAACCTAAGCACAACAATGACTACACCAGAATGAATAATTCTAGACTATTCAAACTTCCATTATACAACTAGTATCACTTTCCTAGAGAAGTGACCAAATTCTACTCAAGTATCCTGGTGGCTACTAAAAACACCAGAATCAAAGCCTAAGCTATTTCGCCTTATCTCCAGGTAGCTTAACTTTGAACTTAAGCAACCTAAGATGCAGGGGATAGCGGTTGATCCTTAGGCTGCAACAGCTAAAAAAAAACACAATTACAATCTCTCTAGGCACATAACACTATTTTTGCCCCATGTCTTTCACCCCTACCAAACCAATCAAATTATGCTAAAATATCCGGGTGTCCATTAAAAACACTAAAATGAATATTTTCCTTTTTAAGGGTTTGCAATGGGGACCTGAGAGGGACTGACACGGGACTTGGACTCAACCTTAACTCCCACAAAATCATATGTAAATGTAAAAACCCTAACTTTTTAGAAAACCGTTTCTCTCCTTTCCCTATATCTTGTTATAAATTTAGTTTTTCCTTCAAGTAACTACAAATTGATGCAATCATGACTGAACAGAAACTATAACTGGCAATCCTTATTATTGATTACTATTTATTTACTTGAGGTCTCTAGTCTATCCTTTGCACTACTTGTGCAGCTTGATCTACTAGGACTGATATTGGAGGCAATCAGAGAGTTGTGCCTTGTCATGGGATCCAACGACCTAGATAGACTGAAAATGGCTATGACTTTTGTTTAAAAAGAGTTGAAGTAGAACCTAGAGACTTTGATGTGGAGAGTTGTGCCTTGTCATGGGAGCCAGTGACCTAGATAGATTGAAAATGGCTTTGGCTTCTGCTTAAAAATAGTTGAAGCAGAACCTAAAGACTCTAATGGAGATAACTTGCCTCTTTGGCTTGAGCCTATTCCCTTAGCAAACCTACCCTTTGGAGACTTTGAACCATCTGCATCCACTAAATGGTTTCCCCTAGTGTGAAGCTTCATTAGCATATTTCTCATCCTTGTTTTGGACAAAGGAGTAGGGAGCTTTCCATTGCTAGCCCAACAGAAGTTCCTTTCCTTTCAAGCATAGAAAAAACCTTGAAATTATAGATAGATAGTCTTACTATCCTGTGCCAAGTTGTAATGAACAACATTCATGTAAGCATGAACTACTACAGTTGGAATTTGATGGCTCCCAACTATACCCAATTCAACCAAGAGTTACTAATTGTAAAATTCCATAACTAAGGACTACCAAGACACTGCTACCTAACTCAGATTGATTCCATCCCCTGTTATGTTTCCCTAACCCTCTCCATCATCCCCATTGAACACAGTGCCAAATCTAAATTTTTTTAGCAATACAAAAAAAAAAAGCATTGCAGAAGCAAAATAACTATACATCGTTGAGTAGGTTTATTGTTCATTGTTGTCTTTGTGTGTTGTTGTCGTGAAGGTTTCTACTATTTCCAGTAGCTTCCAACAGTTTCTTCTATGTATTTAATCTAATGTTCACTATGATAATTTAATTTTTCAATTTTTTTAAAATGAAAAATGAATTTTAGAGCTCCTCTGACCAATGAAAAAATAGATAAATAATCATTTTTAAATATAAAAAATATGTTCTAAAATACAAACTATAGAAATAGAAAAAAATATATTTAAATTATGTAATATGATTGATCAACACATAAAAAATAAAAAATCAAATAATTGCAATAGTAACTGCCTATTGGTAGGAACTAATAATGCATTTTACAATTTCTTGGGTATGTGTGCTTATGCGAGTTTTCAAGTTTTTATGTTATCATACATCCTAGGTGACGTGTTGAGTATTTCATTTAACTATATTCTTTTTGAATACCCAATTTCCCGAATACCCAAACACACAACTTGCATCCTCAACAACTTTTGTCACAACACTCACTTGAACTTCTAGACTTAACCCTTATGACTTAGATATCTTGTTTACCACACCCACGGGTTCACAAACCTTTACTTTTCCCACCTAAAACCTTATTTTCTTCTATGGTAATTTGACTTGGCCAATTTTTTGGTAGTCATCCTACTTTGAACCATACATATGCATTCGGTTTACATGAACACCCAGTTTTCTGATGAACACCTAGTTTTCTTCAGCCTCTATTTGGTGGAATAGACTTATTACTTATCACAACCAGCCTCTAGCTATTAGCTTCCCAAAGAAAGTTTATTATTTGTTTAAGAAAGGTATTCAAAAATTCAAAGATGTATGGGATTTTAACACATTTGATTGGGATTCTTGGCATTTCATCCAAGAGGAGCATGGGTTGAGTGAAAAATTTAAACATTTTTTGATATTTATACAGTCCTTAGTTCCTGTTGACCTCTCTATGAAGCTTTGTACTCCCAAAGATTGTATTTTTTTCAAAAATTGGAGATGGCTATCATATAGTTCATTCAATTTTTTTCCTTTGAAGAAGGTTTATTCTCAAATCCTTCCTTGTTGGCCTCTTATTCCTCGTCTTGATCATAAGTGGAAATGTAGATTTAGTGCCAAATCTTGGATGAAAATTAGTGCTCAAATATGGAGATCAAAAGCTGATTATGATACACAAGTGCTAGTTTGGAAAATTGTACATTGCAAACTTCCTGTTGGGGATAGATTGAAATGTATGATGGTGCAACCAAATAGTTTCCCATTTTGTCTTTGCACCGAGAGTATGAAACATATGTTTTGGGACTACATTTTTGCTAAACAACAATGGTCAGCTATGTTTAATAGTTTTTTAGCTATCTTCTTGCATGTTCTCAATTGGAAAGAGGCTATCCTTGGTTTGGGAATGTGCAACAATGTTATTGTTGATTCTATTTGGTAGGTTATTTTGAGGCATATATGGAAAGCTTGATGGTTTGCAATGTTTTCTAAGAACTTTCATCTACCAACTGAGACTTTAAGGCTTTACTCTAGCATCTTTCTCTAGGTGGATTTTTGTTCTCACAACTTCTAGTTTTATGCAAGAAGAATATGTTAGCCAAGGATCATCTTCAGTGGATTAAAGACCAAGTGTTGCAATTTCAATTATCTAGTAATGTCTAGAAAAGTAAAATTGTTCAACATATGTAATGAACTTGCAACCTTCTAGCTGTTGTATATCTTGTGATGATTTGTTATGTTCATTCTTTTCAGCTACTTGCTAGTAGCTCTCATTTTTTGTAATCTGCTTTGTTCAATATAAAAAAAATAAAAAATCATGATCTAAGCCATAATGGATCATATTTTGAACTTATCCTTTAGCACCATTTTCTCTGGCCTTGCTAAACAAGTAATTTTGAAATTTGGGTCCCCAAAGATTTTTCCAATTTGGGGTGTGTTGTGTAACCACACAACAAGTAGGAAAGATAAAATTTATTTAGATAAGATTTTTTTAATGTTCTATTTATAATATTAGAGATAAAATTGTTAAAATTTATAAAAATTAAAACATAATATTATCTAGTGTGTACTGTTTAAAATTCAATAGTTAAGGAAAGAAAACTAAACAAATGTTTTCCCTACATTACAACAATATGGAAAAATAAAAAAAATTAATGCAAAAGCACCCATACTTGATGAATGTTGAGGACAACACCTCTCTAAAAGGAAGGGCATGCTCCACTCATTGATTATATAGTGATATGTGTGGGTGAATTGTTGCTAGCATAATTCTTAATTGATTCATTTAGGATTTCATAAATATAATTATAGTATGCTTAGTTGGCCTCGTTGAGACTAAGGTAGTAATATTACCTAATGATGTCTATAGAGGAGATAGTGAGTAGTACTATTAACTAATGATGCCTGTTGGATTCTTGTTAAAGACTTGTGAAGGTTTTTCCCCTCAAAGTTACTTATATTCTTAGTTATTTGTAGCATAATTACTATCATATCATTGTCTTGTGTAAATTATTTCATTACAAAAAATAAAGAGTGACAATCAACTATAATTTTAATTAAATTAAATTTTTAAAGATAAGAATCAAATTTACAATCATAATAATGATCTTGAATATATAAGTGTTCAAATATCAGTAAATAAAATGTATATTAGAACATACGTGTAAGAAAAAAATATGAATATATAATTTATTCAAAAATATCAAAAAATAAAATAAAAATTATATATAAATTAAACAAATAACTTGATGAGGGCACAACCCGAGACATAGAAAATAACCCACAAAAAAGAGAATAATTTTATTATTTAGAAAATAGAGCTTCTTACATGCAGAGGATCTCAAATCCCCAAGTTCTAGAACACATGCAAGTTACAGAAAGCTACAGAATAACCCTTTTGCAATATGCGAGCTTGTCCCTAAAAAGCTACCAAAAAATTACAAACCCGCCTATAAATAGAGCTCCTCTTTAGTTTGGAGCCAAAACAACATTCAAATTTGAGTTTAGGCTGTTTGGTGCCAAAAATTACAACTTGAAGTTCAAATTTCAGAAGAACATTTGCAATTGTATCTTCTAGAAAGTGTGCCAACTTCTGGGGGCCATAACTTTTGATATGGGACTTCGATTTGTGAACTGTTTGAACCATTGGAAAGGTCTTGAAGTCAATAACATGCTAGAAATTTGCATCATCAATTTTGGAAATTTTTAGGGCATTCCAAGAACTTTAAGTACCTCAAATCTAACTCAGAAGATTTTTAGGTGCAAATCTAGGAAACTAAAACTACAATATCTTTCAACCTAGGAATAGAAAATAAAAATCATCAATTGGGAATTTCATTATGAAGAAAAGGGTATACAAAAATGTAAAAACACCTACAAATTGAAAAAACTGAAATTTAACTATTTTTGGGTGATGCAAGATGCCCTTACACCACTGGATGCTCCTGCATCAGACACCCAAGGTAATTTGAGAAGTGACCCTATCACATCTTAAATGGTTAAGGAAAACCCAACTAGTCAACCACTGCCTTAGATAGCCAGGATGAATCTTCCATAGCCCTTCCTCTCCATTTCACCGGATATTCTTCATACTACTTGTTTCTAGTACTCCTTCCCACATGACTATCCAAGATTGCTTAAATCTCCTCCCTTTCTGAATTAGGTGCGAGAATGCCATACTACCCTATTGCTGGTGCTTCCTCTGTTCCACCTTTATGATACTCTATTAAATATGAAATGTTGAACATAGGGGAAATGTTGATTCCATCAGGAAACTCTACCTCATATGCATTCCTTGAATCATGCTTCTTCAAAATCTTACAGGGACCAAATTTCTTCATCTTCAATATGTTATACATTCCCATGGGAAACCTTTCTTTCCTCAAGTAGACCATTACTTCATCGTCAATCTGAAACTCCTTATTCCTCCTTTTCTGATCTGCCTTAGCCTTATATTGCATATTCATCTTATTAATGTGTTCTCGTACCTTCTCATGTATATTCTTGATGTTCTCTACAAAATCTTCAGCTTCAACACTTATTTTCTTCTCTTGGTCCATCTTCCTCAATTCTAGAGCTATTATGGGGCTACCTCCATACACAATCTGGAATGGTGATCTAACAGTGCTTCTATTGATAGAATTGTTGTAAGAAAATTCTTCCTGGGGTAAGATCAAGTCTCATCCCTTGGGTTTATCTCCTACCAAACATCTCAGTAGGCTACCCAGACTCATGTTAACAACCTCTGTCTGCCCATCTGTTTGTGGATAGTGTGAAGAACTGAACTTCAACTTTATCTTCAGCTTCTTCCATAAGGTCTTCCAAAAGTACCCCATAAATTTGGTGTCACAATCTGAAACAATACTCTTTGGAAGACTATGTAGCCTCACCACCTCTTTGAAGAACAAGTCAGCAATGTGGACTGCATCATGGGTCTTCTACATGGAATGAAAGTGCCATCTTCAAAAACCTATCAGCCACCAGAAAGATTGAATCATTCCCTCATGTCCTTGGCAAACCAAGTACAAAGTCCATACTTATATCCTCCCATGGCCTCTCTGGTATAGGTAAGGGCTGATATAAGCTAATATTCTAGCTCACTCCTTTAGCCATCTGACATACCCTATAGCTTTGTACAAACTTCTTCACATCTTCTAACAACTAAGGCCAATAATAATGCTCACTGATAATGGCAATGGTCTTCTCCTGACCAAAATTTCCTACCATTCCTCCACTATGCTTCTCCTTTATCAGGTTCTCCCTCATGGAACTCCTCGGGATACACAATTGACTTCCCTTAAATAACATGCCATCCTAGATTATTAAATCTAGCCACCTTTTCCTATCCATTCTAACAGGTTCCTTGCAAGTGTTCCAAGCCTCTGCAAAATCATGATCTTCTACATATAGTGTCTTGAGTTCATTGAACCCAACCAATTCAATCTACATCTTTGTCATCAATGTATGCCTCCTACTTAAGGCATCTGCAACCCTATTTGACTTCCCACTCCTATATTTCAAAACAAAGGTATAACTCTGCAAAAAATCTACACATTTCGTATGCCTCTGATTTAATTTTCCTTGACTATTTAAGTATTGTAAGGCCTGATGATCAGTATATAGAACAAATTCCTTCAGCAACACATAGTGTCTCCATTTCTTTAATGCTTGAACTATTGCATAAAATTCCTGATCATATACAAAATACTTTATCTTGCCATCATTTAACTTTTTACTAAAATAGGCAATGAGCTTACCTTCTTGGCTCAACATTGCTCCAATGGCACAACCACTGGCATTACAATCCACCTGAAACACCTTGTTGAAATATGGGAGGGCTAGAATAGGTTGCTCTATCACCTTCTACTTCAACAATTCAAAATTTTTTGCCACTCCACTGCTCCACTTGAATTATTTTTTATCCCCTCTCATTGTTTTAGTAAGGGGTCCACAAATACTACTAAAGTTTCTAATGAACTTTCTATAAAAACTAGCCAAACCATGGAAAGATCTCACCTCGGTAGCAGTTCTTGGGGTATGCCATTCTAGAATAGCCTTCACCTTCTCTGGGTCCATCTTGAGACCTCCTGCTGAGACAACAAACTCCAAGTACACTAACTCCCTCTTCACAAAACTGCACTTCTTCAGATTAATCAACAGTTTCTCTTCTCTTAACTTCTCAAAGGCTCTCTAAATATGCATCAGATGCTCATCCAATGTCTTACTAAAAATCAAAATATCATCTAAATACACAATAACAAAAATTCCTAAAAATTATTTTAGTACCTCGTTCATGAGCCACATGAATGTGCTCGGTGCATTGGTAAGCCCAAAAGGCATGACTAACCACTCGTACAGGCCCTCTTTGGTCTTGAAGGAAGTCTTCCATTCATCTCCCTCTTGAATTCGGATCTGGTGATATCCACTCTTCAGATCAATCTTTGTGAAGTACTGAACTCCACTCAAATAGTCCATCAAGTCATCCATCCTTGGCAGGGGAAATCTGTACTTGATTTTTATCTTGTTTATGGCTCAGGAATCTATACACATCCTCCACTCCCCATCCTTCTTTGGTGCTAGTATTGTAGGTACTGCACATGGACTCAAACTCTCTCTTAACAAACCCTTTCTCAACAACTTTTGAACTTGTCTGTTCAACTCCTCATTTTCTGCTAGAGTCATTCTATGAGTTGCCTTATTTGGAAAACTAGCTCAAGGAATCAAGTCAATTTGATGACTGATCTTCCTTATTGGTGGTAAACCCTCAGGTATATTATGAAAAAAAATATCCTGAAACTCATCCAACATCCCAGAATCTTCTTCGGGAACCTTCTCATTATCTTCCTTACTCACTCTAGGAATCAATGCATAACACACACGCTCATGCTTCATACCTTCTAAAAATTTTCTTCCATCTACATAACAAATTCTAGCACTACTGCATACCTTTTCTTTAGTCTACTTCAGGGGTTTCAACTTGTGATGAAATCCATCCTTTGTCAAGGAATAAGTGTATGCATGGCCATCATGTATAGCTTACCTATTGAACTACCACGGCCTCCCCAACAACATGTGACATGCATCCGTGGGGATGATATCACAGAGTACCTCATCATGGTAGCTCCCGATCTTGAAATTTACTAGGCACTGCTCATTGACCAAAACTTTGTGGTATTTCTACAACCATGCAATCCGATACGGATGTGGGTGCCTTTCCCTCTTCAGCTTCAACTTTGTGACTATCTCCTTTGACACCAAATTATCGGTGCTCCCACTGTCAATAATGACATCACAACATTTTCCTTCACACTTGCACCTTGTGTGAAACAAATTCTTCCTCTTTTCTAGTTCCTTTTCCTCAGTCACTATGGCTCTCCTAATCACTAGGGCTTCTCCCCTTTCAGCATCATCTGAATGTTCAGATTGGGCCTCCTCATCTACATGCGTAACCCTTCCATGACCTTCTGGCCTTTTTTCTACCCTTCCTTCGTGTTGTGGACATTCATAGGCTCGATGCCCTTCTTCACCACACTGGAAACACTGGAAACACGTTCCTTTGAAACCACCTCTTCTAGATTCTTGTCCATATTTCCCTCATCCTCTACCTCTTTGATCACCACTGTTTTGATCACGAGGACGGTATTAGTTGTCATTCCTTTGGCTTCGGCTAGTACCCACATCTTCACTTTTATTTTCATCATCATTTTGGATTTCTGAAGGTCTTCCACTACCCCTTCCGCTTTGACCTCCTTGTAATTTTTGCTTTCCATCAAATCTTTTGTTCAGCTTCTCTTCCACCTTTAGAGCAAACTGATACACATCCTCAATGGTGGTCATTCTAACTAGGCTTAACTCCTCCTGACTACTCGGTCGTAACCCATTAAGATATCAGACTACCTTATCCTTATTGGCCTCTGTGTGGCTCGTTATAATGATTATCTTTTGAAAATCTTTAGTATATTCTTTCACAAATCTGCTTCTTTACTTCAACCCTTGCAATTTCTTCAACAGATCTAACTCGTAGTCCACTAGTGTGAACTACTTCTTCAGTTTCTCTACCATGCGATCCCATATGGTGATCTTGCCTTTTCCTCTTCAATTTCTTTCCAGCTGGACCTATTTCCATGAAATACTGGCATGGCCCTTCAGCTTCATTTTCGCAAACTTAACCTGATCTAGGTCCTCTATTTTCTCATACTAAAAATATTCTTCTAGCTCATTGATCTAGTTGATCAACTCTTTCAGGTTCAGACTTCTGCAATAACTGGGGACTTCTGCTCTGGGTCTTTTCCCATTCTTTGAAATGGCCCTTATTATCCGCATTTGTTCTTGATCAATTCCTTCTTCTTCCTCTTCTACATTTGAACCTTCTTCCTCTCCTTCATCCTCACTTTCCTCCCTTGGTTTTAACCCTCTTCTCAACTACTCTTGTAATGCATCAATTTGTCTCTAGAGGGCTACTAGTGCATCTTTTCTACCAACACTTCTACTGCCTTAACCACCTCTGGCACCACCATGCCTACTAGGCATCACTCTTGGAGGCATCTTTCTTGACCTCGACCCACAACCATGGTCCTGGTGCAAACTGCCTCACGATCAGCGATATGTCCACACGCTTAAGAAAACCTCGCTTTAAGACCACTTGATGAGGGCACAACTCGAGACATAGAAAATAACTCACAAACAATAGAATAATTTTATTATTAATAAATAGGAGCTTTTTACATGTAGAGGATCTCAAATCCCCAAGTTCTACAACACATGCAAGTTACAGAAAGCTATAGAATAACCCTTTCGGAATATGCGAGCTTGTCCCCAAAAAGCTACCCAAAAATTAGAAACCCACCCATAAATAGAGCTCTTCTTTAGTGTGGAACCAAAACAACATTCAAATTTGAGTTTAGGCAATTTGGTGCCAAAAATTACAACTTGAAGTTCAAATTTCAGAAGAACATTTGCAATTGTATCTTCTAGAAAGTGCACCAACTTCCCGGGGCCATAACTTTCGATCTGGGACTCTGATTCATGAACCATTTGAACCATTGGAAAGGTATCAAAGTCAATAACGCACTAGAAATTTTCTTCCCTGATTTTGACAAGTTTTGGGGCGTTCTGGGAACTCTAAGTGCCTCAAATCTAACTCTGAAGGTTTTCAGGTGCAAATATGGGAAACTAGAACTGTAATATCTTTCAACCTAGGAATAGAAAATAAAAACCGTAAATTGAGAATTTCATTATGATGAAAAGGGTATCCAAAAATGTAAAAACATCTAAAAATTGAGAAACTTGAAATTTAACTATTTTTGGGTGATGCAAGATTGCCCTTACACCACTGGATGCTCCTGCATCATAACTCAATCTAAATAAATCTATAAAAATTTCCTTGTAATAAATACAAAACTATATAAATAGATATCATGGATATGTAAATTTCATTGATTACAATCTCTTTTGAAATAATAGGCAAAAATAAGTTGAGATTTTGAATCCAACCTTTTTACCTTTTAGGCCTAGGTCTTAATATTCACCATCACATAATTGCACACATTTTAATGAAGATTGATAATTTAGTTGAAGGTATATCCTATTTGAGATGTGTCCATCTTACTTTGCTCAATAATGGTCTAGATTTTCACAAACACAATGCAAGACATTTGGATTCATCCTATCCATTGAGCATAATTTATTATGCTACCATTTGGTAGTTGTATTTCTACCTACACACTATATGATAGCCAGGATATTTTTCTCATGTTTTGCACTCTGATCTGAAAGCCATCAATTAGGATAGTCAAAAAGTAAAGGACGTGATTAAAGGGGGTGAGAAAATCTATCTAAAAAACTATCTCAGTTGTGAATAAATAAAACATACTAGGGGAAACGTACCAATAGCTATTAGGGCTAACTTCATCCATTCGTGTAGAGTGCAAAATAGATCTGATTTCAAATTTTTTGGGGGGCTTCTTTGTAAGCAAGTTAGGACCTTAAAAAGAAAAATTTAGCTTTTGGGTATTTAAAATGCACCTTGTGGAACCCATGAAGTGAAAGGTGCTCAAAAAGGATGTTTTTAAACCTCTATCCCCTACATCTTTACCACTTGGCTAGTACCCGTTCATTAGAGAAATAATAAAAAACCACAAAAATTTAAGGTGTTTTCAATAGTTTTCAATGTGTTCTATTTTTTTGGTCAACTACACATTCAGTAGTGAACATATATTTGTGTAATTTGTAGTTTTTTATTGGCATAATTAAAACAATGTAATGACTAAAATGTAAACGGTTATTGGGGGGTCAAGTGAACAAGGAGTAAACAACAATTGGATCAGGGGTGACATTTGGGGGTTTTCCTCTAACCGGTATATGAAAAGTAAATGTAGTTATGTGGGCCCCAACAGTCTACAAAATTAGTGTATCTAGGAATTTTTTTATTCATTACCTTACATGCATTGCTGCAAAAAATCCACAATTATCTACTTATGGTAGAATTTATATTTCATAATCTAGGCCATACTCCATTGACAAAAGAATCGATTTAGTCATATCAAATATAAATTAAAGTCTATCTAGGCTATTAAAGCTTTATATAAAAGTTTAAATAAAATTAGAAATGAGGTCAAATGCAAACAATATTATTTATCTCTACTTTATTAAATCCGTGGATGGATAACCACCAAACACCAACTAGTAAAAACAAATGATCTTTACATATTATTTTGAGTTTATACATGAAAAAGATAACATTTAACATTATAATTAATGTATTATATATATTTATCTAGGTATGTGCAGGATCATCATGGAAAAAATAGGCCCATAAGTGGCAAAAAAATTAGAAAAATCAGAGTTAGGCAACTTGACATAAAAATTTGAATAAGTTATCTATATTATTTCAAAAATATGTAAGAATAGAATTTTTAGAAAATTGAATGTAGTTTCTAAACTACTAGGTTTATTTAAAAAAAAAAGAAATCTATTTGGTGAAATTTTTGAAATTTCAATGCAGTAGTACTTAAATTTTAGGAAAAAAAAAGAGTAGGTGTCTGTTTGACCACCCTAACCACAATAAAATGATAATATTTTTTTATAAGATTTTAGATTTAAGTAGAGAACTCATGTCTCAACGTGATGCATATTTTTTGTAATTTTTCTCCAATTAAATAATTAATTATGAATTTCTTATTACAAATTTTAAAAAATATAAAAAACTCCTATGTTTGACCACCTTAAATTTGTCAAAACTTCATGAAATTAATTTTTTATTTTTTTAATCCTATAGTATACAAAGCGTAGAATGTGATGCATGTTTTGGATTCAAAAATTTGATGTCGTTTGAAAGCTATAAATTTTTTTCAATCAGTCTATCAATCAGGACTTTAGTCGTAATTTGAATAAAAAATAAATAATAATTACTCATTAAATTCAAAGTAAAACATAATTTATATTGGTGAAAAGTTGAGAATCTCCTTTAAAAACCCTTTTTGTTTCATCAATTTTGGGTAAAAAAAATCGTCAGCCACATACCCATCATATTACCACTTTTTGGCCCATCATGATCCTGCACATACCCATCTATCAAAAAAATATCTAATTGCATGACATATAATACAAATTACAATATATATAATTATATTTATTATTATATATTATATTTTATAATAAAAATTATTAAATATAAATAAAAATATATATTTAATAATTAGTAAAAATTTATTTAATAAGAACTAAATTAACATAAATTGCTATACTTTTTATTATAATTAATATATTTTTATATAGCACAAGTTAAATTAATATATTAAATCAATAAATTATATATAATCTAAAATTATTATAATTAATAATTAGTGTATTTGTATATACTATAAATTAGATTAACATATAAATACATTGCAATATGTAATTAATATATGATATAAATCTAATATAATACAAATTAATTCATATATATTATATAATTAAAAATATTAAAAAAAACTATTAGAATTAATAACTATTATTATATATTATATTTTATATTATCTTTCTTGTATTAATCATTTATTGTGTTTATATTTATATTATATTACTACCAAATAATATAATATATAATAATATATAATATTAATATATCTTTTGATATTATACATGACATTGTATAATATAAAAAAAAACTATTAAATATTATTTTATTTATTACTTATATTTTATATAGTATAATATAATATTATAATAATCCACAATATAATTATTATTATATAATTATAGTATATCCCATTATTATAATCCATACTAGATATTATTTAAACCTTATTTAATACTATATAATAATTTATACTTAAATTCTATTTAATTTTACATAATAATTTATAGATCAATTTTTTTAAATAGTCAATTAATTAAAATTGAAAAGTAATATCAATAAGATTTAATATATTAACATATATAATTTCAAATTAATATGTTGCATGGATATTATTTAGTACTAAAAGGAAATAAATAATAATCCTACAATTAAAATTGATTATGTTATTATGTTGTATAGATGTTATTTTGTATTTTTAAGTTTATCTTCCTTTGTCAATGTGGTGGAAGTTTTTTTATTTATTTTGATTGGAGTTTTAAGTAATAATTACATATTGACTAGACATAATGAATGTTTTTATTTTCATCTGTATGAAGTTGTGGACATGGGGTCCACTCCCATATATGAAAAATAAAAGAAATAGACACATCAACCCTAAAAAGTTACACATGAATTTTTTTATTTATCATGATGAATGCCATGATAAATTCCTATGGATTGTCATGGTATTTGATCACCATGAGACCACATTTCTTTGAGGCATTTTTTCAAACAGTTCACTCTCTTGTCTATGTTATTGCTTACTATTATGCTTTGATATGTTTTTTCCAAGCATCCATAGCTTTGAGAAAATGCCTCAAAGAAATGTGGTCTCATGATGATGGAATACCATGACAATCCATATAGTAGCAAGGAAACAATATGGATTGTCATGGAATTCCATCCCCATGTGACCATGTTTCTTTGAGGGATTTTTTCAAATAGTTCACTCTCTTGTCTATACTATTGCTTACTAGTATGCTTTGATATATTTTTTCCAAACATCCTAATAAGGGTGCAACCCGAGACATAGAAAATAACCCACAAATAAGAGAATAATTTTATTATTCAAAAAATGAAGCTTTTTACATGCAGAGGATCTCAAATCCCCAAGTTCTATAACACATGTAAGTTACAGAAAGCTAAAGAATAACCCTTTCCCAATATGCGAGCTTGTCCCCAAAAAGCTACCCAAAAATTAGAAACCCGCCTATAAATAGAGCTCCTTTTTAGTTTGGAGCCAAAACAATATTCAAATTTGAATTTAGGCGGTTTGGCACCAAAAATTACAACTTGAAGTTCAAATTTCAAAAGAACATTTGCAATTGTATCTTCTAGAAAGTGCGCCAACTTCTCGGGGCCATAACTTTTGATCCGGGACTCCGATTCATGAACCGTTTGAACCATTGGAAAGGTCTCGAAGTCAATAATTCATTCTAAATTTGCTGCACCAATTTTGGAAAGTTTTGAGGCCATTCCAGGAACTCTAAGTGCCTCAAATCTAACTCGAAATATTTCCAAGTTCAAATCTGAGAAACTAAAACTATAATATCTTTCAACCCAGGAATAGAAAATAAAAATCATAAATTGGAAATTTCACTATGGTGAAAAAGGTATCCAAAAATGTAAAAAATATTAAAACCAAAAAATTTTGAAATTTAACTATTTTTGGGTGATGCAAAATTTCCCTTACACCACTAGATGCTCCTGCATCAGACACCCAAGGTAATTTGAGAAGTGACCCTGTCACATCTCAGATGGTTGAGGAAAACCCAACTAGTCAACTGCTACCTTAGATAGCCAGGATAAATCTTCTATAGGCCTTCCTCTCCATTTCCCCAGATATTCTTCATACTTCCAATTTCTGATACTCCTTCCCACATGACTATCCAAGATTTCTTCAATCTCCTCCCTTTCCAAAGTAGGTGCTAGAATGCCATACTACCCTATTTCTAGTGCTTCCTCTATTCCACCTTCATGATACTCTATCAAATTTAAAATGTTCAACAAAAGGGAAATGTTGATTCCATGAGGCAACTTTACTTCATATGCATTCCCTGAATCATGCTTCTTCAAAATCTTACACGGACCGAATTTCTTCATCTTCAATTTGTTATAGGTTCCCACGGGAAACCTTTCTTTCCTCAAGTGGACCATTACTTCATTGCCAATTTGAAACTCCTTATTCCTCCTTTTTTGATCTGCCTTAGGCTTTATATTGCATATTCATCTTATTAATATGTTCTCGTACCTTCTCATGTATATTCTTGATGTACTCTACAAAATCTTTGGCTTTAGCACTTATTTCCTTCTCTTGGTCCATCTTCCTCAATTTTGGAGCTATTCTGGGGCTACCTCCATACATAATCTGGAATGGTGATCTATTAGTGCTTCTGTTGAAAGAATTGTTGTAACAAAATTTTTCCTAGGGTAAGATCAAGTCCTATCCCTTGGATTTATCTCCTACCAAACATCTTAGTAGGTTACCTAGACTCCTGTTAACAACCTCTATCTACCCATCTATTTGTGGATGGTGTGCAAAACTAAACTTCAACTATGTCTTCAGCTTTTTCCACAAGGTCCTCCAAAACTACCCCACAAATTTGGTGTTATGATCTGAAACAATACTCTTTGGCAGACCATGTAGCCTCACCACCTCTTTGAAGAAAAAGTCAGCAATGTGGACTACATCATGGGTCTTCTGACATGGAATGAAATGTGCCATCTTCGAAAACCTATCAACCACCACAAAGATTGAATCATTCCCTTGTAGTGTCCTTGGCAAACCAAGAACAAAGTCCATAATTATATTCTCCCATGGCCTCTCTGGTACAGGTAAGGGCTGATATAAGCCTATATTCCAACTCACTCCTTTAGCCATCTGACATACCCTGTAGCTTTGTACAAACTTCTTCACATCCTATGACAACTGAGGCCAATAATAATGCTCACTGATAATGGCAATGGTCTTATCGCGACCAAAATGTCCTGCCATTCATCCTCTATGCTTCTCCTTTATCAAGTTCTCCCTCATGGAACTCCTTGGGATACACAATCGACTTCCCTTAAATAACATGTCATCCTGGATTATGAAATCCAGCCACCTTATCCTGTCCACTGTAACAAAGTTCCTTACAAGCTTTCCAAGCCTTTACACAATCAGGATCTTCTACATATAGTGTCTTGAGTTCATCAAACCCAACCACTTCAATCTGCATCTTTGTCATCAATGTATGCCTCCTACTTAAGGCATCTGCAACCCTATTTGACTTCCCACTCCTATGTTTCAAAACAAAGGTATAACTCTGCAAAAACTCTACCTATTTCATATGCCTCTGATTTAATTTTCCCTGACTATTTAGGTACTACAAGGCCTGATGATCAGTATATAGAACAAATTCCTTCGGCAACAAATAATGTCTCCATTTCTTTAATGCTTGAACTATTGCATAAAATTCTAATCATATACAAAATACTTTCTCTTGGCATCATTTAACTTTTCACTAAAATAGGCAATGGGCTTACCTTCTTGGCTCAACATTACTCCAATGGCAAAACCACTAGCATCACAATCCACCTGAAACACCTTGTTGAAATCTGGGAGGGCTAGAACAGGTTGCTCTGTCACCTTCTGCTTCAACAGTTCAAAACTTTTTGCTGCTCAAGTGCTCCACTTGAACTCTTTTCTATCCCCTCTCATTGTTTCAGTCAGGGGACCACAAATACTAGTAAAGTTTCTAATGGAATTTCTATAAAAACTAGCCAAACCATGGAAAGATCTCACCTCAGTAGCAGTTCTTGGGGTAGGCCATTCTAGAATAGCCTTCACCTTCTCTGGGTCCATCTTGAGACCTTCTGCTGAGATGACAAACCCCAAGTACACTAACTCCCTCTTCACAAAACTGCACTTCTTCAGATTAATCAACAACTTCTCTTCTCTTAACTTCTCAAATGCTCTCTAAATATGCATCAAATGCTCATCCAATGTCTTATTGAAAATAAAAATATCATCTAAATACACAATAACAAAACTTCCCTTAAATTTTTTTAGTACCTCGTTTATGAGCCGCATGAATGAGCTCAGTGCATTGGTTAGCCCAAAAGGCATGACTAACCATTCGTACATGCCCTCTTTGGTCTTGAAGGCAGTCTTCTCCACTCTTTAGACTCAAATAGTCCATCAGTTCATCCATCCTTGGCAGGGGAAATCTGTACTTGATTGTTATCTTGTTTATGCTTAGGAATTTGTACACATCCTCCACTCCCCATCCTTCTTTGGTGCTAGTACTATAGGTACTACACATGGACTCAAACTCTCCCGTATCAAACCCTTTCTCAACAACTCTTGAACTTGTTTGTTCCAATTTCTTTTTATTTCGAGTCATTCTATGAGCTACCTTATTTGGAAAACTAGCTTAAGGAATCAAGTCAATCTGATGACTGATCTTCCTTATTGGTGGTAAACCCTTAGGTACATTATCAGAAACAACATCCTGAAACTCATCCAACATCCCAGAAACTTCTTCTAGAACCTTCTCACTATCCTCCTTACTCTAGGAATCAATGCATAACACACACGCTCATGCTTCATACCTTCTAAATTTTTTCTTCCATCTACATAACAAATTCTATCACTACTGCATACATTTTCTTTGGTCTCCTTCAGGGGTTTCAACTTGTGACGAACCCCATCTTTTGTCAAGGAATAAGTGTTTGCATGGCCATAATGTATAGCTTGCCTATCGAGCTTCCATGGAATCCCCAACAACATATGACATGTATCCATGGGGATGATATCATAGATTACCTCATCATGGTAGCTCTCAATCTTGAACTTTACTAGGCACTGCTCATTAACCAAAACTTTATGGTCTTTTTACAACCAAACAATTTGATATGGATGCAAGTGCCTTTCCCTCTTCAGCTTCAACTTTGTGACCATCTCCTCAAACACCATACTATCAGTGCTCCCACCATCAATAATGACATCACAACATTTTCCTTCACACTTGCACCTTGTGTGAAATAGATTCTTCCTCTGTTCCAGTTCCTTTTCGTCATTCACCAGGGCTCTCCTAATCACTATGGCTTCTCCCCTTTCAACATCACCTGAATGTTCAGATTGGGCCTCCTCATTTGCATGTGCCCCTTCCACTTTGACCTCCTAATCCTTTTTTCTTGCCATCAAATCTTTTGTTCAGCTTCTCTTCCACCTTCAGAGCAATCTGATACACATCCTCAATGGTGGTCATTCTGACTAGGCTTAACTCCTCATGAATGCTTGGTCATAACCCATTAAGATATCAGGCTTCCTTCTCCTTATTGGCTTCTGTGTGACTTGTTCTAATGATTATCTTGTGAAAATCTTCTATATATTCTTTCACAGATCTACTTCCTTGCTACAACCCTTGTAATTTCTTGAATAGATCTAACTTGTAGTCCACTGGTATGAACTGCTTCTTCAATTTCTCTACCATGCAATCCCGTCTGATGATCTTGCCTTTTCCTCTTTGATTTCTTTCTAACTAGACCTCTTTCCACCAAATACTGGCATGGCCCTTCAGCTTCATTTTCACAAACTGAACCCAATCTGGGTCCTCTATTTCCTCATACTCAAAATATTCTTCTAGCTCATTGATCTAGTCGATCAACTCTTTTGAGTTTAGACTTTCATAATAACTGGGGACTTCTACTCTGGGTCTTTTCCTTATCTTCGAAATGGCCCTTATTAGCTGCATTTGTTCTTGATAAATTTGTTCTTCTTCCTCTTCTACATTTGAACCTTCTTCCTCTCCTTCATCCTCAATTTCCTCCCTCAGGTTTAACCCTCTTCTCAACTGCTCTTGTAACACATCAATCTGTCTCTGGAGGGCTACTAGTGCATCTCTTCCACTAGCATTTCTGCTACCTTGACCACCTCTAGCACCATCACACCTACCAGGAATCACTATTGGAGGCATTTTTGTTGACCTCGACCCACAAGCACAGTCCTGGTGCGAACTGCCTCACAATCAGCAATTTATCCACATGCTCAAGAAAACCTCGCTCTGATACCACTTGATAAGGGCGTAGCCTGAGACATAGAAAATAACCCACAAATAAGAGAATAATTTTATTATTTAGAAAATGAAGCTTCTTACATGTAGAGGATCTCAAATCCCCAACTTCTACAACACATGCAAGTTACAGAAAGCTACAGAATAACCCTTTCGCAATATGTGAGCTTGTCCCCAAAAAGCTACCCAAAAATTAGAAACCCACCTATAAATAGAGCTCCTCTTTAGTTTGGAGCCAAAACAACATTCAAATTTGAGTTTAGGTGGTTTGGCACCAAAAATTACAACTTGAAGTTCAAATTTCAAAAGAACATTTTCAATTGTATCTTCTAGAAAGTGTGCCAACTTTCTAGGGTCATAACTTTTGATCCAAGACTCTGATTTGCAAACCATTTGAACCGTTGGAAAGGTCTCAAAGTCAATAACGCGCTTGAAATCTGCTATGCCAATTTCGGCAAGTTTGAGGGCCGTTCCAGGAACTCTAAGTGCCTCAAATCTAACTCAGAAGATTTTCAAGTTCAAATATGGGAAACTAAAACAACAATATCTTGCAACCCAGAAATAGAAAGTAAAAATTGTCAATTAGGAATTTCATTATGATGAATAGGGTATCCAAAAATGTAAAAAAAATCTAAAAAATAAGAAATTTGAAATTTAACTATTTTTGGGTGATGCAAGACTACCCTTACACCACTGGATGCTCCTGCATCACATCCATAGCTTGCTTGAAAGTACCCATTTTAGGTTTTTAGCCATAATAGCAAGGCAGTGAACTATTTGATAAAATGCTTTGGTAGACATGTATGAAAAATGTGGTAGTAAAGACTTGAGGAGCTTCATCATTGGGAGCTTCTTCCCTCTAGCGCATCATTTGCTAATTTTTTTTTTTTTGGAACTTTGTACAAATTCACAAACTATATTGTAATAGACATTTTGACAACTGTCACCATTTGATATTTATGAAGTTGTAGTATGTTTTGTGCAATGTAATCAACAATATGAATATAACTAGAAGAAAAATCTATTTTCTATAATTCATGGATTTAACTCTATATTTTATTTGCTCTCAATGTCTATGTTATGGAAATTCCATTATTTTTTTAAAAAAAGTAGTTTCTAACTGTTTTCTTCAATTTTTTGCATTTTTTTGTAAATTTGATTTTTTCTTGATTTTTTCCTAATTTTTTCAAAAAATCCTAAACTTTTGGTTTGCCAATTTTTTCCCCAAATGATTAATGCTACTGTGGCCATCACAAATTTGAGGCCTTAGGGGAGGTCGATGCCCTATGCATATTGCCCATTTTACCCAGTGGGTCCAATCCATTCTGCAATCCCAGACCAAATACAATATTCATGTTGCCATCCTTGGCCATGGCAACCATAGGGGAGCCAGTTCCATCATCCTGCACAAAAGCCCTAGAGAAATTACCATTTGACAATGGAAAATTTTTTTAGCATTTTTTGCAGCAAGCAAGAAAAGCCAATAAATATAATGTACTTTTTAACATATAACATGAGACATAACAAATGATTTAAAATATAGTATTTTTCTAATTTAAATATTTTAAATATACCTTGAAAAATGATATCATATTAATTTAATTTATACTGTATTAATTTAATAGAAATTATTATATACAAACATAAAATAATATATAAATAGTGTATAATAATTTTTTAAAATAGTACACATTAAATTATATATAATATAATTATATTTAGTATTATATAGTATTTGATATAATGTAAACTATATTAGTAATATATATTATAGTTATATATTTAAATTACTAAATTCATTTTTAAAATAATATTATATGTATATTTATTATTATATATAAAATAGAAGAAGAGAGAAAGGAAGAAAGTGATAGAGAGAGGAAGATAAATATTGAGAAATAATGATAAACACAAGATAGAGAGGGAGATGAAGAGATATACAAAAAGAAATAGAGAGATAAAGATGAATAGATAGAGATATAGGGAGGGTCATTGTCTTCTTGATTTAGAGGTTTCCTTTCAATCGTGTTTGGATTCCTTTAAGTGGATGCATAGTTTATTTAAGACTATAACTTCTCCATTAAAACTTTTGTTTAACAAACGATATTATTTGTTGAATGACCTATCAATTGATCTCATATACTACACAAATGTATTTAAAAAAATCAAAAAAAATTGTTATTTACTTTCCACACCTCTTCTACATACCCATTGCACACCAAGGCAGGATTGCTAGTTTATTTTATTAGTCCCTACCTTATAGGTGGGGGACTGGTGTTTTTTCTGCAATGTTTCCTATTAAAATATTGCATCAAAAATCATGTCAGTAATATATATATATATATATATATATATATATATATATATATATGTTTTGGGGATTAATTTATTAAAAGCTAATTATTGACTTTTTTGCAATTTTCTCATTGGCTGCTAGTATTTTGCTTGTGGTTTTGTCATTTTCTTATTTATTTAATTATTATAATGAACTTTGCTATTGAAAATATTTCATGAGTTTTTTGGTATAGTCATGTCTTCACATGCACTATTTCTAGCAACGTGTGGTGTTTTAAGCAATACATTTGCATTTACTATTTGTGATTTTTTTGGGTGAAATGTTTCCTATTAAATTAGTGCATCAAAAATCATGCCAATAAATAATATATATCACTATGCTAATGTTTTGAGGATTAATTTATTAAAAGAAAATAATTGATTTTTTTTGCAATTTTCTCATTGGATGCTAGTATTTTTGTTGTCATTTTCTCATTTTGTAATTTATTTAATTATTTTAACGAACTTTGCTATTGGAAATATTTCAAGAGTTTTTTGGTATAGCCGTGTCTTGGCACTCACTGTGTCTAGCAATGCATGGCATTTTAAGCAGTACATTTGCATTTACTATTTCCAAATTTTCATTTATTGTGAGTAGATTGAATTGCATGTCATTAGTGGCTTATGGTGTGAAGTTTTAAGTCTGTCGAGCAAAGTATTATTTGCATTGTTTGTTCATTTGCTCAGGTTGTTTGATGAGGCTGAAATTTGCATCTATTGAGAGGGTTTACTATTTGTGAATTTTTTTGGGTGAAATGTTTCCTATTAAATTAGTGCATCAAAAATCATGCCAATAAATAATATATATCACTATGCTAATATTTTGGGGATTAATTTATTAAAAGAAAATAATTGATTTTTTTTGCAATTTTCTCATTGGATGATAGTATTTTTGTTGTCATTTTCTCATTTTGTAATTTATTTAATTATTGTAATGAACTTTGCTATTGGAAATATTTCAAGAGTTTTTTGGTATAGTCGTGTCTTGGCACTCACCGTCTCTAGCAATGCATTACATTATAAGCAGTACATTTACATTTACTATTTCCAAATTTTCATTTATTGTGAGTAGATTGAACTGCATGTGTCATTAGTGGCTTATGGTGTGAAGTTTTAAGTCTATCAAGCAAAGTATTATTTGCATTGTTTGTTCATTTGCTCAGGTTGTTTGATGAGGCTAAAATTTGCATCTGTTGAGAGGGTTTACTATTTGTGAATTTTTTTTGGGTGAAATGTTTCCTATTAAATTAGTGCATCAAAAATCATGCCAATAAATAATATATATCACTATGCTAATGTTTTGGGGATTAATTTATTAAAAGAAAAGAATTGATTTTTTTTGCAATTTTCTCATTGGATGCTAGTATTTTTGTTGTCATTTTCTCATTTTGTAATTTATTTAATTATTGTAATGAACTTTGCTATTGGAAATATTTCAAGAGTTTTTTGGTATAGTCGTGTCTTGGCACTCACCGTCTCTAGCAATGCATGGCATTTTAAGCAGTACATTTGCATTTGCTATTTCCAAATTTTCATTTATTGTGAGTAGATTGAACTGCATGTGTCATTAGTGGCTTATGGTGTGAAGTTTTAAGTCTATCGAGCAAAGTATTATTTGCATTGTTTGTTCATTTGCTCAGGTTGTTTGATGAGGCTGAAATTTGCATCTATTGAGAGGGTTTACATCTATCGTATTGGAAACGACATAGGTAACATTTGTAAGTTCCTATGTTTTTTACACTTTCATTTTTTTATTTTCTCAGATTGTTCAATGAGGGTGAAATCAATGCCTTTTGAGAGGGTTTATGTATAGCATTTTAGAATTGAAAAATGAGGTGTTTGTAAGTTCCTATATCTTTTATAGTGTCATTTTATAGTTTTTTGCATCTCTGTATTTTATGGGTTAATGTCTACTAGCTATTTTTGAGTGCATATATGGGTTCATCTCTCTTGTTGAGTTAAAGATTTAACACCATAATTCATTAGTGTTGACTTATGTGCTAGTCATGATTAAGAATGGAACTAATATTTTATCTACACACATGCATTCCAACTGCACTTGAATTTATTAAATGAAAATAAAAATTAGGTATAAGTGGGAAATGTCTCGGTATAAAATCATTAAATTTGTTTATGTTGAGAGGGTTTATGTCTATCATATTGGGAGAAAAAAATGAGACATTTGTAAGTTTGCATGTCTTTTACAGTGTCATTTTATAGTTTTATACATCTTTGCATTTTATGGGTTAATGCCTATTGTTTGTTGTTGTCTACATTTTATGTGTTAAGTTCTATTCTTCACTTTCCTTGACTAATTTTATGGGTTAGTGTCTGTTGTTGAGTTTAATACTTAACACTGTAATTCATGTTAATGCCAATTTGTCTATTGGCCATGACTAAGAATGGAAGTAATCATTTCTATGCATGCATGCATGCCAGCTGCACTTCAATCTATTGGATGAAAATTAGAATTGGTCGTATTATTTGCTATGGAAGTTTTAAGTATGTCAAGCAAAGTATTATTTTCGTTGTTTGTTCATTTGTTTAGGTTATTTATGTTTGTTTGTGTTGTTTACTCGTTTGCTCAGATTGTTTGAAGAGGGTGAAATATGTGGGTGTATATATATATGTGTGTATATGAAATGCACATACATATGTATGTATATATATGTGTATATATATGTATGCTTTTATGATTCACTATCTATTGTCACTCATGTCTATTGTTTCTTGTTCTCTACATTTTGAGTGCTTTTATATGTTAGTCTTTGTTTAGAGTTAAAGACTTGACACCATAAAATCATTAATGTCAACTTCTCTATTGGCCATGATTAAGAATGGAACTAATCTCTTCTTTGCACACATGCATGGCAACTGCATTTCAATCTATTAAATGAAAATGAGAATTATGTCTAAATAGGTGCAAAATGCGTTGGTATAAAATTAGTTTGTTGATTTCCAATGTTTTGTTCGTGTTGGAAATATTACATGGGTTTGTAATGTTCTTTGATATACGAAGTGTTTTTGTTGATGTGTGTTGTTCTAATGAGAGCATTTAACATTTGTTAGTGCCTAATTTTTATTGATTAGTGGATTTTGAGTGTCAAGTCTTAAGGCTATCAAGAGGCACAAATTTGAACCTCATCAATCAATATGTCAAAAAAGGACACATTTGGAAGTTCCTATAACTTTTACACTATCATTTCATTTTTTTGGTGTCCCTCTAATGGGTCAAGCTCTATTGTTCCTACAGACACAGATTTTATCCTCATCAAAAAATCTATCAAAAAAGAATGTGTTTGAAAGTTCCTATATCTTTTACACTATCATTTCATGGTCTGTCATGCATGCATGTCAACAAGAGTTTAATCTATTAAATGAAATTTAGGTCTAGATAAGTGCAAAATTTGTCTACAATATGGATGGGGCAATTAAGTTCCTAGTATAAGTCATGGAACTTCTTGTCTACAATGTGTTTAGTTTATGCAAAGTGAAAATTTCACACCATGGTTTTTTAATACCTTAATGTATGTCATCTATTTGCAAAATAAAAATGCCTGATGTTGATAAATCTACACTTGTCAAGGCTTATGATGATATCTTCATCACTTCTTCTTTCTTCACCCATTCACATTACTAACTATTCCTCCCTTCTCACTAATCTTTTCTTCTAGCCAATTTTTCTTCGATCCATTCTATCATAATCAATTAATCTTCTCCACATCCGATATTGATCGAACTAATTGTTCTTCCCTTCCTACTAATCTTGTCTTCTAGCTAATATTTCTTCTATTTAGATGGATTGAATCATATTTTTGGCAAACGTTCCTCAATTTTTTGCCAAATTTCTTGAGGGGTCATCATAATCTTGTTTCTACAGGGGCAAGCCTTGATTAAAATTTTTCATAATTTTCCTTTGAGATAATGCTAAAAATAAAAAAATTACTTATTCATGACATCCAAAAAAATAAATCAAAAATCAAAAACTTGTCACAATTTCCTCTTTACTTAACTTTTTTATTTTCTATTTTCTTTTTTGGTTAACTCTTTGATTTTTTAATTTCATTTTTCACTTGACTGACCCTTTCCTTCACTTGACTGTCTCTCTCTTTTAGTTTACTCTTCCACTTTTCACTATTATGTCCACACATCTCTTACATATTTCTATTTTCTCATTCAATTTTCTCTTCCATCCTTCTCACATTCTCCATTTTTCAAATAAGAAAATTTCCTTTGTGCATTCTCTCATTCAACCTCATATGTTGATCTTCTATTCAATCTCATTGATATGTCTTGCAAACTTTGTCTATAAATTTTGCATCCATCTCTTCACAATTACAACCACCATATTTGAACTTTCATTGTTATTATTGCTTTAAGTATGTGCAAAATATATCGGTGTACATTCTCTAGTTGTTGGAAGGGTTTATAACTATCCTATTAGTATGCATGTTGTAATAAATGTGTTTGTATTGTTAGTCCCTATCTTATAGGCAGGAGACTGATGTTTTTGTCTCAATGTTGCCTTTTAATTTTTTTTTATTAGTGGTAAAATAGGTTTTGAATGCACCCAAAACCATTAGATTTTGAAGGGACCCAAAACCAAAACTAATGTGGTCAAGCTTCCCATTGAATAGAAACAAAACCACCCAGTAGCGAAACAGAAACACAACCATCCAACAACCAACAAACAACCCAAGATTTTACATGGATCTTGAACCCATTGGTTTTGACAGGACCAACAACCCTCTACAACAAGGTTTTGGTAGGGGCCTTAAATCCAAACCTATGGATTTTGAAGGGATCCACAACCCTGTACAACTAGGTTTTGGTAGGGACCTTAAACCCCAAAATATTGTCTACAACAACCAAGTATCAACACACCAATCCTTGAAGAAGATTAGCCTTTCCATGCCATTGGAAGAAGCACTAAAAAAATAGATCATAAATAGAGTCCTATCA
The DNA here is from genome assembly GCA_007258455.2 of Sequoia sempervirens. Taxonomy (NCBI): domain Eukaryota; kingdom Viridiplantae; phylum Streptophyta; class Pinopsida; order Cupressales; family Cupressaceae; genus Sequoia; species Sequoia sempervirens. The sequence goes on from VDFB02193867.1 coordinate 423,210,345, forward strand.
TCAGAAGAAACTGAGCCCAACAATATACCCTTTCCACCTCTATAGGAGAGGTCACCACAAATACACAAGGCTCCAACAATGTTCCACAAAAACTAGTTGTTCTCTCCACCTCTATAGGAGAAGAAACTAGACTCATCCAAACCACCATAGCCACAACACCCCTTATCCTTGAGAGTGAGCACCAAGAACAACTTGCTTTTCAAGATCTCCACCTCCATAAGAGATACAAGAAAGAAGTCAGAATAAAGGCCATCATCCACACCCTTGCAGCCAAAATATAAGGCTTCATCAACTCCCCAACACCACTTCTAGGCATAACCAGTAGCATCCAGCTCCACCTCAATAGGAGAAAGGTCACCTCCAACCACACCCATCTCCCCCTCAATAGAAGATAGGACCACCTCTATAGGCAAAACCAGAGTAACCCAAATATGTAGAAAATGAAGCATAAAGAGCAATGCCATGGAACCAAGAAGGGGAGGGACAACATAACCCTCACCAAAAAGAGATCTAGGAGTCAAAAAAAATAAGAAGAAAAAACCAAACCCCGTCATAAGGAAAGTCACATACCAAAGAGAATCCAAAGGATTCCAAAGTAAAAACACCTCTCCCAAAAGATCAAAATAAACAAAGGGATTCAAGGAGAGAAGAGAAATAGAGAAGCCACCATATTTTAGCCACTGGGATGGAGAAGAGGCTGAGACATCCAGAGAAGCCCATAGAAAAATAGACATGAAGCTCTCCCAATCAGGGCAAAAACAACTTCCACACAATCCCACAAAAATATGCATAATAAAAGAACCCCTTGAGAAGAATATGATACCAAAAAAGTGTAGGGGCCAAAGAGTAAAAAGAAAAAAAAATCCTCATAGGGTTCAAGATCTCCAATAGGTAGCCACATAAGAACCAAACCCCATGAGAGCATTTGTCATAATGAAAAGATAAATGGGGACAAAAAACACCAATGAAATCTCACCCCATAAGAACCATCTCTTGAGGAGAAGAGTCCTCAAGCCAAAAAATTAGAGCCCAATCCTCCCATGCCTAAACAAGCAGGGAAGAACAACCCTTAGAAGCCCCCCTTCCATAAACATTAGCATTTGATCCCAGCTTAGAAACATTATTGGTGGAACCAAGACCAAGCCTTGAACAGAGGACTGCTCAAAACACACCAAAAGCTTCCATTGCCCTCCCTTTGCATGCTGCACAACAAAGAAAGGAAACAGGGGATCCAACGACCCCACTAGCCTCAACAACACCCATGTCAAGGACACCCTTGACCTCTTCTGAAGCCCCCACAATGCTGATCCCACTAGAAAATCCACTCCCCCTCCTCGGTTCTGAATCAAGCATTTCTTGCACAAATCCCCAAAGGAGCTTGCCTATAGAAGGAAAGAGAACCTCCAGAAAATGCAACACATCATCACCATCATCATCTAAATCAGCCTTACCCTTAGTTGAGCTCTCACCTACATTCAAATGTAGGTTCCCGCCTCTCCCACCACTCCTTGCCATCTTTGAAGGTAAAACTATGTCTCCCCTATTAAAATGTTGCATCATAAATCATGTTGGTAAAATATATATATCCTTATGTTGATGTTTTGGGGATTAATTTATTAAAAGTGAATTATTGACTTTTTTTGCAATTTTCTCATTGGCTGCTAGTATTTTTCTCATGGTTTTGTCATTTTCTAATTTATTTAATAATTGTAACAAATTTTTCTATTTGAAATATTTCATATTTTTTTGGTAGTCGTGTCTTCACACACACCATTTTTGGCAACATGTGGCATTTTAAGTAGTACATTTGCATTTACTATTTGTGAATTTTCATTTATTGTGAGTAGAGTGAAGTGCATGTGTCATTAGTGGCTTATGGTGTGAAGTTTTAAGTTTGTTGAGAAAAGTATTATTTGTGTTGTTTATTCATTTGCTCAAATTACATGCATGATGCACATGCACCAAAATATTCATGGAAAATCAGACATATCTTGAACAAATAGACATCCTTCAATGCCTATCACTATTTCATGAATAGACAATTAATTTGGATTGGAAAAATAAAAAACCATGACCAAAATATCATAAGCTAATGAGAAAATTACAAAAACATACATACATACATACATACATACATACATACATATATATATATATACATACATATATACATACATATATATATATACATATATACATATATATATATATATATATATATATATATATATATATATATATATATATATATATATATATATATATATATATTTGTATACATGTGCATATATATATGTGTGTGTGTGTGTGTGCGTGTTCTACATTTTTCATTTATGTTTAGTCACCATTAATGGATTATGGTGTTGAGTTTTGAGTCTCTCAAGCAAAGGATTATTTGCGTTGTTTAGTATATACACATACACATATATCAATATGTATATATATACTAAACATATGTATATATATATGTATGTATGTATGTATATATATATGTATTTATATTTATATGTATATATATGTATGTGTATATATATATGTATATGTATGTATGCATGTATATGTGCATATGTATATGTGTGTATGTATATATATGTGGGGGGGGGATCCCACAATAGTGGTATAAATTTTTTGGCCAAACTAGACACTGAAATATTTTTTTCTAAATAAATATTCACTTTCAGGCACCTATAGCGGCTAAATAGCGAGGAACTTGAAGATGACGCAAACTAGAATTTCATGACATTTTATCTATAGATTCTAAATATATTTTTTTCAAAATTTTTAGAATCAAATTGCACCTCTTTTTCCATCTCCCTCGAAAACCTTTTTTTTTCATAAAGCAACATTTTTAAGGAGTGATGCTCACCGTATAATGCATAACTTTTTTTATATGAAGGATAAAATTCTAATTATTTCAAATTTAGATTTGTAACACCGATATCTAGTGATTCCACTTGGTTAGATAGTTTTTTATTGAATATTTTTTCCTTAATCAAGTTTCAAAGTCAAACCAATTACAATTCAAACATAGGTGGATTGTATAATGTGTAACTTTTTTTGTATGTATTGAAATTCAATTTTTTTTTGTTGGATCAAGGACATCAATATCTGGTGCACTCATTTTTCAAAAATAAAATTGATAATATTCTATCTTTCCACATGTACAAAACAAAGAGCTTCATTTTCAATGAAAAGCCTATGTTTAATAAAACTAGAAGAACAAATAGATAATAAAACCAAAACATATTAAAATTATAGTCATTAGATAGCTTGTTCTGAGGACTACTTGATTCTAGTTGGGTTCATGAATTATCCTCCATTTTCATCATCAACTTGAGCTTCAAAGGGAAAAAATTCTAGTTTTTTTTTTTGCCAAGGAGCAGGGAGGTGGGAAAAGGGGGTTTGAGTGAACCAAGGTTCATTCAAACCCTAGTTCATTTGAAACCCTTTTCAAAAAGGGGTTTTCACTATTTTTTTTGGTGGGATGGGGCCCACCTTGCATTTAACTAGTTTGCATGAACCAGGGTTCATTTGAACCCTTTCTTGGTTCACTCGAACCAAAGGGTTCATTCAAACCCCAAAAACTATTTTTTTTTGTTTGGGGTCATTTTTTGCCACTTTTGCTTCCTCACTCAAAATGTAAACCACTTTTGTAGGTGATATGTGGTTGTCATTGATGTCAACACTATTAGCATTTGGTGTATAAGAGGTTGTATATATTGAGGATATTGAGAAAACTATAAAAGAAAGTGTTTCAGGTTCCTAGTGGAACTATGTAGATCATGAAGGCATCTTTCTTTGTACGTTGAAGATCAGTTGTTGTGGACTAAATGGTTTATTCTTGAGAGTATCTAGATCATCTACCAGAAGTTTTAGAGGTCCACATAAAGATTTGATTATGTTGTGGTCTAACAGTATTTTTATGGTCTTTGTCAATGTTCCTGAGTGAAGTTTGTGTGATTCTAGTAATTCTAGTTGTTGCAGATGTTTCTATGTTGTTTCTTGGTGTTCTTGGATATTTTTACATTGTGTTATATCTTTTTGGTACGTTCACATTGATCAGTGTCCTCGTGGTTGAAGATTTTCTTGTGCATGTTTGGGTTTTCATGTTCTTGGCTGACATGATGGTGGTAATGTGTTGTAGATCTTTGAAAAGTAAAATTTGAATGTTTGGCATGCTCATGAATATTGTTTTGGGTCACATAATTGTTTTTTCTGGTGGTGTTTAGATCCAAATTGAAAATTTAATTATAAATTTGGTCCAACATTGCAAATATTTTTTATTTTTCTAGCTAACTAAGTTTTTCATGAAATATTTAGTAACAGATATATAAGAGCAATTGTTTCATCATGAAAAGTGTGCTTCATGTGTTGGGTGTGCTCCTATGTTTGTATGTGTGAATATCATTTGATTGCATAGCAGAGTGTGAAGAAGACCAAGTGAAGTGTGAAGTAGTTTGAGTGAAAACATGAAGGATTTTTCTGCGCTTAATTGGAACTGTAATCAGGCTTGTGCAGAAGCTATTTTCTCAGTTCATACCCTCTGAATTTTAATCCTATTCTATATGTTTGGGCAATGAGCCCCTTCTGTAATTGAGCAGTGATCTCTAGGTAGTGTGCCTAAATGCATATGCATTCCCCTTTATTGTTTTCATTATACTTTTAATAGGGTATAATATTGTGGACTAACATCCACCATGGTTTTTTCCCTAGCAGGGTTTCCACATAAAAAATTTGGGCGTTCTCTGTCCCTCTGATGTGTTAATTGTTTATGGTTAATTGCTTATTCATTAGATCTAAGTTTAAGTTAAGCAAAGGTTGTAAAATATTAAATATTTTGTGACAATTGATTCATCCCCTCTCTTAGTTGTATGTCCTTGTTTTGTCAACAATTGGTATTAGAGCAGGTTCCTTTGAAGAAGTTTAAAAGATTGAGGTGATTCGAGATAGCATCATACAAGAAGGATAGTCCTAGATTTGATGGAACAAACTATTCATTGTGGAAAGATAGGATGGAATGTCATTTGAAGTGTATTGGTGAAATCTTATGGAAAATTATAGAGAATCAATATATTATTCCTCAGAATGGTCCTTCCACTACTGATGAGATTAAAGAGGCTAAGAATAATGTGCGGGCTATGGAAGCTTTGTTGAGTGCTTTAACAAATTCAGAGATGAAAAATGTGTTAGGTCTAAAGATAGCTCATGATGTGTGGATGAAGCTGGAAACTTGTATGAAGGAGATGTACATGTGAAGATGGCCAAACTATAGAGTTTGAAAGGTAAGTATGAAAATTTGAAGATGGGTGAAGATGAAAATATTTCTTCTTTTATGTAGAGTAAATGAATTAGTGATGGGGATTAGATGTGCCAGTGGTATGCTAGAAGAGGAAGAAATTGTGGCTAAGGTGCATAAATCATTTCCTCCCTCCTACAAAGCAAAAGCTCATGCTATTGAAGAAAATAGATCATTGACAAATGTGACAAGGGATACATTGATTGGAAAACTTGTTGCCTTTGAGTTGAGTGAATTTGGTGATTATATTCCTAAGACTAAAACTGCATTCAAGGCTACTATATCTGAAAGAAACAAGCAAAGATATGGTATGGGAGAATGTTCCAGAAAGATATCCAAGTATGATGAAGAAATAAAATAGTGTAAAGATAAAGAAAGAGAGGTAGAAGAATTGGAAGCACTGACTATAAAGAAAGAAGGTAGAGGAAAGGGTAAGTATGAAGGAGTGTTGCCTATTAAATGTTTTTCTTGTAGTAAAATAGGTCATTTTCAATCAATATGTCTTGAAATAGTTACTAGATCTAAGCCTAACAAGTCTAGATTCCAAAAGAAATGTTACTTTGCTGAAAAAGGAGTGACTAATGATGAGTCTAATAAAGATAATGGAAATGAAGATGAATGGGTTTTCATTAGTACCATTGAAAATAGTCCTATTGCTATTGAATTTTCTAAAGATGAGAAATCTCTTGCAACTTGAGTTGAAGAAAAGGGTGAGTGGGTTATTGATAGTGGATGCTCACATCATATGACTGGCGATGAAAACAAATTTGCAAGTCTAGAGAAGTATGACGGTGATGTAATATTTGGAGACAAAAATGTTGGTATGATTTGTGGAAGAAGTTCTATTTTTCTTGGTGGTAAGGATAAACTAATGAAGTTCTTTATGTTGAAGGCCTAAAGCAAAATATTTTGAGTATTGGATAGATGGGTCCAAAGGATATGATCTACAATTCAAATATGGAAGATGTAAGATACATGGAAGTTCTAGCAATATGATTGCTACAGATAGAAAGACAAAAGGTAATATTTTTCACCTAAATTCTACTAGTGGGAGTTATTTAATTGCTCAAGTAGATGAAATCTAGTTTTGAAATAGGAATTTGTGTCATGTAAATTTTGATAACATTGTCAAGGTAAGTTCCATTGAAGTAGTAAGAGATCTACCTAAGTGAAGCTTGCTAACACAATTTGTAAGGAGTGTAAAATGGGTAAATAGAATAGAGTCTCCCTCCAGAGAAAATAGTTTCATTCAAATGATTTGCTAGAGCTTCTACATATTGACCTCTATGGTCCCTCTAGATTCAAAAGTATTCATGGAGAAAGGTACTTTATGTTGATTATTGATAATTACTCTAGAATGATATGGGTTTCCTTCTTAAGATAAAAATGTGAAGCACTAGAAAAGTTCAAAAGTTTTAAGGCTATGGTAGAGAATGAAAAAGGTCTAAAAATCAAGTGTCTGAGATTTGACATAGGTGGTTAATTCACCTCAAGGGAGTTCAACTCTTTTTGTGAAGAACATGGAATTAGAAGACAATTATCTACTCTCTGAACCCCTCAACAGAATGGAGTTTCAGAGAGAAAGAATAAAAAAAGTTTGGATGCTGCTAAAACAATGATGATAGAAGGAAATGTGCCCTAGAGCTATTGGAGTGAAGCTATAAGCACTGCTATGTAGACTTTAAACTAAGTAAATGTTAATGGTAATTCTGGTAAGAACCCTTCTGAGATATGGTTTGGCTATAAGCCTACTATTAAATATTTCAAGATCTTTTGAAGAAAATGTTATATGAAGAGAGATGATGATATAGGTAAGTTTGATGTAAGAAGTGTTGAAGGAATCTTTTTAGGTTGTACTCTACTAAAATCAAGGCCTACTGATGCTATAATAGAACATTGAGAAAGATGGTTGAGAGTGCAAATTTCAGAGTTGTTGAGGACTCTACCAAATCATCCAGATATTATGGTTATGATTTAGATGAAGAAAATACAAAAAAAGAGAAGAATTCTCAAACATAGAACCAACTTGAGATTATTCTATATGTTCTAGTAAAGAAACCTCAATTCATTTTGGTAAATCAAGTCATAAAGCACAAACAATTGCAAGTGAAGAAGAAAGATCAGAAGAACTAGAAGCTTGTGAAAGTCCCAAAACTCCAAGGTATGTAAAGCTCAATCATTCTAAAAGCCAAATCATAGGAGATAAGAATAAAGGTATGAAAACTAGAAGAAAGATTGTAGAAGAGTATTGCTTGATTTCCAAGATTGAACCTAAAAATGTTACTGAAGCCTACCAAGATGAACCCTAGATGGAAGCTATGAAGGAAGAGTTTACACAGATTGAAAAGAATGACATGTGGATACTAGTTCCCAAAACTAAAGACAAAAATGTGATTGGTACTAAATGGGTGTTTCAAAACAAGCTAAATAAATAATGCAGGAGCATCCAGTGGTGTAAGGGCAATCTTGCATCACCCAAAAATAGTTAAATTTCAAGTTTCTCTATTTTTTGATTTTTTTTACATTTTTGGATACCCTTTTAATTATAATTAAATTCCTAATTTATGGTTTTTATTTTCTATTCATGGGTTGAAAGATATTGCAGTTTTAGTTTCCTAGATTTGCACCTAAAAATCTTTCAAGTTAGATTTGAGGCACTTAGAGTTCTTGAAATGGCCCCAAAACTTTTTGAAATTTGTGTAACATAATTTGAGTGTGTTATTGACTTTAAGACCTTTCCAATGGTTCAAACGGTTCGCGAATCAGAGTCGCAGATCAAAAGTTATGGCCTCGAGAAGTTGGTGCACTTTCTAGAAGATACAATTGCAATGTTCTTTTGAAATTTGAATTTCAAGTTGTAATTTTTGGTGCCAAACCACATAAACTCAAATTTTAATGTTGTTTTGGCTCCAAACTAAAGAGGAGCTCTATTTATGGGTGGGTTTCTAATTTTTGGGTAGCTTTTTGGGGACAAGCTCGCATATTGCGAAAGGGTTATTCTGTAGCTTTTTGTAACTTGCATGTGTTGTATAACTTAGGGATCTGAGATCCTCTACATGTAAGAAGCTCCATTTTCTGAATAATAAAATTATTCTCTTGTTTGTGGGTTATTTTCTATGCCTCAGGCTACACCCTCATCAAGTGGTATTAGAGCAAGGTTTTCTTGAGTGTGTGGATAGATTATCGATCATGAGGCAGTTCGCACCAAGACCATGGTTGTCGGTCGAGGTCAAGAAAGATTCCTCCAAGAGTGATGCTTGGTAGGCATGGTGGTGCTAGAGGTCGTTGATGTGGCCAAAATGTTGGTGCAAGAGATGCACTGGAAGCCCTCTAGAGACAGAGTGATGCATTACAAGAGCAGTTGTGAAGAGGGTTAAACCCAAGGGAGGAAAGTTAGGATGAAGGAGAGGAAGAAGGTTCAAATTTAGAAGAGGAAGAAGAAGAAATTGATCAAGACCAAATTCAACTAATAAGGGACATTTTGAAGATCAGGAAAGGGCCTAGAGCAGAAGTCCCCAGTTATTCCGGAAGTCTGAACCCAGAAGAGTTGATCAACTAGATCAACGAGCTAGAAGAATATTTAGAGTATAAGGAAATAGAGGACCGAGGTCGGGTTAAGTTTGTGAAAATGAAGCTAAAGGGCCATGCTAATATTTGGTGGAAAGAGGTCCAATTGGAAAGAAATCAAAGAGGAAAAGGAAAGATCACTAGATGGGATCGCATGGTAGAGAAATTGAAGAAGCAGATCATACCAGTGGACTACGAGTTAGATCTGTTGAAGAAATTACAAGGGTTGAAGCAAGGAAGTAGATCTGTGAAAGAATATACTAAATATTTTCACAAGTTAATCATTAGAATAAGTCACACAAAGACTAATAAGGAGAAGGTAGCCTGATATCTTAATGGGTTACGACTAAGCATTCAGAAGGAGTTAAGCCTAGTTAGAATGACAACCATTAAGGATGTGTATCAGTTTGCTCTAAAGGTGGAAGAGAAGCTAAACAAAAGATTTGATGGCAAGCAAAAAGGTTGAGGAGGTCAAATCAGAAGGGGCAGTGGAAGACCTTCAGGAAGCTGAAATGATGATGAAAAGAAAAGTGAAGATGTGGGTACTAGCCGAAGCTAAAGGAATGACAGCTTCTACTACCCTCGTGATCAAAATAGTGGTGATCAAAGAGGTAGAGGACAAGGGAGATATGGAAAAGGATTTGGAAGAGGTGGTTTCAAAGGAACGTGTTTCTAGTGTGGTGAAGAAGGGCATCGAGCCTATAAATGTCCACAACACCAAGGGCAGACAAAAGGCCAAAAGGTCATTGAAGGGTTGTGCATGTAGATGAGGAGGCCCAATCTGAACATTCAGATGATGCTAAAAGGGGAGAAGCCCTAGTGATTAGGAGAGCCCTAGTGACTGAGGAAAAGGAACCAAAATAGAGGAAGAATCTATTTCACACAAGGTGCAAGTGTGAAGGAAAATGTTGTGATGTCATTATTGACAGTGGGAGCACTGATAATCTAGTGTCAGAGAAGATGGTCACAAAGTTGAAGCTGAAGAGGGAAAGACACTTACATCCATATCAGATTGTCTAGTTTCCAAAAGACCACAAAGTTTTGGTCAATGAGCAGTGCCTAGTAAAGTTCAAGATTGAGAGCTACCATGATGAGGTACTTTGTGATATCATCCCCATGGATGCATGTCACATGTTGGTAGGGAGGTCATGGCAGTTCGATAGGTGATCTATACATGATGGCCATGCAAACACTTATTCATTGACAAAGGATGGGGTTCATCACAAGTTGAAACCCCTGAAGGAGACCAAAGAAAAAGTATGCAGTAGTGCTAGAATTTGTTATGTAGATGGAAGAAAATTTTTAGAAGGTATGAAGCAGAGTGTGTGTGTTATGCATTGATTCCTAGAGTGAGTAAGGAGAATAGCGAAAAGGTTCTAGAAGAAGTTTCTGGGATGTTGCATGAGTTTCAGGATATTGTTTTTGATAATGTACCTAAGGGTTTACCACCAATAAGGAAGATCAGTCATCAGATTGACTTGATTCCTAGAGCTAGATTGCCAAATAAGGTAGCTCATAGAATGACTCCAGTAGACAATGAGGAGTTGAAAAAACAAGTTCAAGAGTTGTTGAGAAAGGGTTTGATACAGGAGAGTTTGAATCCATGTGTAGTACTTGCAGTACTAGCACCAAAGAAGGATGGGGAGCGGAGAATGTGTATAGATTCCTGAGCCATAAACAAGATAACAATCAAGTACATATTTCCCCTACCAAGAATGGATGACCTAATGGACTATTTGAGTGGAGCTCAGTACTTCACAAAGATTGATCTAAAGATTGGATATCACCAGATCCAGATTCGAAATGGAGATGAATGGAATACTACCTTCAACACCAAAGAGGGCCTGTACGAGTGGTTAGTCATGCCTTTTGGGCTAACCAACACATCGAGCACATTCATGCAGCTCATGAACAAGGTACTAAAACAATTTATAGGAAGTTTTGTTATTATGTATTTAGATGATATTTTGATTTTCAATAAGACATTGGATGAGCATCTGATGCATATTCAGAGAGCCTTTGAGAAGTTAAGAGAAGAGAAACTTTTGATTAATCTGAAGAAGTGGAATTTTGTGAAGATGGAGTTAGTGTACTTGGGGTTTTTCATCTCAACAGAAGGTCTCAAGATCGACCCAGAGAAGGTGAAGGCTATTCTGGAATGGTCTACCCCAAGAACTGCTACCGAGGTTAGATCTTTCCATGGTTTGGCTAGTTTTTATAGAAATTTCATTAGAAACTTAAGTAGTATTTGTGGACCCCTGATTGAAACAATGAGAAGGGATAGAAAATAATTCAAGTGGAGCAGTGGAGCGGCAAAAAGTTTTGAACTTTTGAAGCAGAAGGTGATAGAGCAACCTATTCTAGCCCTCCCAGATTTCAACAAGGTGTTTCAAGTGGATTGCAATGCCAGTGGTTGTGCCATTGGAGCAGTGTTGAGCCAAGAAGGTAAGCCCATTGCCTATTTCAGTGAAAAGTTAAATGATGCCAAGAGAAAGTATTTTGTATATGATCAGGAATTTAATGCAATATTTCAAGCATTAAAAAAATGGAGACATTATTTATTACTGAAGGAATTTGTTCAATATACTAATCATTAGGCCTTGCAGTACCTAAATAGTTAGGAAAAATTAAATCAGAGGCATATGAAATGGGTAGAGTTTTTGCAGAGTTATACCTTTGTTTTGAAACATAGGAGTGGGAAGTCAAATAGGGTTGCAGATGCCTTAAGTAGGAGGCATACATTGATGACAAAGATGCAGATTGAAGTGGTTGGGTTCAATGAACTCAAGACATTGTATGCAGAAGATCCTGATGTCACAGAGGCTTGGAAAGTTTGCAAGGAACCTATTATAGTAGACAGGACAAGGTGGCTAGATTTCATAATCCAGGATGGCATGTTATTTAAGGGAAGTCAATTGTGTATCCTAAGGAGTTCCATGAGGGAGAACCTTATAAAGAAAAAGCATAGTGGAGCAATGATAGGACATTTTTGGTCAGGATAAGACTATTGCCATTATCAGTGAGCATTATTATTGGCCTCAATTGTCATAGGATGTGAAGAAGTTTGTACAAAGCTATAGGGTATGTCAGATGGCTAAAGGAGTGAGCTAGAATACAGGCTTATATCAGCCCTTACCTATACCAGAGAGGCCATGGGAGGATATAAGTATGGAATTTGTTCTTAGTTTACCAAGGACACAATGAGGGAATGGTTCAATCTTTGTGGTGGTTGATAGGTTTTTGAAGATGACACATTTCATTCCATGTTAGAAGACCCATGATGTAATCCACATTGCTGACTTGTTCTTCAAAGCAATGGTGAGGATGCATGGTCTTCCAAAGAGTATTGTTTCAGATCGTGACACCAAATTTGTTAGGTACTTTTGGAGGACCTTGTGGAAGAAGCTAAAGACAGAGTTGAAGTTCAGTTTTGCACACCATCCACAAATAGATGGGTAGATAGAGGTGGTTAACAGGAGTCTAAGTAACCTACTGAGATATTTGGTAGGAGATAAACCCAAGGGATGGGACTTGATCTTACCCTAGGCAGAATTTTCTTACAATAATTCTGTCAACAGAAGCACTGGTAGATCACCATTCTAGATTGTGTATGGAGGTAGCCCTAGAATAGCTCCAGAATTAAGGAAGATGGACCAAGAGAAGAACATAAGTGCTAAAGTCAAAGATTTTGCAGAGCACATCAAGAATATACATGAGAAGGTATGAGAACACATTAATAAGATGAATATGCAATATAAAGCTAAGGCTGATCAGAAAAGGAGGAATAAGGAGTTTCAGACTGGTGATAAAGTAATGGTCCACTTGAGGAAAGAAAGGTTTCTTGTGGGAACCTATAACAAATTGAAGATGAGGAAATTTAGTCCTTGTAAGATTTTGAAGAAGCATGATTCAGGGAATGCATATGAGGTAGATTTGCCTGATGGAATCAATATTTCCCCTGTGTTCAACATTTCAGATTTGATAGAGTATCATGAAGGTGGAATGGATGAAGCACCAGTAATAGGGTAGTATGGCATTCCAACACCTACTTCAGGAAGGGAGGAGATTGAAGCATTCTTGGATAGTCGTGTGGGAAGGAGTACCAGAAATAGGTAGTATGAAGAATATCTGGTGAAATGGAGAGGAAAGCCTATAGAAGATTCATCCTAGCTATCTAAGGCAGTGGTTGATCGGTTGGGTTTTCCTCAACCATTTGAGATGTGATGGGGTCACTTCTCAAATTACCCTAGGTGTCTAATGCAAGAGCATCTAGTGGTGTAAGGGCAATCTTGCATCACCCAAATATATTTAAATTTCAATTTTCTCTATTTTTAGATTTTTTTTACATTTTTGGATACCCTTTTCATCATAATGAGATTCCCAATTTACAGTTTTTATTTTCTATTCTTGGGTTGAAAAATATTGCAGTTTTAGTTTCCCAAATTTGCACCTAAAAATCTTCTGAGTTAGATTTGAGGCACTTAAAGTTCCTCAAACGGCTCTGAAACTTGCTGAAATTTGTGTAGCAAATTTTGAGCATGTTATTGACTTTGATACCTTTCCAACGGTTCAAATGGTTTGTGAATCAAAGTCCCGGATCAAAAGTTATGGCCCCGGGAATTTGGTGCACTTTCTAGAAGATACAATTGCAAATGTTCTTTTGAAATTTGAACTTCAAGTTGTAACTTTTGGTGCCAAACTACCTAAACTCAAATTTGAATGTTTTTTTGGCTCCAAACTAAAGAGGAGATCTATTTATGGGCGGGTTTCTAATTTTTGGTTAGCTTTTTGGGGACAAGCTCGCATATTGCGAAAGGGTTATTCTGTAGCTTTTTGTAACTTGCATGTGTTGTAGAACTTGGGGATCTGAGATCCTCTGCATGTAAGAAGCTCCATTTTCTAAATAATAAAATTATTCTCTTGTTTGTGGGTTATTTCTATGCCTCAGGCTGCACCCTCATCAATTAAAAAGGTGAAGTGGTCTAGAATAAAGCAAGACTGGTATGTAAAGGGTATTCTCAAATGGAAGGTGTTTATTTTGAAGAAATTTTTGCCCCTGTTACTAGAATTGAAGGTGTTAGATTATTTCTTGCTTGTGTTGCATACAAGAACTATAAAGTCTATCAAATGGATGCGAAGTTGACATTTCTAAATGGAGAACTAGAAGAATAAGTATACATTGAACAACTAGATGTATTTCATCTAACTGATAAGGAAGATATGGTTTTCCACTTGTAGAAATCTCTATATGGACTTAAGCAAGCCCTGAGAGCCTAGTATGTTAGTGTAGACACATAAAATAAACTGATTGACATTGTGTACTTGATCCTAATTAACTAACATTGTTTCGTCCTGAATCACCTCTTTAGTGTATCATCACTATTCGTCCCTTAATTAAATAAATAATCATTTATCTAATTAAGTCATCATCTCTTGTTAATTAAATAAATCAATTTTATTAAATTAATCTTCTAATCCCCCTTTTAATTAAATAATACATTTTATTTAATTAAATCTCTAAGTCATTCTATTAAATTAAATCAATCTTTATCCAACATCATCCCTCTTTAGTTAAATAAATCAAAATATTTATTTAATTAAATCTAAATCATTATTCCTCTCTTTTTGATTTAAATTAATCCAAAAATCTAAGTCAAAAGTCAAAATCATCTAATCTCCTTTAAATTAATCAAATCCTAATTAATTTAATCCTAATCACTCAAATCCTCTAGATTTTGCAACTTGCACATGAAAATCAATTTAATTGATTTATAAATCATATATTTTCATTCAAAAAGGCATCCAAGTGGGAATATTCCTCAAATTTGAAATCTCCCCCCAAAATGAACTTGTACCTTTCAACAAAGCATTTAAAATCTCTTACATATCCTTTTCTTGAGCCATGTGCATGTGCTTCACCTTTCAACTCATTCTTCAAGCCATATTTTGAATTTGAATCTCCCCCCTCTTTATCATTCTTCAAAATGTGCTCATTCCTCAACCATTCACATGATGACATGTGGCTTGTTCTCATTTGTTGAAGATTAGTCCCACATTGCTCTCTTTTGATCATCTCTTCATCTTGGCATTCTATAAATGAAGAGCTCATCTCCTCATTTAATCATCCACAATTTGAGTAAACTTACTCTACTCAAATCCATAGCAATTTATCATCAATTTCATCCAAGCATAGTTAGGTTTTATGCATATTTTCATCTTAGAGCATACATCAAACATACACAAAGTGGATCACTCTTCATCACATATCAACTTTGCATCATTGGAGTTGGGAAAGGGCCAATTTTCACATCAAATTGGAACCAATTCCTTCAAGAGATTAGGAGTTTGTTGGCTTTAGAATAGATTTTGATATGCTTTCAAGTTTCATTGTGTTCTTCCTTTCATTTTCTATCTCTTTTTCTATTCAAATTAATCTCTTGAGGAATCCTTATTCTTCCTTGCATTTGATCTCCTAATGTATTCATTTGTTGTGTTTTGCAAGTATATGGATTAGGGTTCACATTTTGGCACTAGGAGGGCTTGAATTATAAATCTAACACTTTTTTTTATAAAATTTCACTATTTTTTTATAGTACTATTCATTAATCCCCATTTTTTAGCACACATGATCACTGTTTTAGTGCTTTTAGAGTCATTTTTAAAATGACCATATCTTGGTCATATGGAGGTATTTTTTGATACTTTTTTTTTTAAATAGGGTAGAATTTCATAAAATATCCAATGGTGTAGGTGTTTCTCAACTATTAATGAGTTAAAATTTTCAAAATTGCATCTAAAGTAAAAATACATCATAACTTGGTCTAAGTTTTAGGGTTTTTATGGTTCATGGTTCATCTAACCCCTATATCCTTTTGTTTCTTGATCTCATCTAACATTTTGAGCACTTTTTAAAGTTATGAAATCAAAAAAGGGAGGAGGAAACAAAAGGAAAGCTTCTTATGGAATCATTTATCTATTGTATCAAGTGTCTTTAGACACTCTTGGAAGCAATTATAATTCCAAGTTTAAGGATTTTATTGCTTCAAGCTTTTAGGATTCAATAGATTTCAATTTGGGATCTAAAAAGAACAAGACAAAGGCTTAAAATGAACATTAGAACTACAACTTAACATATTTTGTTTCATGGATTAACAAACTAAACAAAATGTCTTTCACTTGTGATTTGGTGCTCTAAAAAGAACTCACATTTTTGTTTGGGGATTTAAAAAAGAACAAGTGAAACTTTATTTTTTGTGAAGGTTTACTTAAACTAAAGCCATTGAAAAGGGATGTATGCACTTCTCTTGCACTTTATAGTGATCTTGAGAATAAAAAGGCTGTTTTCATGACTTTAGGGTGAGATAAAGCAATCACCTCCACACTTTGATTTGGGTTTAAAATTGAACAAAATATTGTGTAAGTGTGAGTGGGGGCATTTTTTTCATATATTCTCTCTCTTTGTTTCCATCAAAGATTGATTGAGTTACAGATTTTGTCTTTACTCACTTTTGTTTATCTTAGAGGGCCTGCCTTTGGGAAAAAGTACTCACCCAAGGGAACAACTCAACCCGTAAAACTCTAAAGCCAAGAGTACTTCTAGTTGGGATATAAATGTGGATATTGGAAGAAACACCAATATCACATGGTTGATTCCAACAAGATGGATCTGAAAGGGGACTCTTGTCATATGGGTCAACTCCTACGAACGAAAAGTCCTTACTAGAACCCATGTGCTAGAATTTGCCAAAATTCTTAATGTATTTGTTGGTGCAAGAACGGTCGTTTTAAAGCCACCCCACACTTTTACAGTCTTCTAGTAGAAATGGAAAACATACCATAGGAGTTTCATGGGTGTTGATGCTTGGCTATCCCATATAAGTGAGTGCCTTGTAAGGGAGCCAATGGGGTCAAGCATCTAACCATTCACTAGAGATAAGTGTAGCTGGACTTGTCCAAGTGGGAATCCAACAAATATTGTCTTACACATCCATAGGATTGTACTTGTTCTTGGGTTACAAAATGCATTGCTTGATCGAAAACATCTCAAAAACAAACACTTAACATCATCCAAATTTCAAACCCTTTTGGAGACAAATACCATTGACTCAATCTATATGTTACTGCCTTCCCTTGGGATTCACTTCCTTAGAGGTTTCTAAACATTGGATTATATCTTGATTTGTCTCCTTAAGTAAACAATAGGAAAACCCTTGCCTTAAGTTCATCGAATTTCCACATAACATATCTTGTGGGGTTTGAAGAAACTAAGACATTGGACATCTTAGTTTGAAAGCTAATCAAAGAAAGTGTTTTTGATAAAATAAAGCTATTAAGCAAAGCTAAAAAAAATGAACTTTCATATGTGTTGAAGACTCACAATCTTAAAGCAAAAATCATTGGTAAGAGATCCAAAAATAAATGTTCAAATCATTTCTTGGTCACAAAGGTCTATAGGAAGCATTTGTATGCTCTTCAATACCTAGGCCTAGGCAAACAAAGTGTCTTTGTTAGGTTCATCTTGGGATCAAAAACAAATCAAAAAAAATTTCATCCACCCTTCAAAACATCAAACATCATCTCACCATCACCTTTTGGAAAATCTTGAAATCATCCCTTAATGCTAGGCCTCTTGGAAAAATCAAACCATCATCAAAATCTTTTAGTCTAAAGTCCTTGAAAACATTATCAAAACCACCTTTTTGCTAGGTATGTGTAGATGCATCCTTTTGCATATGCTTAGTCAAAGTCATGAAAATCATCTTGTTTAGCTTAGTATATGTGGATGAATCCTTCTTCATATGCTTAGTGAAACTATCATCTTGTTTGGATATGTATGGGTAGATGCATCCTTCTCCCCACACATATTAAAATTATCATCTCTTGAACAAAGCTATCCCTTAGATCATCATCCAACATCTTAGGGTATTCTTGTTCAAAATCAAAACAATCAAAACCAATAAAGATCAAGGAAAAAATCAAAAGAAAAAATCAAAATCAAAACTCTGAAACATAGCTGAAAGTCCAAAAAGCCTAGCATCTCACATCAAGATTAATCAAAAGACCATAACATCCACATTATACATCCCTCACATCATCACCACATCATCATCTTTGATCCTCAAGGAATCTTAGAACTTTCTACTTTGGGCATAAAGTAAAGATCGATCTAAAGAATTAAGAGATTCATCTCCCATATTCTCAAAAATTAATCCTTGTTTTATGGTTCTAACTAGATCTCAATACAAGAAGAGTATGGAAGCCAACAAAGAAACACACGCATCAAGCAATCTTAGCCAAACAAACATAGAAATAAATCCCGTTGAATCAAGTAATCCTTTGACCCTCTCATCATTGCAAAATCCACAAAAAGAAAACCAAGGAGAAGATCTTACCTTTGGAATGTCTCGCGAGGAAATGATTGAGATGCTCCAAAATCTAGATAATCATAGAATCGTCAACATCATGATGAGGCTCAACCCTTCATTATACATGCTTGAGCTAGCAAAACAAGGGGCCAAATTACCTTCAGATTTTGATATAAGTACTATAGTTGAGACATCTTTTCCTCCAATCTCATCCACCATTCCCATCTCATCTACACCCCCATCCCAAAACATCACACAAAACATTCTACAAATCATGACGTCTTTTGCTCCAACCCAACCCAATGTGAATAAGGGAAATGCATTTCTCAATGCTCTACAAGCACACCCCCTTGTTAATAATCAAAACCTAGATGAAAACACCACCTTGGAACAAAACATACTTGAAACCCATTACATAAGAATGTTCCTCTCACCTTCCATCATGATCCATCATCATCATACTTTCGTGCAATTCCTCAAACTCCTCTCCTCACAAATTCACAAGAGGAAGGGGACATGTTAACATCAAGGGGCATCTTTGACACCACAAAATTTTCACAAGAACTTGCACCCCCCACATTCCCACCTCTTCCACCATTACCATCATCATCCACATCACTCCTTGGTTTAGGGCTTTCCCTTCTATTGAAGATCAATCAAACCACTATCCCAAATATCAATCAAAGCATCATACCAAACACTCAAAATTTGTTGTTGATATCACAATAACAAAGGACAAACACACAAGCAATCATAACATCATCAAACACTCCCTTAACATTGTAAAACATGGTCTCTCAAGGACCAACCATATCAACAGCACCATCCATCATGAACACCACCTTCACAAATACCATCCCAGCCAATATGATGCAGCATTGCAAGCTGCTTTCCAATGAGGATACCAACAAGTGTAGAAACAAAAAGCCATACACCTAGCTATTCAGCAAGCTACTCAAGCTGCCCAAGCTGCCCAAGTTGCATTACAAGCACAACAAGTTCAAGATTTATTGCAAGAACAACAACAAGCCGCACAATCATTACAAGCACAAAAGTTTGCTCAAGCACAACTTTTATTGCAACAACAAGTAGCACAAGCACAAGCCACACAAGCACAAGCTCAAGCACAAGCTCAATATCAGGCAAAACAAGCCCAATATCAAGTGCAACTCTTAGAAAAAAAAAAGCAACACAATTGCAAGCATATCAACAAGCATTAAAGCAATATCAAGAGCACCAAGAAGTAGTAGAATTGGTAGCCCAACAACAAATCTTGTTGGAACAACAATAAGCACAACAACAAGCATTGTTAGAACAACAACAAGTGCAATAGAAAGCACAAATCTTAGTGCAACAACAACAAGATCAACAATAGGCGTTGTTCATACAAAAGTATGTGGAAGCTTACCTCGCTCAGAAGAACATACAAATTCCATCAAACAACACACCCACCAACCCACTCATCCAACCCACGATTGAAATACCCCAAAACACTTTCATCCCACCCCTTGATCCACAAAATGATGTAACGACAAAAATCAAATTACTCTCGCAACAAGTGCTCAATCTTCAATTAGGAGGAACAACCAAAATACGAAGCAACTTGTGTCCCTATCCATTTGATAGGAGCTTGGTAATAAAACCATTCCCCAAGGGAATTGAAATCCTCAAATTTGACAAATATCAAGGGATGGGAAACCCTAAAGATCACATCAGAGAATTCTAGGTTCATTGCATGGAGGTCGCATATGATGATACTTATCTAATGTGGCTATTTCCTATGAGCTTGGCAGGCCACGCTATGGAATGGTTCTCTCATATACCTTTAGGAATTAAAACATTTCAAGAAATTATAGATGCATTCATTAAAAACTATGCATGCAACATCACAATGGATGTTAGTCTAGAAGAACTTTCAGGTATGAAACAAGGAAAGGGAGAATCATTTGCTTCATTCCTACAACGATGGTGATCCAAGGCCAATCAAAGCAAGTGGACCATGCCAGAAGAAGAACAAGTTTGCACCATCATATCCAACCTTGAAGGATGCTTGGAATTTCATCTCAATGTTTAGGGTATCACTACATATAATCTATTGATCCCCAAAGCGCTTAGCATCAAAAGAGCCCTTATGACTCAACCCACGGAATCAACATCATATCATGAAGAACAAAACAACTTCCCACCATCCAATTACAATGACAAACCTCACACATGGGCAAGGAACAAAAACATCACTGCTGATGGCATCATTGATGCTAAGGTGGTCATTAGTGGTCCATGCCAAAATACACCCACACCATAAACTCAAACACAACACCAAAATAATCATCACACGACATACCATCCAAACAAAAATCCAACCATTAATAATCTTAATGACCAAAGAGGACCACCCCAATGCAAAAATTATCCCAAGTGAATATACACCACTTTGGGGGAACCACTTGAGGACATAATGAAAAAGTTGATTGACGAAAAACTCATCCAAGCTCCTACATTTGAGAATTACTAAGAACCTGATGTTAAACCTCCTTGGTATAATGAAAATCAACTTTGTGAATTTTAAAAAATCAAAGGCCACACCACAAACAGTTGCATGAGACTCAAAAACATCATCCAAGATCTCATCGATAAGAAAATCATAAACATGGAACAACCTATGGGAAATCAGGATCTTAAGATATACATGAATCCAATGTCAAATCATGGCAATAAAGGGAATAAAAATGATAAAGGGAAGGGAAATGTAAATTATATTTATGAATCAGTCATTGCCTCCCTAAATGAAGACCAAGGGCACCCACACCGAAGATTATGGAGTCACCACAAGAAGTGGCAAAGTCACCATTGTATGATCTTCCCAACCAAATAAAGTCCCTTCATCTAGATCTGTTTTGCATGGTTACAATGTTGTAGACCAACTTAAGAGAACACCAGCACACATCTCCATCATAGAGTTGTTAAAAATATCATTAGCTCATAAAAAGATCCTTGAGGAAGCATTAGCCTCATCAACTATCCTCACAGATCTCGATGCGGAGCAATTCCAAGCTATGGTCAAAAATATTCTAACGCCTAATCTCATTACATTCTCTGACCAAGATTTTCCCACCCAACCATCTCACAACCATGCACTTCACTTGGAAGCCATTGTAAATAAGAGAAAAATCAAAAGAGTCCTAGTGGATGGAGGTGCGGGTTTGAATATTTGTTCTCTTGGCCTCATCAAGCAGTTGAAAATATTAGAAGATTCCATTGACAAAAGGAAAGGCATCATGATAAGAGCATACAATGATCAAGAAAGATTGTCTCAAGGCATGATTAAACTTCCTATTCAAGTAGGGCTGACTCTTATGGAAACCACTTGTCAGGTCTTGGACCTTGATTTTCCATATAACATCCTCCTAGGATGTCCATGGATTCATGCGATGAAAGCAGTAGCATGAACCTTCCACCAATGTGTGAAATTTACACATAACAGACAAGAAGTTACCATCCATGGAGATCCTAAACCTTTTCCATACTGTAAAAATCTTGAAGCAAAATATTACAAAATCCCCCAAGTACCAAAAAATGATGAGGGCCCATCCACATCATACATTGATTCTGCCACCCTCACATCCACTTCTGAGATAGAGACACCCACCATTCCTACCATCTCTGACATCAAGCTCATCATCCAGGAGGACTGATGTGGAAGCTACAGGCTCCCTAACAATGCTTTTGTGATAGGAGAGTTACCACAATCTCCTAGATCATGAGGACGCCCACAACAAAATCAAGCTTCCACATCTCAAACGTCTCCTAAAGACTATTCTAAATTCACAAGTTGGGGAGATCTTGGCCAAGAGGACATTGAGACAAATCCATTGCATATGCTATACCAAGATGAGAGACCGACAACTAATTTCCCAATGGATGAAAGAAGCAAAGGTTTCCAAATGATGCTTGTAATGGGTTACAACAGAAATCAAAGATTGGGACAAAATGACAATGGCCTTATAATACCTATCATGGTAGAGACATGACCAATAAAAAATATTGGCCTTGGATGTACCCCTCTAAGTACAACCATACATGGCTGAAGTCCTTCAATTAGAGTGATTAATAAACCTCATCAGCCAACAACAGCAGAGCTATGATTACCAATATCTACAGGCAGTGTCCTAGACAACTATACCTTTGATATAACTAATGTTTGTAGTAGTAGTGATGATGAGGACCCCATGACTAACCTACCTAGGTTATTTGAGGACACCACCCTTTGGATGATTAGTACCTTATCTTTTGAGCCAAACAACCAAGACCATGAAATCTTCTTAGTATATCCTCAACTCATCGACTACAACCAACAAGGACCACCGGTTCTTGATACATTCAAAAATGATGAGTCACTCTTAGAATTCATGGGATTGAGGGATAACATTCCAGATGGAGATCATAAGACAGGGTTTATAATGGAGTTTGAAACACATGCCTATTACGAGGAAATGATTGAATCCTTGAGTCGTAAAAGTGAGAAACTAAGAATCATATCCAAGTCCTTGAGTGAAAACCACACTGTGGCACTCTCTAACAAGAAAAGATTAAAAAGAAAGGATGCATCCAATAGTGAAAACCTCTCTAAGGTACCCGAGGATGAAGGATTCAATCTTCCCTTAATAGCTATTCATTAAGAAAAGTTAGCAGTCCTGGCAGAAAAATGCAATCCTTTCAACCTAGGAATAGAGGAGACCCCTCATGTCACATTCTATGTAGAATCACTACTATCAAAAGAGCAAGAACTGCTAGTAGCATTCCTAAGGGAAAGGAAAAAAAAAATTACATGGAGTTATGTTGACATGTGAGGATTTGATCCAAAGACTGTGGTTCATCACTTAGCAGTGTATCTAGAAACAAAACTAGTCAAACAAAAGCTCTAAAAAATGCATCCTCAAATCTCCGTATTGGTCAAAATGGAGCTCAAAAAGTTGTTAGATGTAGGATTCATACAACCAATAGATTATCCAAAATTGGTATCAAATTTGGTACCTATTTTGAAACCTAATGGAGCCATTTGAATATGTATAGACTTCAAAGATTTGAACAAGGCATGTCCAAAGGATGACTTCTCGCTTCCCAACATCGACATGATAGTGGACATGACAATGAGACATGAGATGTTATCACTAATGGATGGATTTTTAGGATATAACCAAATCATTATAGCAAAAGAGGATCAACATAAGATAGCCTTCACTTGTCCATGGGGGACTTACTATTGGAACATGATGCCATTTGGCCTAAAAATTGTAGGAGCAACATATCAAATGGCTATGACATTGATCTTCCATGATATGATCCATAAAATAGTTGAGGACTATGTTGATGACATCCTAGCTAAGTCTAGAAAAATACAAGACCATATAGCGACCCTGAGTGCCATCTTTGATAGACTAGAAGAATACAAAGTAAGACTAAACCCAAAATAGTGCGTCTTTAGCATACAATCAGGAAAAATGCTAGGATATATAGTATCAATGAGGGGTATTGAAGTGGATCCAGAAAAAGTGAAAGCAAACCTCGAAATGGAAGCACCAAAGAGACTAAAACAATTAAGAGGCCTCCATGGTAGACTCCAGTCCATTTGAAGGTTCATAGCATAGTTAGCAGAGAAACAAAATCCATATTCTCACCTACTCCACAAGGGAGTAGTGTACAAATGGGATGATAAATGTGAAGAGGCATTTAACAAAATCAAGGAATAGCTATTGACACCACCAGTCTTAATGCCACTTATCCCAAAGAAACCGTTGATCTTATATGTATCAATAACAACAATAGCCCTTGGAGCTCTCCTAGCTCAGCATGATGAAAATGAAATGGAGAGGGCTATATACTATATCAACATAACAATGGTTGGGCATGAGTTAAACTATTCATTTATTGAGAAAGCATGTCTCATAGTAGTGTTTGCATCTCAAAAATTCAGACATTACATGTTGTCACACAAAATAAAGCTCATCACCAAAATTGATCCCCTCAAGTATCTACTATCAAAGGCAATGCTCATAGGCAGAATGGAAAAATGAGTAATGATATTATCAGAATATGACATCGAGTATGTGGAGAGAAAATCAATCAAGGGTTAGGTCATCACAGATCAACTAGCAGAAGCACCTATTTATTCTGAGAATCCCCTTGTCTCAGAGTTTCTAGATGAATCCATCTTTAACCTCAACATGGCTGATCACTAGAAACTATACTTTGATAGCTCATACACATAGTATGGATCAAGAGCGGGTGTCTTCTTCATCACCCCACAAGGGGATTTCATACCAAGGTAATACAAACTAGCATTTCCTTGCACCAAAAACATTTCAGAATATGAGGCTTTGACTATAGGTCTCAGGATATCAGTGCAATGGAACATCATGGCTCTAAAATTATATGGAGAATCTCAGTTAATTATAAACCAAGTTAATAATGAATATTAGACTAAAAATGACAAGCTCACTCCATACAAGAAATTGGTGGAGACCCTTAAAGAGTCCTTCATTGAAATAACATTTGAGAAAATTCCTAGAACCAACAACAGAGTAGTAGATACCATGGCAACAATTGGGTTCCTACTGGACATTCCTAACAACGTTCCAAAATATGAATTCTTGATTGAGGAGCTGCTCACTCCAACATTTGAGGTACCAGAATCAAAATATGTGTGTAAAATCATTTGTCCTGATAATCCTTGGTATCATGATATCTATACTTATCTTCACATAGGAGTTATACCCACTAACCTACCATCAAACCTAAAATGAACCTTTGTTAAAAAGGCATCTAGATTTGTCATCCTAGATGATACCCTATACTATAGAAGTATAGAAGGTACCTTACTACACTACTTAAATGTTGATGAGGAATTAACTGCCCTAACTGAAGTACATAAAGGTATCTATGGTTCACACTTGAGTGGAATAACCATAGCCAAGAAACTACTGAGGATGGGGTATTATTGGCCCACAATGGAACGAGAAGCACATGATCATGCCAACAAGTGTCTACAATGTTAGCAGCATAGGGACCTCATCCATGCTCCAGCTCAATGGCTCCGTCTTATCATCACACCATGGCCCTTCTCGCAATGGGGACTCGATCTCATTTTTAAAATCACTCCTACCTCATCTAACAGCCATAAGTTCATCATAATCACAACAAATTACTATACTAAATGGGTGGAGGCTATACCCATGATGTATATAACTGGGACACAAATTTCTAAGTTCATCCTAAACTATCTCATATGCCGCTATGGTGTTCCACAAGTGATTATCTCAGATAATGGGACACCATTCAAAAATCAATAAGTTCGTGACTTATGCAAAAAAATTAAAATACAACATCGCTTCTCCACTCCGTATTATCCCCAAGGCAATGGCCAAGTAGAAGTGACAAACAAAACCATCCTTAAAATCCTCAAGAAAAAAGTCAATGACGTAGGTCGTGGCTAGCATTTGTAGCTTAACCCCACCCTCTAGGCTTATTGAACCAACATCTGCACACCCACTGGTGCCACCCCCTTCTCCTTGGTCTACAGATCATAAGCGGTACTCCCAATTGAGATCAAGATCCCATCCCTCAAGATATCACTATAAAACCTCATCACTGATGAAGAATACAAAGTATCAAGACTCAATGAGCTGGAGTTACTGGATGAGAGATGTATGAATGCTTTGAATCACTTGCAAGTCTATTAGAATAGACTCAAAATGAGCTACAATAAGAAAATTAGAAGCAGAACATTCCAAGTCAGAGAACTGGTCTTGAAAGAAAATAAAAAAAAGGTCCCAAACCCAAGCACCAAAGGCAAGTTCGAACCTAATTGGTTGGGGCCCTTCATCATCACAACAAATTACAAGTCAGGGGCATATCAGTTATCAACACCTGAAGGGGAACCTCTGTAGGAGCCCATGAATAGCTCCCATCTCAAAAAAAATTATGCCTAAAATATTTTAAGTATAGAACCAAAAATCCAAAAAAAAATAGAAAATGTTGTGAAAAAATGGTTACCTTGGTGAAAACCTAGCAAACAGGCATCTTGGTAACAAAAACAAAATCAAAAAAGTAAAAAGTCCAAAAAAAATTAGAAAAATGATCAAAAATAGTAAAGAGAAAAATCATCCTCTACTGAAAACCACTTCGGTGGCACTTTGGGCAAGTACCTTGGTGAAAACCTGGCAAACAAGCGCCTTGTGTAAATAAGCACTTTCGATCCACCAAGATCTTTACGACTTGTTTTGCATCATCAATCCATTTCACTTCCATCATTCATCGCATTTAGGTCTCCATTCATCATTCATCCACTCGCATCTACACCATAGCTTGGTCTTGTTTTCCTATCGTGATCCCTCCTAGTACTACTCGGCCCATCCTCAAGGTCAGTCTATCCTGCCTTTATTGGAGTAGTCTATTACATCATGTTGGGGGAACGTTCTCATTGGATCAGATTCGTGTATGATCTTAAGGTCCTCAAATCAGAAAATCCAAAAACATTCAAAACATATCAAAATCCAAAAACATTCACAAAACATCAAAATCCCAAAAATAGGTCAAAAAGTCATTCAAAAAGTCAAAAATAGAGTCATCAGTCAAACTACGTGGTCTTTGC
The DNA here is from genome assembly GCA_007258455.2 of Sequoia sempervirens. Lineage (NCBI taxonomy): Eukaryota > Viridiplantae > Streptophyta > Pinopsida > Cupressales > Cupressaceae > Sequoia > Sequoia sempervirens. Next base: position 423,237,223 of record VDFB02193867.1, read on the forward strand.
ATGTATAACGTAGGCAAGGATAATCTATTGATCAGCCCTCGAGGCCCCTAGGATAGGTCCTTAGGTTAGTCTCTTGGTCAAAATCTTAGAAAACACCAAAAACATTGGAAAATTGAAAATAAAAACATATGAAAATCTCAAAAAAATACCAAAAAATAGCTTCAAAACATTGCAAAATTCCAAAAACATCCAAATATTTGAAAAAATCCATCCATCTCATCTCACTTGCACCTACAATAACATCATCCATAATAAAATGATCATCATCCTCAACCTTTGGTGAAATAGTTAGAAACAAGCCTAGCAAATTAAAAACTAGAACTCCAAAACATCAAGTCTCAAGTCTAAGTCAATGTGTAAGCAAGTTGGTCAATTATTTATGTCGATAGTCCATCATCCACATAGTCCCATATCAATCATCTGATAACATCATGTCCTAGGATGAATCCTTCCTACAAGGGGCATTATTTATCAGAAAGAACACTTTGGATAAATGAAATGATGTGCCGCCATCCACTAACATGTCCAAGGATGTATCCTTCCTACAATGGGCATTATCTTTTGGCAATAAGTTTGGGTTCTTATCCTTAAAAACACATTCTCTTTTGGTTAGCGGTATTGAAGAACATCAACTTGTTTGTGTGCTTTATCTTTGTCTTTTGACTTATCTTATTGTGCTCAATCCAAGGACCTCTCGATGATATCCAAATGAAGGATTTAGAGAGATAGGAATGGGGCAACGATCATTATTCTTTTGTCTATTGTGCTCGTTGGACATTCTTGTAAAATAACTTGGTGAATACTTGCTTTGTTAGATATGTATAGAGGATGTTTTGGATAGCCTGTTGACTATTGCATTGATTGGTTATACCTTTCCGTGTTTTGGTCCAAGATGTTTGAAACTTCTAAAGTGCATCTTAGCAAGGTTTCCATATGTCAAGTGTGAACAAGAACACTCCTATCTATTTTTCAAGTCAAAGTCCATCACAGTAAGTACAAAGCCATCCTAGTCCTTTATACCTTGATGCATCGTGCTTATGTGTGTTATCAAACATAAGGAAATTGGCCCTCTAAAAATCCCAGCTCCTTGGAAAGTAATCATCATCATCATCATCATCATCTCATGTCTTGTTGGAATCTCTTATTTTCTTCTATCTCTTACTTTTTCGTGCTAACATGGTACCATGACAGTTAATCATAATCATCATGATTGCATCTATCTTGCATAAAAAAAAAACCATAAGCATACTGCATATTGAATATCATATCATATAGAAAGCATTAATCATACCACATGCATTCATCCCCATCATTGCATCATATAGACTGGTTATTCTAAACATCTCATAAACCATATATTTATCATCTATTTTCATAATCACCCAAGCATCATCATATCATATCAGGTGCATCCATATCATCCATGCATCATCATATCATCCATCACATATAAACATAATCATCTCATCATCAATAATGTCACTATCATGGTACAAATCAGGATCAAGTGGGTGTACTATATCAAAGTAGGCATGAGGCTACCCATCGTCGATGACGGTCTACATCATCAAATCTGTCTACATCAAATATTCGAGTTGAACTAACCTTGAACCTCTTTATCGAGAGATCGACCCTCAAATCAAATCTTTTCGCTCAATCTCTCGAGGGGGAAATATATTGGCATAATTCTTTATTCATTGGGGTAGCAATGGGGCACCTAAAAAAATCAAAGAATTTTTGAATTTTGATCAAGACAGTTTATTCTATGAAACAACGCAACAAGTACATTTCTTCAAAGAGGGTAAAAATGTAGACACGTAAAATATATTGATTGACATTGTGCACTTGAACCCGATTAACTAACATTGTTACGTCCTGTATCACCTCTTCAACTTATCATCACTATTCATCCCTTAATTAAATAAATAATCATTTATCTAATTATGTCATCTCTTTTTAATTAAATGAATCAATTTTATTTAATTAATTTTGCAATCCCCCTTTTAATTAAATAATACATTTTATTTAATTAAATCTCTAAGTCATTCTATTAAATTAAATCAATCTTTATCCAACATCATCCCTCTTTAGTTAAATAAATCAAAATATTTATTTAATTAAATCTAAATCATTATTCCTCTATTTTTTATTTAAATTAATCCAAAAATCTAAGTCAAAAGTAAAAATCAGCTAATCTTCTTTAAATTAATCAAATCTTGACTAATTTAATCCTAATCACTCAAATCCTCTAGATTTTGCAACTTGCACATGAAAATCAATTTAATTGATTTATAAATCATCTATTTTCATTCAAAAAGGCATCCAAGTGGGAATATTCCTCAAATTTGAAATCTCCCCCCAAAAAGGACTTGTCCCTTTCAACAAAGAATTTAAAATCTCTTACATGTCCTTTTCTTGAGCCATGTTCATGTGCTTCACCTTTCAACTCATTCTTTAAGCAATATTTTGATTTTGAATCTCCCCCCTCTTTGCTCATTCTTCAAAATGTGCTCATTCCTCAACTATTCACATGATGAAATGTTGCTTGTTCTCATTTGTTGAAGATTAGTCCCACATTTCTCTATTTTGATCATCTCTTCATCTTGGAATTCTATAAATGAAGAGCTCATCTCCTCATTTAATCATCCACAATTTGAGTAAACTTACTCTACTCAAATCCATAGCAATTTATCATTAATTTCATCCAAGCATAGTTAGGTTTTATGCATATTTTCATCTTGGAGCATGCATCAAGCATCAACAAAGTGGATCACTCTTCATCACATATCAACTTTGCATCATTGGAGTTGGGAAAGGGCCAATTTTCACATCAAATTGGCACCAATTCCTTCAAGAGATTAAGAGTTTGTTGGCTTTAGAATAGATTTTGATATGCTTTCAAGTTTCATTGTGTTCTTCCTTTCATTTTCTATCTCTTTTGCTATTCAAATTAATTTCTTAAGGAATCCTTATTCTTGCTTGCATTTGATCTTCTAATGTATTCATTTGTTGTGTTTTGCAGGTATTTGGATTAGGGTTCACAACTAGATTGGAAAAATACTACTAAATCTTGGATTCACTAAAGGTACTATTGATAGCAACTTATATTTCAAATGGATCATGATAAAGAGTTAATTAAAGAAGTCTTTGTTGATGAAGTCATTTTTGGAGGAGATGAAAATTTATGTATGAAGTTTACTGATGAGATGAAGAGTGAATTTGAGATGAGTATGATTGAAGAGATGAATTTCTTTATAGGATTGCAAGTTACCTAGTTAGACAAGGGAATTTTCATATATCTTAGTCCAAATATGTGAGAGAGCTACTGAAGAAATTTGGGATGGAAGAATCAAAGCCTATTGGTACTCCCATGGTGATTAGATGCAAGGTAACATAGATTGATGACTCTCCTAAGGTGATTAAAATTAGATATAGGTCAATGATTAGTGGATTAATCTATTTAACCTAGTCTAGACCAAATATTATGAATGTTGTATGTATGGTTGCTAGATTTTAGGTTGATCCAAAAGAATCACATGTGACTGTTGTTAAAAGAATCTTCAGATATCTGAAAGGAGCAATTGACTTTGGACTTTGGTATCCAAAGGATGATGATCTCACTTTGAGTGCATATAATGATATGGATTGGACTGGAGATGTAGATGACAAGAAAAGTACTAGTGGTGCTTCTTTCTTCCTAGGGAAGAAGCTAGTGTCGTAGTTGAGCAAAAAGGAAAATTCCATTTCTCTATCTACTGCTAAAGTAGAATATATTGCTACTACAAATAATTGTACTCAAGTAATATGGATGAAACAAATGTTGAAAGATATCAAGGTGATATATGAAGATCCTTTTGCCATATATTGTGAAAATTCAAGTGAAATAAAATATTTCAAAGAATCTGGTGTTGCACTCTAAGAATAAACATATATCAATCAAGTTTCACTTCTTGAGGGAGAAAGTGAGTGAGAAAGAAGCCAGATTGGAGTATGTGCCTACCAAAGAACAAATTGAAAACATCTTTACTAAGACATTGTCAAAGGATACTTTTGAGTATCTCAGAGGAATGCTAGGGGTAATTACCCATCTTGATAAGAACTAAAAGATTCATTTACTTGCATCAATTTGTGAGCTACATTGCTATATTTTGATCTAAATTGATGTTTCCATGGCTGCTACTCGGGGGGAGTAGTCAGATGTGCAAATATGTGGTTCAAAGTATGTATATGGAAAGGTCATGGTTACCTTTTCCACTGATGTCAAAGGGGGAGAAGTGCAATGTGAAAAATCCTTTTAGGGGGAGAAGAGAAATTGATTAGAAGAGTCAGAACCAAAGGGAAAGCAAGTGTGTTGGGTTGATGGTATTTTTCACATAATGTGTTGCCATCAATGCCAAAGGGGGAGATTGTTGGATGTTGTGGATGTGTTGTTGATATGTGGTTGTCATTGATGTCAACAATATTAGCATTTGGTGTATGAGAGGCTATATATGTCGAGGATATTGAGAAAATTATAAAAGAAAGTGTTCCAAGTTCCAATGGAACTATGTAGATCATGAAGGCATCTTGCTCTATACATTGAAGATCAATTTTTGTGGACTAAATGGTTTATTCTTGAGAGAATCTACCCAAAATTTTTAGAGGTCCGCATAAAGATTTGATCATGTTGTGGCCTGGCATTATTTTTGTGGTCTTTTTCAATGTTCCTAAGTGAATTTTGTGTGATTTTGGTAATTCTAGTTGTTGGGCATGTGCAGGATCATCATGGAAAAAACAAGCCCTTAAGTGGCAAAAAATTCAGAAAAATTAGAGTTAGGAAACTTGCAGTAAAAATTTGAATAAGATATCTATATTATTTCAAAAATATGTAAGAATAGAATGTATATAAAATTGAATGTAGTTTCTAAACTACTAGGTGTCATTTTATTTTTTTTAAATCTATTTGGTGACCACCCTAACCACAAGAAAATGATAATATTTTAGATATAAGTAGAGGACTCACATCCAAATGTGATGCATATCTTTTTGTAAATTTTTTCCAAGTAAATAATTAATTATGAATTTTTTATTACAACTTTTTAAAAATATTAAAACTTGTATGTCTGACCACCTTAACTTGGTCAAAACTTCATGAAATTCATTTTTTTTTAATCCTATAGTATGTGAAGCATAGAATGTGATGCACTTTTTGGATTCAAAAAATGTGATACTGTTTGAAAGCTATAGATGTTTTTCAATCAACCTATCAATCAGGACTTTAGTTGTAATTCAAATAGAAAATGAACAATAATTATTAATTAAATTCAAAGTAAAGAATAATGTATATTGGTGGAAAGCTAAGAATCTCCTTTAAAAACCTTTTTTGTTCCATCAATTTTGGGTTAAAGAAAAGTTGTCAGCCACACACTCTACACATACCCATCATATTGCCACTTTTTGGCCCATCATGATCCTACACATACCCTACTACAGATGTGTCTCTATTCTTTCTTGGTGTTCTTTGGTGTTTCTAGATTGTGCTCTATCTTTTTGGTACATCCACATTGATCGATGTGCTTGTGGTCGAATATTTTCTTGTGCATGTTTGGGTTTTCATGTTCCTAGTTGACATGATGATGGTAACGTGTTGTGGATCCTTGAAAATTAACATTTGAATGTTTGGTGCACTCGTGAATATTGTTTTGGGTCACATCATTTTTTTGGTCGGTGCTATTTAGATCCACATTGAAAATTTAATTGTAAATTTGGGCCAACATTACAAATATGTTTTTTTTTTTGGCCGACTAAGTTGTTGATGAAATCTCATGTAGCAGATATATAAAAGTGATTATTTCATCATGCAAAGTGTGCTTCATGTGTTGGGTATGCTCCTATATGTGTATGTATGAATATCATTTGATTGCAAAGTAGAGTGTGAAGTAGTTTGAGTGAAAAAGTGAAGGAGTTTTTTGTGCTTAATTGGAACTATAATTAGGCTCATGTAGAATCTATTTTCTCAATTCATACCCTCCATATTTTAATCCTATTATGTATTGTTGGGCAGTTAGCCCCTTCTGTAATTGAGTAGTGTGCTTGAATGTACGTGCATTCCCCTTTATTGTTTTGATTATATTTTTAATAGGGTATAATATTGTGGACTAACATCCATTGTGGTTTTTTCCCTAAAATGGTTTCCATGTAAAAACAATTGGTGTTCTCTATCTCTCTGATGTGTTAATTTTTTATGGTTAATTGCTTATTCATCAAATATAGGATTAAGGTTGTAACAGGTTAAAATATTTTGTGACAACTAATTCATCCCCCCCTTCTCAGTTGTTTGCCCTTATTTTTCCAACATATATGTGTGTATGTGTGTATATATATATGTATGTATTTTAGTATTTCCTAATTTTCATTTATTTTGAATAGACTGAAGTGTAGCCATTTTTAATGGTTTATGGTGTGAATTTTTAAGGTTGTTAGATTATTCATTTACTCAGATTATTTGATGAGGATGAAAACTCTATCTGTTGAGAGTGTTTATATCTATTGTGTTGGGAGTGAAAAAAGAGGTGCTTGTAAGTTTGCATATCTTTTACACTGTGATTTTGTAGTTTTTTACTTTGTTGCATTGATTAAAACTTTCGTGTTCCTTATTGATGTTTTTTTTATCGGTTGATCCCTATTTTTGCAATTTTTTCATTGAATTTTGATGTTTCAGTGATGATTTGATGGAGCATGGATTATTTGATGTTGGAAGTCTTAAAATAAAACTTATTCTATTTTTTTGCAATTTATATTTTTTCAATCCAAATTAATTATGTGTTCATGAAATAGTGATAGACATTGAAAGATGTCTATCTGTACATGATATATTTGATGTACCATTGATGTTGTTAGAACTATAAAATTTTGAAAATTTTATGGCTGTCTATACCCATAAGTTTCCTAAGAAGTCCATGCCATAAGCACATGAATCCTCTTTGCATAATTTTTTTTTCCATGTTTTATCATTTGGTCCCATAGAATTCACTTGTCCTTGAGAATTTCAATGTATAGATCATATCGGTATAACATGTTGTAGGTCTCCTCAAACCATAAAGCATTTTGTACTAACATATGTCTTTTTTCAGCATATCAGCAAGAGATCAAGATTGTCTTACCGATAAAATTTCATTTGGTAAAACATATTGGGTAGACACAATTTGGAGTCTCAACGAAAGAAAGACCCTATTGGCAAGATAGTATGAATCAGGATAGGTCATATCAAGCCTATATATGTCTTACCAATGAAGAAAAAAAGTGAAATATCAGCGAGACAGAAGCAATTAGAGGAACGTCCTACAACATTCATTTGGTCTTATCGATAAGCCACGGTGGGTTCCAATGTTGTCATCAGGATGAAGTTAAGGAGTCTTACTGACCCCCTATGTCATACTAACAGAGTTGTAAGGGATTCAGGTTTGGTAGTGCATGTGGAAGAAATAATCATTGGTGAGACTTGGTTCATTGGCGAGAGCTAAGAGAGTCATGCTGAATGAATTTCCATCAACAGGAAAACCATATGTCTCAACAATCAGAATTGATGAAGGATAAATCTCAGAAAAACACAATGTAAGTGGAGGAACGTCTGCTTGACCCTCAATGTCATAGTGATACTCAAAACTGAAGGTACAGAGTGTTGGGGAGACTCTTAACATTGGTGTAACTACTGGAATACTTAGCGATATATGATCTATTGATAGTCAAAGAGACTTGGACTATTGGGGAAGTGGCAGGACATCATAGCAAGTGTCTAATGGATGTTGGTAAAAGCCCAAATTCAATATATTATTGGGTTTGGAATATGAAAGGATGTGTCCTTCTGAATACTGATATATAAATACCCATTTTTTATAATGAATAAGAAAAAAGAAGAAAGCGAGTAAAAAATATAGTAGGATACAAAATATTTAATTTTGAGACTATGATGCATGTAAAAAAAAATAGAGATTTAAATTAATTTTTTTTGATGTGGTGACATTTTTCTAGTATCAATTGTTTGTCAAGTGTTAATTGAAAGTATTGTTGAAGTTGTCTCCAAGGTTGATGTTTTCTAGTTATTTAAACTAATATATCAAGGATATTTTTTAGTTTATTAGTGTACACTTGTATCTATATGGTTGGATTAATTGGTTCTTTTAAGGAAAGATTAAAACCTTTTAGTCAGTCATAGTAATTAGGAAATCTCATTTGGATCATTAAGAAGAACTTGGTAGTCACATCCTTGCATGTTTATACCAGTTATAAACTTAAAATTGTATGCCAAACAATTTGAGTATCTGCCAGAAAGAAGTTATTCATTTCAGATTATCATTTGACTCCATACACCCAATAAGGCACTAGTCTCTACCATTCCACTATTTGGTTTGATTCATTTTTTCATATGAACACATTAGATTTTAGCCTTGATATTGCTTATACAATTTGTAACAAAATAAAAATCATTTATCCACTCCTATTTTCCATTGTGGGTAAATCACTTTAAAGGAATAAACATTGGTCAAGTTTGCTTCATTACTATAGGTACACCCGCCTAGGTCTAGCAACACCTGAAGTGTAGAAGGTCTAAATCATTTGGCCTTGTCTATTACCTTGAAACATATCAAGAGATTGGAAACCTTTTGAAGTATTTTTCCTGCATTTTTTAGATCTAACAAATTAGCGGCTCTAATGGGGAATCATTTGCAAAATATCTAGTTGATGATCATCATATAGAGTCATTGAAGAAAGATTCATAGTTTGAGAATTTCTAGAAAGAGTGATTCCACTAGAGATACAATCAAGAATAATTTCATTTTTCTCACTTTTAACAAAGTGAGTGGTGACTCTAACAAGAATATTGCATCAATTCAACATGAATGGTAGAAGATCCCAATACAAAGGAGGTCCTACTAGAGGTCCTACTAGCAACAATAAGTGGACACATAAGGATGATAAGGTTGATAAGGGTAAGAAGGTAGTTGATGACATGTGCATAACGAATAAATACAAAGCATCAAGACCACATTGTGAGATATATGACTGTTAGGATACATGGAGAGATAATTCAAGTGTAGAACCTTGTACCTATGAAGAACAAATAAATCATTTTTATAATCCTCAGAAGCAGGTGGAATTTGAGGCTATACTTGAAGCTGAAAGATTCATGTATCAATAAGAAAATGATCAAAGAATGGAGTGTAATCAAAATGAGCCTATTGGTCATGTAATTCCCCAAGAAAATTTTGAGTTCTTAACTGGCAAGGAACTAGACATACATTTGGAGTTTTAGAGACAAGAAGTAGAAAGAGCACATGTAGAACTAGAACAATAGAGGCTCTTAAAAATGAAGGAACTCCAAGACTTGAAATTGTAGGAATCCCAAATTAAGGCTCAAATAGCTAATCTTCCAAAATATAAACCAACTCATAAGCAAGGAAACAATTATGTAGGGCCTTCATATCATCCAAAGGTTCCTCAAAATCAAATGGGAAATCAATACAAATAGCCAAACTATCCACTGTATACTGCATCACAACATACAACAGCGCAACCACCTCATGGTCAACAATACGTGCCATATCCTCATACACAATACAACAATCCAATGTACTAGTATCAACATGTGCATAGCCCTCCCCCTCAACAATACATGACAATGATTAGACAATTTGATTTGATAGGGTTTCAATTATACCCTTACCCTATGGATAGCAGTTGGAGAAGTCTTGTTCCTAAGTTTACAGGAAGTAGTGCAATTATTGTTGAAGATCATTTGAGGAATTTTAATGCTTTTATTTAGGACTTGGATATAGCATATGAAGATTTACATATGAGGTTGTTCATGATGTCGCTCACTGAAGAAGCTAGGGATTGGTTCAACAACCTGCCAATAGCTTCTATTGATTCTATCCAAGAATTTTAGAATTAATTTATTGAATAGTATGGAAATCCATGTGCACTAGATGCTACTTTACATGAATTAGTATGGATTCAAAAAAATTAGAATGAGTCAATTTATGATTTTAACCAAAGATTTAGCAAACTGTAGAATAAGATACCACCTAGGTCAAAGTTTCTAGACTATGCAACATTGAGTATTTATTTGAATGCATTCGATCCAAAAACAAGGTATGAACAAAGAAACAAGTTTCCAAGAGATTTGGATAAAGCCCAAAAGATAGCACTAACCATTGAAAATAATAGGAAAGTTGCTAGGATGATCAATAAAAGAGACAATCCTAGGGTTACTCAACAAGTCAATAATTACAAGTACAAATAGGAGAACACACAGAAACGAGAGGCCTTAATTACATGACATGCCCTACAATACAAATTAGAAGGATGGAAAAACTATAATGGATAGACCCGGGAATAAAGAAACACCTAATCCATTAAGGAAGAAGGGGATGTATATGGTCAATAATAATCTCTAGTGTGAAGGTTGTGATGGGCCACATTCCCCAGATCACTATGTTGTAGCCCAAGAAATGCAAAAAGAAGGAATGTTAGTGGGTGATAGTGGAGAGGATCACACAATGTACTTGACCTCAAATACCTTTCACCTTGCTGAGGAGGAGTATTCATCTTTAGAAGATGAAGGCTGTGAGTACAATGTTTTAAATAAAAGGTGCAATGTCCACATGGCTAAACAACAAGCTTTTTCCAATTATGAAGAAAGTTATGTAGAACAATACTCGATTGAGGTGCCTACTCAATGCGATATAAGGAGACCCATTGAAGAGGGAATAAAGAGGTTAACCATTGGTATTGTTGAACAAGAAAAGAGAAAGTATTGGTTAAGAAATAGGACAGTGAATGAAAAGGAAGGTGCTCCCAAGGGAATATTTATGAAAGATAGAGAAGTAACACCAAGATTTTTGAAGAGAACAAAAAATAAGCAACATGATAAGAATGAACAAAAGCTTGTTCAAAAGGAGGAGGATAAAGATTTATACAAAGAAAAGTAGAAAACTATCCAAAAGGAAGAATTCAAAGGGGAAACATTAGAGCAAAAGAAAACAGTTAAGGTAGAGGGTTCTTCATTCAACTTTTCTCAAGCTTTATCTTAGCTAAAAATGTTTGTTCCACTACTTGAGATGATGAGAATTAAGAAATACATAAATAGTGTGATACAATTGATATCAAATGGAAATGAGAAAAGTTCAAGTTCTGAAAATAAAATGGCCACTAAAGAATTTAATAAACAAGAAAAGGTGACTATCCCAAAAGTGTGTCTAAATGATGTATTGGTAAATTCCCCACAAGTTGAACCTTTTTTCACCACACTACTTATAAACAATAAATTTTTGAGGAATTGCATGATAGACTCCAGTGCCACTATCAATATCATGCCATTTGGAGTTATGAAACAAATTCGTATGTGGGTGGATATTAATGGAGGGAAGTGTTATGCAATGGATAGTAGGAATATTCCGGTAGTAGGTGTTATGAAAGATGTTGAAATTAAATTAGCCACTTATCCTTAGGTGGCCTATAATAGAGATATAACTATAATAAATACCTCTCCTCAGTTTAGGATGCTTCTATCAATTTGATTTGTCTTATGCAATAATTCTCGTGAATGGCTAGGAAGTTAAGCTATACAAGGAGCAAAGGATGAACCCAATTGTAGATTGTGTACCTCAAGATCAAGTCAATTTCTTTTGTGATGTTGATCTTGGGAATTTTAAGATAGAACCAGGTTAGCCAAAATTAGTTAGTGTTGATCCAATTGATAAACATGTTGCAAAAAATTGTGATGGCGTGGGGAAAATGTACTTTGATGGAGCTTGCAGCCAAGAAGGTAATGGAGTAGGAATAGTGTTCATTTCCCCTAAATGAGTTACTTTTAAATATTCATTTTTTTCTGACATTTGAATGTAAGAACAATATAGTAGAATATGAACCTTTGTTAATAGGTTTGAATATGGCTGTAAAACATAATATTAAGCTGCTAACTGTTCTAGGGGATTTAGAGCTAGTTGTTTCTCAAGTTAAATCAAAATATGTAGCAAAACACAAGAGGATGAAGGAATATACGAATGTTGTATGGGATACAATTGAGTTGTTTGATGCTTTCTCCATTGAATGGATTGAGAGGTCAAAAAACATAATGGCAAAATTTTTAGCCAATATAGCATTGAGAAGAGATGATATCACACTGGTTGGAGTGTCTCAAATTGAGTTCAAAACAAGACTTGTTGTGCCTGACAATGTATATGTGTGATCAATTTTAAGTGTAAAACATTTTACTAGATTAAACACACCAATAAAATATTAGATCAAAGAAAACTAATTTAAAAGGAAAACAAACTCTTAAACTAGTAGCTCCTTCAAAAGCATCCTATTGTCATCTATCTCTAGTGTTTCATTGAATCTAGCTTGCTCTCAAATTATATGCTAGGCTCAACAAAATGATCTCCTAGAGAACGAGATTTAGAATGAATGCATGATTATGCTAAGATGCAATTAACAAAACTAAAAATGATAGCTAAAATGTGAGATTACTAAACGTAATTATTGCTAAAACTAATAAATGCTAGATGATATTAATATAACGTGTGCATGTGAATGTAAGTGTATGCAAATGTAACTAATGCTTGGATTCATAGAGGTATTTATAGAGTTTTCGAAAGACTCTGATTGGTTGACATGATCAATGGTTTAAATCAAGCTTGTCGAGATGAATGATGAGAGATTTTTGAAAGTCGAGAGAGAAATGGAAGGTTTCCTTCTACACAAATTTTCTCTTTCAAATCTGAAGGAAAGTTGCCATTTGAATAGTGAGAGATTTTTGAAAGTCGAGAGAGAAATGAAAGGTTTCCTTCTACACAAATTTTCTCTTTCAGATCTGAGTGAAAGTTGTCATTTGAGAAGTGAGTAGGAGATAAGTCTCATAATTAAATAAATAAATTTATTCAATTACATGTGATGATGAATTTAGAAGTTTGCATAATTAAATAAGTAATATTTAATTATCTGTGAGAGATTAAAATGGGAGGTAATTACATATTTAGAAATATTTAATTATGTGTGGAGTGAAAAAGAGGTATTAAATTAAATATTTATAATATTTAATTTAACTATGAGATGAGGGTGTTTGGAGGAATATTCCATTATTTGAATTCAAATATTCAAATTTAGAATAACATGATAATTAATATAAATAAATTATGAAATTTATCTAATTTAATTAAGAGGAAGATGGAAGATGGAAATAATTAAATAAAGTTATTTATTTAATTAAGGTAGAAGAAATATAAAAGTGAACAATATAAATAAATAATTATATTTATTTATATGTAGATGACTTTAGAAGATTAATTAAATAATTCATATTTAATTAATTAACAAGCTTGATTAACCGTGACCATTTTTAGATGTATACATTTTGCCACTCTTTGAAGTGATGTGTGAAATGCATTTCTTCAAAGAAAATATTCCTACTTTTGAAATTTGTTTCCCTTGATTTTTGCCCCTAGTCGAGAAATTTTAACTGATATACCCTTGATATGACTGATATGTTTCTAATTAGAAGATACTTTTGGTATTAATGATGCCCCCTCAGGAGGTAAATCACTGATGGTGATATGAATTTTGATAATGTTTGAAAAAATTGATTTGATGATGAAATTTTGATTTTGATGTGAATTCAGTGATTTAGCTCTCGAAAATGATGTATAAAGATGCCCCATTTTGACAATAAGGTCAAAGTGAGATAAAAAGATAAAAATAAAATAACATGCCACAAAAATGCACCTTTGTTTGAACTTTAAAAGGTAAAAGGGGAAAGAGGGCAAGCCATTTTCACCTTTTAACTTTAAGAAACCTTGTGCTTTGACAGTGACGTGGCGAGATGAATATTCCTTACCACAAACATAGATTCAAGTGGGCTCACCAATACCAAAGATCAGCTGCATTTGGGCCACCGGTGAGTCAATCTAACCCATTTAGCTTTGAAATTTTCTATTTTTAGTTGATTTTTCATGCATTTTGGCATGGATTTAGGTGTAAACAATCCGTTTTAGCACTTAGAGTAGGCATTTTAGTGCTTTCAACATTTGTTTTAGCACATATAGGATTCCATTTTTTCATTTTCTATGTAAAAGCTAGTTTAGTGCATCCGACAGATAGAGTAGCGCTTCTAGGATGTCGTAGGAAAATTGGCACTTTAGCACATCTAGGAAAAAATTTAGTACTTTTAGGATTGTCGCACATCTAGTGAATAAAATGGTACTTTTGATTAGAGTTTTAGCGCTTTAGGGAAATAGAACATAGAGGAAATGATTTAGCACATCTAGGACACAAAATGATGCATCTGAGTTTTAGTGCATATTGGGAAAACTTCAACGCATAGAGGGAAAACTTCAGCGCATACAGGGTTTTAATGCATAGAGGCCATAGATTAACGCTTTTAGGAAATGTTCCTATTTGATGAAAATGATGATGTTTATTGCTTCTTTAGTCAATAGATATAAAAATTGTCTTGTCATCATGTTGATATGGATAGAAAATCTGATAAAGAATTGATAACTTTGTTTCCCAAAATAGAAATCAAAGAGTAGATTGCTAATAACTTTGTCTCCCTTGAACAAAAAACAAAGAGTAGATGATTGAGATGACTTCTGATAAATTTTCTTTTTGCAATAGAAAACAAATAGTAGATGATTGATTGAAAACATATTTGCATTTGTGGCTGAAATACAAATAGGATGATGTTTTGATTGTTGATAAATTTGCATTCCTAAAAATATAAAAATAGTAATTAATGATAGAGAAAATTGATGTGATACTCCATTAGATAGATTGTACCTTGATTGCATGATATGAGTCACCTAGATAGAACACTTGATATGGGTCAACTAATATGGGTTTGATTGGTATGATTCATTGATATGGGTTTGATTGGTATGGGTCACTGCTATGGGTCTAATTGGTATGGGTCACTGATAGATAGACATGAGTCAAATTGATTTTCTTGATTGAGATTGAATCATTGATATGATGTTGATTGATTGTCCTTGTGATAATAAAAAATAGGAGGTTTTCAAAAACCTCTAGATTAGGGAGTGTTACTCTATAGAGTGGGATTGGATACTGGAGCTTACCCCTGAGGATATAGAGCTGATAGTGGTATGTGGATTGGGATCTTTGTTGTCCATGCCTCTGATTTAGGTCAGCCGGGGACTATTGACCATGCTAGTAGAGAGGTGGCATTTGGAGCATAACACCTTTCATTTGTTGATAGGTGAGTTGACTATGACCCCTGAGGATGTTTATAGAATTCTAGGTATTCTAGTGGTAGGTGTCCTTGTGTTCTATGATCACAAGGATCTAGGTGGTACAGATGCACTGAGAGTGTATGGTGATGTGCATATAGTAAGGTATTAGGTGCCATGGGAAGACTTCAAGAGATATCCAGCCTTACCTACAGTTTTGGGTGCATTTATTGGAGGTCTCCTTTGTCCAAATCACTGATCAAAGGGACTATCAATGGGATGGGGGAGGATCATCAAGCAAATGATGGTACAACCACAATGATATGCTTAGGGGAGTTGCATGTTGTCTCATCCATATCATGACTTACATCAGGTGGTTTACAGAGGTTCATCCAGTTTGTTGTGTGGGGTTACACTACTCCAGATCTAGGCATGGGAGCATATTGTTATGATGAGACCAACTTGTCCTAGAGTGAGGCCACTAGGCAAACCATATGTGTATGCATATTCTATGGCACTTGTCCAGCCCAAGCTAGGCAAGTTGGATTACTAGAGATGATGCCTTGATGATATGGAATGCAGTTATATGGAGGCCATACACAGATTGTGAGCCATGGGATACATATCATTTAGAGATTTTGTTTGTATGTATACCCCAATTTTTTATAGGGAGGACCCAATTCATCATAGAGAGATTCTTGGAATTGTGGGTGCAATGATAGTTTAGATTTACACAAGGGATGCCTTAGGGTGTTGCACACTAAGCACAAAGCAAGGATGAGTCAGGATGGGTGTCTTGCATTTCATATCAGATAGCATATACAGATTATATTTCTTTAGCACCCGAGGCATGGGATGATAGGCTAGATATTGTTGATGTTGGTATGTCTGATGAGTACTATGTTTATTATCATACGCATCCATTTCTGTGGTTGACATGTCTAGATGAGCTAGTGCCCATTATCATGGTACCACCAAGGGGTAGGAGACATGAGGATGTAGCAGGTGGTGAGCAGGTAGTTGGTGGAGGAGAGGAGGAGGAGAGTTCAGATGGTGATGATGGGGATGATGGTGGAGAGAAGTAGCAAGTTCCAATGAGACTAAGGCTAGACTTTTTGGGCAGTGTTTAGATCATGCAGAGGTTGAGGACTAGGATTGGAAATTGGACAATGATCAGGGTCACTTCAACATCTCAGCAGGCACAAATAGCTACTCTGCAAGCCCAGGTGTAGACACTTCAGGGTTAGCAAGCATAGTTGTAGAGCCAGTTGGCTTAGGCACAAAGTATGGTACTGCAGTTATAGGTACAACTTGTGTAGGCACAAGCACAGGCATAAGTACATCCTCTTGCCCTAGACCCATAGGTAGCCTAGTTGATAGCAGAGAGGGATTCCCTTAGATAGAGGGTAGCAAAGGTAGAGGGTGTGGCACAAAGACTCATGGGCACTATAGAGAGTGCATCATTGTGAGAGGCCATTGTAGAGGGGTTTGAGATTGCTAAGGAGGAAAACTACTACCAGGTCAAATATGAGGAGTTGTGTCCTCCCGAGCATAGAGAGCCTTACCCACGGTCCCATAACCATACTAGGAGTAGATCATAGACTACGAAACAAAGTAGAGGGGCACAAGGCCTTTACGAGATCCTGATGTAGGTGACGGTGGTAGACCACCATCTGCTAGACCAGCTCCATCAGGGGCCTCTACTAGCCAGCCTTGATATTTGACTTTGATTGATGCAGTATTATTGATGTGTATCATTATTTTGGAGCATGTACTTTATTCTTGATCATATCTCGTGTATTTCTTTAGACTTTTCAGCTTCATTGGACATTAGACATTTGTATTTATTTATTTTTTTGATGAACAATGGTATGTAGTAGTGATGAGTTTTGATGATGATGATGTGTTTTTTGATGTAATGATGTGAGATGCATATGTATTTGTTTTTATATGTTATGGATCTTGATATGCATTTTAATGCTTTGATGATGAGCATGATATGTAGGATGATTTGATATGATGATGATTTATGATGTGTACTAATGATTTCATGTAGGTGGATGATTTTATGGTATTGATTATGAAAATATGCAATGAGCCGATGTTATGCTTTACAAATGATGTAAAAATGTAATGTATGTATGGAATGTTTGTTTTTGGATTTTTCAAATACAATGTATTAATGAGGATGTGATGGAGATTGTATTTATGAAATACATTAGAAAATGATATGTAAAATGGATCAAATGTTATGCAAGAAAATTGATTAATACATTATATGAAAATGATAAATGGTGAAACAATATGATGAATGATAAATAATATGAAATGTAATGATGAGATGAAATGTAATGAAATGTTAAGGAGAATGATGAAATGATAAAAAATATGATAGTGAAACGATGATAGAATGAATGATAATGAAATGATAAAATGATATGATGATGAAATAATGAGATGATAAAATGATATGAGAAAATATGATAATGAAATGATAATAGAATGAATGACGATGAAATTAGTGTTAATGCAATGAAAGATAAAAGAAATGAGATGATTGAAATGTTAATGAAATGATAGAGAAATGAAATGAGTGATAATGAAAAGAATGAAATGTTAATGAAATGAATGATAATGAAAGAAATGAAATGTTGAAACAAAGATAAAAATATGAAATGGTAATGAAGATGATCAATGGGATGCAAATGTGTAAAGTGAAATGATAAGAAAGTGACAAGATGTTAATGATATGAAAGGGGAAATGATATGAAATACCTAATGGAGAAAATGAATGATATGAAATGATAAAGGATGAATGATATGAAGATGACATAAAATGAGAATGATCAATGGCATGCAATGAAAAATATATGATATGAAAAAATGATAAATGAAATGGGAATGCATAATGATGGATAACCGAATGATAAAGTATCAAAATGATGTGCCAATAAATGATAAATGATAATGATAATGAAATGATGAGAAATTATAATGAAACAAATGTCCAAATGTCTTCCACAACTAGTCGAAAGAGACATGACAACTGTTGATGACCTAAGTACAACTTTCATGATTTTTAATATAGCAAGTAAACACAAGCATCAATGTATAATTGAACTGAGATGACCTAAGTATTTCTTGCATAAATAGACAAAGATTAACCATTTTCTAATGAAAATGTGGAAATGTCATCAATGATGCACTATAGAAATCAGGTCTCGCAACATATTTGCACCAGATTGATAGTTAACCTCAAGACTATAGACAAAGAAAAAATCATCCTCATTCCTTGCCACTCTAGTTCAGTACATCATCGAGTGTACTCTAGAGAAATGATATAAAAAATTCAAACAACCATTGTTCAAAATATAATACAGTTATTCAAAACATTATTCAAATTTTAGATCATCTAGGTATGAGTCATGATATGGTATCTGCTAAAAACTATTGTGATACAAATTGATGATTGGATAGTTGTTCATGTGATTTGATTGTTTGTTTGCATTATTGGATTTTATGTCATTTTCTAGCTATTTTTGTAAAACCTAAAAATTGGTTGTCCCCAGTATGTTAGTGTTTGCCCCTAGTATTAACATAACTTGTTGAAATGAATATGTACAATAATCAAGCGATGGTAAGATGTTATCGCTCTAGGAAAATGATGGAAGCATGAGGCTGGTACGACCCTAAGATAATGGAAAGATGTGCAAAAGTGAAGGCTGAAAAGCCAAGTGCAAAACATGAACTAATGGATGGAGAGCTACAAATAGCATCTATTTGCTAGATTTTAACTATTTGTTTTTATTGCATTTTTTCTGATTTTATTTTTATTTTTTTGTATTTTTCTTGTCAATAGACTACCTATTTGCCATGTTTTCACCAGAGTAACCATTTTTTTAGAACCTTTTTTGCTATTTTGGTATTTTTTTATGATGTTTATGCTATTTTTGTATTTTTTAGGACTTTTTCTATTGTTTTTGTATTTTTTAAGGACTTTTTCTGCTATTTTTTGTATTTTTTCAAGACTTTTTCTATTCTTTTTGTATTTTTTTAGGACTTTTATGGATGATGATAAATGATTCATACATAATAATTGTTTAGGTGCATGTTGTTGATGGTTTCATCAAACAAGTCCCCTTCTAGCATTGATAGCTTGTATGCTTCTAAACTGTATACTGCTATGACCACATACAAACCTAACGCATTCAGTTCAAACTTTCCTTTCCTCTCTCTGTCTTGCTGATTGCATGGGATCTCTTTTAGAACAAGATCACCAAATTGAAAGGTATGTGGCTTGACTCAGTGATTATAGTTGTGAGACATCATTTGTTGATATACATTCGAATGATCAATTGCTTGTTGTCTCTTTTCATCAAGAAGTTTGAGTTCTTGCAGTCGAGAGACTCTGTATTCATCATCTGTGATTAGAACTTTTAGAGATACTTTGAGTGATGGAATCTCAACCTCTAAAGGTAATATGGTCTCTACTTCATAGACAAGAGAAAATGGTGTTGCTCCTTTTGGCATTCTGATGCTAGTTCTCTAGGCCCATAATGTGAGATTGAGTTGAATGTGCCAATCTTTCCTTGCATCATTCATAGTCTTCTTCAAAATTTTCAATATTGTTCTATTTGAGGCCTTTGCTTGGAAATTCCCTTTTGGATAGTAAGGTGTTGAATATCTGTGTTAAATATGAAATCACTCACAAAGTTCATGAACATCCTAATTCTTGAATGGTTGTCCATTATCTGTGATGATGGAGTTGGGAATGTCATACCGACAAATGAGATAGTTGAGTATAAATGATGTGATTTGTTTGCTAGTGACCTTAGTGAAAGGTACTACCTCAATCCACTTGGTAAAATAATTTGTCACTATGATGATGAACTTGTGTCTGTTAGATGATGAAGGATGAATCTTTCCAAATAGATCCAACACCCATTGAGAAAATGGCTAGGTTGGTGTGAATGGTTGTAGTTCTTGTGTAGGAGCATGAATGAGATTCCCATGAATTTGACATTTTGAGCACTTCTTCACAAAAATGAATGATTCCCTTTCCATAGTCAGCTAGTAGTATCCCATTCTAATCAATTTCTTGGATAAGGTTAGTCCACTTGAATGAGTACCACAAATTCCACCATGAACTTCTTGTAAAGCTTTGTCAAATTCATTGCATTCAAGACATCGAAGTAAAGTACCATCAAGACTGTAGCGATAAGGTGTGTCAACAATAAGAGTGTAGCGAGAGGATTGGTGAATAAAATTGCACTTTTGGTTATGGGATAAATCAGATGGTAAGATGTCACCTTTGACGTATGCATAAATCTTGCCATACCAAGGTGAATCAGATCCTACTAAGTGAAAAATGATTTGGCTTTCAGGGGTGTCATAAGTAGGTACAAATGATTTTTCGACTAGAAATTCATAGCTAGTCTAATTTTCTGGGAGTTGTAGCAATGATGCAATCCTGGCCATGGCATCAATTTCTTTATTATCAAGTCTTGGGATTTGTATAAAATTTATGTCCATGAAGTACTTCTTGAAGTCATCGACCATTTTCTTGTATGGAAACAATTTTTCATCTTTAGTTTGATAATCATCATTGATTTGATTAATGACTAATTATGAGTCACCATAAACATGTAGTTCTATGATCATCCATTCCAATGTGATCTTCAATTCGATGATTAAGGTTTCATATTTGGCTATGTTGTTAGTGCATGGAAACATTATCCTATATGATTGAGGAATGGTATTTCCTTGAGGGGTGACAAAGAGTATGCCTACCCCCAATCCATGTTAAGTGAAAGAACCATCAAAATATAAAGACCATGGTTGTTTTGATTCTATAGTGAAGACATCAACATCTAGAAATTTAATGTGCATGGGATGCTCTGCTTGTAGTGGTGCTTTAGCTAGTTGATCAGTGATAACTTGTCCTTTGATTGCTTTGTGATCAACATAATGGATGTCAAAATCACTTAGGATCATGACCCATTTTGCTAGCCTTCCTATCAATATAGCTTTGCTTAATAGATACTTGAGTGGATTAATTTAGCAACAAGATTGATTGTATGAGTTAACATGTAGTAACAAAATTTTTGTGAGGCAAAGACTACTACTAGAAAAGCCTTATCAATAAAAGTGTAGTTGAGCTCATGACTTGTTAACATTCAGTTGATGTAATAAATTGCATGTTCCTTTCCTGCAAAGTCCTCTTGTGCTAATAATTCCCCTAAGATGTCTCTGTTGTGGCAATATATAAGATTAGAGGTTTGTATGGATTTGGTAGTACTAGAACTGGTGGGTTCATCAGGTACTACTTGATTTGGTGAAAGGCCATCTTGCACTTGTCATCCCATTTGAAAGGAACGTTCTTATGCAATAGATGTGTGAAAGGTAAACTATTATTGACCAGTTCTACAATGAATCTATAGATGGATTGAAGTCATCCCTGTAATGATCTTAACTGACCGATATTCCTTGGTGGAGGTATTTCCATAATTTCCTGTACCTTGGTAGGATCTACTTCAATTCATTTTGCTACTACTATGTATCCTAAGAGTTTTTTAGATGTGACCCAAAAAACACATTTCTTTGGATTGAGGTGAACTTTGATCTTCTCCAATCTTGCAAATATTTTGGACAATATTTCTAGATGTCCTTTTCTTTTGTATGACTTTTCCAATATGTCATCTACATAATCTTCCATGAATGTGTGCATCATATCATGAAATATTGCATTCATGGATCTTTGGTATGTAGCCCTAGTGTTCTTTAGACCGAAAAGCATGATGTTCCAATAGTAAGTTCCCCATGGACATGTGAAACCTATTTTATCCTAGTCTTTAGGTGCAATCTTGATTTGGTTGTAACTAGAAAAACCATCCATTAGTGAATACATGGCATGGCCAACTGTTAGATCAACTATAGTGTCGATGATTGGAAGTGGGAAGTCATCCTTAGGACATTATTTATTAATATCTCTAAAATTTATACACACTCTAACACTTTTATTTGGCTTGGATATAGGAACAATATTGGAGATCCATTCTACATAGTTGATTGATCTTATGAAGCCCACATCAAGGAGTTTTCTCAATTCTTCCTTAACCAATAATGCAACATGGAGATTCATCTTTCTAAGTTTTTTTTTCACAGGCTTAACCCATGGTTTGATAGACAAGTGATGCATGATAAGATCAAGATCAAGACTTGGCATGCTAGCGTAAGACCAAGCAAAGTTGACTTGATTTTCTTTTAGAAATTCCATGAACTATGGTACTTCTTTCTTTGTCATTGACACAACTAACTGTAGGATCCTTGGTTTTTCTAAAATTTCAAAATTTACCTCCTTTGTAGGCTCAATCAATATAGGTGATTGCTCATGGTAGTGTTCCAAGAGAGTGTTAAGCTTCCCATCATCTGGTGCCTTGAAAAAAATTTCACCATTTGATATGCTATTTATTTTATTTTTTGTTTGATCTAACACTACTAAAATTTGGTTTTCATCATTAGATCTTTCTTTTTGATTTTTACTTTTGTAGCTAGGAGACTTGACACTCTCCTAATTAAAGACTCTGTGTTAAAAATTGCTAGTGGAATAATCATTTACGTTATCTATGGAAAGGAAGTTCAAAACAGATTCATCGCTTGGAAACATGGGTATATCAATAGGTTTGAATGAATCCCAATCAATGAGATCGGGATGGATCAAAGGTAATGGGTCATTGGGTTGCATGAAATCGGTCATGGTTATGGTCATAATGGAGTTGTTGGTAGGATTCAAGGTATGAGGTATATCAATGGTGGTATTGTTCTTGCGGTAATCTTGTTCATTTAAATTTGACTCAGTATCACTAGAATCATAGCTGCCTTGTAGTTCAAATTCTTGTGGTTGGGTCCTTGAACCTTCACCTTTGATTAGAGTTGGGGTATACTTTTGTATCAAATAATCCTTTTTATCTCTCTAAAATTGATCATTGTAAATGTTATCCCATTCGTATTCACCATAATCCGTGTCAGAGTTGTCATCCACAAAATTTTGAATTATTGTGAAACATGTTTCTCTTGTGTCAGAACCTTCTTGCAATGTAAGGATAGTATCATGTGATTGCTTAGATGTTATTTCTTTTGAGTTAGTATCATAGCCCAGTCTTGGAGGCTGGATAGGCTCAACTACTCCTTTTCTCTTTCTGATAGGACCATTACCATCATAGCCCATCTTTTGCATGATCAAATATCCTTTACCATACTTATCAGTTGGTAACTTGACATTGAGAATTATTTCATCTTCTCCTTTATAGAGCCAAATTAGAATTTCTCTATCCTCAACATATTCCATGGGGAATTTTTCCTTGACAAATCGTCCATTAAACATTGTACATGGCTCTATTGGCAGTTGCATTGACGTTGACACTACAGATATTTGATGTTGTAGGATAGAAGGTTTCCTATGTGACTGAGGTGATGTAGGTAGATTAGCAAGATAGAGAGAGTATTCCTCAACTCCATTATCCTTGAACCATAGTTTCTTATCAAATATCTTGGTTATTTGACTTATTTGTGTATCAACTTTGGGAGAAGTACTAGGAGGAGCTTTTCAATTGTTGGGAACCAAAGTATCTTGATTAGCTTTGATGTTGGCACAAGTTTGACTATGTGAATTATTAGTTGGTATTATGATCTCCTATCCATCATAAGTAAACTTAAGACATTGATGATATGCTGACAAGACAACTTGCATTTCATAGATCTAAGGATGACCAAACATGATGTTGTATGCAAGATCACAGTCTAATACTTGACATAAAGTATTCTTGATAACAGGTCCCACTCTGATTGATAGCATGATTAAACCCTTGGATGCTCTTTCATCATCATCATAAGCTTTAATGGTAATCTTTCTTTTGGGATCAATGGAGTCCTCAGAAAATACTAAATCCTTAACCAATTTCATGGTAAATATGTTCAAACCAGCACCTCCATCTATTAGAACCCGTCTAACATGAAACTTTTGGACCATGACTTCTAAGTATAATGATGAATTATGGGGATGAGTTATGGAAATGTCATATTTTTCAGAGAATGAGAGGCATGTGGGTGAGGACAAGTGTCCCACCATGGCTTGAAATCGATCCACATCTAGATTAGTGGATATAGTTGTTTCAATAAGGGCCTTTTTTAGAATTTCCTTGTTTGTTGGGGAAATCTTCAAGAGTTCTAAGATGGAAATCTAAGCAGGAGTTTTTTGAATTTGATTGACTAATTCATACTAATGTTGAGGTAGGGGCACGGTGGATTTCAAAGAAGCACCCTTCAAGACCACTTTAGCTTGTACTCTTGTTGCGTTGACCTCCTATATTCCATCTTTTCCTTGACTTTTATAACATTGACCCACTTGTCGTCATTGTAGATATGATTGATTATGTGATCATCATTGATATGATTTACACTTTTTCCAAAAGACACCTTTTTGATAATTGGGTAAAGGATTGTGAAATGCTTGGTGGTCTTCATTTGATTGTTAGTGTCTTACCTTCATGGTGTCATCTTCTATCAAGTCTTGGATTACATTCTTCAAGGCTTGACAATTATTCATGGGATGGCCCTTGCATTGATGATCATCACAATAGTATGTGTCATTCCATGATGGAGGCTTCACATTGGGTTCATAATTTTGTTGAGGCAGTAGGGTGATAACGTTCTTTGCCATCAACTCTTTAAGGGTAGATTCTAGAGATTGACCCAATGGAGTAAAAGTTCTTCTGGCAGAGAAGAATGAAGATCATTGTGGATTCATGTTTGAGGTATTTCCTAAGGAGTTTTTGTTTTTATTATTTCCATGGTAACCTTGATTGTTGGCATTCCCTTGATTGGGAGTAAAAATTTTATTCACATTATTCCTTGGAGGAGGAGGGTTGTTTCCTTGATGTGTGACTGAATTGACGTTGTTATAGTTATTGTTACGAGGACCACTTGGAGCACTAAGAAAAAATGGCTTAGTAAAGACATGATTTACATCTACAACACCATCATTCACCACATTTTTGTTGTGGGTCCAAAACTTAAATTTGTCATTGTGGTGATTTGAAGAGATAGGATTGTCTTTATCAAGTTTTATTATCCCTCTTTGGACCAATGCACTTTCAATGGTGATGGTTTTTTCAATCAATTTATGAAAAGAGGGATGACAATGAAGAGTAAAATGATAGCTCATATCTTGATCTAATTTTTTTATGAAAGTGGTAATTTCTTCATTTTCAGGAACGTGATGTGGGTATCTAGCAAATAATCTTCTCCATCTTTGAAGAAATGTAATGAATGGTTCACGAGGTTTCTATTTAGCTTTGCAAAGATCAATCATGGTTATTTGATGTTGTATGTTGTAGGAATATTGTGATATGAATTCGTTAATCAATTCCTCAAATTTCTTGATGGGTGGTGTGTTTTTTGATAGCCATTCCATAGATTGGCCTCCAAGACTCCTAAGAAACAAACAAATCAAGTATGTGTCCTCATGATCAAACTCTAAAGTCATGTTTTGGAAGTCTCTAATTTGATCAATTGGATCTGATTTCTCATTATAACGATCAAAATTTTGGATTTCATAATGTTTGGGAAATGGGATCATGTTGAGACACTGATGAAAATGATGAGGGCATAGCCGAGACACAGAAAATAACCCACAAACAAGAGAATAATTTTATTATTCAAGAAATGGAGCTTCTTACATGTAGAGAATCTCAAATCCCCAAGTTCTACAACACATGCAAGTTACAGAAAACTACAGAATAACCCTTTCGTAATATGTGAGCTTGTTCCCCCAAAATGTTACACAACAATTAGAAACCTGACCATAAATAGATCTCCTCTTTATTTTGGAGCCAAAAAAACATTCAAGTTTGAGTTTAGGTGGTTTGGCACCAAAAATTACAACTTGAAGTTCAAATTTCAAAAGAACATTTGCAATAGTACCTTCTAGAAAGTGTGCCAACTTCCCGAGGCCATAACTTTTGATCTGGGACTCCAATTTGTAAACCGTTTGAACCGTTGGAAAGTTATCAAAGTCAATAACACATTAAAAATCTACTACACCAATTTTGACAAGTTATGGGGTTGTTCTAGGAACACTAAGTTCCTCAAGTCTAACTTAGAAGATTTTTAGGAGCAAATCTAGGAAACTAAAACTGCAATATCTTTCAACCTAGGAATAGAAAATAAAAACCATAAATTGGAAATTTCATTATGAAAAAAAGGGTATAAAAAAATGTTAAAACATCTAAAATTTGAGAAACTTGAAATTTAACTATTTTTGGGTGATGCAAGATTGCCCTTACACCACTAGATGCTCCTGCATCAGACACCCAGGGTAATTTGAGAAGTGACCCCATCATGTCTCAGATGGTTGAGGAAAACCCAACTGGTCAACCATTTCCTTAGATAGCTAGGATGAATCTTCCATAGGCCTTTCTCTCTATTTCACCAGATATTCTTCATACTGCCTATTTTTGGTACTCCTTCCCACATGACTATCCAAGATTGCTTCAATCTCCTCCCTTTCTGAAGTAGGTGTTGGAATGCCATACTGCCCTATTGTTGGTGCTTCCTCTGTTCCACCTTCATGATAATCTGTCAAATCTGAAATGTTGAACACAAGGGAAATGTTGATTCCATTAGGCAACTCTACCTCATATGCATTCCCTGAATCATGCTTCTTCAAAATTTTACAGGGACCAAATTTCTTAATCTTCAATTTGTTATAGGTTCCCACTGGAAAACCTTTATTTCCTCAAGTGGGCCATTACTTCATCACCAATTTGAAACTCCTTATTCCTCCTTTTCTGATCTACCTTAGCCTTATATTGTATATTATTCTTATTAATGTGTTCTCGTACCTTCTCATGTATATTCTTGATGTGCTCTGCAAAATCTTTGGCTTCAACACTTATTTTCTTCTCTTGGTCCATCTTCCTCAATTCTAGAGCTGTTTTGGGGCTACCTACATACACAATCTGAAACAGTGATCTACCAGTGCTTCTATTAACAGAATTATTGTAAGAAAATTCTACTTGAGGTAAGATCAAGTCCCATCCCTTGGGTTTATCTCCTACCAAACATCTCAGTAGGTTACCTAGACTCCTGTTAACAACCTCTGTCTACCCATCTGTTTGTGGATGGTGTGCAAAACTAAACTTCAACTCTATCTTTAGCTTCTTCCACAAGGTCCTCCAAAAGTACCCCACAAATTTGGTGTCACAATCTAAAACAATACTCTTTGGAAGACCATGTAGCCTTACCACCTCTTTGAAGAACAAGTCAGCAATGTGGATAGCATCATGGGTCTTCTTACATGGAATGAAATGTTCCATCTTCGAAAACCTATCAACCACCACAAAGACTAAATCATTCCCTCATTGTGTCCTTGGAAAACCAAGAACAAAGTCCATACTTATATCCTCCCATGGCCTCTCTGGTACAGGTAATGGCTGATATAAACCTATATTCTGGCTCACTCCTTTAGCCATCTGACATACCCTACAGCTTTGTATAAACTTCTTCACATCCTATGACAACTGAGGCCAATAATAATGCTCACTGATAATGGCAATGGTCTTATCCTGACCAAAATATCCTGCCATTCCTCCACCATGCTTCTCCTCTATCAGTTTCTCCCTCATGGACCTCCTCGGGATACACAATCAACTTCCCTTAAATAACATGCCATCCTAGATTATGAACTCCAGCCACCTTGTCCTATCCGTTGTAATAGGTTCCTTGCAAGCTTTTCAAGCCTCTGCAAAATTAGGATCTTTTGCATACAGTGTCCTGAGTTCATTGAACCCAACCACCTCAATCTGCAACTTTGTCATCATTGTACACCTCCTACTTAAGGCATCTGCAACCCTATTTGACTTCCCACTCCTATGTTTCAAAACAAAGGTATAACTCTACAAAAACTCAACCCATTTCATATGCCTCTGATTTAATTTTTCTTGACTATTTAGGTACTACAAGGCCTGAAGATAAGTATATAAAACAAATTCCTTCAGCAAAAAATAATGTCTCCATTTCTTTAATGTTTGAACTATTGCATAAAATTCTTGATCATATACAAAATACTTTCTTTTGGCATCATTTAACTTTTCACTGAAATAGGCAATGGGCTTACCTTCTTGGCTCAACACTACTCCAATGGCACAACCACTGGCATCACAATCTTCATTATTGGTGGTAAACCCTCAAGTACATTATCAGAAACAATATCCTGAAACTCATCCAATATCCCAGAAACTTCTTCAGGAACCTTCTTACTATCCTCCTTACTCACTCTAGGAATCAATGCATAACACACACGCTCATGCTTCATACCTTCTAAATTTTTTTTTCCATCTACATAAAAAATTATAGCACTACTGCATACCTTTTCTTCTATCTCCTTCAGAGGTTTCAACTTATGACAAACCCCATCCTTTGTCAAGGAATAAGTGTTTGCATGGCCATCATATATAGCTCACCTATCAAACTGCCATAGTCTCCCCAACAAAATGTGACATGCATCCATGGGGATGATATCACAAAGTACCTCATCATGGTAGCTCATGATCTTGAACTTTACTAGGCATTGCTCATTGACCAAAACTTTGTGGTCTTTCTACAACCAGACAATTTGATACGGATGTGGATGTCTTTCCCTCTTCAGCTTCAACTTTGTGACCATCTCCTCTGACACTAGATTATCGATGCTCCCACTGTCAATAATGATATCACAACATTTTCCTTCACACTTGCACCTTGTGTGAAATAGATTATTCCTCTATTCTGGTTCTTTTTCCTTTGTCACCAGGGCTCTCCTAATCATTAGGGCTTCTCCCCTTTTAGCATCATCTAAATGTTTAGATTGGGCCTCCTCATCTGCATGCGCAACCCTTCCTCAACCTTCTGGCCTTTTGTCTACCCTTCCTTGGTGTTGTAGACATTCATAGGTTCAATGCCCTTCTTCACCACACTAGAAACATGTTCCTTTGAAACCATCTCTTCCAGATCCTTGTCCATATCTCCCTCGTCCTCTACTTGTTTGATCACCACTATTTTGATCACAAGGGTGGTAGAAGTTGTCATTCCTTTGGCTTCGGCTGGTACCCACATCTTCATTTTTCTTTTCATCATTATTTCAGCTTCCTAAAGGTCTTATATTGCCCATTCTGCTTTCACCTCCTCATCCTTTTTGCTTGCCGTAAAATCTTTTGTTCAGCTTCTCTTCCACCTTCAAATCAAACTAATACACATCTTTAATGGTGGTCATTTTGACTAAGCTTAACTCTCCTGAATGCTCGGTCATAACCCATTAAGATATCGGGCTACCTTCTCCTTATTGGCCTCTATATGACCCATTATGATGATTATCTTGTGAAAATCTTCAGTATATTCTTTCACAGATCTACTTCCTTGCTCCAACCCTTGTAATTTCTTTAACAGATTTAACTCATAGTCCACTGGTATGAACTACTTCTTCAGTTTCTCTACCATGCGATCCCATTTGCTGATCTTTCCTTTTCCTCTTCAGTTTCTTTAAAACTAGACCTCTTTCCACCAAATACTAGCATGGCCCTTCAGCTTCATTTTTGTAAACTTAACCCGATATGGGTCCTCTATTTCCTCATACTCAAAATATTCTTCTAGCTCGTTGATCCAGTTGATCAACTCTTCTGGGTTTAGACTTCTAGAATAACTGGGGACTTCTCCTCTGGGTCTTTTCTCGATCTTTGAAATGACCCTAATTAGCCACATTTGGTCTTGATCAATTGCTTCTTCTTCCTCTTCTACATTTTAACCTTCTTCCTCTCCTTCATCTTTACTTTCCTCCCTTGGGTTTAACCCTCTTCTCAACTACTCTTGTAATGTATCAATCTGTCTCTGTAGGGCTGCTAGTGCATCTCTTCCACTAGTATTTCTGTCACCTCGACCACCTCTAGCACCACCACACCTACTATACATCACTTTTGGAGACATCTTTCTTGACCTTGACCCACAACCATAGTCCTGCTGTGAACTACCTCATGATTGAAGATCTATCCACATGCTCAAGAAAACCTCACTCTGACACCACTTGATGAGGGCGCAACCCGAGAAATAGAAAATAACCACAAACAAGAGAATAATTTTATTATTTAGAAAATGGAGCTTCTTACATGTAGAGGATCTCAAACCCCCAAGTTCTACAACACATGCAAGTTACAGAAAGCTACAGAATAACCCTTTTGCAATATGCGAGCTTGTCCCCAAAAAGCTACCC
This sequence comes from Sequoia sempervirens, assembly GCA_007258455.2. NCBI lineage: Eukaryota > Viridiplantae > Streptophyta > Pinopsida > Cupressales > Cupressaceae > Sequoia > Sequoia sempervirens. Next base: position 423,267,742 of record VDFB02193867.1, read on the forward strand.
AAAAATTAGAAACCCACCCATAAATAGATCTCCTCATTAGTTTGGAGCCAAAACAACATTAAAATTTGAGTTTAGGTGGTTTGGCACTGAAAATTACGACTTGAAGTTCAAATTTCAAAAGAGCATTTGCAATTGTATCTTCTTGAAAGTGCGCCAACTTCCTGGGGCCATAACTTTTGATCCGGGACTTCGATTTGTGAACCATTTGAACTGTTGGAAAGGTCTCAAAATCAATAATGCACTAGAAATCCACAATATTAATTTTGAAAAGTTTTAGGGTGATCCAAGAACTCTAAGTGCCTCAAATCTAACTCAGAAGATTTTTAGGTGCAAATCTGGGAAACTAAAACTGCATTATCTTTCAACCCAGTAATAGAAAATAAAAACCATAAATTGAGAATTTCATTATGATGAAAAGGGTATCCAAAAATGTAAAAATATATTAAAACTAAGAAACTTGAAATTTAACTATTTTTGGGTGATGCAAAATTGCCCTTACACCACTGGATGCTCCTACATCAGACACCCAGGGTAATTTGAGAAGTGACCCCATCACATCTTAGATGGTTGAGGAAAACCCAACTGGTCAACCACTTCCTTAAATAGCCAAGATGAATATTCCATAGGCCTTCCTCTCCATTTCACCAGATATTATTCAAATTGCCTGTTTTTGGTACTCCTTCCCATATGACTATCCAAGATTGCTTCAATCTCCTCCCTTTCTGAAGTAGGTACTGGAATGCCATACTGCCCTATTGTTGGTGCTTCCTCCGTTCCACCTTCATGATACTCTGTCAAATCTAAAATGTTGAACATAGGGGAAATGTTGATTCCATCAGGCAACTCTACCTCATATGCATTCCCTGAATCATGCTTCTTCAAAATATTATAGGGACTAAATTTTTTCATTTTCAATTTGTTATAGGTTCCCATGGGAAACCTTTCTTTCCTCAAGTGGACCATTACTTCATCGCCAATCTAAAACTCCTTATTCCTCCTTTTATGATCTGTCTTAGCCTTATATTGCATATTTATCTTATTAATGTGTTCTCATACCTTCTCATGTATATTCTTGATGTGCTATGCAAAATATTTAGCTTTAGCACTTATTTTCTTCTCTTGGTCCATCTTCCTCAATTCTAGAGCTGTTCTGGGGATACCTCCATACACAATCTGGAATGGTGATCTACTAGTGCTTCTGTTGACAAAATTGTTGTAAGAAAATTCTGTCTGGGGTAAGATCAAGTCTCATACCTCGGGTTTGTCTCCTACCAAACATCTCGGTAGGTTACCCAAACTCCTATTAACAACCTCTATCTATCCATCTATTTGTGGATGGTGTGCAGAACTAAACTTCAACTCTATCTTCAGCTTCTTCCACAAGGTCTTCCAAAAGTACCCCACAAATTTGGTGTTATGAAATGAAATAGTACTCTTTGGCAGACCATATAGCCTCACCACCTCTTTGAAGAAAAATTCAGCAATGTGGACTACATCATGGTTCTTCTGACATGGAATGAAATTTGTCATCTTCAAAAACCTATTATCCATCACACAGACTGAATCATTCCCTTGTTGTGTCCTTGGCAAACCAATAACAAAGTCCATACTTATATCCTCCCATGGCCTCTCTAGTACATGTAATGGATAATATAAGCCTGTATTCTTGCTCACTCCTTTAGCCATCTGACATACCCTCCAGCTTTGTATAAACTTCTTCACATCCTGTGACAACTGAGGCCAATAATAATGCTCACTGATAATGGCAATGGTCTTATCCCGACCAAATTGTCCTGTCATTCCTCCACTATGCTTCTCCTTTATCAGGTTCTCCCTCATGGAACTCCTTGGGATACACAATGGACTTCCCTCAAATAACATGCCATCCTAGATTATGAAATCTAGACACCTTGTCCTTTCCACTGTAACATGTTCCTTGCATGCTTTCCAAGCCTCTACAAAATCAGGATCTTCTACATACAGTGTCTTGAGTTCATTGAACCCAACCACTTCAATCTACAACTTTGTCATCAATGTATGCCTCCTACTTAAGGCATCTGCAACCCTATTTGACTTCTCACTCCTATGTTTCAAAACAAAGGTATAACTCTACAAAAACTCGACCCATTTCATATGCCTCTGATTTAATTTTCCTTGACTATTTAGGTACTGCAAGGCCTGATGATTAGTATATAGAACAAATTCCTTTGGCAACAAATAATGTCTCCATTTCATTAATGCTTGAACTATTGCATAAAATTCTTGATCATATACAAAATATTTTCTTTTGGCATCATTTAGCTTTTCACTAAAATAGGCAATGGGCTTACCTTGTTGGCTCAACACTGCTCCAATGGCACAACCATTGGCATCACAATCCACTTGAAACACCTTGTTGAAATATGGGAGGGCTAGAACAAGTTGCTCTATCACATTCTGCTTCAACAGTTCAAAAAATTTTTCTGCTCCACTTGAATTATTTTCTATCCCCTCTCATTGTTTTAGTTAGGGGTCCACAAATACTACTAAGGTTTTTAATGAACTTTCTATAAAAACTAGCCAAACCATGGAAAAATCTCACCTCGGTAGCAGTTCTTGAGGTAGGCCATTGTAGAATAACCTTCACCTTCTTTGGGTCCATCTTGAGACCTTCTGCTGAGACAATAAACCCCAAGTACACTGACTCCCTCTTCACAATACTACACTTCTTTAGATTAATCAACAATTTCTCTTCTCTTAACTTCTCAAAGGCTCCCTGAATATGCATCAGATGCTCATCCAACATCTTACTGAAAATCAAAATATTGTCTAAATACACAATAACAAAATTTCTCAAAAATTCTTATAGTACCTCACTTATGAGCCGCATTAATGTGCTTGGTGCATTGGTTATCCCAAAAGTCATGACTAACCACTCATACAGGCCCTCTTTGGTCTTGGAGGCAGTCTTCCATTCATCTCCCTCTTGAATTTGGATCTAGTGATATCCACTCTTCAAATCAATCTTTGTGAAGTATTGAACTCCACTCAAATAGTCCATCAGGTCATCCATCCTTGGCAGGGGAAATCTATACTTGATTGTTATCTTGTTTATGGCTTAGGAATCTATACACATCTTCCACTCCCTATCCTTCTTTGGTGCTAGTACTGCAAGTACTGCACATGGCCTCAAACTCTCCCATATCAAACCCTTTCTCAACAACTCTTGAACTTGTCTGTTCAACTCCTCATTTTCTGTTGGAATCATTCTATGAGTTGCCTTATTTGGCAAACTAACTCCAAGAATCAAGTCAATCTGATGATTGATCTTCCTTATTGGTGGTAAACCCTCAGGTACATTATTAGAAATAATATCCTAAAACTCATCCAACATCCCAGAAACTTCTTTTGGAACCTTCTCACTATCCTCCTTACTCACTCTAGCAATCAATGCATAACACACATGCTCATGCTTCATACCTTCTAAAAAATTTCTTCCATCTACATAACAAATTCTAGCACTACTACATACCTTTTCTTCGGTCTCCTTCAGGGGTTTCAACTTGTGATGAACCCCATCCTTTGTCAAGGAATAAGTGTTTGCATGGCCATCATGTATAGCTCGCCTATTGAACTTTCATGGCCTCCCCAGCAACATGTGACATGCATCCATGGGGATGATATCATAGAGTACCTCATCATGGTAGCCCTCGATCTTGAACTTTACTAGGCATTTCTCATTGACCAAAACTTTGTGGTCTTTCTGCAACCAAGCAATCTGATATGGATATAGGTGTCTTTCCCTCTTTAGCTTCAACTTTGTGTCCATCTCCTCTCACACCAGATTATTAGAGCTCCCACCGTCAATAATAACATCACAACATTTTCCTTCACATTTTCACCTTGTGTGAAACAGATTCTTCCTCTATTCTGGTTTCTTTTTCTCATTCACTAGGGCTCTCCTAATCACTAGGGCTTGTCCCCTTTCACCATAATCTGAATGTTCAGATTGGGCCTCCTCATCTCCATGCGCAACCCTTCCATGACCTTCTGGCCTTTTGTCTACTCTACTTTGGTATTGTGGACATTCATAGGCTCAATGCTCTTCTTCACCACACTCAAAACACGTTCTTTTGAAACCACCTCTTCTAGATCCTTATCCTTATCTCCCTTGTCCTCTACCTCTTTGATCACCATTTTTTTGATCATGAGGGTACTAGAAGTTGTCATTCCTTTGGTTTTGGCTGGTACCCACATCTTCACTTTTCTTTTCATCATCATTTTAGCTTCCTAAAGGTCTTCTATTGGCCCTTCCGCTTTGACCTCCTCGTCCTTTTTGCTTTCCTTCAAATTTTTGATTTAGCTTCTCTTCCACCTTCAAAGCAAATTGATACACATCCTCAATGGTGGTCATTCTAACTAGGCCTAACTCCTCCTGAATGCTCGGTCATTACCCATTAAGATATCAGGCTACCTTCTCCTTATTGGCCTTTGTGTGACCCATTCTGATGATTATCTTGTGAAAATCTTCAATATATTCTTTCATAGATCTGCTTCCTTGTTTCAACCCTTGCAATTTTTTCAATAGATCCAACTCGTAGTCTGCTGGTATGAACTGCTTCTTCAGTTTCTCTACCATGTGATCCCATCTGGTGATCTTTCCTTTTCCTCTTCGATTTCTTTCCAACTAGACCTATTTCCACCAAATACTGGCATGGCCCTTCAGCTTCATTTTTGCAAACTTAACCCAATCTAGGTCCTCTATTTCCTCATACTCAAAATATTCTTCTAACTCATTGATCCAGTCGATCAACTCTTTTGGGTTCAAACTTCTAGAATAACTGGGGACTTTTGCTCTAGGTCTTTTCCCGATATTTGAAATGGCCCTTATTAGCTGCATTTGGTCTTGATCAATTGCTTATTCTTCCTCTTCTGCATTTGAATGTTCTTCCTCTCCTTCATCCTCACTTTTCTTCCTCGGGTTTAACCCTCTTCTCAACTGCTCTTGTAATGTATCAATCTATCTCTAGAGGGCTACTAGTGCATCTCTTCCACCAGCATTTCTGCTACCTCGACCACCTCTAGCACCACCATGCCTACTAGGCATCACTCTTGGAGGCATATTTCTTGACCTTGACCCACAACCATAGTCCTAGTGCGAACTGCCTCACGATCGGCGATTTGTCCACATGCTCAAGAAAACCTCGCTCTGATACAATTTGATGAGGGCGCAGCTTGAGACATAGAAAATAACGCACAAACAAGAGAATAATATTATTTATTTAGAAAATGGAGCTTCTTACATGCAGAGGATCTTAAAACCCCAAGTTCTACAACACTTGCAAGTTACAAAAGGCTACAAAATAACCTTTTCACAATATGCGAGCTTGTCCCCAAAAAGCTACCCAAAAATTAGAAACCTGCACATAAATAGAGCTCCTCATTATTTTTGAGCCAAAAAAATATTCAAATTTGAGTTTAGGCAGTTTGGCATGGAAAAATACAAATTGAAGTTCAAATTTCAAAAGAACATTTGCAATTGTATCTTCTAGAAAGTGCGCCAACTTCTCGGGGCCAGAACTTTTGATCTGGGACTCCGATTGGCGAACTGTTTGAACCGTTGGAAAGGTCTCAAAGTCAATAACATGCTAGAAATTTGCTACACCATTTTCAGCAAGTTTTGGGACAATCCAGGAACTCTAAGTGCCTCAAATCTAACTTAGAAGATTTTTAGGTGCAAATTTGGGAAACTAAAACTACAATATGTTTCAACCCAGGAATAGAAAATAAAAATCGTAAATTGAGAATTTCATTATGATGAAAAGGGTATCCAAAAATGTAAAAACATCTAAAAATTGAGAAACTTGAAATTTAACTATTTTTGGGTGATGCAAGGTTGCCCTTACACCACTGGATGCTCCTACATCAACTTCCCATGTTTTCCCTTTTCCTAACACCTTGCATTCCACATTAGCACTAGATCATTTTCTTCAATTTTTCTATTTTTTTCCCTTTTATCAAATAAATAATTCATTTGTACCTACAACTTCACATTCTGGTTTTGTGTTGCTCTTCTTATCTCATCAAGCTCTACTAGCTACTCCATTCTTTCCTCCATTGGTTTAGGAATGTCTATATCTTCCTGGAGGATAAATTTGTAAATTGGTAACAAATTTTGTAAAGGAATTATAGCTTGTGTTCCATACACCAATTCAAATGGGGATTTTCCAATTTCCTTTTTCACAATTATCCTATCAACCTACACAACCATTTTCAACTTTGAATCCCAAGCCTTCTTATTCCCACCTAGTATTCTCCTTATGATTTTTAGAAGACTTTTATTGCTAGACTCTACCTGACCATTAGCTTGCGGATGGTAAGGAGTTGCATAAGAAACAGTGATACCATATGTACTGCAAAAATCTTTAAACTCATCAGATCTAAAACACATCCCATTGTTTGTGATTAATCTTAATGGTGTACCAAATCTAGTAATGATGTTATCTATTAAAAAATTGATTACAACTTTACTTGTTGCTTATTTGGTTGGAACTACCTCTACCCATTTAGTGAAGTAATCAATAGCTACCAGTATCCACTTATGTCCTCCACTTGATTTCTCCTATATCTCCCCAATAAAATCAATTCCCCACTGATGAAAAGGGGCTTCAACCTACAAAGGTCTGAGTGGTAAATATCCCTGATACTTCATTTTCCTTGAGAACTCCTGACATGCTTCACATCTTCTCATGTATGAAAATGAATCTTTAAAGAATTTTGGCCAGTAATAACCTACCTTGAGAATCTTGTGTCTAGTTGTCTTTGCATAATAATGGCCTTCATAGACCCCTTCATGCATTTCTCTTATAACATGCTTAGCCTATGACTTATCTAGACATAGCCACAACATCTCATCCCTATTTTTCCAAAACAAATTACCTTCCATGAACACATATTTGGATGCTTGTAGCTTTAATTTTCTTCTCTGATTATCACTTAATCCCTTAGGGCACTTCATGTATTTGAGGCAATACATGATGTCTATATACCAAGTAGTATGCTCAATACTTGCAATTGCATGTCCTTCATCTTCTACATTACAAATTTGATTCACTTCAATTTTTTTTTTTCCATTAACTTTGCCAAACCTTAACCTCTCACTAATTTAGTGACTTGTATTTCCATATTGAATTCATGAATCTTGTTAATCCATCTGCATCTCTTCCTAGTTACTTCTGACTATGTCAAGAAATCCTTAACAACTACATGAGGGATATAAGCAATCACCTTAGCTCCAACAAGATATGGTCTAAAATCCTTTGTGACTTTCATCAATGTAAACACTTGTTTCTCCATTATATCATATTTCAATTCTGACCCTTGCAATGACTTGTTGAAAAAAGACATAGGCTGCTTATGACCTTCCTCATTTTTCTGTAACATAATAGCAGTTATAGTGTGCATTGAAGCAAATGAAAATATTTGAAAGGGTTTTGAAAAATTTGGAGACTTAAGGACATGGGCTTCCTTGATGGGATTTTTGATTGATATAAAAGCTTCTAATGCTTTTTGCAATCCAATCTACCTTTTTTCCCTTCCTCAACATCTTTGATATGGGCTTAACAATTTCAGCAAAATTAGACAAATCTCCTAATAAAATTGATCTGTCAAAAAAATGATTAGATGGCCTTAACAGTTTTAGGAATAGGAACTTTAGCTATGGTCTTAACCCTCTCAAGATCTATTCTAATACCCTCCTTTGACACAACATGTCCTAAGATATTACCTTTTGTAAAATGACATTTTTTTGGTTTTAGACTAATAACATATTCTAAAGCTTTAATAAATACCTTTTCTAGATGGTCTACATGATCTTCAACCCTTTTTGAATAAGCAGTAAGGTCATCTTGATATACCACCAAGATAGCATTAATCAAGTTTGCAAATGCTACATCCATAGCTCTTTGAAAGGTTGCACCTACATTTATGAGACCAAATGGCATTCTCACATAAACATATGTTCCCCATGGGGTTGTACAAGTTGTCTTGTGCTGCTCAAATTCCTTGAGTTTGACCTAGTTGTAACCAGAGAGCCCATCCATCATAGATAATAACTCACACCCTGTTACTTTATTTAGTACTTCCATATTAGGTAGAGGATAATTATCCTTGAGAGATGCCACATATAGATTTCTAAAGTCCACACATAATCTGATATCCCCATTCTTCTTCCTCATAGGAACCAAGTTCAAAACCCATGTTGAATTCCTAATTGGTTTGATGATACCCCCAGCTCTAAGCTTTGCTAATTCCTCTTGCATTTTTGGTTCTAATGTTGGGTTAATAGGTCTTTGCTTCTACCTAAATGGCTTTGCATCTAGTTTCAACAAGATTTCATGTTGAAACAAATCCTCCCTATATGTTTTGAGATCCTCATAAGAATAGGAAAACACATGTCTATACTTTCTCAACAATGCAATCAACATTCTTCGAATTGTTGGGCTTATTTTCTTCCCAATGTATACCCTTTTTGGTGCCAACTCAGTCCCTAAATTGATCTCTTCAATATCCTCCCTCTTTACTGGTGTCTACTTCATGAGGGGTCAATCATTTCCATCATATACCCTTTCCAATGCTACTAGCCCTTTGGGAAGCTTATTAGTTTTAAGCTGTAAGACCTTTTTCCCAAATACTGTCTACTTTCTATGTACTTCTTCAACAAAGGCATTGAAATCAACTTCTTGAGCTTCATATTGATCTATACAGTGAAGAAATTTCAAGAGGTCAACATCATCATTAAAAACCTGACAACTGTATATTGTGTACGTCTAAAAATGATCATGGTTAATCAAGCTTGTTAATTAATTAAATATGAATTATTTAATTAATCTTCTAAAGTCATCTACATACAAATAAATTTAATTATTTATTTATATTGTTCACTTTTATAATTCTTCTAGCTTAATTAAATAAATAATTTTACTTAATTATTGCCATCTTTCATCTTCCTCTTAATTAAATTAAAAAAATTTCATAATTTATTTATATTAATTATCATGTTATTATAAATTTGAATATTTGAATTCAAATAATGGAATATTCCTCCAAACACCCTCTTCATCTCATAGTTAAATTAAATATTATAAATATTTAATTTAATACTTTTTTTTCACTCCACACATAATTAAATATTACTTATTTAATTATTCCAACTTCTAAATTCATCGTCACATATAATTGAATAAATTTATTTATTTAATTATGAGACTTATCTCCTACTCATTTATCAAATGGTAACTTTCCCTCAGATCTGAAAGAGAGAATTTGCGTAGAAGGAAGCCTTCCATTTCTCTCTCGACTTTCAAAAATCTCTCATTGTTCATCTCGACAAGCTTGATTTAAACCATTGATCACATCAACCAATCAGAGTCTTTCAAGAACTTGATAAATACCTTTCTGAATCCAAGCATTGGTTACACTTGCATACACTTACATTCATGTGCACACGTTATTTTAATATCATCTAGCATTTATTAGTTTTAGCAATCATTACATTTAGTAATCTCACATTTTAGCTATCATTTTTAGTTTTGTTAATTTCATCTTAGCATAATCATGCATTCATTCTAAATCTAGTTCTCTAGGAGATCATTTTGTTGAGCCTAATGTATAATTTGAGAGCAAGCTAGTTTCAACAAAACACTAGAGATAGAGGACAATAGGACGCTTTCAAAGGAGCTACGAGTTTAAGAGTTTTTTTTCTTTTAAATTAGTTTCCTTTGATCTAATGTTTTATTGGTGTGTTTAATCTAGTAAAATATTTTACACTTAAAACTGATCACACATTTTTTATGCCCACCGTGGGGCCTATGCCGTATTTTTAACATTTACTTGTAGGTTTTTTGATAGGTTTTTGCATTCTGGAATTCGGATTTCCATTGAAAATTCTTGTTTTAGTGCTTCTGTGGCTTTCTTTAGTGCATGCAAGATTTCTAACATTTTTGTAGGTTTTTTGGTGCATCCAAGAACTATTTTGGTGCTTCTAGGGATTGTTTCAGTGCATATAGGAAATAGAATTGTGCATCCATTTAGTTCATTTAATTAAAAATATTGTAAAAAAGAAAAAAATTCCTTCTTAGATTAGCACATATAGGAGTTATTTTAGCGCATATAGAATTTTCGGTAGCACTTTTCATATCTATTTTGGTGCATTTACTTTTCGTTCTCTAGGAGATCATTTTGTTGAGCCTAATGTATAATTTGAGAGCAAGCTAGTTTCAACAAAACACTAGAGATAGAGGACAATAGGATGCTTTCAAAGGAGCTACGAGTTTAAGAGTTTTTTTTCTTTTAAATTAGTTTCCTTTGATCTAATGTTTTATTGGTGTGTTTAATCTAGTAAAATATTTTACACTTAAAACTGATCACACATTTTTGATGCCCACCATGGGGCCTATGCCCTATTTTTAACATTTACTTGTAGGTTTTTTGATAGGTTTTTGCATTCTGGAATTCGGATTTCCATTGAAAATTCTCGTTTTAGTGCTTTTGTGGCTTTCTTTAGTGCATGCAAGATTTCTAACATTTTTGTAGGTTTTTTGGTGCATCCAAGAATTGTTTTGGTGCTTCTAGGGATTGTTTCAGTGCATATAGGAAATAGAATTGTGCATCCATTTAGTTCATTTAATAAAAAATATTGTAAAAAAGAAAAAAATTCCTTCTTAGATTAGCGCATATAGGAGTTATTTTAGCGCATATAGAATTTTCAGTAGCACTTTTCATATCTATTTTGGTGCATTTACTTTTCGTTCTCTAGGAGATCATTTTGTTGAGCCTAATGTATAATTTGAGAGCAAGCTAGTTTCAACAAAACACTAGAGATAGAGGACAATAGGATGCTTTCAAAGGAGCTATGAGTTTAAGAGTTTTTATTCTTTTAAATTAGTTTCCTTTGATCTAATGTTTTATTGGTGTGTTTAATCTGGTAAAATATTTTACACTTAAAACTAATCAGACATTTTTGGTGCCCACCTTGGGGCCTATGCCATATTTTTAACATTTACTTGTAGGTTTTTTGATAGGTTTTTTCATTCTAGAATTTGGATTTCCATTGAAAATTCTCGTTTTAGTGCTTCTGTGGCTTTCTTTAGTGCATGCAAGATTTCTAACATTTTTGCAGGTTTTTTGGTGCATCCAAGAACTGTTTTGGTGCTTCTAGGGATTGTTTCAGTGCATATAGGAAATAGAATTGTGCATCCATTTAGTTCTTTTAATTAAAAATATTGTAAAAAAGAAAAAATATCCTTCTTAGATTAGCGCATATAGGAGTTATTTTAGCGCATATAGAATTTTTAGTAGCACTTTTCGTATCTATTTTGGTGCATTTACTATTTATTTTAGCACATATGCAGAATATTTTAGCACTTACAAGTTGTAATTAAACAGAGTTTTGAGTCTAACACCTTCTGTACATAGAAATTTCTCTAGTTAAAAAGAAGCAACCCTAGGATAGTCACCACATGATGATTTTTGCAGTTAAAATGAATGCCATGCTTGTTGTGTAGCATAGGCTGAGTATTCTACAAATAGTTTTTAGGTCACTATCAAAACATTTTCTAAAGCACATCTGAGACAAATTGTAGTGCATTTGAGGTTTTTTATATCACATTTGATTGTTTCTCTAGCGCATATGCCTATTTTGTAGTGCATCTGTCATTTTCCAGAATTTTCACTTTTGACAGAGCTAAGTTTATAACATCCTTGGTCCAGTAGCATCTTGACATTTCTCTCATGCTTAGAGAGTGGAAATAAACCAATTTTGTTAGGAAATCAATTTCCAATAGGATCAAGAAGCCTAAGAAACATTTAGGTCACAACAAAACCTTACAACGAAGAATTTTTTAGTATAAAATTCAAAACGTCTTGCTTCACTATCGTAGATTTCTTCATAGGTACCAAGATTTTGTTAGGGGATTTACTGACGAGTACGTTGTAGAGCCTTTGAACTCTCAAGCCTATTTTTAGAAAAGAGATCTATCTCAATGAAAAAATCACAATCAACTTCGATTATCTACCACAACTTTCTATTGAATAGCCTACACATCCTAGTTAAATTCTTCAATGAGTGAATTAGGCCATTTGATATACTTATCATTCTTTGAAAACAAAGATCAAATCTTAAAAGTGCATCTCTCAAACAAGTTTTGTATTTTTTATTCAACTTCCCCAATAGGATTCTGATATCCTCCATTATTGGAAGCCACAATCAAGAATTAGGAATGTCTTTGATCATATCATAAGATTTTCATCTTATCAGATCAAGACATCATCATTTTTGCACTTATAAACCTATGATTTAAGTCTAGAAGAAATTTTTGAAATCATATGCCTATTTTCACAAAATCTCAATACAATAAGCTAAAATAGGATATTCAACAAGAATATCATAATCAAAGCACTCAAAATGAAGGTGAAAGTAGTAGTCCCAGTTATAGAGTGAGTCAAAATCCCCTTTTTGACGATGACATGGGTGAAAGAGAAGAAAATCCATTCCACAAATACAGAGACATGAACAATACCCATGTAGATAGTGATGATGAATAAGATGAAGAACATCTTAGAGAGGCCGAGAAAGATCCCAAATTTCACAAAGCCTTAAAAAAGATTTTAGAGCACAACCAATAGAAATATTTCTTATAGCTAGCTGATAAAGGAGCTAAGTTGCCTCATGACTTTGATATTGAAAATATAAAAAGTAATCCTAAGGAAACACCCTTGTCTAATCTTAGTGCCTTGATTCAACAAGTTAAAGCACTACAAGGACAAATTAAAGATCTATAAGGGGGGGCCACAATAAAGACATATGCTCTTAATGACATTTGTCCTTATCCTTTTGTGATGCAGGAGCATCCAGTGGTGTAAGGGAAATTCTGCATCACCCAAAAATAGTTAAATTTCAAGCTTCTTGGTTTTTATATGTTTTTACATTTTTGGATACCCTTTTAACCATAATGAAATTCCCAATTTATGGTTTTTATTTTCTATTCCTAGGTTGAAAGATATTGCAGTTTTAGTTTCCCAAATTTGCACCTAATAATCTTCCAAGTTAGATTTGAGGCACTTAGAGTTCCTGGAATGACCTTGAAACTTGATAAATTTTGTGTACCAAATTTTGAAAGCATTATTGACTTTGAGACCTTTCCAATGGTTCAAATATTTCACAAATAAGAGTCACGGATCAAAAGTTATGGCCCCGAGAAGTTGGTGCACTTTCTAGAAGATACAATTGCAAATGTTCTTTTGAAATTTAAACTTCAAGTTATAATTTTTGGTGCCAAACTGCCTAAACTCAAATTTGAATGTTGTTTTGGCTCCAAACTAAAGAGGATCTCTATTTATGGGTAGGTTTCTAATTTTTGGGTAGTTTTTTTAGGGGACAAGCTTGCATATTGTGAAAGGGTTATTTTATAGCTTTTTGTAACTTGCATGCATTATAGAACTTGGGCATTTGAGATTCTCTACATGTAAGAAGCTCATTTCCTAAATAATAAAATTATTCTCTTGTTTCTGGGTTATTTTTTGTGTCTCAGGCTGCACCCTCATCAAGTGGTATCAGAGCAAGTTTTCTTGAGCATGTGCATAGATCGCCGATCGTGAGGTAGTTCACTCCAGGACCATGGTTGTGGGTTGAGGTCAAGAAAGATGCCTCCGAGAGTGATTCCTAGTAGGCATGGTGGTGCTAGGGGTGGTCGAGGTGGTAGAAATGCTGGTGGAAGAGATGCATAGGTAGCCCTCCAGAGACAGATTGATGCGTTACAAGAGCAATTGAGAAGAGGGTTAAACTCGAGGGAGGAAAGTGAGGATGAAGGAGAGGAAGGTTCAAATGTAGAAGAGGAAGAAGAAGCAATTGATAAAGACCAAATGTGGCTAATAAGGTCCATTTCAAAGATTGGGAAAAGACCCAGAGCAGAAGTCCCCAGTTATTCCAGAAGTCTGAACCAAGAAGAGTTGATCGACTGGATCAATGAACTAGAAGAATATTTTGAGTATGAGGAAATAGAGGACCTAGATCAGGTTAAGTTTGTGAAAATGAAGCTGAAGGGCCATGCCAGTATTTGGTGGAAAGAGGTCCAGTTGGAAAGAAATCAAAGAGGAAAAGGCAAGATCATCAGATGGGATTGCATGGTAGAGAAACTGAAGAAGCAGTTTATACTAGTGGACTATGAGTTAGATCTATTGAAGAAATTGCAAGGGTTGAAGCAAGGAAGCAAATCTGTGAAAGAATATCCTGAATATTTTTATAAGATAATCATCAGAATGGGTCACACAGAGGCCAATAAGGAGAAGGTATCCTGATATCTTAATGGGTTACGACCGAGCATTCAGGAGGAGTTAAGCCTAGTTAGAATGACCACCAATGAGGATGTGTATCAGTTTGCTCTGAAGGTGGAAGAAAAGCTAAACAAAAGTAGATAAGGGCATAGCCTGAGACATAGAAAATAACCCACAAATAAGAAAATAATTTTATTATTTAGGAAATGGAGCTTCTTACATGTAGAGAATCTCAAATCCCAAAGTTCTACAACACATGCAAGTTACAGAAAGCTACAGAATAACTCTTTCGCAATATGCGAGCTTGTCCCCCAAAAAGGGTACCCAAAAATTAAAAACCCACCCATAAATAGAGCTTCTCTTTAGTTTGGAGCCAAAACAACATTCAAATTTTAGTTTAGGCATTTTGGCACCAAAAATTCCAAGTTGAAGTTCAAATTTCAAAAGAACATTTGCAATTGTATCTTCTAGAAAGTGCACCAACTTCCTGGGGCCATAACTTTTGACCCGAGACTCCGATTCGTGAACCGTTTGAATCATTGGAAAGACCTCAAAGTCAATAATGCGCTCAAAATATACTATTCCAATTTTGGAAATTTTTGGGGTTATTCTAGGAAATCTAAGTGCCTCAAATCTAACTCAGAAGATTTTCAAGTGCAAATCTGAAAAACTAAAACTGCAATATCTTTCAACCCAGGAATAGAAAATAAAAACCATAAATTCATTATGATAAAAATGGTACCCAAAAATGTAAAAACATCTAAAAGCTAAGAAACTTAAAATTTAACTATTTTTCGGTGATGCAAGATTGCCCTTATGCCACTCGATGCTCCTGCATCAAACACCCAGGGTAATTTGAGAAGTGACCCCATCACGTCTCAGATGGTTGAGGAAAACCCAACCAATCAATGACTACCTTAGATAGCTAGGATGAATCTTCCACAAGCCTTCCTCTCCATTTCACCATTCAGAGGAACGTGTTTCTAGTGTGGTGAAGGACATCGAGCCTATGAATGTCCACAACACCAAGGAAGGGCAGACAAAAGGCCAAAAGGTCATGGAAGGGTTGCAAATGCAGATGAGGAGGCCCAATTTGAACATTCAGATGATGTTGAAAGGGGAGAAGCCCTAGTGATTAGGAGAGCCCTAGTGAATGAGGAAAAGGAACCAAAATAGAGGAAGAATCTATTTCACACAAGGTGCAAGTGTGAAGGAAAATGTTGTGATGTCATTATTAACAGTGGGAGCACCGATAATTTGGTGTCAAAGGAGATGGTCACAAAGTTGAAGCTGAAGAGGGAAAGGCACTTGCATCCATGTTGGATTTCCTAGTTGTAGAAAGACCACAAAGTTTTGGTCAATGAGCAGTGCCTAGTAAAGTTCAAGATCAAGAGTTACAGTGGATAGGACAAGGTGGTTGGAGTTCATAATCTAGGATGGCATGTTATTTAAGGGAAGTCGATTGTGTATCTTGAGGAGGTCCATGAGGGAGAACATGATAAAAGAGAAGCATAGTGGAAGAATGGTAGGACATTTTGGTCAGGATAAGACCATTGCCATTATCAGTGAGCATTATTATTGGCCTCAGTTGTCACAGGATGTGAAGAAGTTTATACAAAGCTACAGGGTATGTCAGATGGCTAAAGGAGTGAGCTAGAATATAGGCTTATATCATCCATTACCTATACCAGAGAGGCCATGGGAGGATATAAGTATGGACTTTGTTCTTGGTTTGCTAAGGACACAATGAGGGAATGATTTAGTCTTTGTGGTGGTTGATAGGTTTTCAAAGATGGCACGTTTCATTCCATTTC
Source organism: Sequoia sempervirens (assembly GCA_007258455.2). Lineage (NCBI taxonomy): Eukaryota > Viridiplantae > Streptophyta > Pinopsida > Cupressales > Cupressaceae > Sequoia > Sequoia sempervirens. The sequence continues at coordinate 423,283,866 of VDFB02193867.1, forward strand.
AGAAGACCCATGATATAGTCCACATTGCTAACTTGTTCTTCAAAGAGGTGGTGAGGCTAAATGGTCTACCAAAGAGTATTGTTTTAGATCATGACACCAAATTTGTGGGGTACTTTTGGAGGACCTTGTCTAAGAAGCTGAAGACAGAGTTGAAAATTCAGTTCTGCACACCATCCACAAACAGATGGGCAGATAGAGGTTGTTAACAGGAGTCTGGGTAACCTACTGAGATGTTTGGTTGGAGACAAACCCAAGGGATGGGACTTGATCTTACCCTAGGTAGAATTTTCTTACAAGAATTCTATCAACAGAAGCACTAGTAGATCACCATTCTAGATTGTGTATGGAGGTAGCCCTAGAACAGCTCCAGAATTGAGGAAGATGGACCAAGAGAAGAAAATAAGTGCTGAAGCTGAAGATTTTGCAGAGCACATCAAGAATATACATGAGAAGGTATGAGAACACATTAATAAGATGAATATGCAATATAAAGCTAAGCTAGATCAAAAAAGGAGGAATAAGGAGTTTCATATTGGCGATGAAGTAATAGTCCACTTGAAGAAAGAAAGGTTTCCCGTGGGAACCTATAACAAATTAAAGATGAAGAAATTTGGTCCCTGTAAGATTTTGAAGAAGCATGATTCAAGGAATGCATATGAGGTAGAGTTGCCTAATGGAATCAACATTTCCCCTATGTTCAACATTTCAGATTTGATAGAGTATCTTGAAGGTGGAACAAAGGAAGCACCAGCAATAGGGTAGTATGGCATTCCAGCACCTACTTCAGAAAGGGAGGAGATTGAAGCAATCTTGGATAGTCATGTGGGAAGAAGTACTATAAACAGGCAGTATGAAGAATATCTGGTGAAATGGAGAGGAAGTCCTATGGAAGATTCATCCTAGCTATCTAAGGTAGTGATTGACTGGTTGGGTTTTCCTCAACCATCTGAGATGTGACGGGGTCACTTCTCAAATTACCCTGGGTGTCTGATGCAGGAGCATCCAGTGGTGTAAGGGAAATCTTGCATCACCCAAAAATAGTTAAATTTTAAGTTTCTTGGTTTTTAGATATTTTTACATTTTTGGATACCCTTTTTGTCATAATGAAATTCCTAATTTATGATTTTAATTTTCTATTCCTGGATTGATAGATATTGCAGTTTTAGTTTCCTAGATTTGCACCTGAAAATCTTCTAAGTTAGATTTTAGGTACTTAGAGTTCCTGGATCACCCCAAAACTTGCTGAAATAGGCATTGTAGATTTCTAGCATGTTATTGACTTCAAGTCCTTTCCAACAGTTCAAACGATTCACGAATCGGAGTCCCAGATCAAAAGTTATGGCGCCGGGAAGTTGGCACAATTTCTAAAAGATACAATTGCAAATGTTCTTTTGAAATTTGAACTTCAATTTGTAATTTTCTGTGTCAAATGACCTAAACTCAAATTTGAATATTGTTTTGGCTCCAAACTAATGAGGAGCTCTATTTATGGGAGGGTTTCTAATTTTTGGGTGGCTTTTTGGGGACAAGCTCACATATTGCAAAAGGGTTATTCTGTAGCTTTTTGTAGCTTGCATGTGTTGTAGAACTTGGAGATTTGAGATGCTCTCCATGTAAGAAGCTCCATTTTTTTAATAATAAAATTATTCTCTTGTTTGTGGGTTATTTTCTATGTCTTGGGTTGCGCCCTCATCAGAAGTTTGACGCTTTGTGGCTAGGACCCTTTGTTGTTGTGCATAAGAAAGGAGAAGATTCATATTACTTGCAAAACATGACTGGTGAAGAATAAGAGTTCCCTATACATGGACTATTTTTGAAGCACTTCTTCTCTTAAAAAAGGGAATACTGAGGATTAAGGGTTTCCAATGCATGTTCAACTCTTGACAATCCTCTCAAAAATTCTTCTCCATGCACAATAGTTTAGGAAATAAAAAGGAACAGGAATTTCCAGTACATGGACAATCCTGACATTCCTTCATTAAATAAATATTTCCATGTATAGTAGTATAGGTTCATGTTCATCTCCATTTCCATTTATTCCATCCTACTCATTGGTCCATCACCTTGAAAGTTTGGTCTGCTCACCCAAAAATCTGAATCCTTGCAATGATCTCACAATCATTCATCCCCAGACAGGGCCACTATTAGAATGGTAAAATTTTGAAAATTTTATGGCTGTCTATACCTATAAGTTTCCTAAGAAGTCCATGCCATAAGCACATGAATCCACTTTGCATAACAAATTTTCCCATGTTTTATCATTTGGTCCCATAGAATTTACCTATCCTTGAGCATTTCAATGTATAAATCATATCAACATAACATGTTGTAGGTCTCCCCGATCCATAAAGCATTTTATACTAACATATGTCTTTTTTCAACATATCAGAAAGAGATCAGGATTGTCTTACTGATAAAATTTTATTTGGTAATACACATCAGGTAGACACAATTCTGAGTCTCAATGAAAGAAAGATCCTATAGGAAAGATAGTATGCATCGAGATAGGTCATATCGAGCCTTTGTATGTCTTACTGATGAAGCATAAATGTGAAATATTGGTGAGACAGGAGCAATTAGAGTAATGTCCTACAACGTTCATTTGGTCTTACAGATAAGACAGGGTGCATTTTTTCATTGTCATCAGGATGAAGTAAGGGAGTCTTACCGACCCCCTATGTCATACTGACAAAGTTGTACGGGATTCAGATTTTGTAGTGCATGTGGAAGAAATAATCATCGGTGAGACTTGCTTCATCGGCGAGAGCTAAGAGAGTCATGCTGAATGAATTTCCATCAGTAGGAAAATGACTATCTCAACGATCAAAATTGGTGAAGGATAAATCTCGGCAAAACATAATGTAAGCGGAGGAACGTTTGCCCGACCCTCAATGTCATAGCGATACTCAAAACTGAAGGCACAGAGTGTCAAGGAGACTCATAAGATTGGTGTAACTACAAGACTACTTAGTGATATATGATCTTTTGATAGTGAGAGAGACTTGGAGTGTCGGGGAAGTAGTAGGACATCATAGTGGGTGTCTGATGGATGTTGGTAAAAGATTGAATATAATAGATCATCGAGTTTTGAATACAAAAGGACGTGTCCTTTCAAATATTGATATATAAATACCCATTTTTGATAGCGAATAAGAAAAAAGCAGAAAGCGAGTAAAAAATATAGTAGGATACAAAATATTTAATTTTGAGACTATCATGCATGTAAAAAACAATGGAGATTTCAATTAAATTTTTTTTTATGTGGTGATATTTTTCTAGTATCAATTGTTTGTCAAGTGTTAATTGAAAGTATTGTTGAAGTTGTCTCCAAGGTTGATGTTTTCTAGTTATTTAAATTGATATATCAAGGATATTTTTCATTCTATCAGTGCACACTTGCTATATCTTTATGGTTGGATTAATTGGTTCTTTCAAGGAAATATTAAATCCTTTTACTCAGTCATAGTAATTAAGAAATCTCATTTGGATCATTAAGAAGAACTCAGTAGTCACATCCTTGCATGTTTATACCAATTATAAACTAAAAACTCTATGCCAAACAATTTGAGTATTTGCTAGAAAGAAGTTATTCATTTCAGATTATCATTTGAGTCTATACACCCAATAAGGCACTAGTCTCTACCATTCCACTATTTATTTTCATTCATTTTTTCATATGAACACATTAGATTTTAGCCTTGTTATTGCTTATACAATTTGTATCAAAATAAAACTTGTTTATCCACTCCTATTTGCAATTGTGGGTAAATCACTTTAAAGGAATAAACATTGGTCAAGTCTACTTCATTACTATAGGTACACCCACCTAGGTCTGGTAGCACCTAAAGTGTAGAAGGTCTAAATCATTTGGCCTTGTCTATTACCTTGAAACGTATCAAAAGATTGGAAAATTCTTGAGGTATTTTGCTTGTGTTTTTTGAGAGCTATAAGATGTTTTGATCCATGTATGTCATGGATATCTTGTATAAATAAGACTTCTTTCAAAGATGTCTATTTGGAACTGTTAAAATAATGTTTGTGTTTTTTTGGCAATTTTGTTATTGGAAATTGGTGTTTTGTTTGTTGGTTTTGTATTTTTGTAATTGCAATTTATTATTAGGAGCAATGGAAGAAAAAATTCATTGTTTTGTAATGATTTCTTGCTATACATGTGTCATTGCTGCAAATGTTTCTATGGACATGCAGCGTTGTTGTTTTGTTTTTTGGTTTTGTAGTTTCGTAATTACAATTTATTATTGGGAGTAATGGAAGAAAAAAATTCATTGTTTTGTAATGATTTCTTGCCATACATGTGTTCTTGCTGCAAATGTTTATGTGGACATGTGGAATTGTCAATAGTGGCTTTCATGCTTCATGCATATGATCACATTTTTGTATTTCTTCAAGAATGCTCAAACTAGCATCCCATGGGGGAATTAGTGCTTCTTCGATGTGGAAAGAATCCCTTTCCCAATTCCTTGAAAATCTTTGATGATGATTGTGTTCTCCTAGATTCAAAATTTTGATAACCTCGTTAAGATTGATGAAAACTATGAAAACTTGGATAAAAATGTGGATGAACTTGTTCAAATCTATAGATAGTAACCTTGCATGAAGTTGTGGATGATTGTGGATTCAAATGAGCATAGTGATCTTACATGGATTGTGGATGCCAAATCAAATAGAGAAGACCTCTATTTATAATAAAGAAGGTTTGAAGAATGAAGAATAGGATGAATGTGGGATTAAACTTGAACCAATGGCATTGTGCCACTTGTCAACATGTTAATGAAGGAGAGTGGAGCAGATAATGAATAGTGTTCATGTTAAATGCATGTAGATGGAATTTGAAATTCTAAAGATGGCTTGTGGAAGAAGAGTTGTAAGAGGAGTTAATGCCAAGTTGGCTCAAGAAAAGGACATGTAAGAGCCTTCAATGCCATGTTGGAGGAAAAAAGTCCTTTGGGAGGGAGATTTCAAATTGGTGGAATATTCTAAGGATATTCCACATTTGAATGGAAATAGAGGAATTAATAAATCAAATAAATTGATTTACATGTGCAAGTTGCAAAAGCTAGAGGATTTGAGGATTTAGGAGTTAATTAATTTGAGATTAATTAAATCAGATAGAATTAGTTGATTTAAGAAAAGAACATGTAAGAGCCTTCAATGCCATGTTGGAGGAAAAAAGTCCTTTGGGAGGGAGATTTCAAATTGGTGGAATATTCTAAGGATATTCCACATTTGAATGGAAATAGAGGAATTAATAAATCAAATAAATTGATTTACATGTGCAAGTTGCAAAAGCTAAAGGATTTGAGGATTTAGGAGTTAATTAATTTGAGATTAATTAAATATGATAGAATTAGTTGATTTGAAATTTGATTTAGATACTTAGATTTATTTAAATCAAATGAGAGGATAGAGAACATTAGTAATTTAATTAAATAAATTTGTTTTATGCAATTAAATAAAGAACATTAAATAAAGTTGATTTATTTAATCAAATGAAGAACATTATGATTTAATTAAATAAAGTTGAGTTATTTAATTAAAGGAAGAACATTAGGATTTAATTAAATAAAGTTGATTTATTTAACTAAAGGAGGAATTTGATGAAATAATCTAATAAAGTTCATTATTTGATTACAAAGAAATTTTGATGAATTTAATTAAATAAAGATTATTCAATTAAATGGTTAGTAAAGAAATGATTAAGGAAGAACTGGTGTTAGTGAATTAGAATCGAGTGGACAATATCAATCAAGATATTTCAAGTGTCTACATTTTCCCCCTCTTTGAAACAATGTACCTGCTGCATTGGTTCAAAGAATAACCTTTCCGAGATCAAAAAAATCATTTTTTTAAATTTTTTCAAATGCCCCACTACTACCGTAGCATGAAGAATTATGCTGGTACACTGCCCCCTCAAAAGATTGGGTGAAAAGTTTCAATTTTGGGTCGAGCTCATGATAAAGATTCAAGATCAGTTGAACTTAGAGAGGACTACAAAGCTCAAATGTTTGATGTAGACAATTCATTGGCCATGGGTAGCCTCATGTATATTTTGATATATTACACACACTTGATACTTAGATATAAATGTTAGTAAAGATAGAAGAATACAAAGAATAAGATGGATGGACCCTTGAGTCTAAGATGATGCAGGAGTCCAACAAGTCCATGAGTCATTAAGAATTTATTAGATATGATGATGAGTGATGATGATGTATTTTTTATCCATGGATTGGGGATGTAAAGAGCTTACTTACCTTATTTTTGATAACACACATTGGCACAATGCATCAAGGTATAAATAACCAAGATGGAATTGTACTTAGTGTGTTGGACTTTGACTTGGCGATCAAACAGGAGTATTCTTGTTCACACCTAGCATACAAAACCTTATTTAAAATGTAGTTCAGATATTTTAAACACCTCAAACCAAAACATAGAAAGGAAAGCCTTCCTATGTGGTCAAAAAGACACCTAAATACCCTCCCTACAAACCAAACAAAGCACACATGACCAAAGTTATATTACAAGAATATCCAACAAGCACAATAGACAAAAGATAATGATCATTGCCCCATTCCTTTCTCTCTAAATCATTCTATTTAGAAACCATTGAGAGGTCATTGGAATGAGTGCAATAAGATAAGTTAAAAATAACAAAGATCAAGTAAAAGAACAAGCCAATGTTCTTCATACCTCTAGCCAAGACTAAACTACAATAATGCCTGATGTTGATGTCCATTGAAGGAAGGATGCATCCTAGGACATGATATTATTAGATGATTTTGGAACCAACTGGATGATGGGATATTAATACCAAGAGTTGACCAACTTGTTTACCTATTGACCTAGACTTGAGACCTTGATGTTTGAGTTTTCACTTGTACCATGTTAGACTTGTTTCTGATTGTTTCACCAAAGGTTGGGGGTGACAACCATTTTATTATGAATGGATGTTTATTTCTAGTGATTGTGAAATGGGATGGATGTATTTTTTCAAATATTTGGATGTTTTTCAAATGTTTTGAGGTTGTTTTTGGTATTTTTGAGATTTTATAATTGTTTTGATTTTTTGAATTTTCCAATGTTTTTGTGTTTTTTGATATTTATGAATGTTTTTGGATTTTGTGTCTCGGGGGCCCATCAATAATGGCCTTGCCTATGTTTAAGCTTAGAGATGACATAGTTCATATAGAAAATTTTTGACCTTTTTTATGACTTTTTAACCTATTTTGAGATTTTTGATATGTTTTGGATGTTTATGGATTTTCTTGGCTTTTTGAATATTTTTGGATTTTTCATATGATTTTGACAATATGGATATGTGACAATATCAATGATCTATTTTTTATATTTTGTTAAAAAACCAAGCCAAGGTTGGTTGATTGGATTGATGGATTTGATGATGATAATAATGTTGAGGATACACAACAATGCAAGGATAGTATTAAGCAACATGAGGATTGGGATGGATGTCCCAAAATGATTATAGAATGATTGAATTTGATTGATCACAATTTTGAAGCTTGATTTGGAACAAAATTTTGAATGATTCGATGTGATGTTGAAGCACATGTTAGATGCAACTGATATTGATTGTTTTGATCGATGTTTGATGGTAGATGAAGCTTGATAAGGAATGTATTTTTGTCAAAATGTGCCATGAGTTAGTGATTTGGATTTTGGCTCACAAATGTTTAGCCAATTTGATTTCACATTTTCCAATGTTTGGATCACCACATAAGTTGGAAGATATAGATCAATATTTATTCCTGAAGCAAGATGCAAATACCTGCCCCAGTGTCTAGCAATGTATGGAATGCCATGGGTGGATGCTTGGATACATGCATGGATGGAGGGATATCACAAGCACACAAAGAATGCCAAGGATTATCCTGTAATAAGATAAGGAGTTTTAATAGAAGAATTCTTCATTGGATAATGCTTCATGGCTCAGATAACGTTGGGTAGGATAGGATCAATGAAAATGGCCCATGTCAAGATGTTTACCATAAGCAAGTGTAAAGTGTACACCAAACTTTTTCAAGATCAAGATAATTTGGACTATGGATGTAGATGGATGGAAATGGATTGGATTGGATGAATGGATTTATTATGGATGGGATGGGATGCTTCCACCTCAAATTGCACACACAAATGCTCAATTCTACAACTAATGCCTATTTGCCAGGTTTTCATCATGGTACCTGTCCAAAACACCACCATAGTGGTTTTCATTGGAGGATGATTTTTTTTCTTTACCATTTTCAATCCTTTTTTTCATTATTTGGATTTTCATATTTTTTAATTATTTTTATTTTTCATATTTTTTAATTTTTTGATTTTTCATATTTTTTGATTTTTTTGATTTTTCATATTTTTTGATTTTTTTGATTTTTCATATTTTTCTGAAAGATTTTAAGCTCATGTTGAACCACCTAGTGGTGTCAATTTAGATGCTTCTATCATAATGTGACATTGATATCCTTCTTGAAGAAGCTGCTTTGCTAAGATACGCCCACTTGAATGCAACTTTTGAGATTCTTGATCTACTTTGTTGATACTAGAGTTAACTTTCTCTCTATGCGCCCATCACAATAGAGTGCCTTTTGAATCCTTATGATGAAGGATCGTTGCTAATACATGGCTGACGTGAGAATTAGATATCATGCATGGAGGTGTGGATGGAGTGTGTCTAGGAATAAAAGATGGATTGGTTGATATTTTGAAACCTTTGACTCTCCAAACTTGGGAAGATGAGCAATGATCGGTGGATGTGAAAGTGTGTGTGGAATTAGGACCAAATGCTTGATATACTTTGTACATTGCTTGAGAAGCCTATTTTTTCCTTTGTAGACATCTTTAATGGATACTTTTCCCCTTTTTTTTGCCCCATATTTTCTTTGACTAATGGAGTTTGTTAGGGATAATATTTCTTTGTATTTTTTGGTATCTATGTGCATTTGATTTGTCCATTATGCTTCTCTGCTTCTTTTTCTTTGATAAAATTCTTTGTGCTTTGATTCAAATATTTCTTTTGATGTTGGTCCCAATTCATGGATGGGGTGATGGGTGGATGAAGATTCATGACATGGCTAGTTGTAGCATTGGCATCGATTTCATCATAAGGATTCTTCATGCTCCCTATGTTGTTGTTTGCACTAGATAAAATTTCCCCCAGTATTATAGAGGTATCATTGATATATTTGGATCCCTTCATTGTCGAATAAGCAAGGCCTTGATGCTTATGATTTCCAATAATCTACATTGGTTCTAGGATACCCTTTTCATGTAGGCCTAATCCTCTTCCTTGATAATTTATCTATTGAAAATTTTTATTTGTAATAGGATATGATTTACCTTGGAAACAAGGTGCCAATACTTCTTTGCTTTGTTGTGGATCTTCAAAGGTGATAGCTTCTTAATTGATAAGATAGCTTTCCCTAAAAAAGGTAAGTGATTAAATTTTATAAGTGATAGGATGCTCCATGATAACTTCCTGATTCATATCTTGATCTTGTGAAATATTAGATTTTAATGCTTCTTCAAGAGGTGTTGATGATTCATTGTCCACATAAAAGTATTCCTCATGATTCATTTTTTGATATGCCTTCATAGGATGTTTCTGATTCACAACTTTTGTAGAAGCCTTCTTCATGACCCATTTTTTATATGCCTCTATATTTTTCTATATCTTCATCATGTGTATAAATGTTAAGAGTAGGAGACTCTTGTTCCTTGGTAATGATATCAAGAGTATGAGATTCTCATTTTGAATGAAGATCATCTACATGCCCATTAGGAGTAAGAATCTCATGAGTAGATGGAGGAATATGTGCTATATGGATATGATCATTATTTGTGACATCTTGTATAGATAGGAGAGCACCCATTAGATCATTGTAGTATCTTGGAGATAAAAATTCTTGATCTTGATTAATTTTGGAATTACTTTTGACATGCTTTGGATCAAGTTATTGACATGGGTCAGTTTCAAAGGATGGATTGCTTACAAAGGGTTCTTAGATGTCTTCATTAGGCATAGGAAGCAACTCAATATCCTCTTGATATTTGAGTGAATTTGGATCAAGTGTTGAGTTGAATATTTCTTCAATATTTATAACCATAAAGTCAAAGGATGTCAATATGTCTTGGAAAGGACAATTGCTAAAATTTGGTGAAAGATGTTGATCATGCTTTGGAATAAATTTTTGAGATATGTCCTCTAACTCATTAGGTGATGTAGGGACATTTTCAACATGATTATTGGTGGAAGGATCACCTATTATAGGATTGAAAATAATTTTAACACTCTTTTGAATAGATCATTGGTGGATATTGTTGAGGAGTATTTATCATGGTCAAAAAGTGACTCTTGATGTATGGTAAGTTGATCTTCAGATGAGGTAGAAACATCTTCAAGGTGCTCATGCATGGATAGATCTTGATCATTGTTTTCAACAATTGTGGTGGAGAGATTGTCAATGCTATCACTAGTGGTTGAATCTTTATCATTGTCCCCAATTGTTATTATTTTTTGATAAATAAGGTCTTGAATAATATTTTTGAGTTGAATAAAATTTGATGTTGTGTGTCCCTTTATTTGTTAAATTAACAAAGGTGATTATCATTATGCCATGGTGGTTTAACTTGAGGCCCTTGAAAATTCTCATAAATGGGGATTTTAATGAGACTTTCTTGTACCAACTGTTGCATGAATGATTCATTTGGTTCCCCCAGTGGTGCACATTTTTGTTTGCTACCTTGTGAGATTTTTAATTTAAATTGACTTTGTGGTGATTGATTTTGGAGATGTGGTGATTGATCTTTGAGATGTTGTGATTGATCTTCAAGATGTGGTCATTGATCTTCAAGATGCAGAGGTTGGGTTTTTTGTTGATGTTGTTGATCTTGATATCCAACCTCTTGATATTGGAGATATTGTTCTTGATGTGGTTATGGACACAACTCAATGCTTTGATGACATGGTTTAACCAATGGAAGAGTGTATTGATTTTGGGGTGGGCATAATGAATCAACTATTTTGGTAAGTGTAGGAATTTGATCTCACAAAATTTGATCTTGATTTTGATCTTGACACCCTTGATATAGTTGATTTGGTTTTTTTACAAGAATATTTGGAATGTGTACTTGTGGTGTTTGTAGGGGATCATGGACAAATTTATTTTGGAAAATTTTCTGATTTGGAATGATACATAGATTTGGCATGATAGGTTGAAATTGAACATTGTTGCTGTTGGGAATCACATTGCCTTGATTTAGGTAACTTTGATTTTTCATGGTGTTACCTTGAATTGGATTAATACATGGAGTGGTTAACATATTGTTTGTACTTTGAACAACATTTGTATGATTCAAAAACATATCTAGCCCAAATTTTACCAAGTGTGGATTCAAAATATGCATGTTTTGTAAAAGATGTACTTGGTATATTCACATTTTGCATGTATGGATTTGGTGGGATAATGTTGTTTTGTTGAAGATCATGAATTGATTGTTTGATTGATAGATTTGTAGGTTTGGAATTTGATTTAAATATACCATAGGGAAAGGTGTTCCAAAATTTAGATTGGGCATACTCACAATTGGTGTATCATTGAGATTTGTAGGAGATAATGATGTCATGTATGGATTGTATAAATGTGAATTTTGATAATCCATTGGTTTTGTAAGGCTTTGATAGTTTATTTGACTTAGATCACTCATGATGTATGGAGTAAGTTTATATTTTCATATTCTTCTTGTGTTTTGACCTTGTTGACCTCTAAGGAATTTAGGACCAATGATGAGATGAAGGATGAAAGAGGTGAATGATATGGGTGTTGAAATTTTAAGACCCTTGGAGGAATACTAGACTTTAAGATTCTTTGGATTTTTTTGATTTGGATTGGATTTAATTTGATTTGAATAATGAACTTATAAACCCCAAGATGTTGGATGCTATCTTGGAATGACATTTTCCACATGGATGATAATTTAACTAGATGTATGAGGAAGGATTCATCCACACATAATTAGCCAAATAAGGTGATTTTGATGTTGATTTGAAGGATTTTACCAAAAGTCTAATATGAATGAATTTTCAAATGGTTCTAAAGTTGTTTGTGAGATGGTATTTGATTGATGTTTGAGATGGATGAAATGATTAGTTGTTTTGATCCTAAATGAACCTACGAGGGACTTGTTTACAAGACCAAGTTTTTGAAGAACATGCTTTTCCCTAAGAGTACTTCAAACCAAAAGATTAATGTTTTCTCAAAATACCATAAGACAAAAGATAAAAAAGAACATGTGTGGGGTTCAATTGATTTCATCTTGATTAATGAATTGCTTTTACCACATCCAAACTTCTTGCTTAGTTTTTTTAAACTGAATGTCTATGTCTCAATTTCCTTTCATCTCATAAGGTCCATTATGTGGAAATAAAGAGAATAAAGGGAATAGTTCCCTAATGGTTACTTTAGAGAGAAAATTGAGATATAAACCCAAATACTTAGAAGCCTCTAAGGATGAAATCCGTAGGGACAAGCAGTAGAAATTGGATTTTTCAAAGGCATTTTCTCTTTCTAATGGTTTGAAATTTGATGTCCTTATTGAATGTTTGTTTTCAAAATTTTGGATCTAAGAAATTTGTTTAACTAACTCAAAGATTGCACAACCCTAGGATGGAAAAGAAAATATTTGTTGAATTCTTGCTTGGATAAATCCAGCTGCTCTTATTTAGAGAGAATTATTAGAAGCTTGACCACACTAGCTCCCCTCCATGAAACTCACTTCTATGGGTTAGAAAAAATTTAGTTCTCATCAATCTCCCATGACAAAATTTTCATCTCTACAAAGAATCACAAATATGGGGGACAACTCTGGAGGTTCGACCTCCTAACACTAACAAATATTGAGATTTTGGATTCTAAACAATGGTTTGTAGTAAGGGCATACAATTTAGGGGGTGCAATGATAAAATCCTTGTGAGAGATCTCCCAACCCTTAGAACAAGGGATTTACACATCATAAAGATACTAGGGGAGAATTATCATGCACTGCTTCCCATTGTTTATGATTTTCATCACAACCACAAATTTATATAGTAGTTTGTAAGAGGTTGGGTTATGCTCATTACCAGTTGGGTCGTTCCCTTAGGGTGAGTACTTTTTACCAACAAGGCAGGCCCTCTAAAGATAAACAAAAGTGAGTAATTACATTCTTAGTTTGATCAATCTTTATTTGCATGAACAAAGAGAGAACACACAAAATATACTTGTCTCACACTGGCAAGATTTGTTCAATTTTTAAGAGCCCAAATTCAAAATGTGGAGGAAATATTTTAGACAACCTAATATCACCAAAATTCTTTTGATTCTCAAGATCACCATGAAGTACGAGAGAAGTGCATATGCATTTCAATGGTATTAGTTTGTAAAAAAGATTACAAAACAAGATAAGCACATGTTAATTTTAAATCCTCAAAGACACTCGTGAGTTCTTTTTATAGCACCAAAATCAAGTGTTTGAATTTGCTTGTTCAATTTTTTAAAACCCAAAATCAAATCTAGTGAGTTTCTAAGGTTATTTTTAACTAAATTTGAGAAAACTGAAAGCTTTTGTATTGTTCTTTTTAAAATCAAAATGAAATGTAGTTGATTTCTAAAGCTGAAGATAACAATATCCAATTATAGGATTATAAATATTCCCAAAGTGTTTAAAACACTTGTTATAGTCATAAAATAGTTCCATAAGAGAAACCTTCTTGTTTTCTTCTTTTCCTAGACAATGGAAATCAGATTCTTTTTCTCACTTCAATGCTCCATGATCCTCTTAAAACTTGGAAGCCATGCCCAAAATGTTAGATTAGATCAAGAAAGAAAAAGATATGAGGGTTATATGAATGATTAAGCATTAAAACCCTAAAATTTAGACCACATTATAATATGTTTTGACTTTAGGTGTAAAATTGAAAATTTTAACTCTAGAAAAATTGAGAAACACTTACATCATTGCATAGCTTATGAAATTCTACCCCATTTAAAAAAAATTCAAAAAAGACCTCTATATGACCAAGATATGACCATTTTAAGATTGACTATAAAAGCACTAAAATAGAGAGCATATGTGCTAAAATAGAGACCATATGTGTTAAAAATCATATGTTATGCACTAAAACTCATACCATATGCATTAAAACAAGAGGTAAATGTGCTAGAATATTCCACATATGTGCTATAATAGAGCCTAGATGCACCAAAAGTCACCACCTATGCACTAGAAGAAGCCACAGGTGTGCTACATCGAGATTCATGACCAAACCTATAGACAAAAAGTTTCCAGAAAATGTTAAAAATAGGGCTAGGCCCTCCTTCTAGCACCAAAATGTGAACGCTTCATCTAGACTTGCTCAAAAATGAATAAACAATCCAATGTTAGTTAATAAACAAATCTAAACTAGCATTCCCCATGAAATTCATTCAAACAAAATGAACAAGAAATAAAATAAAATTATCCAACGAAAAATAATGAAATCTTATTCAAGAAATCTCAGACTAGTATCCCAAGGTGGAGTTGGTGCTTCTTTGATGTGGAAATAATCCCTTTCCCAATTCCTTGACAAGCTTTGATGATGATTGTGTACTCCTTGATTCCAAATGTTGATAACCTTTCTAAGATTGATGAAAACTATGAAAACTTAGATGAAAATGTGTATGAACTTGCTCAAATTTGTAGATAGTAACCTTGGATGAAGTTGTGGATTATTTTGGATTCAAATGATCATAGTGATCTTACATGGATTGTGGATGCCAAATCAAATAGAGAAGGACTCTATTTATAATGAAGAAGGTTTGAAGAATGAAGAATAGGATGAATGTGGGATTAAACTTGAACCAATGGTATTGCACCACTTGTCAACATACTAATTAAGGAGGGTGGAGCACGTTTTTAACAATGTGCATGTTAAATGCATGTAGGTGGAATTTGAAATTCAAAATATGGCTTGTGGAAGAAGAGTTGTAAGAGGAATTAATGTCAAGTTGGCTCAAGAAAAGGACATGTAAGAGCCTTCAATGCCATGTTGGAGGACAAAAGTTCTTTGGGAGGGAGATTTCAAATTGGTGGAATATTCCAAGCATATGCCACATTTGAATGAAAATAGAGGAATTAATAAATCAAATAAATTGATTTACGTGTGCAAGTTGCAAAAGCTAGAGGATTTGAGGATTTAGGAGTTAATTAATTTGTGATTAATTAACTCAGATGAAATTAGTTGATTTGACATTTTATTTAGATACTTAGATTTATTTAAATCAAATGAGATGATAGAGAAGATTGGTAATTTAATTAAATAAATTTGATTTATTCAATTAAATGAAGAACATTTAAAAAAGTTGATTTATTTAATCAAATGAGGAACATTAGGATTTAATTAAATAAAGTTGATTTATTTAATTAAAGGAAAAACATTAAGATTTAATTAAATAATGTTGATTTATTTAACAAACGGAGGAATTTGATGAAATAATCTGATAAAGTTGATTATCTAATTACGAAGGAATTTTGATGAATTTAATTAAATAAAAATTATTCAATTAAATGGTTAATAAAGAAATGATTCAGGAAGAATTGGTGTTAATGAATCAAAATCAAGTGCATGATATCAATCAAGACATTTTGAGTGTCTACACATATATATACATACATATATACATATATATGTGTATATATGTATATATGAGTGTATATACATACATATATATTTATATATATTTTTTGTATATGTATATATATACATATATTCATATATATGTATGTATGTATGTATATATGTGTGTATCTATATGTATCTGTACATATATATGTCTATATATGGGCAAAGTGATGCAAAGCAAGGGTAATTGTTGATGATGTCTTCTACATAGAAACAACTCATACAAAATATAATATCCTATCTCTCTTGAAAGGTAAATATCTATCAGCAAGCCTCAAGAGATAACCCCAAAGTCTCTAATGTTAGGTCTTGAAAATGCATAAAAAACTTAGTGACAAATGTGAAAATGTTGGTAACCATAAAGGGACCTTACTACAAGAAAATACTAAATCTTTAATTTATTAGATCTAGCAATGTAATGATACTTCAAACCTAAATCTAATTGGAATGACAAAGAAATGATAAAAGATAATGGTTTCAGAGAGATCACTAAGATTAATACTATTCTTAAGATTAACAATGCAAATGATGAAATACTCGAAATGGACCAATCCCTCATAAACTAATTCTCGCTTAACCTAGATGAATATGTAATCTTACAAGAACAGTGCAATCTTCTAAGGTATTAAAAAATTTCAAATCATGAACATTCATCCAAAACAACCCTAAGGCATTTGAAATGAATAAACCTTCATAATTGAACTAGGCACAATAGATATGTGGTCTAGGCTAACTTTTCAAAGCAACTAACAATTAGCCAACTACAAAAAGCATGGACTTGGGATTGCTACAACACTTCAAGCATCAAACCATAAACCATTGAATCATATCTAATTCCAAATCTAACATATATCAAATAACC
Source organism: Sequoia sempervirens (assembly GCA_007258455.2). Lineage (NCBI taxonomy): Eukaryota > Viridiplantae > Streptophyta > Pinopsida > Cupressales > Cupressaceae > Sequoia > Sequoia sempervirens. The sequence goes on from VDFB02193867.1 coordinate 423,300,461, forward strand.
TTGAGCAATTTCAAAAGATAAAACAACAAGAACCATGCAAGATAAATCAACACAAAGAGATCACCAAAAATCAAATGTCTTCAATTGTATTGAATTATCCAATGGAAACAATAATTCTAATGTTCTATCATAGCACTTTCTCCAAAATAGACTAACTTCTAATACTAGCTCTTGGCCCTATTTGCTTCTAAGTCTAAATCTTCTACTCTAGTCCCCTTATAAATGAGAGGGTACTAGCCCTTTATAAATTTTACATTTTCAAATCAATGGCCATGATCAAATCAAAACAAGGGCCCAAATTGCAACTCCAGAAATGTTTGACAGTTACTTTAGGGTTTTGGCACCCAAATACATCATCATCCAATGAGAAAATCTAGCTACATCATCAAGCAAATAAGAAATCAAAACTCTTCCAATTGGACTTTGAAGAGAATTCTAATTGGAAGGATAAAACAAAAAATTCACATGTCATTCCTATTTAAATTACATCTCCAGTTGGCACACAACTAGTGACACAGATTCTCAAGAAATCCCCACATTTAAAATTTGGGTTGCAATTAAATTGAATTGAAATTAGAAATTATTCTGGTAGCTTATCCTCGACATGTTTCCATATGTGATGGCATTTGAAACAATTTGAATTCTCCTCCTATAGATATTCTTCCTTTTACACAAGAATCCCCATAGCAATGTAATTCCTCACATTATTCCTACAATTATATGATACAATTAGGGAAATTAAAAGAAATCAACTTTAAATTATGAATCCATATAATATTCTAGTGAAATACAAATCAAAAGAATTGCCAATAAAATCTAACAAGTATTCCACCTAAAATCATCTTTATGAGAATTCCTTCTCATGCAAGACTAAATAAAATACACATTATGCCATCCCCCTCATCTATCCAAATCGTGCTAGGTGTTTATCATGCAAATAAAATTACCACTTCAGTCAAAGGGTCGAATCCACACATCTTGGGTCAATTCAGTAGGCTCAATCTTGAGCTGATCCCCATTAATAAATTCCTTCTTGAATTTTATATTTCCATCATTCAAATCTTCAAATCCCATTTCACCAACTTGACATGCTTTTGATGAATACACTCAGTCATTTATGCCCCACAGCCAAATACAACCCGACCTTCTTACTATTGTGAATGCCTCATTATTGGTCTCCTATGAATATCTCAGTTTTCAAGCACTCTCAATAAAACCCCATTGATAGGGGCTCACAAAATCATGGTCATCATGAATCCCTATGAGTACCTTGCATATTAGCTATCATAGCATCAATTCCTATTGCATGGCTTGATGATTTCTTGAATTCATATTTGAACACCATTTAAGTACTCAACTTAACTACTTGAGATAATACAAGTACTGAGATCTATTCACAAGCCAGGGATTCTGAAATTATCTTTTCCTTCACAAAATCTCCATATTATTGAAATCCTCAAACAAATTCTTCCTGTGAGTTATTTTCATCGGCCTCACGCCAACCAACAATGATTTCTTCCTTTGCAAGCATTATCATTTTAACTACACCTTCATGGATTTTACATGCTCAGAGATTGAAGAACCTTGGGGATTTTGGTGTCTCAGGGAATATGCCACCCTCAGGAATTTCTTCCTTCGATGGAATTTTCTGAATGTGTTTCCCTTCTGGAATTTGCTAGCTTGGGGAATATAATACTTTAGGGAATTTAGTCCCTCATGGATTTTGAACACTGGGGGAATTTCAGCCCTTTCAAGAAATTCTGAGCCTATTGGAATTTTTCGAATGCCAATCATCCTACATGAATTCCTGTGAGTAGCATATTTTTCAAACCATGTACTTTGAGAAACTTTCATCTATGCTTTAATTCTTCATAAATTTCCTGGTTATGCCAACTCCTATTCAACACTTGCATTCTCATTATAGCACTTCATAAATTCCAATGGCTCCTTATATAATGCATATTCTTTAATTTTGATGAATGCTACACTTGATTTGAAGGATGCAGTAGTCCCACTATGTGAATATAATTCTAATCCTCTTGCTCTTCATGGATACCTAGTGAGTATTGAAGATCTCTCTACTTCAAACAATTTCCTCCTTTATGGTCTCAACATGGCTATTATGAATGATGCTTTTAAACTGTGTAGACATATGGTGCAAAGGAGGGATGCAAACTATACAATAATCTTATCATCAATGCCACCATTATGATGAATGAGGAATCATGGTACCCCTCCTCTGAGTACTTGAGGATTGCAATCACCAATGTTTTCTTAACAATTGATTCATCAAAACTTCTCTACTCTTTGTATTGTTTTTGTTCTAGTCGTCCAGAGACTTTGTTGTCATTATTATCGAATCCTTCCACAGAAGCCTTAGAGTCATGAATATTTCTTTTTGGAACCTCATAAAATCATTCTTAACACTGACAACTGACTACCTCAGTTTGAACTTCCCATGATTGTTGAATGTTGTATACTTTGACCTTCATGTTCCCCTCTATCATATGGTTACAGATCATGTGGTCACAAAGATTCTTATTTTTTCTGAGTCAAATTATTACCTTGGGTCCTTTCCTTTTTCTCTCTATTCCCATCTTAGCTAGATTTCATCCTTGAGAAATTTATGTTCTCAGATGGGTGCCATTGAAATCACTATGGTTGTCATGTTAGTAGCATTCTCCACTCTTGAAACAATCCCCTAACCACCTCGATCCTAGGAGTTTCAAAGGGTTTCACAAGTTTCCTTGAATTGCATTTAAATATTCATCCTCTATTGCTTATTTGGCAATGAAGAAAAATGATGACTTCTTTTCTAAACTCACTTTCTTCCTCCACACGGGGATTTGCTTTGCATTTAAATGTGAAATATTGCTAGAATCCATCCTTGAAGGTGCCCACAAGTTCCAAGTTCCCATGGACTATCCCTGACCCTTTTTCATGCATGGTTGAACTCCTTTAGGGTATATCGACATCTTCCTAAATATCTTCATTTCATCTGTTACTTTCATGGGGCCTTTCTTATAATTTGACATTCTATTGTAATAGATGATCTTATTCATGTACAACATTATGTGAAGCTCTTTTTTTAACATGTTTTCTCACCTCCCTTTTTAATCACTAAATACACTCTATATTGGGAAACTCATGAACAACAATCACTGACCATTAGAAGCTTCCTAACTCAATGAAGTGATCCCTGGTGCAATTTGAAACTTTACATTTCCTCCCATTTCTAAAGCTCCATCATCCTTAAATTCATGTAATTATAAGTCCAAAGTCACTGATATTAGGCCCTCGATTGACCTCAACCTTAGTAAACTACCATATATGGATGTCTACAAGATGTGGTTAATATCAAAGTGAAAAAATATTTTCAAACTAAATTCCTTAATTACTACACTTCAACCTATTGTACCAATATGCTCAATATGCACAAAATTGCTGCCTAATATGATGTTGAGAGTTGACCATTAATGGACAATGAATCATTATATTACATTATCCAAAATTTATAGTGAAGTGCATGAAATCCAATTCCAAATTAAACACAATTTGAAAATTCCTTTTTTCCAAGGTAGGACCAAAAAAACTAATAAAATAAATCAACCTCAAGAACCTTACAATTTGCATGACAAATCAAATTAAGCACACAAGCTCTTTAGGCAAGCCAAGATAGACTTCAGGAATCCAAGGAGGTAAAGAAATTTCAAAAAAATCTAGTGGATGCAGATTTTTGTGAACTCTCAAAAACTCTAAAGTGTAGTGTAAAGTCCCCCTCGTTAGGTTTTAAAGAAAGCTGGGGAATTCCAACCAAGGAGGAAGTTCCCAAAGCTAGTGAAAAACTCAAAAATCACCCCAAGACACAAGATTTTCAATGAACAACTACAGGGGATTATTTGTGCAAGAAAAATGAATGTTCAAGAACACTCAAAAGTGACTAGATTCAATAATCAAAGGACTAGAAGGCAGCCAAAACTAGGGGAGAAGAGGGTCCCTACTTTCAATGGGGCATGTGTGTGAAAATTGCACAACAAATGGTGATTGTTGCTGGGAAAATGCTCCAGAGCATTTTGATGATGAACAACAATCATGAGTCCAGAATCTCTAGTTTCAATCTTCCAAATTAGGCAAGAAAATCAAAATGCAAGACCAAAGAATCAAGACCAAGGGTAGAATAAACTTTCACTAACCTAAAATATAATAGTGTGTGCAAGTGAGTTTGTTTCCCTCCTCAAGTCACTGCAGAAACCAAGCTCGATCTAATCAAGCTACATAAGGGTTCTTAATCCAAAATCATCCTAGATAGAGCTTCGCTACCAATTAGGAATTCATAACCCCGATGAGGTTATCGTTGTGGAACTCCATTGCATAGCTCTATATTAGTCAGTCATCGATAGCCCTGATAGAGATACTAGGATACTCCTGATGAGGTGAACTTTTTGTTGATTTTTGAATATTCTCTTTTTTTTAATATATTCTTTCAGGGTCTTTTAAACTTTCCCTTTCACCTTGTAAGCAATGAAGCTTACACTCAGGGCTGAGAACCATAGTGGTGCTGAAGTAGAATATAAGATTTTTCACTTGACCAGACCTTGCAAGGAGTCAAATGATAACCTCAAGATTTTTAATGTGTAAGAAATATATAAGATTTTAGGATGCTTCCAGTTCAAGTCAGACCAATGACCTATCCTCTTTGAATCAAATATTCATACTGCTTGACACTAACAAAAGATCTTGACCATTAATTCCAAAGATATGATTAAAGTCCATCAGTAAAACACTTAAAAATAGTCCCAGACAATAAAATGGTTGTTGTGCATATGAAAATATCCCCAATAGAAAATAGAGGGACACCAAACTAGAGAAGCAATACAAAATCAGACCCAAACCAACCAAAACTAGAACACCAAAGGAAACAAAGCAACTGATCCAACCAAAGTAAAGCTAAAATCAAACCTAAATTGATGCAATCTAATCTAAAGAAAGAAAAAGTAGAGAAGAAAACTTAAAGAAAGTAGAGCATGCTACATTTATTCAAATCAATAGTATATACAAAGAAACACAATATTACTCATAACCAGACATGATAAACTAAGACCTACACCCATTTGGATTTTCAGTGCATGGACAAGCGATAAGGCGAAGGTAATAGTCCTTAAGAATGTAAAATTATCTTTATGCTCAACAAAATAAACCTAAAAAATGTAGCATTTAAATTCAACCGCATAATCAGGAATAATCATTAATTGAGGCAATTCATTGAAACCATGATTATTCCATATGCAAGTTGCCTTCCCCAAATTCCCATAGTCAAATTGACAAACTTTAGAATTCATAGAAAGGAAAGAAACAACCTAATTTTGTACTATTGTAAACTGAGTGTGGTATTCATTATCATGTACTTATGAAGAGTTGATATTTATGCTATCAGGAGGTCTCCACTAATGACACAACACCCCTCCTATTTGCATTCCATCATGAGGGATCAATGATGAAAATGAAGAAACAACATCATATATAGTAAATTTCTTGGAAAAAATGTTCATTAGGAGGCATCATAGATTGGTCTTCAAACACATCTTCACCTAAAGTAAGATGATCAAATTCATTAGTGATGACCACAACATTTTTGTTCACAACACCACTTGGATTCTCTTGCTCATCAACATGAACCATATTAACCACCTTTCCATTAACACATAAAATCTGTGAATTGTCTATACTGAATTCATCAACAGAAAGATAAAAAAAATGACATGATGAATGAAGGGACTACTTGAATTCCTCTCCTATTGGCATTTGCTCAGGTTCTTGATTGTGACCCTTCAAAATATTAACTCCTGCATTAAGTTCCTCTTCATCTCTTGCAGGATATTTATTCGCACTTTGTTGTTCATGTATTGAAAATTTAATCTCCTTTAGAGATACCTAAACATTTACTACCATGCTTTCCTCTAATGCAGTGCCAGTTGGTTCATTAGTAGCTTGTTGATGTTTTTCTATTAGAGGAGGCTTGCTATTTGTAGTTTAATGTATATCTTTTGTATAATTTGACAACCATACCTTTTCTTCCACTTCTTCTGTCAATTCTACTGATGCTCTAGTATCGTCAATTTTATGAGTCTTTTTCTTAGGCATATCATGTAGCATAAGGATTTCTTCAGCTTCCCATCCCCGAGGGTCAATTGTGAGCAATCTTGTTTCAAACAAGAGTACCTACTTTAAAGTATTTTTATTACCTTGGCTTGAAGTACCCCTTTGCTCAGAAAGCATACCTCTTTCAAGAGACCTTAGTACTGCACCCCTAATTGTAGGATCCCTTAACAACTCACAAGAAGAGAGACTTACTTTGACTTTCTTGAGTTCTTCTACCACACATTCTCCTATTTTCTTTGCAGTCATGGTAGAACAGTTGTCTTTAGAGCTAACCACAATTTTACCCCTGTTGCTTTCAATGCTTCCTCCTTTATTAGCATCAGATTTTCATCCATTTACAAAATACTAAGCAGGCACATGATGGAATGTATGAACCTCTTTAGTTGTAGACTCTTCTTCATCTAATGGACCATTATCATTATCCTCATTACTTCCAAAAGGTTGAGTTATAGATTCTTCATTGTATGCATACTCAATTTCAACACTCTTGTCTTGTTCTTCTTCTGGTCCATTCTCTCCACCTCTTGGAAATGAGGCATGATTCACCACCATAACTGATATGTCATAAGGATTAGATGGCACTATCTCCTACCTAGTCAAACTATTAATGGGATGTTGGACTTCCTACTCAAAAATGGACACAACAGTCTGGAATTCTTGACAATCTTACTCGGAATGTTGATTAGTGTTATGGAGCCTAAACCATCTTGAAATAGCTACTTCAGCTAGGTAAATTCCACTAGATTTCTTATGATTGTTTGGCCAATCCAGAGATGCTAAGACTCCTCCATTATTCCAACATGGTGACTTCCTTTCATGATCTTTATCAAGATGTTGTCCCCTATCAAAGTTCTTCCCCTAAGCTTGCATCATATCCCTATTGCTTTGATCATAATTGGACTAAATCTCACTTTGGGCTACTTGGGATTGACTATTTTGGTGCCTTAGGTAGGTGTCTTTAGAGTGCAACTTCTCAACTAGCTCTCTGAGTGCATCCAACCTCTCCTTGTCTACGTTGTTTGATGGAGGAACAATACTAGCTAAATTTTGCATATAAATAGTATGTGACCCATGGTTCAAGGGTTGATTAAGTACCTTAGAGTTCACAAGTAACTAGGTATATTAGCTTTCTGATGAAAGAATGTGGGCTGGTTCAAATTTGAATGGTAATTTGACATGGGTGGAGCTCAATTCCAGAACTAACCTTGATGTGGAACCAAGGGTAATTGAGGGACTAGACTTAATGTAGGTGTTTGGTTAGCTAATGACAAGGGCACAAACAAGTGTTGCCTCAAATTTTTACTCACTTTAAAAGCCACATCTTATGCTTCAAATAGGTTGTCGGGAGGGTTTGCTTTCCATTTGATGAAATTAGATGTTAAACTATCCAAAGTCTCATAATAAACCTCCCTGGTAGAGGCATTGTCTACAACATAAGGGGGTTGTAGCCTAGCATAAGCCCTATGAAATTTATTATTGAAAGCCACTATTGGTTATTTTTCCTCCCTCTTGACTCTAATAAACTGCATAAGTAACTCATTGGCACTGATTGGGGTCTCAAATTTCTATAAAAACACAATCTCCAGCTGCAACCAAGTAGTGATAGACCTAGTAGGAAGATGGTTATACCAATGAAATGCCTCATCCCCAAGGGAATATGGGAAAATTCTACACACCACATCCTCATAATTAATTCCCATAGCTTTAAGGGTAGTCTTAAAAATCCTAATATGCTCCTCTGCATTTCTTTTGGGATCATTAATGTGAAACTTGGAGGAAAAAAGCTCAAGATTTTTAGGCATGGGATTGTAGTGGTTGAAAGATAAGGGAGATGGGTTGTTTTCCAAGAAATCCATTGGTAAAGGTGGAGGTGGTAATGGCTAATTTATGACTAGTTGAAGCCATTGAATGGGGAAGGCTTCAGAATCAGATGAGTATGGACTTAACGAAGGTGATGATGACAGAGATGATGGAAGGCATTGGGTGGACGATGATTCTCCCCTTGTTCTGGTCCTTCTTGATCTAGTAAGAACTTGTAACTCTTGAAATTCCTCTTCTCCTAGAGTAGATTTGTTTCTTCTTCTAAATCCTTCAAGAGAGATGGTAGACAGAAATTGATCTAGCTTGCTTATTCAGGCCCTCCTAGCACCAATCTATTGATGATGTTTTCTGAATAGCAACAACTCAGACAAAATATAATATCTTATCTCTCTTGAAAGGTAAATCTCTATCAGCAAGCCTCAAGAGATAACCCCAAGGTCTCTAATGTCAGGTCTTGACAATGCATAAACAACTCAGCGATAAATGTGAAAATGTTGGTAATCACAAAGGGACCTTACTACAAGCAAATACTAAATCTTTAATTTATTATATCTGGCAATGTAATGATACTTCAATCCTAAAACTAACTAGAATGAAAAATAAATGTCAAAAGACAAGGGTTTCAGAGAGATCACTAAGATTAATATTGTTCTTAAGATTAACAATGCAAATGATGAAATACTCAAAATGGACCAATCCCTCATAAACTAATTCTCGCTTAACCTAGATGAATCTGTAATCTTACAAGAACACTACAATCTTCTAAGGTATTAAAAGTTTTCAAATCATGAACATTCATCCATAACAACCCTAAGGCATTTGAAATGAATAAACCTTCACAATTGAACTAGGCACAATAGATATGTGGTCTAGGCTAACTTTTCAAAGCAACTAACAATTAGCCATCTGCAAAAAGTATGGACCTGGGATTTCTACCACACTTAAGCATCAAACCATAAACCATTGAATCATATCTAATTCCAAATATAACATATATCAAATAGCCTTGAGCAATTTCAAAAGATAAAACAACAAGAACCATGTAAGATAAATCAACACAAAAAGATCACCAGAAATCACAATGTCTTCAATTGTATTGAATTATCTAATGAAAACAATAATTCCATTATTCTATAACAACACTTACTCCAAAATAGACTAACTTCTTATACTAGCTCTTGGCCCTATTTGCTTCTAAGTCTAAATCTTCTACTCTAGTCCCCTTATAAATGAGAGGGTGTTGGCCCTTTATAAATTTTACATTTTCAAGTCAATGGCCATGATCAAATCAAACCAAGGGCCTAGATTGCAACTCTAGAAATGTTTGACAGTTACATTAGGGCTTTGGTACCCAAATACATTATCATCCAATGAGAAAATCTAGCTACATCATCGAGCAAATAAGAAAGCAAAACTCTACCAACTAGACTTTGAAGAGAATTCTAATTGGAAGGATAAAACATCAACTTCACATGTCATTCCTATTTAAATTACATCTCTAGTTGGCACACAACTAGTGGGATAGATTCTTAAGAAATCCCCACATTTAAAATTTGAGTTGCAATTAAATTGAATTGAAATTAGAAATCCTTCTGGTAGCTTATCCTTGGCACATTTCCATATGTGATGGCATTTGAAACAATTTGAATTCTCCTCCCTCTAGAGATCTTCTTCCTTTTACACAAGAATCCGAATAGAAATGTAATTCCTTGCATTATTCCTACAATTATATGATACAATTAGCAACATTAAAAGAAATCAACTTCAAATTACAAATCCATATAATATTCTAGTGAAATACAAATCAATAGAATTGCCAATAAAATCTAACAAGTATTCCACCTGAAATCATATTTATGAGAATTCCTTCTCATGCAAGACTAAATCAAATACAGTTTATGCCATCACCCTCATCCATCCAAATCATCTTAGGTGTTGATCATGCTAATAAAATTACCACTTCAATCAAAGGGTTGAATCCACACATCTTGGGTCAATTTGGTAGGCTCAATCTTGAGCCAACCCCGTTAATACATTCCTTCTTGAATTTTGTATTTCCATCATTCAAATCTTCAAATCCCATTTCACCAATTGGACATGCTTTTGATCAATACACTCAGCCATTTATGCTCCACAGCCAAATACAACCCAACCTTCTTACTACTATGAATGCCTCATTATTGGTATCCTCTAAATATCTCAGTTTTTGACCACTCTCAATAAAACGCCATTGACAGGGGCTCACGATGTCATGGTCATCATGAATCCCTATGATTACCTTGCATATTAGCTATCATAGCATCAATTCTTGTTGCATGGCTTGATGATTTCTTCATTTCATATTTGAACACCATTTAAGTACTCAAATTGACTACTTGAGATAATACAAGTACTCAGATCCATTCACAACCCATGAATTATCAAATTATCTTTTCCTTTGCAAAATCTCTGTATTATTGAAATCCTCAAACAAATTCTTCCTATGAGTTATTTTCATCGGACTCATGCCAACCAACAATGATTTCTTCCTATGCAAAAATTCTGATTTTAACTATGCCTTCCTAGATTTTACATGCTCGAAGTTGAAGAACCTTAGGGATTTTGGTGTCTCGGGGAATATGCCATCCTAGGAATTTCTTCCTTCAATGGAATTTTCTGAATATGTTTCCTTTCAAGAATTTTCCAGCTCAGGGAATATAAAACTTTAGGGAATTTAGTCCCTTATGGATTTTGAATGTTGGGGGAATTTTGGCCCTTTTAGAAAATTCCAAACCTATTGGACTTTTTTGAATGCCGCTCATCCCATGTGAATTCCTATGAGTACAAGATTTTCTAAACCATGTACTTTGAGAAAAAAAAATTGCTTTAATTCTTCATAAATTTCCTGGTTATGCCAACTCCTATTCAACACTTCATAAATTCTAATGGCTCCTTATATAATGCATATTCTTTTATTTGGATGAATGTTACACCCGATTTGAAGGATTCAATAGTCCCACTATGTGAATATAATTCTAATCCTCTTGCTCTTCATGGATACTCAGTGAGTATTGAAGATCTCACTACTTCAGACAATTTCCTCCTTTATGGTCTTAGCATGGCCATTTTGTAAAATACTTTTAAACCCTGTAGACATATGGTGCAAAGGAGGGACACAAACTGTACAATAATCTTATCATTGATGCCACCATTATGATGTATGAGGAATCACGGTACCCCTCCTTTGAGTACCTGAGGACTACAATCACCAAAGTTTAATTAGCAATTGTTTCATCAAAACTTCTCTACTCTTCGTATTTTTTTTGTTCTAGTCGGCTAGAGACTCTATTGTCATCATTATCAGATCCTTCCATAGAAGCCTTAGAGTCATGAATATTTCTTTCTGGAACCTCATAAAATCATTCTTAACACTAACAACTGACTACCTTAGTTCAAACTTCCCATGATTGTTGAATTTTGTCTACTTTGACCCTCATGTTCCCCTCCATTGTATGGTTACGGATCATGTGGTCATAGAGATTCTTATTTTTTGTGAGTCAAATTATTACCTTGGATCCTTTCCTATTGCTCTTTATTCCTATCTCATCCATATTTCATCCTTGAGGAATTTATGTTCTCAGATGGGTGCCATCAAAATCACTATGGTTGTCATGTTAGTAGCATTCTCCACTCTTGAAACAATCCCCTAAAGACCTCAAGCCTAGGAGTTTCAAAGGGTTTCACAAGTTTCCTCAAATTGCATATAAATATTCATCCTTTGTTGCTTATCCGACAATTAATAAGAATGATGACTTCTTTTCTAAACTCGCTTTCTTCCTCCTCACAAGGATTTTTTCTACATTTAAAAGTGAAGTATTTCCAAAATCCATCCTTGAAGGTGCCCACAAGTTCCAAGTTCTCGTGGACTATCCCTGACCCTTTTTCATCCATGGTTGAACTCCTTTAGGGTATATTGACATCTTCCCAAATATCTTCATTTTGGCTATTACTTTCGTGGGGATTTTCTTACAATTTGACATTATATTGTAACATATGATCTTATTCTTGTACAACATTATGTGAAGCTATTTTTTTAACATGTTTGTTTGCCCCACTTTTTGATCACTAAATACACTATGTACTGGGAAACTCATGAACAACATTCATTGAACATTAGAAGCTTCCTAACTCACTGTAGTGATCCCTGGTGCAATTCAAAACTTTACATTTCCTCCCATTTACCAAGCTCCATTATCCTTAAATTCATGTAATTATAAGCCTGAAGTCACTGTTATTAGGCCCTCAATTGACCTCAACCTTATCAAACCACCATATTGGATGTTTACAAGATGTGGTTAATATCAAAGTACAAACAGAGTTTCAAACTAAATTCCCTAATTACTGCACTTCAATCTATTATACCAATATGCTCAATATGCACAAAACTAGTGCCTGATATGATGTCGAGAGTTGAGCATTAATGAACAATGAATCATCATATTACATTATCCATAATTTATAATGAAGTGCATGAAATCCAATTCCAGATTAAACACAATTTGAAAATTCCTTTTTGCTAAGGTAGCACTAGCAAAACTAATAAAATAAATCAACTTCAAGAACCTTAAAATTTGCATGAAAAATCAAATTAAGCACACAAGCTCTTTAGGTAGGCCAAGATAGACTTAAGGAATACGAGGAGGTAAAGGAATTTTGGAAAAATCTGGCAGATACAAAATTTTGTGAAGTCTCGCAAACTCTAAAGTGAAGTGTAAAGTCTCACTCGTCAAGTTTTAAAGAAAGATGGGGAATTCCATCTAGGGAGGAAATTCCTGAAGCTAGTGAAAAACCTGAAAATCACCCCAAGACATAGGATTTTCAATGAACAACTATAGGGGATTATTTATGCAAGAAAAATGAACATTCAAGCACACTCAAAAGTGACCAGATTCAATAATCAAAGGACTAGAAGGTAGCCAAAATCAGAGAAGAAGAGGGTCCCTAATTTTAGTGGGGCGTGTTTGTGAAAACTGCACAACAGTAATCAAATTCAAAATAACCTTAAATAAGTGCCTTTGTTCATCAAAAAGTGGGTTTTCTTTCACAAACCCTCATTCTTGCTTGTAACCTTTCAAAAAAGAAATTTGGACATATATTTTGTCTTAGACTTGATATACAAAAAATGAGACTCATTTAGGATAAGCATTTGGTCATTCTTAAACATATCCAAAAATAAGTTAGGGTTGCTTTGTATGGAGGGGCTCAAATTTAACTCTCTTATTTCTAGAATTGTTTTTTTTGGATTGTCTACACCCAAATGCAAGCAAATTTTCATTAGTAACTTCATAAAAATGGAAAAATATGAAATATACTCTAAATGATTTTTAGATACCCTCAAAACAAAAAAAATCAGCAATTTTTAGAGATTTTTTATGGAGGAAAGAAAAGATATAGAATTTTCTTGTTCACTTGAAACCCTTGGGCAAATTTAGACCTGCTACTACAAAAAATGTTATAACTTTAGCTAAACTTAATAAAATTTAACCAAACTAAAATAAAATGAAATCTAACTCAATTATCTTTCCAACCATACCATGTTCAAGTCATACAAAGGCTATATAGATCTGTACCACATGAAAAAATATTACTATTATAAGAAAAATGCACAGAAAATTTGCTCCAAATTGATTCCAATTTTCATTCCCATCTTTTCCAAGCTTCACAACCTTGGGATTCATATTTACAACATGTATTTATATTTTTTTAAGAATTTTCCAACTTCCAACCACCCACAACTAACTTCTTAATCAAATTTGTAACCTTAATGCACTTTTGACAATTTTCACAATGACAACTTTTACAATTTTGACAATTTGTTGACATCATTTACATTATGTCTCCAAAACATTTTAAAATGATCTAGAATGACTCCAAATGATCATTAATGGTAAAAAATAACCTTATTTACATCAAAAAATACAAAATAAGACAAAAACCCAAATTTGAGCATGAGGGTGCTCTTGTACCATACTCCCAAGGGAAAGAAAAACTCAAGTCCATTTGAGTGCAAGTTTTCTTGCTTTTTCTAGTCTTCTAATTCTTCAAAAACTTGTCCTTCATCTCTACAAATCTATTTGGATCCCTTTTCTTTTTCTTGTACCATGTTTTACAAAGTATCTTCTTAATTGCAAGGTACCAAAGTTTGAGTTCTCATTCATATGCCTCAGTACCACCGTCTATGTCTTCATCTTCATCATTCAAACACAATATGTCAATATATTCATCATCCATAAAATTATAAAATGCAACCATTACCTCTATTATTTTGGTAACATCTTCTTCACCATACGGTGCATAAAAATTTGCATACACTGCATTTACTACTCTGTTTTCTTTATACCCTTTTCCATCTTCATTTTCATCTACTGCACTTGTAAACACATATTCACACAAAGACTTAGTTTCAAAAGTAAAAGGTTTGATTATCTCTTTAGATGCTTCTAGCACCCTTCCTTTCAACATATCTTGCAACTCATCCATTCTTTCCATTGTCCCCTTTTTCCTTCTTCTCCTTTGAATTATCTTCTTGATAGGCCACTTTATCCTCTTTCTTATTGGTAAATGCCAACCACTTTCCTAGTTTACTCTCTCAAACAACTATTGCATCTCAAGTTCCATTATTTTTTCAATTTTTTTTTCATTTTTTTCATTTTTTTCAAGGCTTTCCTCAACTCTATAATCTCTTGCTCAACATTTATTTGTTTTTCCTTCTCATTTTTCTTCTTCATCTCACTTCTCTCTTTTCCTTTCCCTTGTTTCTTGCTTGGTGTCTCCTTACTCTAGAAGTCTCCACGCACAAATCTTCTTAAAATTTTTATTTTTCTTTTTCAAGAAAGTCTCTTTCACCTTGCTTCTTTTTTCCTTTGTGATACCTCACCTAGGTTTCCTCCTTTCTTCACTATCTAGTCTTTTGGCATTCAAGTTCTTCCTTCAACCTACAAAAATAAATACACAAAACTCCCAAAACTTTTGTGCCTAGATCTTTGGGATCTGATACCAATTTGATGTAGATTAGGGGTAATCAAACTCAAAACCACCTTAAACAAGTGCCTTTATTTATCAAAAATGGATTTTCTTTCACAAACCCTCATTCTTGCTTATAACCTTTCAAAAATGAAAATTGGACATATCTTTTGACTCAGACTTGATCTACAGAAAAGGAGACCCATTTAGAATACCCATTTATCTATTCTTACACATATCCAAAAATAAGGTATGTTTTTGTATGAAGGGGCTCAAAAATTGATTTTCCTACTCCTAAGAGGGTTTTTTTAGACTGCCTACACTCAAATGCAAACAAAATTTCATTAGTAACTTCATCAAAATGAAAAACTATGAAATATACCCTAAAGGGTTTTTAAATACCTTAAAAAAAAACTTTTCACCAATTTTTAGAGACTTTTGATGGAGGGAAGAAAAGATATGGAATTTTCTTGTTCACTTGAAACCCTAGGGAAGATTCAGACCTGCTGTTACAAAAAATGTTATAACTTTCTCTAAATTAAATTTAACCAAACTAAAACCAAATGAAAACTAACTCAATTATCTTTCCAACTATGCCATGTGCATGTCATACAAATGCTTTATATATCTATACCACATGAAATAATAGGACTATTATAGGAAAAATGTACATAGAATTTACTCCAAATTGATTCCAATTTTCATTCTCAACTTTTCCCACCTTCCTAACCTTGGGATTCATGTTAACAACATGTATTTATGCTTTATCAAGAATTTTCCAACTACCAACCACCCACAACTAACTTATCAAATTTGTAACCTTAATGCACTTTTGAGAACTTTTATAATGACAACTCTTACAATTTTGACAATTTTTTGAAATCATTTACATTATGACTCCAGAACATTCTAAAATGGTATAAAATGACTCCAAATGATCATTAATGGTCCAAATTGACCTTATTTACATAAAAAAACATAAAACAATACAAAAATCCAAATTTGAGTATGAGGGTGCTCCTACACCACAAAGGCATGAACCTGCTATTTGTGCATATGTGCATCGAACAAATACTAAATAGTATTAGTCATTGACACAAAGAAACTATATGGCAAAAAAATTTAGAAGCTATTAGATATAATTGGTGCAAAGTGTATATTGTCTATAACCACATGTGAAATACATGTGTAATGTTCAACACCCTTTTATTTAGAAGCATGACACAGTCTATTTTCCAATGGTCAACAATTTTGCAGGAATCTATGTCAAATGTTTATTGTTTGGCATCTTACCTCTGTTGTAGAAATTGATATACTACTAAAAAAATGTGGAGATATATGCTCTAAACTAGTTTATGCATTTGTGAATACTATGGCATGAGATGTGTAAGAAATAGAACATAATATTTACTGCACAGTGACTGTTCTAATAGATTTAACAATTGCATCCACACTAAGTATGTAAAGTACATTTCAAAATTTTCAAATCAATTGTATGTGCCTAAATATTATCTTTTTATACAACAACATTTGTTTCATAGGTTTTTGGAATTGTGTTACACATTTCTTCTCCCCATATATGATGCATCATATTTACATAGTCTAAGTTATTTTATCTTTGGTTTATGTTTTGTTCTGGTTCCAGTCTTGTTGTACCAAATGCATTGCCAATCAAATGGATTGGTTTTTAATTTTGTTCAATAATAAATCAGAAGCTCACATGAATTTAGAATTTCTTAATTTTTGGATAAAAAATAAGTATTGGCAGTTAAATATATTGATCAAATATCTAACTATTATTTTCATTATGTGGTTGATAAGCATGATAAATTGATCTCTAGGTAAAATCTAATGTCATTTCCTTTTACATGCTTAAAACTTTACTTAATGCATTGTAGTATATGTTTGTGGCCTTGTATTTGAGCTAGTTTTAAAGCTCATCATAGATAGAGAAACTAAAATTGCACAAGAATTTGCATTTGTGACAATGTCCACTAATGAGGAAGTAGAGATAAGAATTGAAAAGTTTAAGCAATAGGTGAGTAACATTTTAATTAATTCATCTTATATATTATTTTTTAAATGTTCCCTGAACAATGTGAAGTATGGACTTTAAGATTAAAGCTACAATGAACAATGTAGTGTCTTTTCCTAGTTTTTTCTCATTTAGTCTTATTTTTTTTACAAGATTATGGATATAGTATTATAAATCTATAGTATATGTAATGAGGATTTTTACCTTTTTCAAATGCATATATTTAGTATTAGATTACAATTTTATTGTCCCTTAGTATTATCTGGCATTAATGTCATAATACCAAGGTTGTGGTATCAGGTTGTGCACATGGTGATATTTTTAGTTTTGCATGAGTTTATATATCCATGTTGATCCATCTTAGCATTATCATTTGCTTTTGGCATAATTTAGTGGTCGGTATGTTTCACAGCTTGGCCTATGATCATTTTGATATAATAAATTGCATTTGCATATTTATTGGCATATTGGTAATTGCAGTGGTAAAGACTATATTCTAAGGTTTTTTCAAAAAGGCATTGGGGCATTATATTTTTTTTACAAGGAAATATTTCTCTCCAAATAGAATTTGAAATTATTGTGAAGAAATTTTTTTGGAGGATAGCACATTATGTTTTCCTAAGGTCAATCGACAAGAGGTAGTAATGATAATGTTTTGTGAAGTTAAAGTTACAAGGAACTTTGCACCATCGGTGGTAATTATGTTTTTATTGGAAGGGAATTTTTTCCCATTAAAATTCATGGATGTGTAAAATCACTATGTTGGATTTGAAAAAGTCTTTGAAGACTTGGATGAATATCGATGTTTGATTCATTTTGTATTGGTTAGGGTTTATTACCCTAATCATGGCACCAGTGATAAGGAAAACTTGTTCTAGGTTTTGGTTGCATGGTTTTTTTTGGGACAAGGAACAAGAGTGGAGGGAAACTATTTTGACAGTCAAGGATTTTTTTTGTTGTGTTGATCTTAGGTGCTCTCTTCCCATGCTTTTTTACTTGAGTGGTTTTATTCCCCAAGATGGTTTCCACTCAAGAAAAAATCTGTGTTAATCTTTTAAATGTTTTTTTTCATTATCTATTCATTTCATTTTTATAGCATAAGTTCATTCATGATCTAATTATTGATTTAAAAAAATTTAATTAGTTTGTTAGCATTGATTCGCCCCCCCTCTCAGTGTCAAATATACTCCAACAAATTTAACTTTATTTGGGATCATATTCCACTGTTTGAACACAATTCACATTTATTATGTGTTATGGAAATGTCCTTGTTAGATGTTCTCTAATGAAGTTGATATGATTTCTATAAAGTGCAGTAGAGACTCTTTCAAATTTTATTTTAATCTTTGTTGGCTATCAACAAGTGGTTGGCAACTATTCTTGCTTTTTCAATCATAGTTATAACAATGCTATATACTATGGGACATATTTCCCTTGCTCACATGAATCTAGCCATTGGTGTTGCTTCTTCAAATGTTGGAAAACTATATCTCAAATAGGTAGCTAGAATCACTAGCATCAAAATCCTATTTGCTTGAAGTGAGTTTTGAGTTTTTTAGCTACATCTATTGATTTCCTTATAGCAGTACGCTATTGCTTCTATTATCAAGGTGCCTAACAATCTTAATAGTAAATAAAATATATGTAATCATCGATTCCAATTTCTAATTACACATGTCAAATACTATCAACAAACCCACCAAAGATATCCACAATGATTTCTTGAGCATGTGCATGATGTCCATGTATTAAGAAATAGATAGAGCATTAGGTATATCTTGAACAGGCAGACTTGTTTCAATGACTTTTCCTATTACATGGACATACAATTAATTTAGATTGAATGAAAAATTTGCGAAAAAAAAAGGTCAAACTTCCCTTTAATAAAATAATGTCAAAAACCATAGGATACATTTTATTGTCATGATTTCTAGAAAATGCATTAATAGGCAATACAATGTAGAAAACATTGGTCTTCGTAGCAGTGATTGTTAGAAACACCGAGAGTGACGAGGGTGCTACCCAATACACAAAATATCACACACAAAAACCAAAGAAGTTGATTGTATTCAGAATAATAAAATTCTTACATGCAGAGGATCCCAAATCCTTGAGTTCTACAATACATGCCCTTCTAGAAAATTATAGAAGTTCCCTTTTCTCAGTATGCACTCTTTCCCCCAAAAAGCTACCCAAAAATTAGAAACTATCCCATAAATAACTCATTTTTGGTTTGGAGCCAAAAAAAAAATTTGAATTATGATTTTTAGTGGTTTGGCACCAAAAATTACAAATTCAGATTCAAATTTTAAAACTGCATTCAAAAATTAGCATATTTTTGAAAATGCACCAACTTCTGAGAGCCATAACTTTTGATTGGGGACTTTGTTAAAGGAACTGTTTAAACCGTTGGAAAGGTATGAGAGTGAAGAATGACCTAAGAACCCACTCCACCAGTTTTGATGATTTATAGGCTTGTATGGGACCTTTTAGTGCCCCAAATATGACAAAATATTTTTCAAGGCAAAAAGTAGAAACTAAAACTTGAATTACTTTCAAACCAAGAATGATCTTGACCTGATTATTTTGAAAAAGTGCTTATTTTTCTATCCTAAAGTTTCCCTTAAATTTATGCCTCCTCACACCTTCAAATTCACACCCAGGCTAAAAATAGTAGTTGAGCAAAAAAAGTTGAAAACAATTCTAAATGTTAGGAATTCTTATTCAACGAAAAGGGTAACCAGAAATGCAAAAACATCTACAAAAAGCTAAAAGAAGGTAAAGATATTTTTGGGTGATGTAGGATTTCCCTTACACCACTAAATGATCCTACATCAAGGAGAAAATTATGAAAATCCTTTGTGACACCCAAAACATGGTTAAAAAATCACAAGTGCTTTAAAATGATGCAAAGATATTTGTTATAGTATAGATACTAATATGATAGTTATAAATCATCTCAATAGACATAGATTTTACATTGATATATTTTTTTGTTATTTATAACTAATTATCATTTGATAGATTTAAGTGAAGTTGACATGCATGTTTGACACAAAAAAGATTAGTTCCATTGTTAGTGATCACTAGCATAGGAGTTGACATTAATGGATTATGGTGTTAAGTCTTTAATTGAGCAGTAGATATTAAGCCATAAAAATTGTTATAGGGACATAAAAGTAAAATATAAAATGACGGTGTAAAAGATATATCAACTCACAATTGCCTCCTCCTTTGCTTCCAATAAAGAAAAATATTCTTAATTTAATATTTATGTTCTTTGCTATTGTTGAATGTTTTTATGGTTTAATGTCTCTAAGAAAATCCCTAGATTCATAAAAACACACAACTATATTTCTAATAGGAACAATTTCCATTTTCATCTAATACATTGATGTGCAATTGACATGCATGTGCGTAGAGAAACCATTACGTCTATTCTTAGTCATGGCTAGTAGTTAAGTCA
This sequence comes from Sequoia sempervirens, assembly GCA_007258455.2. Lineage (NCBI taxonomy): Eukaryota > Viridiplantae > Streptophyta > Pinopsida > Cupressales > Cupressaceae > Sequoia > Sequoia sempervirens. The sequence continues at coordinate 423,320,944 of VDFB02193867.1, forward strand.
ACATTAATAAATTTTGGTGTTTAGTCTTTAACTCAACTATAGAGACTAATCCATAAAATCAGTCAAAGATAGCGAAGAATAGACGTTAACCCATAAAATGTAGACAAAAAGCAACAATAGACAAAAAATTTATCAATTGACAAAATGATTTTATATTGAGACATTTTTCTTTTATGTAGACCTGATTTTCATTTTAATTTTATAAATTAAAATGTAGTTCATATACATACATGTAGAGAAAAGATAGAAGATTACAAATCTAATCTGAAAGAAGAACTAGATGTCCCTAATGAAAAACCATTACATATTGATGAAATATTATAGATTTTACAGTGACATATTTTGCATTTATCTAGAACTAGTTTTCATTTCATAAATGGAACTATAGTTGGCATGCATGCATAGAAGACAATAGATTAGTTGCATTGTTAATGGTGGTCAACAAAGAACTTAACATTTTATGAATTATGGTGTGACATCTTTAAATGGAAGTACACATCAATCGATAAAAGAATTCAATGGTAAGGATCAAGAGAGATTAACCCATTAGATGTAGATAAAAAAATTGAAATGATAATGTAAAAGATATAGAATCTTTCAAACACATGAGAAATAGGTTTCACTCTCATCAAACAATTAGAGCAAATGATTAGACAACACAAAAAATATAATGTAAAAGATATAGGAAATTACAAATGCCTACTTTTTTGATAGATTTCATTATCATTAAATAATTTTTAGAAATGATTACATGATGCAAATAATCCTTTGCTCAATAGTCTTAAAAATTGACACCAGAATCCATTAATGTCAATTGCAGTTCAATCCACTGATAATAAATGAAAACTAGTGACTAGGGAATGCTAAATCTCCTTGCTAAAACACCATAGATTGAGATGAACATTTGGTGTTAGGACACGACTATATCAAAGAACATTAGAAAGCTATGAAATATTTACATTAGAAATAAAAAATTTCCAATTGACGAAATGATTTCATATGGATACATTTTGTACTCACCTAGGCCTAATTTTCATTTTTATTTAATAGATTGAAGTGCACTTGGCATGTGAGCATGCAAAGAAAATATTAATTCCATTCTTTATCATGATCAATAGAGAAGATGACATCAATGAATTATGGTGTTAAGTCTTCTAGTTAAGAACAAATACTAATCCATAAAAGTACTCAGAGATAGGGAAGAGTAGACATTAACCCACAAAATGCACAGATCAACAAACAATAGACATTAACCCATAAAATGCAAAGATGTAAAACATTGTAAAATCACATTGTAAAAGATATAGGAAATTAGAAATGCCTCATTTTTTGCTTCTAATACTATAGACATAAACCCTCTCAACATACACAAATTTCACCCTCTTAATCATTTTTTACATTTTTGCAATGGTTTAATCTCTGTTGTTCCTTATCAATCAGTGTTCTTATGGATTAATCTCTATTTTTGTGATTTCATCATTGGATTTTGATATTTTGGTCATGCATGTGCACCATGCATGTAATCTAAGAAAATAAATAAACAACAAAAATAATACTTTGATCGACAAAATTAAAACTTCATACCATAAGCCACCAATGCCTGCACTTCAATCTACTCACAACAAATGAAAATTCACAAATAGTAAATGAAAATGTACTACTTAAAACACTATGCGTTGCTAGAAATAGTGGTTGCAAAGACACAACTACACCAAAAACTCATGAAATATTTCCAATATCAAAGTTCATAACAATACTTAAATAAATTACAAGATGACAAAACCACAGTGAAAATACCAGTAGCCAATGAGTAAATTGCAAAAAAATCAATAATTTTCTTTTAATAAATTAATCATAAAACATCAGCATAGTGATATATATATCTTATCGACATGATTGCTGATGCACCATTTTAATAGGTGACATTCAGTCAAAAACATTAGTACATGCACTAATAGGAGAAAATAATCCCACAAAATATAGTGAAAACCTCATTGTTACATACAAATTTTGATAGCCTTATGCATTACTAATATTTTATTGCTATACACATGTCAATGAAATTTTTTCTATGGATAGGTGGCATTGTTCATAGTTTTTCACATGCCTTGTCTAAAACTAGTGCTAAAGTTAAGCATTGGAAATTAGAATGCATTGTTATTATAGATTTCCTATTTATTATTAAGATTGATAGGTTCCTTGTTCTTCTCAGGTGGTAGTTGTTACTTAGACCATTTGCTACCTATGTGATTACATAGGAGATCAATTTTATAACATGCTATGGTCTAAATTTGTAAGCTCACTCTTTTTTATTCCTATTTTATATAATCACTTATCCTTCTTGTAAGAAAATTACTTTGGTTAAATATAGAAAATCTACTAGATTACAGTTATAGTCATGCATCAAGCCTGTTTTCTTGTGCTATTCTTTGCAATTATATTCTTTTTTCACTTTTGTCTTCTCCTGATTTTTGATTTATCTTCTATTGTTATGTTTCACTTATATATTATTAGAGTGTCATTCAGCAAAGATATTTTGTACAATTGGTAATTGTATTTTTTAATGAATATTTCACTTATATTTGCAGTTATACACAAAAGGGCTTGACAACATGCTTACAATCATTTGTAATGGATCTTGTTTCATTGTAGGAATCAAATGAAATAAATAAGAGACCTTTGGTAGGATGTCATTCATGGTTAGAAATTCAAGACTATAACATCTAGAAAATTCACAAGACACAAGAAACAAGATTAAGATCAAACAATGCAATCTAAATCTAAATGCAATCTAATGTTAAGCAACAAATAATAAAGGAAAGTAATAACATGAAAAAAATAAAACAATCTCCCCAAATTGCTATGTATTTCCATTATTCATCTCGATTGCCCTTCTCCATTTTGCTTGTCGTAGTATAATTGCCCTCATATTTTCAATAATTCATGCAAGTATAGCCTATGATAGTGATTTAGCAAAACATCAAAGATTCAAGATAAGTACTCTCAAAAGTCATAAGATTTTGAGAGAGAATGGAATGAAGAATGACAGATCAATTTATAGAAAATTGATTATTCGAACAATAGGCCAGGATTGAAAGATCAATCGATGGTTGAGATCGACTGATTGGACATGCATTCTGATAACTGTTAGTAGTGACATGAGTGATACAAATTAGGAATAGAATTAAAGATTAAATAAATAATTTAATCTTCTAGTTCGGTATTCAAAAACAAAAGAATTATCTTTGCATGACAAAGATAAAGATGGATTAAAGCAACTCCTGTTTGAATGCATGCACAAGGTTTAATTAATTAAATAAGAATATTTAATTAATCCACATGTACATGCAATTAAGTTAGAACTGGATGATTGAATGTTTTGACAAAGAGATTACTCGAGAAAGCCACTCAGACATTAAATCAAGAGTTAACTGAACGATTAAAATAGATCTTTGAGTCAATTCAAATTGAGTAAGAGTGAATACTTAGATAACTCACACAATTTATCTAAATATAGAGGAATGCGTTAACATAGAATTCATGAATTAAATAATTCATTTAATTCAAGATTTGATATTTGAAGAATAATTAAATAAATAAATTAGATTTATTTAATTAAATAAATAAAGAATTTATTTAATTTTAGTTGAAATATGATAGAGAGTAAATTAAATAAGAATTTATTTAGTTTGACAAGAAGAATAAGGTTAATTAGTAACATAATTAAATAAAAAGTGTTTATTTAATTAATCAGATAGAATAAAGAAAAGTCAATTAATTAAATAATTAAGATTATTTAATTAATAGAAGAAATGAAGACTATATAGAATAATTAAATAATTGACATTATTTAATCATGACCATGAAGAATACAAATTATGAAGAATTATTGAAGTCACAGGCTTAAAGCAAATTTTAGTGTCTACATTTGCCCCTCTTTGATAAAATGTCATTTAGGAGTTGTGTCCAAGAAAATTGATAAGAAATATGCCCCAGTAATGCCCCAGTGTAAAACAGGTGAAGGTATGCCCCCTCAGGAGAATTGACAAATTTTTGAAATATTTTTGAAATTTTTGAAAATGATCCTGATTAGTCCATTAGATACCCAAAAATGTAGTGGAATTGATAGAATTGAATTCAAAAATGTTAGGGATGGGTACAGGTTGATCAAAATGGGAAGTGAGCATAGCCAGTAGGAAAGAAATGCCACCAAAACCCTAGGTATATATAGAAATTGGGGTAAAAAACAATTCATTTTCACCCACCCAGTCTTAGAATTGAGATTTTTCTCTGCACTCACAGCGAGGATGTCACCCATTCCAAACACTCACCATTGCACATACAGGATCCGGACCTTCCAGAGGATAGTCGACACGGACCCCTTGGTATGTACCTCAAACTTGTCTTTTGAAATTTTCCTTTTGCACGTAATTTGATGCATTTAATTCAAAATATATGTATGCATCATTTTAATTAAACACCGCATGTGTGTGCGCAAATGATGCATTTGTGTGCAAAAAACCACATTTGCAAATTTATGTTGACTGTTTACCGTAGGTTTGTGGCATTTCAACACATTTGTAGGTTAATGAACTGCATCTAATAATATGCATCGCATGTGCATTTAAAATAGCCACATTTGTTTTCTATAACATGTACTGTTATTAATTTCAACGCATATGTTATAATTAGCCACATTTGAAAAATAATGACACATTTGTGGAATTAAATGATGCATCTAGATTTTATGAACCGCATGCATATAATAACGATGCATGTGTATAATGAAATGACGCATCTAAATTTGTATGCACCACATATGTAGAATAACGATGCATTTGAATTATAGTTAGTCTAGTTATTTTGGATTAGGGTAGTTGATTAATGTGGACATGAGGTATGTATAATGCCATTGGAGGTTGTGTTGGATACAATATATACACGAGAGTCGAGACTGACAACTTTTCGATTTAGGGATAACTTGCAGAGTGCAGAGCGACATTTCCTATGGCACCTTGGTCTCCTTCATGTTATAGACATGCCCCAGATTTGGATGAATCAGGGTTTATTAACAACACTATGTGAGCGGTGGCACTAAGAGACATCCTCGTTTCACCTTCCAACTAGAGAGGCCACTATTACATTGAAGGACGTATACAAGATACTCAGACTTCCCATTAGAGGCACACAGGTGAGATATGATACCCAAAGGGGTGCGGCTGAGATGTGTAGATACTATCCGCACATAGACATCAGATAGTTAGGATTTGACGACTATGAGATTAGATGGCATGTGTTAGCTCAGAGGTATAGGTAGCTAGACTGTTTAGTATGTACCTTGATAGGTGGTATAGTGCTTCCTAACCATCGAGGTCATGGTTTTCCCATGGGGTGGGGGGAGATGTTAGTAGGGATGTTAGAGAGATGAGAGGTATATGCATGGGGTCCCTATCTCCTGGGGATGTTGTACTTCCATTTACATGATATTTTCTATAGAGATGCACAGTTTATAAGTTGTGGTACCATGCTCCTGATGGTATGGGCATGGGAACACATCGCTATTTTCTATCTAGCAGTGACAGTTGACCTACCACATGGAGCCCCCTACACCTTCTGTTATGTGGGGGTGAAAACACAGCACCATATAGGAGACACAGGATACTTCAAGCATGTCGTAGACACGATGGTGTAGTTTACATGGAGACCATACTTGGGCTATGCGGAGTGGTCAGATGAGGACGAGCAGCCCATAGCAGAGGCCATTCCAGATATCCCGATAGAGGAGGTGGCAGGCTGAGAGGGTGCAAGCAGAGAGGAGGCAGGGATTGATGTATTGGGCTTGTTGGGTACCTACTAGGGGGATGACAAGGAGGAGGATGATTATGAGAGAGAGATTCGTGATCAGATTCTAGAGGAGCTAGATGAGGAGGAGGATGGGGTAGTGAGGGTTAGACAGGATGAGACAGGGTTAGTAAATTCTGATATTGCTACACTATGAGCCCAAGTTTCCTCCCTAGAGGAGTAGATGAGAGTCATGATGTCTGAGAGGGATGCATATCTAATGAAGAGGGATAGAGTAGTGATGGACAGGGATCAGGCCATAGCTCAGAGACAAGAGACTGAGTAGAGATTTATAGAGCTCAAGGCTTTATGTACTAGACCATCAGTTGCCTTTGCCAGAGAGTTAGTTAGAGCTGGGGAGAGAGAGACTTATTATCATGATCTATATGAGGTAGAGGTTCCTCCAGAGAGACGGGCTCCTAGTTTCTCATAGGCACGTAGCAGCAGGTCACAAACCAGGACCCACACCAGGACAGTTAGTATAGAGGGTGTGGAGTAGCCACATAGAGCAGGTCTATATGATAGGCCCCACTCAGCTCATAGGTCATCAGGTTCCCGGCATCATTCATCTGCACACTCCAGCCATGATGGCAGTGGTAGTTCAAGATAGGGGAACTTCTTGATATGCATCATGACATTGTATTATGATTCTATAGCCTGCGAGCTTCAATGTATTATTGATACATTATGACACTGTGATGTGACACGATTAAGGGATATATATATATGATTTTGGTGGTGATTCTCATGATATGCATTTCTATTTATTGATTATGTAGTTGTTTATTTATACATGTGATGGTTATATGATATGCCTATGTGATGGATGATTATATGCATTTTGTGATGTTTATGCAGCTAATGAGATAATGTTGATTCTATGTGATGTTGATTCTATATGATGTATGCAATTTATATTTATGAGATGCAATATGATGTTATATGTACAATGCATACTGCATGTGATGGTATACAAAAGTAATGTGATGCATGTATTTTAATTAGTGATGTACATGGAGTGCTTACGATATGTAGTGTATGATGATGAATGTCTATTATGCCATGATATCCTAAAATATGATAAATGACTATATGTATATATTTTTCTAACATGTACGTGTATGCAGGATGATGTATATTGTTGTGTGTCACAGGACTCCATCATAATGCAAGAAAGAAGAATTGTTAGTACGGAAAGAAAGATTGAGAAATAACAAAAGAGATCTGATAAATGTTAATATTAAGAATCTTCGATGTTTCACTGTATCACAAAAGGTATTGCACTTTATCATCATTGGGTGGGACTAATACAAATGGAGACAAACACCATGATATGAGATAGATCAAGGTGTGCAAGGTCATCCACTTGCTAACAAAAGACAGATGCAAACAAGGAGTCGTTAACGCATACTAAGGGCACAAGTTGCCCTAGTCTTTTTATCAAGGCAAACCATAGATAGCAAACAAAATAAAAGACAGGTCATGAGATGTCATCGCTCCTCTAAATCCTTCATGGGACATCCTTGAGGAAACGAGTAACATGACTCAAAAATCAAAGTTAAAAGACAGTCGATAGACAACAGTCATAGAAAATAGAATTTTGACACATTGTTGCTTCTCTAAATCCTTCATGGGACATCCTTGAGAAAGCTAGTAACATAATTCCCATCATAAAGTCAAATGAAAAGATAAGATAAATAAGTCAAAAAGTCAACAAGCCAGTGAAATATTTGCCAAAATTTGATCTTGTTTGTTTGATTTGTTTTGATTGATAAAAGAATTGATTGATAGAGCCTGATTTTAGGTGATACACATACTGGATAAGACTATGAGTCTGGTTTCAATGTTATGACTATCTATATAAGGCATGACAAAGCCTGATTTTAGAAAGACATGTATTGTATAAGACATTGAGTCAAATTTTGTTGATGTGATAACTTGTGTAAGGCTATGTTTGATTGTGTGAGAATGTCATATAGGAAGGACTCATCCTATATAAGACATTGTCTATTTTGTTAATATCAGTATCCAGGAAGGACTCATCCTGAATAAGACATAAGTTGATTGTTTTGATGATGTCTGTTTCCAAGAAGGACACATCCTGTAGTAGATAGTAGTTGATCTATTTTGATTATTTCCTTGGTAATTTGTTTGATTTGACTTAGAGACATTGCTAACTTGTTCAACAGATTGATGCATGACTTGATACGATGTGTGGACAATTGACTATGTGTGGTGACAAACCCTAAAGGACTAACCTAGTACGGCCCCGAGGGCTCATCGATTGATTGCCTTGCCTACATTATACATGCAAAGACCTCATAGTTCAACTTGACTTTGATTGACAAGACTAACTACAAATAAAAGACGTGTGAAAGTGAATGTGACAAACCCTAATGGACTAACCTAGTGTGGCCTCGGGGGCTCATTGATTGATGGCCTTGGCTATGTTATACAAGCAAAGACCTCATAGTTTGACTTGACTTTGACTGACAAGATTGACTACAAATGGAAGACGTGTGTGAAAGTGAATCTGATGAACCCTAATGGTGACCTAGTGCGGCCTCAGGGGCTCATCGATTGATGGCCTTACCTACATTGTACACACAAAGACCTCGTAGTTTGATATGACCAATGACCTTGTCATATAGATAGATGGATTGAATCATGATTTTATATAGACAAACCTAAATGGACTAACCTAATGCCTCAGGGGCACATCAGTAAATGGCCTTGCCTACGTCCAGTCTCAGAGGCAACATAGTTTGACAAATGACAAAGACTAACAAGTGTGATTGACTTTGACTATGTTTTTGGATTTTTGAAATGTTTTAATTTTTTTTCTTTTGTAAAGTTTTATGATATTTATGTGTTTTCTCAGGTCATTTTTGTGATGTTTGTGGATTCTTTTATGGTTTTACATCTTCAACACAACCAATGGAAGAATCAATATGACACAAGTCAAGTGTTTGCACCCAGTCGAGTATAAGACCAATTGATTATGAATAGGGTAAAATGGGGGATATGAAATGCACTTGATGTCAATCGTTCCAGGTTATGGGAAAGACTACCACTTATTATGAATGGTATATACAAGCGATAGAGATGAAAGATAAGGGATATGTATAGTGATAGGTAATATGTACAGGGTGTATACACCTAAAAATGGTGTAATTAATTAAATAAATTTATTTGATTAATTAATTTGTTATTCCTCTACTATTAAATAAATAAAAATTATTTATTTATATAGTTCATATTTATTTCTTCTAAATTCTTCTTTTATTCTAATTTTAATTAAATAAGCAAAATTAATACCTTTGTTTTATTTAATTATTATTATAATCAAATTCTCCTATTTATAAAGATCATATTACTCTACTTTAATTAATTAAATAAAGTTCACATACTTTGTTTAAATTAATTAATCACTCTTCTTTCACATTTAATTTAATAAATAAAACTCCTATAGTTTGTTTATTTAAATTAATATTCTATTCTCTTCCAATTTTGGGAATAAATCAAATAAAATATTCCTAAAATCTTCTAAAAACCTCCACCTCGTCAAATCTCAACAATAAAATAAAACTATTTAGTTTTATTAAATTTTTCAACAACCAACTCCTGTGCATTTACGAGAATGGCCGTGAAGGGCTGTCACAGGAAAATATTCTCCTATCCTCTTGCCTAGTGTTTTCATGGGCAGAAACAATCCTTCATGATCAGCTCCACCTTCTCATCTCATACCCTTCAATTCTCCAGATTGAATCTCAACCTCTACTGTCTTTTCCCTCCACAAATGAGTGCAGTGAAAGCTATAAATACAGGTCTTTGGCTATAGGAAAAAGATCCTAACTTGTGCAATCTTACTCTATAGGTTTTCCAAGCATTCAAGCATTCAATATTCATCCAGCATCCATCAAATGTTCATCAAGCATTCTAATTTATTAATTATGGCTGTTTACAGTAGTTTCTTTCTTAGAAGCTTTGTTGTAGAATCATCTTAGTTGCATTATTAAATCATATAGGAATAGAAATAGTTTAATTCTCATTCTCTAAGTGTCATTTCAACAATCTATTAGCTTCTAAAATATAAGAGCAAAGTAGATTAGAGAGATCTTTATAGTTAGAGAGCAATAGGACAGCTCCAGAGGTTCTTGCATTTAAATTGATTTAAATTCTCTTGAATCTTTGCTATTATGTCTTATTTAGAAGTGTAGATGCATTTTAAATTGTTTTCCTCATTCTTACACTTACATTTTGGCGCCCACCATGGGGCTTAACCCCATATTCTACATAATTTTTGTGAAAAGTGTCTTACAGGTATCGGCGTGTTTGTTTTTGTGGAACCATGGTTTTTTGTAGCACGCTGGCTGGATTCTGTAACGCTTCAGTCTTCTGTTTTAGCACGCCGGTCATCTGTTTTAGCACTCCGCTCAAAAGTTTTAGCATGTCGGTCATCTGTTTTAGTGCACCACTCAAATGTTTTAGCACACCACACCATTGTTTTAGCACGTCGATCCACTATTTTATCACCTCAACTTTTTAAATCTTTTATCTAGATCCAATGCATCCGTGACTAGATTGTGTTCTTTAATTTTTTTTCTAAAATTTATCAATCCTAGGACAAAAAATGGGTTAAAATTTATCAATTCTAGGATAGAAATAGATAAAAATTGATCAATCCTAGGATAGAAACTTCACAATTTCTTGTCGGATTAAAATTGAACATCATGCTTTTTATGGAGCAATATCTCCATATAGATTAGATAATTTGTCTTTTGGGTTTTAAAAAGTAAACAACTTCTTTTTTGTGATTGGGTGATAGGTTTATGCTCTCCCCTTAACTGGGTGCATCAGAATACTAGACTCACTTTTACTTTATGCAATTTTCAAGCTTTCATTAAAACCTTTAGACAGGCCTACCATAGTGGGAAAAAGTACTCATCCTACGGGAACAACTTGAGTGGGGACAGCCAAAATCCATGGCATTCCAACCCACTTAAAAATTTATGTGAATTTTGGGAAACCCTCTTTCAATGGAAGTGTGTAGGATAACCATCCCCAAAATCTTTGTTATAAAGAATGGGAGGTCTCTTGAGGGAGTTTATCCATTTTTCGCTCTAAACAGAAACCCTATCTAAGAACCTAGAAATAAAAGCATCCTTGTCAGTTCCCAAACATTGTAATACTCGGCGGTGCAGGGGCGGGGAAGAATCTACCCTCAAGCACTCACCATATAATTGCCAAGGACTGTTTGCTCAGGGGATCCAATATCCACTTCTGTCACTCTGAGTACGCACCTGGAAAAGGCAAAAACACAGGCGCCCTCTAGGGGGTGACATGGCTGTGTGAGTTGACGCAATTGCAAGCTGTGAGCCGTTCGAGTATATAACGATGACCTTTTGTCTCTAGGATTAAGTCTATATGAATTGTCTTATCTATTATAAACTAATGAAAATAAAGAAGAATCATGCTTGATTCTTAAGAACATACACTATCTATTTAGATTCTAGGATTTTAAAGTCAACCATTCTATTCTTGATTGTTGTGTTTTCTTTCATTAAATTTAGATAAGATCATCACAAGAAACTTCAAAATCAAACACTTGTGAAATTCTCATGATTCGAGATTGGTTATCCACCAAATTTGTCAAGAAATCTCTTGTCAAATGAATCAAAAAGCCAAAGAAAACACTTACATACAAACAACTCCTGAGAAAGTAGCAATTTTTATATCAAAGCAGAAAAGTTCTACTCCAACATAGGACTTTTATTCATAGATATCATGATTTCTCTAGAGGTTATACAGACGACTATGCTATAGCTCCCTTAGATTCACAAGCATTTTATCAAAGAAGGGCTCTTAGGAAACACCACAATCATAGTCAAAGAGTTCATCTAGAATACATCCCACAATCGGCTATACAATATGATACCAGGCCAAGTGAGTTTCATAGAGTAAGATAGTTTTATGTCTTAACACGTCATGGTTCTATTTTAGCACGTCACGGCTCTATTTTAGTGCGTCATGGTTCTATTTTAGTGCATCACATCTCTATTTTAGTGCTTCATAGCTCTATTTTAGCACCTCATGTCTCTGTTTTAGTGCCTCACAGCTCTGTTTCAACACTTCATGGTTCTATTTTAGCGCATTGTGTCTCTGTTTTAGTGTGTCTCTTGTCTGTTTTAGCGCGTCTAACCTCTATTTTAGCGCACCAAAAAGTTAGAAAAAAAAAATAAAGAGTTAGTAAGATAGTCTGTCAGATTGCCAACATTGAAAACAAGGTTTTCATCAGCCCAAATTCCATAGTCCAAAACACTTGAATCATACAAAAAAACAAAAAAAAGAGAGAAAAAATTTACTATTATGCCTAGGTCTTGAAACATTTTGCAAAGTGTCCTTATCAATCATCACTAAATCTAAAAATTTTTGTGTCAAAATTTCCCTATCAAGGATTTTATCATCCTTCCATCACGAAACTAGACATGATTAAATCAAATTTTAAATCAAAAACTTCGACACTTATCAAATCAAAAATCCAAGATCAAAGTCTAGAGTAAAATTTTAATGTTTGTATGCCTATTTTCACACAATCAGCATATCAAAGACGACAACAAGAAGAAAACAAAAGAATAGTAGCCATGGCTAAAGAAAACCCTTGGGGATGATACAACAACACTGATCCTCTCACTAATTCACAAGAGAAAGAAATAACTATAGAAGAAATCAAGAAAGTTCAACAAGACCCTCATTTCCATAAATTTATGGAAAAGATGTTAGAGAAAGATATGGAAAAGTATCTTTTATTATTAGCTGAAAAAGGTGCTAAGCTTCCTAAAGACTTTGATGTCAACCAACTCAAGGAAACAACCACACCTCAAACAACTAGTATGGAAAATCCAAATCAAATAGATTCTTTGACAAGACAAATCCAACAATTACAATTGTAGTTCCAAAATATCCAACAAGGGCCAACAAAAAGATATTCCTTACAAGACATTTGCCCTTATCCATTCAACCCAAGCATTAACATGATACCATTTCCACGGTATTGTGAATACCCAACGTACAACAAATACAATGGAAGAACCGATCCATTTGATCATGTACGAGAATTTAGAGCCATGAGCATAGAGTTTGCACACGAGGACTCTTACTTACTACGATTATTTCCAAGAAGCTTAGGAAACACTTGTATGGAGTGGTTTTCTAAAATGGAACCCGGGATCCAATCTTTTGAAGAACTGATCAATAAGTTCATAACGTACTTCTCATTCAACATCCAACATGGGGTGACCTTAAAAGAACTCTACAACACCAAACAAGCAAAGGCTAAAAAGTTTCTTTCCTTTCTCCAATGATGGAGAAGGCTATTTTCTAAATACCCTAGATCTATTCCTGAAGAGGAGAAGATAGAGATGTTCATTGATAACCTAGTGGACAAAATGAATTATAGATTAGACCTGCAATGTCCATCTACATTTGAGCAAGTTATCAAAAAAGGACTCAAAATTGAAGAGGCTCTAATCAAAAGAGGAACAATCAAATACTTCATTGAAGGTTCAAACAATAACAATTCCTCTAACAACAACAATAAAAAGCCAAGATTTTGGCAAAAGAATAAAAATACTAATACCATGATCAATACACACATATCCAAACCATATTCACCTTGACGCCAACAACTACAAACAAACAAAAAAATGGTCTTAATGTCAAACAAAGTAGTGATCAAGGAAATAATCAAAACATTGGAGAAACAAAAACCCCAATCATTCCAACAACCATCCAATAAACAAAAATTCACAACATTAGGGCAATCATTGGAATCAGTCCTCAAAGAACTTTTAGATGAAAAACTTATTCAAGTACAAGAGGCTAGAAATTGGGACCCTCAAGTCAAACCATCATGGTGGAATGACTCACATTACTGTCACTACCATCAAAATAAAGGCCACATGACTAAAAATTGTTGGTAGTTAAAACATGCGGTACAAGACCTTATAGATCAAAAGAAAGTATTTGTAGAGGGGCACCAAACAAACAAAGATCATACAACATTCAAGAATCCTCTACCCAATTATCAGAAGGGAGAATCCTCTTCTGCAAACAGCAAAGGAAAGAATGTTGGTTATGTTTATGACAATGATTCTTTGTCTTTCTACTGCCAAGGAGGATGAGGAGTTATGCAATCAAATCAATCAAAACAATGACATTACATCTACTAATTTGGTACAACATATGGACAAATCTGAAAACCAAATTAATGTAATCACACTCAAAGGGAAATAAGAGCACCAACCGGTTAATGCCACAACAAGGGCACAATCCAAAGTTATATTGAAAGGAGCATCATTATCACCCCAATCTATAGATCCTCCCTCCAATCAATATAATCTCATCAATCAATTATAGAAAATACCGACGCAAATATCCATCTTGGAACTTTTAAAGATCTCCCCATCACACAAAGAGGTTCTTAAGCAAGCTCTTGTATCAACCACGGTACCTAACAATTTGGATGTATGTCAATTTCAAGCTATGGTGGGACATCTATCTACACCTCATTGCCTTCCATTTTTTGAACATGATGATGTATCACTCATCCATCCACATAATTCCGCCCTTCACATTGAATTCCTCATCCATAAACATCGTGTAAAGTGTGTCCTAATAGATGGAGGGGCTGGTTTAAATATTTGTACCTTAAAGCTGATTCGTGCACTAGGATACTCAGATGAAGCCATTGATACAAGAAGAAAAATCACAATCAAAGCATATGATGAGGAAGAAAGATCCTCTAAAAGGATTGATCATATTACCCATTCAAGTGGGACCTATTGTCCAAAATGTGATTTGTCAAGTCCTAGATAGGGAACTGACATACAACATACTGTTGGGACATCCTTGGATTCATGAAATGCAAGCAGTACCTTCCACCTATCACCAATGCCTGAAATTTCCCATCAATGGACATGAGGTAACAATCACAACAGACTATAATGACACCCAAGCTTGTCATACATTGAAAACATCTTAGGATACATTAATACCTCACAATAGAGGAGTTAGCACATTAGATTCATCTAATGGTGAGAAACATCAAAGCTTCATATCAAAGTGGCTTCCAAAACAACAAAAATCACAAGAGATCAAGGTGGCACAATCTAACCCTTCAAATGTTGAAGAGCAATTGGCTTCACTCTCACACCAATTCACCAAAAAAGTATAGATAAGTGACAAAGGAATAAGTGAATATGGTGTTGGATACTCTTTTCATCTATCACAGATGTTACCCTCCTTACAAACGTATGGATAGCCATCTACAACCACCCAAAAACTGGCACAATCTATAATGGCATTAAATGGAAGATTTGTAAAAGCTAGAAACTTAGATGAAGAATCAGAAGATAAGGCCATACTAAATTGGCTTTATAGGGATGAGGAAGCCTCCACTTCCATGAGTAAAATCATAGAGACAAATCAATATGGAAAAGGAAAAGCTATTCTGGAGAAGATGGGATATTCAGAACAGGATCCTCTTGGGTTAAGGAAACAAGGCATAACAGGACCAATCCAAGTTCTCACAATTCACCAAAATGGAAGAACTGGACTAGGATACACAAAAGAAGCAAGAGCAGAACTCACCAATAAAACCGTGGAGCATATTCTTCAAATGAGAGATAACTCTGAAACATATTCAAATGAATATGAGTGGGACAACCTATCAAATGTTTCCTATGAAGATATCCAGATTGATGTTATCAAAAAGTATACCCCCAAATGTGAGGAGGGTCAAAGCTCGAGTTTTAATCCCATTGTTTTTGAAACACAAAATTTCAATGACTCAAGTGAAGATGAACAAACATCGAGTGAGATAAATGATGTGGAAGAAAATACCTTCGTAGGCCTCGACATAACCACTAACAACTTGGATGACATTTCCCTCTGAGCTTTCACAATCACTGACCTCAACCCATCTAATGATTCATTGCGTTTACTGCATCCCGAGCTTATCGAGTGGGAACCCCAACACCCCATCAATCTCCCTATTTTTGACAATGACTCCGCTATTATCAACTAACTTTGCTATGAAGAATCTGATACTTTTTCTACCAATGCTTCTTTTAATGATTCTTTTAGGTAGGAGGGTGCCAAGCCTTTCAGTTGCAAAAGTATGGAATTAAAAAATGGATCTAATGGTGAAAACCATTCTATGGCAGTATTTGATCCTAAAATAGTAAAAACAAAGAACACATCCAATGGTGAAAACCTCATTGAGGCACCAAAGGATGGAAGGCTTGACATCCTCCCACAACATTACCATGAAAGATCATCAGTGTTGGTAGAACCCACACAGTCTATTGATATTGGCACAGTAGAGAAAGTAAGAATACTACACATGGCAGCATCCATGACAGATACAAAAAAGCCAGATTTTATCAAATTCTTTGAAGAACAATGCATCAATTTTGCTTGGTCATACTCTGACATGCCAAGCTTAGACACAGATCTTATTATGCATCACTTATCTTTACCAGCTGGCACTAAACTAGTAAAATAGAAACTGAGAAAGATGCATCCGCATGTTGCATTATTGGTAAAAAATCATTTGAAGAAACTACTAGATGCTGGATTTATCAGATCTATTGATTATGTTGAATGGATATCCAACATTGTACCTATTTCAAAACCAGATCACACCATTAGAATATATACTAATTTTTGGGATTTAAATAGAGCATGTCCAAAGGATGATTTTCCTTTGCCAAACATAGACATGATTGTAGATTTAACAGCTGGCCATCAAATGCTATCACTTATGGATGGATTTTTAGGATACAATCAAATCAAAATAGCTCCTGAAGACCAAGAAAAGATAGCATTTACATGTCCGTGGGGCACCTTTTGCTGGAACGTCATGCCTTTTGGGTTAAAGAATGCAAGAGCTACATACCAGTGAGCTATGACAACAATCTTCCATGACATGATGCACACCTTCATGGAGGACTATGTGGATGATATCTTAGCCAAGTCTCACACCAGGGAAGGAAATTTAGAGATACTTGCCAAAATATTTGATAGGTTGGAGAAATTTAAAGTTAGATTAAATCCCAAGAAATGTGCCTTTGGAGTAACATCAGTAAAACTCCTTGGATACATAGTTTCTACAAAAGGAATTGAAGTAGATCCGGAAAAAGTTAAATCCATTATGGAAATGTCACCTCCTAAGAATATTAGTACCCTAAGATCTCTACAAGGTCGACTACAATCCATTAGAAGATTCATCTTTCAACTAGCAGATCAGTGTCATCCATTCAACCATCTTTTGCATAAAAATGTGTCTTTTAAATGGGATGAACAGTGTGAGAATACTTTCAATCAAATCAAGCATTATTTAATGACACCACCAATCTTGGTACCACCTAGTAAAGACAAGCCATTGTTGCTATATATCACAACAACAGATATTTCTTTAGGAGCCTTGCTAGCACAAGACGATAGAGAAGAAAATGAATAGGCAATATATTATATCAGTAGGACACTAAATGGACATGAAGTAAACTACACCTTCATTGAAAAATCATGCTTAGCAGTAGTATTTGCAACATGAAAATTGCAACACTATATGCTCACTCACACTATCAAGCTCATTGCAAAAATTGATCCCCTCAAATATTTACTAAGCAAAGCAGCTTTAACAGGAAGGTTGGGCAAGTGGTTCATGCTCCTCAGTGAATTTGACATTCAGTATGTTGAAAGGTGAGCTATCAAAGGATAAGTCATTGCTAACCAATTAGCAGAAGCTCCATTGTTAGACAGTCATCCTATGACCATGGAATTTCCTAATGCTGATATCCTCAACATTACAACACAACCATGACAACTCTACTTTGATGGATCCTACACACAACATGGATCAGGGGTGGGAATTTTATTTGTCACACCTCTTCGGCACACAATTCCATGATCTTACAGGCTTACCTTCTGTTGCACTAACAATGTGGCAGAATATGAAGCTTTAATCCTTGGAATTAAAGTGGCTATTGACTGGAAGATCACAGAATTACAAGTGTATGGAGACTCTCAGTTAATCATCTATCAAGTCAACAATGATTACCAAACTAAGGATGACACACTAATTTTATACAAGAGACTAGTAGATGATCTAAGGAAATACTTCATAGATATCAAATTTGAGCAGATACCAAGATCAGAGAATAAAGTAGCAGATGCCATGGCCATAATAGCATCTCTTCTACAAATGCCTGAAACACAAGATCATTATCAATTTATTGTGGAACAAGTGTCAAATCTTGCATACGCAAATCCCAAATCCCAAACCATAAGCCTTTTGGATAGTGCCCAATCTTCCATTTATGGAGACATTTATACTTACCTAAGAGATAATATCTTACCACCAGATCTTTCTTGCAACCAAAAGCACAACTTCATATGCCAATCCACCAAACATACCATTATTGCTAACACTCTTTACTGTTGAGGCCTGGATGGTACTCTTTTACATTGTTTAGAACATAACGAATCTGCTTCTTCTTTACATGAGGTCCATGAAAGAATTTGTGTCACACATTCAAGCGGATTATCTTTAGCCAAGAAACTCCTTCATTTGGGGTATTACTGGCCGCACATGGAACAAGAATCTTATAGGTTTGTCAAGAGATGTCAAAAATGTCATATTCATGGCAATCTTATACATGCACCAGCACAGGAGCTCCATCCATTCACAACTACATGTCCTTTCTATCAGTGGGGATTGGACTTGGTAGGGAAAATTAACCCATCTTCATCTAATGGACATAAGTTCATTATCATCGCAATAGAAAATTTTACAAAATGGGTGGAGGCAATTCCCTTAACCACAATCACTGGGGAGCAGATATCATCTTTCATACTTAATTATCTCATTTGTAGATATGGGATACCCCAGTCAATCATCATAGATAATGGCAGGCCTTTCAAGAACCAAGACGTCCAAGAGCTATGGGAAAAGTTACACATCCAACATCGCTTTTCAACCCCTTATTACCCTCAAGGCAATGGACAGGAAAAAGCTTCAAACAAAACAATCCTAAAGATTCTCAAGAAGACTATAAATGAGGTAGGGCTTGATTGGCACATTCAGCTTAACCCTGCTCTTTGGGCTTACAAGACTAGCATTAGAACACCAGCAGGAGCTACACCATATGCTCTTGTCTATGGATCAGAGGCAATATTACCTATCAAGGTAGAAATTCCATCCCTTCGAGTTTCACTAAAGGGACTCATTTCAAATGAGGATTATAGGATCTCTAGACTTCAAGAACTAGAGCTACTTAATGAACGTCAACAACAAGTTGTCAATCATTTGATAGCCTATCAACAAAGAATTTCTAGGAACTATAATCATAGGGTTAAGCCTAGAGTCTTCCAGATCAGAGACTTAGTCCTAGGGGAAAACCCTAGAAATCAAGCAAACAGAGAAAAGAAGGGAAAGTTTGAACCTAACTGGATAGGGCCTTATGTCATTATATCAGTCTATGGATTAGGAGCATACCGGTTGTATACACCAGAAGGAGATATGTTGGAGGAGCCCATGAATAGCATCCATCTCAGATGATTCTATACTTGAGGATACCTAGTGCACAGTCGATAAGGTTGTCTTGATGAAAACCTGGCAAACAGGCGTCATGATGACAGAAAAAGGAAAAAACAAAATAAAAATAAAAATACACAAAAAGGAGGACACAATAAAAACAAGTGATGAAAACCTGGCAAACAAGCACTACTTGTGATTTTTACCAGCTCTTCTATCTATTAGGTACAGTTTTGTTACGATTGTTTCCTTTCATATCATTTCCATCTATCATTTGAGATAATTATTATCATTATCCATATCATAGCAAGGATATCATATCTTACCCTAGCTTGGGGGCAATGTCCTAGAGTTATTTGGTACAATGGACTTTCGGCTTAAAAGGGGAGACAATCAAACATGACAACACCGAGTGACAATACTTGAAAAGCAGCCAAAAACATTAGAAAATCCATCAAAATCCAAAAACATCAGAAAATCCATCAAAATCCAAAAACATCAGAAAATCAAAATCCAAAAGCATCAGAAAATCCATCAAAATCCAAAAACATCAGAAAATGAAAATCCAAAAACATCAAAAAATCCATCAAAATCCAAAAACATCAGAAAATCAAAATCCAAAAACATTAGAAAATCAAAATCCAAAAACATCAAAAAAATGCATCAAAATCCAAAAACATCAGAAAAATCCATCAAAATCCAAAAACATCAGGAAATCCATCAAAATCCAAAAACATCAAAAAATCAGAAAAACCATGCAAAAACATTCAAAAATCGCAAAACGTAAAAATAGAGTTTGTACCAGTTGAACTACGTGGTCTCTGCATGTATAACATAGGCAAGACTAATCTTTGATCAGTCCCCAAGACCCCTAGGATAGGTCTTTAGGTTACATCATTTGGTCAAACATCTGAGAATATCATGCACACATCAGCACACACAATTTCAACATCCATGATCTAATTTGAATAATGATTTGAAAATACATTAAGTAGAATTTGAATTGTTGTACTTTTCTTTTTATCATTTTCTTATCATTTCTTTGGAGCTACTCGATGATGTATTAAACTAGAGAAGAAAGGAAGGAAAATGATACCTTTTCTTTTTTTATTGTTTGTGAGTTAGTCATTATTATTTTGTGAATTGTTGCAGGAAGTGCTCTACCAAGCATCATGGATGACATTCCAATTCACTTAAGAAAATGATTAATTCTTGTCTATTTACGTAAGAAATGCTCAGGTCATCATTGGTCTATCTCATACCTTGATGCTTGTGTTCGCTTGCAATATCAAATATCATGAAAGAAATACTTAGGTCATCATTGGTCTATCTCATATATCATTGATGCTTGTATTCTCTTTCAACATTTTAAAAGCTCAGTGATGATACAAAGAAAAATAAAAAGATTGTTGAAATGACAGTTAGGTTTGCATTGATAAAATAGGTTTGCATGGTAAAAATAGATTGCATTCATAATAATACATCTGCAGAGTATTGATTACACAAGTTACAAAGATTCATTTGCAAATAATGTTATCTTTTCTTATTAAAGATTGAGTATACATGACACATACAATTTTCATAATGGCATGCATATAAAATCATTTCTTCATCTCATTATAAATTTCACAATGAACATCTCATTTTGTGATATCATATACACATTAGGTTTCATCATTCATTCCATACATCATTCATTTACATCTCATTTTATCTATCATACATTGCATTTTATCCATACATCATTCATTTACATCTCATTTTATATATTATACATTACATTTCATCCATACATCATTCACTTACATCTCATTTTATCTATCATACATTGCATTTTATCCATACATCATTCATTTACATCTCATTTTATCTATCATACATTACATTTTATCCATACATCATTCATTTTCATCTCATTTTATCTATCATACATTACATTTTATCCATACATCATTTCATTTTCATCTCATTTTATATATCATACATTGCATTTCATCCATACATCATTCATTTACATCTCATTTTATCTATCATACATTGCATTTCATTAAGAAAATACACACATCATCAATATCATATCACACCATCAATGCATCTATCCAACCTAGTAATAAAATCATCATAAAACATAAAAATTAAAATGCATCCATCACATAAATCATGTAGAACACATCATAGATCAATCAAATCACTGCACGTCATATATATCTCATCAAGTCTCAAGTATACAATGAAGTCTAAAAAGGATGAAGATAACATCATATCAAAAAAATGGTTGTATATATCTCTCAAAGGGTACATACACCAGAAGGAGTAGGTCTCACATCAGTATCACCACCACCACTAGATGTCCCATAATCTCTTGGATCTCTCAGATCTCTCGAGAGAAGCTGTGTCACACCTCTGCTCACTGTCCTCGAATGAGTCCTCTCTAAGCAGGACTAGGCATAACTAACTCTCTACTTTGGGGGGCATAGCTCATGATAACTTCTCCTATAGAACTCAATCTCTACACCTACCTACATAGCCTCTCACATGTAATCTGCCACAGAAGTCCCATCAGCCACTCTCTACAGTAGCCTATGTTGTCTCTGCTACTTGTCTGACAGTATCTTGCTCTACAGTCAAAGTTGTAATTTGTGCCTGCGCAGTGGTCAAATATGCTCGTACACCTACTTGTTGAGCCTGTGTTGTCGCTACTGCCTATCTGGCCTCATCTCTCTCACCAATCAGAGAGGTAATCTGCATCTGTGCAGTAGCTAGCTGTGCTTGCATCTAGGTCTGAGTCTGTGCTACTAATCCCTGTGCCTGTGCTAGTTGTCCTTGTAATGTCAAAATCTTGACATGCAAACTAGCAACCTTTGATCGCTCTGCTAGAGAGGGAGCAACTGCCTGCCTCTTACGAGGCACACTAGTCGATGGCTCTGAAGTACCTGCTACACTCAATCTCCCCTCATCTCCACCATCATCATCACTGCTATCATCACTGCTATCATCACTATCATCATCACCACTATCATCACTGTCACTCTCATCACTACCCTCCACATCAACATCTACATCCTCCTCTCTCCTCAGTCTCTGACCACTATGACCACCCCCTGCAGCTGTTGGTGCTGGTGCTGGTGCTGGTGCAAGTGCTAGCTCCTCTAGAATGGTAATACGAGGAGGGTGTAGAGCCAAATACTATCCATAATCAAGAGTAATGGGTACCTCAACAATGTCTCACCACATATCCCATGCTGATGGTTGAAGAGAATGATAACCCTCAACAAGTGCCCCATAAGGCAAGCATGGACCCCAATCACTGGCATCTATTCATCATCGTCCATAGTGCGCTACTCCCTGTGGCATACACTGAACAATCCCATATTGCCTGTAGATGTGGTGAAACAAGAATCACTCCAAAACCTTGGAGCTCTTCTCGATCAAATACATCACATCAACCAAATATCCCAACTTGATATCATCCTCATCCCAGTCATCACAATCTAAATAGGGATGTCAGGTCACTGTCTCCACATCATCAAGAACTCATCTCCAATAATCTAGCTTACCCATCATATGCTGGGTAGGCCTGCCTCTATAGCGAAACACATAGAGTCTTGTCATTGGTCTCGATAACACTAGCACAAGACGCGTGATAGCAATATGCTCCCATGCCCATACCTGAAGAAGTGTAGCTCCTGCTGATAAATTGCTACCTCCAAGGTACATGATCCAGTGTAAATCATGATATAAATGAGCAAGCATACACATGCCCCAAGCATATCTTGTCCTGTGTACCACCATACCCTCTAGTACCCAACCCCATCCAAGAGATAGACCCTTTGACCTCTTATCAGGATAAAGGAATCCACCATTAAAGCCTACCAAAACTGAAGGAAGTGGAGCATAAGAATTATACATCTCTACCCATGGGATCTAAACTCCCACAATATGAGGATCCTCAAAAACTCTCTGAATAGACTCTATCCCACCCCGCTCCTCTGAATCATGCATGACAATCTCCCCAAAAAAAGGAATGCGAAGGATACGCCATACATCCTCTGGCATCATAGTCATCTCGCCAGTAGGTAAATGGAAGGTGTTGTGGTCACTATGCCACCGCTTTGCTAAAGCTGTCAGTAGACCCCTATTAAGTCTAATATGGGGCATATCTAGTAATGATGCTAAACCGCAATCAGTAATATGTTGCCTCTCATCCGGTGAAAGTTGTGGTATCATATCAAAAGGCCAGGGGAACTACTCTCACACTTGGATAACATCTAAATGCTCCTGTTATCATAAAAACATTTTACAAATCAATACGTTATGAATCAAAATATCAAATATCATGAGGTCATCAATTTCTAAAAATTGTGCTTTACCTATCAAACGCTCAATTTATCAAGAATGAACCCTCATCTATCAATCAGGTTCATTCCTTAAAAAAATTTAATTATTCCCCGCCTATCATGAGGATAATTATTATCAATCAATGGATCTCGCTTATCATGAGATCGTTTACCATTAATTTAGTTAGATCAAACTAAAATGGATGGAGTCAACAACAAATCAATGAAATAAAAATCAAAGTGCACAATTTTTTTCATCAATCTATTTTTCTACGTGCTAAAACAGACCTATGGCACACTGCAAAATCTACCTAGGGTGCTAAACCTCTCACGCGCTACACTATCCTACTGACATGTTGCAAATTCTACCTAGGGTGCTAAAACTCTCGCATGCTACACTATCCTACTAACACGCTGAAAAATCTACCTAGGGTGCTAAAACTCTCGCATGCTACACTATCCTACTGACGTGCTACAAAATCTACCTAAAGCGCTAAAACTATGGAGTGCTAAAACAGATGACCAACACCCTATTCTGTGCTAGCCAGGTGCTAAAACAGTAAAAACACGTGAAAATGAACTAAAAAGTACAAGCACAAATTACGAGGAGGATTTGGGGTATGTACCAAAGGTCCATAGTCGGTCGAACACTGGTGACGTTGCACACGCTCGAGTCAGTGGGTGTGGTAGGGGATCAGCATCCTGATACTCTAGCACTCTAAGGGTCTCTATCACAAGTTTCTCAAAGTCAAAATGTACAAATGACTTTTGAAAGTGACCTTGTTAACTTGTATAGGTTATTTTTTGTGGGATTTTTTTGAGATTTATTTAATTTCTTCCTAGGGAATTAATTCTTATCTATCAGTGGGGCATCTTTGCACAATTTTATCAGGAGATAAATTGTTTCTTCATCAAATCATTATCAAATCATCATAAAAATTCAAAAAAAAATTGAAAAATCATAAAAAATTAAAAAATTCATCAATTTATCTCCCGTGGGGGCATATATTATTATCATTTTGAAATTCATTTTTTGGGGCAAGTCTAGAGCATATTTTAAACTTTTCGTCAATACTGGCAGCTGAGGCAAAATCATTCTTTGAAGCAATGTGTAAACACATCACTTCAAAGAGGGGAAAAATGTATACACCTAAAAATGGTCTAATTAATTAAATACATTTATTTGATTAATTAATCTGTTATTCCTCTACTATTAAATAAATAAAAATTATTTATTTATATAGTTCATCTTTATTTCTTCTAAATTCTTCTTTTATTCTAATTTTAATTAAATAAGCAAAATTAATACCTTTGTTTTATTTAATTATTATTATAATCAAATTCTCCTATTTATAAAGATCATATTACTCTACTTTAATTAATTAAATAAAGTTCACATTGTTTAAATTAATTAATCACTCTTCTTTCACATTTAATTTAATAAATAAAACTCCTATAGTTTGTTTATTTAAATTAATATTCTATTCTCTTCCAATTTTGGGAATAAATCAAATAAAATATTCCTAAAATCTTCCAAAATCCTCCACCTCATCAAATCTCAACAATAAAATAAAACTATTCAGTTTTATTAAATTTTTCAACAACCAACTCTTGTGTATTTACAGGAATGGCCCTGAAGGGCTGTCATAGGAAAATCTTCTCCTATCCTCTTGCCTAGTGTTTTCATGGGTAGAAACAATCCTTCATGATCAGCTCCACCTTCTCATCTCATACCCTTCAATTCTCCAGATTGAATCTCAACCTTTGTTGTGTTTTCCCTCCACAAATGAGTGTCGTGAAAGCTATAAATACAGGTCTTTGGCTATAGGAAAAAGATCCTAACTTGTACAATCTTACTCTGCAGGTTTTCCAAGCATTCAAGCATTCAACATTCATCCAACATCCATCAAATGTTCATCAAGCATTCTAATTTATTAATTATGGTTGTTTACAGTATTTTCTTTCTCAGAATCTTTTTTGTAGAATCATCTTAGTTGCATTATTAAATCATATAGGAATAGAAATAGTTTAATTCTCATTCTCTAAGTGTCATTTCAACAATCTATTAGCTTCTAAAATCTGAGAGCAAAGTAGATTAGAGAGATCTTTAGAGTTAGAGAGCAATAGGACAGCTTCAGAGGTTCCTGTATTTAAATTGATTTAAATTCTCTTGAATCTTTGTTATTATGTCTTATTTAGAAGTGTAGATGCATTCTAGATTTTTTTCCTCATTCTTAAACTTACACAGGGATAATGACTATGTACAGGGTAGTGGACTATGTATAGGGATAGGTGCTAGATTAGAATAATAGTAGAAAAAGGAGCAAGGTCAAGTACACATGGCGCCTATGTGCCAGGTTTTCACCCTGGTACCTATCCAAAGTGCCACTGAAGTGGTTTTCACTATTGGACAAATGATTTGTCTTTACTATTTTCTTGATTACCTAATTTTTTTGGTGTTACCAAGATGCTGTTTTCTAGGTTTTCATCTTGGTAACAATTTTTTGTTGTTGTTGTTGTGATTTTATGATTTTTTTGTATTTTTGCTAAATAAGACAAGGCTCTCAGAAGCTATGTGTAGAACTTTTTCAGATGCAAACTATTAATTAGTGAGGACAATGGTTCCCCTTCAGGAGTAGAGAGTTGGTACGATCCTGATCCAAAAGCTTCGGTAACAATATGGGCTCCTAACTATTTTGGTTCAAACTTTCTTGGTTTGTCTCTTTTTGCTTGATTCTTTGGGTTCTCCATTAAAACTAGGTCACCAATGTCAAAGTTTTTGTTCAAGACCTTCCTGTTATAGCTATGACGAAGGTGATTCTGATATGCTTGGAGATGGTCTAGTGCCTTCTATCTTCACTCATCTAGGAATTCTATCTCATGGAGTCTCAATACTCGATACTCTTCATTATCAATGTGGCCTTTCAAGGATACCCTTAGGGAAGGAATCTCGACCTCAATAGGAAGAATGGCTTCAGAACCAAAGACTAGTGAATAGGGATTGGCACTAGTGGGAGTATGGATACTTGTGCGATAAGCCCATAAGGTAGGGTTAAGCTGTAAATGCTAGTCATGACTAACATCATTGACAGTCTTCTTGAGGATTCAGATAATGGTTTTGTTAGATGCCTCTGCTTGGATGTTACCTTGTGGGTAGTAGGGAGTGGAAAAGTGATGTTGAATATGAAATTCCTCACAAAGATGGCAAACTTCTTGATTTTTAAATGGGTAGCCATTATTCGTGATGATGGACAAAGGGACACCATACCAACAGATGATATAATTCAGGATAAACTTAGAAATCTGTGTACTGGTAATGTATGTCATAGGAATGGCTTCAATCCACTTCATAAAATACTCAGTGGTAGTAATAATGAATTTGTGTCCATTAGATGAGTTGGGGTGAATCCTACCTATGAGGTTGAGTCCCCATTGGGAAAAGGGCCATGGTGATGTTATAGGATGGAGCTCCTATGTTGGGGCATATATCAAGTCTCCATGAACTTGGCATTGACTACATTTCTTTACAAAGACATATGAGTCTTTTTCCATAGTAGGCCAATAATAACCCAGTCTCATGATCTTTTTAGCTAAGGTAGGACCGCTAGAATGGGACCCACATATACCCTCATGCACCCCTCAAAAGGTCTCGTGTGCTTCATTAGAATCAATACATCTCAGTAGGGTATTATCTAAGGCACGTCTATATAGGGTGTCTCTGACAATGGTGTATTTGGTTGACTTGCGGAGGAATGTCCTACACTGGTTATTTGATAGGCTAGTGGGTATGATTTGAGCATGAAGGTAGTCATAGATTTCTTTTTACCATGGGGAGTCAGGACCAACAATGTCCAACACCATTTCAGAATCTGGGATATCATAGGCTAGGACCAAAATTTGTTCTACCAAGAACTCAAACTTAGGCACGTTGTTAGGAATGTCAAGAAGTGATCCAATTGTAGCCATAGTGTCTATTGCCCTATTTAACACACGAGGTATCTGATGAAATTTGACTTTGTCAAAGTACTCTTTAAAGCTATCGGCCATGCATTTATATGGAGAAAGTTTCTCATCCTTAGTCTCATACTCATCATTCACCTATCTAATTACTAATTGAGAATCACCATATACCTGTAGATTCTTAATTTTCCACTTGACTACCATGTGTAACCCTATCACTAAAGCCTCATACTCTGCTATGTTGTTAGTACATGGGAATGCAATTCTGAATGATTTTGGGATAGAATCACCTTGTGGCATGATAAACAATATACCATCCCTTGAACCATGATTGGTATGTGAACCATCAAAGTATAGCTTCCACGTTATGTTTGTATCCATTGGAAATATAAACTCATCAAGGAAGTCTACAACTAATGGGTGATCTGCCTATATTGTTGTGTCAGCTAACTGATCAGCAATGACTTGCCCTTTAATAGCCTTTCTTTCGACATATTGGATATCATACTCACTAAGTATCATAACCCATTTGGCCAGTCTCCTTGTTAATGTTGCCTTGCTTAGAAGATATTTCATAGGATCTATTTTGGTGATCAACATTGTTTGATGATTTAGCATATAGTGCCTTGGTTTTTGGGTATCAAATACTACTACAAGACAAGCACGTTCAATGGTACTATAGTTGAGCTCATAACCTACCAAAGTCTGACTGATATAGTAGACTGCTCTTTCATGACCTTCATCATCATTCTGTACAAGCAATGCTTTGAGTGATGAATGGGTTGCTATAATATAAAGAATCAATGGGCATCCTTCAACATTTGGCATTAAGACTAGTGGTGTGAGAAGATATTCTTTAATCAATTGAAAAGCCTCGTCGCACCTAACTATCCATGCAAAGGGTACCCCTTTCTTAAGTAAATGTTGAAAAGGATGTGTCTTATCTACTAACTACACTATAAATCTTCTAATAGATTGTAGTCTTCCTTGTAATGTCCTTAGTTGACTAAGATTTGTTGGTGGAGGCATGTCCATGATTGCTTTGACCTTAGTTGGATCCACTTCAATGCCTTGTCTAGAAATGATATAGCCCAATAACTTTCCTGACTTGACTCCAAACACACACTTCTTGGGATTAAGTCTCACTTTATACCTTTCTAGCCTCTAAAATATCTTGTCTAAAACTTGTAAATGTTCTGTGCTAGTCTTGGATTTGACAATAAGGTCATCGACATAATCCTCCATAAGAGTGTGTATTAGATCATGGAAGATAGTGGTCATAGCACGTTGATAGGTTGCTCTAGCATTTTTGAGTCCAAAGGGCATAACATTCCAGTAATATGTTCCCCAAGGGCAAGTGAAAGTTGTTTTAGGTTGGTCTTCAGTTGCAATTCTAATATGATTATATCCTGAAAACCCATCCATAAGGGACATCTCATATCCTGCTATCATGTCAACTATCGTATCTATGGTGGGTAGAGGGAAGTCATCCTTAGGACAAGCTTTATTGATATCTCTAAAATCCATGGAGATGCAAATGCCCCCAGTTGGTTTAGTAACTAGTACAAGATTGGAAATCCAATCTGCATAGTCAATTGATCTAATAAACCCCATGTCTAATAGTTTCTTGAGTTCTGCCTTGACTACTAAAGCAATTTGTGGATGCATTTTTCTCAAATTTTGTTTCACTGGTTTGGCACTTGGTTGTAAGGGAAAATGATGTAGAACAAGTTCAAGATCCAAGCTAGGCATGTCTACATATGACCAAGCAAAATTTATCTGTCTCTGTGCAAAGAAGTTGTGGAATTCTGGCTGCTCTTCTGTTGTTAATGATGCTGCAAAATAAACTAGTCGAGGATCCTCTTCTGTTGTTAATGTACCTATGTTGACTTTGACTAATTCTTCCATGAGCATGGGTGAATTTTCCTATACAATGGGGAGAATGTTCAAACCTCCATCCTTAGGCACCTCAGAAAGGTTTTCACCATTGGATGCGTCCTTTCTTTTTACTTTTTAATTGTCTAAAGCTGCCTTTCAGTTTTCACCTAGAGACTCATCCTTTTTATTTTGTTTATTCTTTTTCTCATTTTTGTGACTGGAAGGTTGAACATATTCACCAATGTATGATTTGTTGTCCAATTCAATGGTAAAACCAACCTTGTGATCACCATTAGGTATGCCTTCTCATAATCCTAGGAACTTAGTAATTGCTTCGTCATTCTCAAAAATGTCTAAGACAAGTGTGTCTTGTTGGTCCCAATCAATGAGCTGGGGATAAACTAAGGGAATGTCATCGTCAGAGTTATCAAATTTTAATGGGGTCAAGGTAAGGATGGAGTTATTCATATGGTCACAAAAGTCTTGTACTAAGTCCTATTTGCTCTTTGGTTTAGGTCTAGGCAGATTGAGAGGTGGGGCTAATGCCAAAGTTTAATTATTTGAAATAGATGGCTCTGGTTGCCAAGAGGTAGGATAAAGTGATTCCCAATACTAGTGTTTAAACTACTCCTCCTTTGTCATTTTCTTTGGTGGACAAGAATTTAATGGATTTGGGGAGGATCCTAACATTAAGTCAAGTTCTCCAAATAACTTGTCAAGTTCCATGGAAGAGGTAGAGGATAGGGAATCCCACTCAAATTCGTTTGAGTTAGGGAAGTCACATTGGTATTGGTCAGATGGTTCGTGAGATGTCTCAATATCTTCTGAAGCACTTACTTCCTCGAGTAAGGGTGATGTGGTACTAGGAATGCCAATTTTAATTGGTTGAAATCCTAGCCCTAAGCCTTTTGGCCATTGAGAAACAAAGATTGGTTCAATCCTTCCATCTTTATTTAAGCCTAACCCACTCTATCCATCATATCCCTTGTTTTGTATCATTTTAAAACCTTTACCATAGAGATCTGTAGGAATATGAGCAAGTGAGAGAGGTTCTTCATTTCCTTCTTTGTACAACCAAGAAGTGACATCTTCTATATTTATGGCTTCTTTGCTTAATTCACCCCATTTAGTGAAGGTTTTTGCTAGGGTAATGTGTATAGTGACCATAGATTGTCTCTTATCTGATGTAGGTAAATCGAATGACCCAGGAGGAATCATATGGCTAACACAATAAGATGTCTTCATGTAATGCTCTCCAAAACCCTTGTCTTGGATCTCAACCCTAAGAGTGGTAGGAATTGAGGGTGAAATAGATGTTGGAGTGAGTGTGGATGGATCAACATAGGAAGAGGGATGAGACAATGAAGCCTCTTGGTTTACTGGCACTTGGCATTGGGGGATCTCTTTTAGATTCGTGCAATATTGGAATGGATCTAGGTCACCATCTATAGCTATTTTCATGCCATTGTAAGGGAACTTAAGACACTGATGATACATGGAAGGGACCGCCTTCATGGCATGAATCCAAGGTCTTCCTAATAGAAGGTTATAAGGAAGGGTGAGATCCAAGACCTAGAACTTTGTCTCCATTATTGTAGGACCAATTCTGATAGGAAGTGTTACCACCCCATTTGATTTTTGTTCCTCATCATCATAAGCTTTAATGACAATGCTTTTGGTTGTCTCTACACATGCTTCTAAGATGCCTAATGCCTTAATTAGTTTTAAAGTGCACATATTTAACCCTGCTCCTCCGTCTACCAAAACTTTTCTAATGTTGGTGTCATCAACAAGGACTTCTAGATGTAAAGGATCATTGTGGTTCATCTTTTTAGTTGCATAGTCTTGTTTAGAAAATGTGGCATGTTGATTATTGGTTAAGTAACCCACCATTTCCTGGAAATGATTGACATCAATTCATTAGGGACTGTGGTGTTTTGTAAAGCTTTATCAAGAATAGATCGATGCTCAGGGGAAATACACAACAATTCCAAGATTGAAATTTGGGCTGGGGTCTTCCCTAACTAGTCAAGTAGGTTATATTGTAACTTGGAAGGTTGTGGAATTTGTTGCAATGGAGGGCCTGGGATAGTGAAATTACTACAACAAGTATTAACTGTGCACTCAGGGTTGGTATTCATGGTAATGGTATTGACATTCTCATCAGCGGCACGAAGGCAATGAATGGTTTTTCCACTACTATAATCATGTTGGATATTCGCATAGTTGGCTGACATATTGGTCTTAGTACTCAAACTAGGGGCATTTCCTTTCCCATGGTCATGTAGTGGATTCGAAAAGACTTGATGATCAATGTTTGATGACTTTTGTTTTTGTCCACTAACTTCAATTATTCTCCTGTCGACTAGATCTTGTATGGTACTCTTCAGCTATCAACAATTTTGTAGATTATGTCCCTTGGTTCTATGATAATCACAAAAGGAATTGTCATCCCACCAAACCAGTTTAAATTGTCCTGGATCGTATTGTCTTGGTTCCTGCAGCTATATAAGATTAGGTTGTAACAATTGTTTGAACACAGACTCAATGGGTTCCCCTAAGGGAGTGAACTCACTTTTTTGAAATCTCCTTTGTTGTTGTGGACGTTGAGTATTTTGAACTGTGTTAGGAGGTTGATTGACAGCATTAAGGGTATTGGTAGAAGTGTTAGGTCCCTGTAATGTGATGAGTGGTCCCGCTTGTAGTGTCTTAGCATCAACTACCCCATCATTGGTGACATTTTTGTTACAAGACCAAAATTTGTTTCTGTCAGGGGGTGTTTTGCACAATCGAGTTT
Organism: Sequoia sempervirens; assembly: GCA_007258455.2. Lineage (NCBI taxonomy): Eukaryota > Viridiplantae > Streptophyta > Pinopsida > Cupressales > Cupressaceae > Sequoia > Sequoia sempervirens. The sequence continues at coordinate 423,353,357 of VDFB02193867.1, forward strand.
CTATTAGATGTTGATGTCTTAAGTTCACCTTTTTCAATGAGATCCTTTTCTATTATAACCCCTTTTTCCACTAGTTCTAAAAAAAATGTAAAACAATGTACCCTTAAGTTACTCCTTAGTTTTGCATGAAGGTTTTCTTGAAACATAGTAAGTTTTTATTTTTTAGGTATCTTGATAGGACATTTGCTAGCTATAGTCCTCCATCTCTAGAAGAAAGCGATGAATGTTTCACCTTCATACTGTGTTGTGTGACACAAAGTTGCTATATTTATTTCATGGTCTATGTTGAACAAGAATTTCTCCTCAAATTTTTTAACCAATTCACCCCAAGATTTGATGCCAGAGTCGAGACCTGAAAACCACTCTAGTGCAATTCCTACAAGACTTCTTGGAAATAATCTCATAAGATATGTGGGGTCATAGGTGACATCTATGAATATGGTAGAAAATTCCCTTATATGTTCTATTGGATTCTGTTTACCATTGTACTTAGGGAGAGTTGGTATGACATATCCATGAGGGAAAGGGGTCATGTACAATGATCTATCAAAGGGAAATGGGCATATGTACTTTATTGAAAAGGATTTCTTATTTGATACTGACATGTTATCCATTTGTGTTTGTAATGCTTGCATCTATGTTTGTAAGACATCAACCTGGGTCAAAGACGTACTAGGTGGGTTATGCGGATCTAAATATGTATTCTAAAATCCAAAGTCTCGTGATGGGTTTCGATTGAATGTTGGTATTTGAGGCAGGTTTGGATTCGAAATATTGGTAAACATGTTCTGGGGTGGATGCTACATAAAATGACTACCAGTTTGAATACCAATCTGAGAGAAAGAATTCTGATTCAACATTTGGGTAAATGGATTCTAATTGCCAATCTGGGAAAATGAATTTTGATTGCCATATTGGAAAGAGGGAGTGCCTCTTGTTCGTGTATTCCATGATATAGTACTAGTGACTTGAGCACTAGGTATGGCTGTCGACTATGGTATGGTGCTCGTGACACTAGTAGTAGGTGTGGTCATTGACTGTGACCTTGTGACACCGATGTAAGGTGTAGAGACTAATTTTTTAGGTCTTTTACTCCCAATAAGAGGACCGAAGGGAGTAGATGATGAAGCCCCAACAGTGAAATTAAATCCCGATGTCATACTGGATGCACCAAATGGAGAGGTATGCCCTGTCATACTCTGTGTAGGTGTGCCAAATGGTAGAGTTGTGCTTATCTGAGGTATAGTAGTACTAGCAGTCATTGTGTTTGTCCCTTGTGTAGGTTGAGTTTGCAAGGTGCTAATATCAAATCATGCAGGTAAGGTAGTGCCTTCAGCTAGCAGTTTGGCTAAATATCATTGATAATCATTTTCTAGGTACTCATCTACAAAAGAGGCAAATTTAGGGTCATGTGCAATGGCCTCTATGTCCTCTACTGTAGTATGCCCTTGAGTGTTTCTAGTGGTGAATTTTTCCAGTAGATTCTTGTGAGGTCTTGAGGAAAATGGACTGATGAATCTGTTTGGGTTCGACATGTTTTCTCTCTCTTCTCTTAGACCTAGTTTCAACCATGTAAGATGAACTCAATATGCAAGGAATGCAGAACTATGTCTATGGACAGTATGATTCTAGTCTATATTTTTGGGATTTTTGAATGCAAAATAAGGAATGTTCTAGGATGACAATAGTCTAAAATCTAAAGATGCAAAGTCTAAGAAAGGTTTTAAAATAACCAATTCTATAAACCCAAGATGGAGGGACCAACTACCTAAAGTCTAACCAAGGTGTCAATTTAATTAAGTCAAGGAACCAATGTAGGACAAGGATCAAAGACAAGTTGAGTTTCCTACCTAGACTGATAAGCTAGGAGGACTCTCTGTAGGACCAAGGATAAAATGATAAGACTAGGTTCAATGAGAGATTTCATTGATGCTAGGGTTTTTCTAAAGTGTAAATGGTGGACCTATCCTAAATTTTGTAAGAGTGACCCTTCTAGAAGTTTAATGCAAGGTAATATGTCTTCTAAGATGAAACTAAACTCTGAATTAAGACAACTATGGTAATGACTGAATGAATCTAAAGGATGCAAAATTGAGTAAATCATTTCAGGTTTCTATTCAAGGATTGTTTGTGGCAAGACAACTGAAACTAGTATGACCATGTTGACTGGACAGTGACTATGAATTTTGGTTTTCTAATAATCAGGAAAATGTGTCTCAGGATTTCATAGATGCTGCTCAGTTTAACAGTTGAGGCTTTCTGATAAATTTTGATTTTTGACTCTAACATATGTGGTTACCCTTGTAATAGATGAAACTCGTAATGATATATGTGACTCTATGCTAAAGAGATGCTACCCATAGATGACAGATGCGACTTGTAATGACAAATGCATCTAGAAGTTAAACAGATGTGACTCATAATGAAATAGTTGTGACTCTATCTGACAAATGTGACTTGCAATTAAATAGATGCGACTCTAAAAATCAACTGCGACCTTCTGGTGAATAGTTGTGACTCTGTGAATTTTTAGTGATCTAAGATTTAAAATTGACTTTGTTTTCTGTGATCAAATTTTGACAAACAAGAACAATCATAAGATAGAGTGTTTTTAGTTTAATTTTGGACTCAAAGAACATTTAATTTGACAACAAAACAAGCACATCCTAATAGGCCAAAAGGCCTAGGGTTTGTATACTTGGTATAGTCCACCGAAATACCCCAAATTAGTGATAAACACCTTTCCTTCTCAAGAGTAGATAGCTTAGAAATTTGGTGGCATTGGCTCCCCTCCACGGCTCATTAACATCTTTCGAGCACACCAATTTTGAATTCTTTGGGCAATGACCTCCCATGAACTACTATCTTTACTCAAGGGGATCAATAGTGAGTGTCTTCGGGCATGATACTGTACCCTACATTATACCAAGCAACGACCAATAGAACGGTTGGTCACTAAAACAAAAGGTGTTTAATATGGGCATTTCATTCATGGGGCATGATCCATGCGGTGAGAGTCCCCTTTCAGATCCATCTCATCGAAACCACACTCGTGATTCTTGGGTTTTCCCCAAGAACCCACTTTTATATACCGGCTGGAAGTCCCTCAGGTCTAGGGTGCTATCGGTCTGAGTCGTCCTGGGGTGAGTACTTTTTTTCACCAGAACAAGCACAAGTTCTAGAGTTGGTAACCATTTCTCTTACACCCAGGATCACACGGATGCGCAAGGGGAGAGGATACTTCAATGTACCAAATTGTGAGGGTAATACACATATGTGATTTCACACCAAACACAGTAGACACTTGTTAATTTTAATCCAAATGAAAGATTTGCTACACTACCAGAAAATCTATTTCAAAATTTAACTAAGGTCTTCGACAAGCATTCTGCAGAAAGATTCATTAGTAGTTTTCAACATTTTCTTCGTTAATCTTCCTGCAAAAACTTGCTAACTCCATAAACAAAAAGGCCACATGTTGAAGATCCGATATTAGTAATACCCCAAATTAATTGAAAATTTTGAGATTTCCCAAAAATAGAAGGAAAAGGTTACCAATCAATTGCATCTCTGTTTTACCAGTCAAATGCATTGATGTTTTAAGCAATCATGATCTCTGTATTATATTAGTCAGTTGCGGTTCAGGAATTTTCAGATGCGTCACAATGTAACAGATGCGTCGTTTATGGTGTCAAATGTGGTTTAGGAAATCAATTGCATTTCTTAGTCAAACTGATGCATCTGGGAATTACAATTACGGCATTTTGTCAAGCTAATGTATCATTTCATACAAAAAACCTGCACAATGAAAAGAAAAGTCTCGGGATCCATGAAGATGGTGTCTTCACATCGGGTTCACCAAAATGTAACATCTAGAAAATGCACAAGACACAAGAAACAAGATTGAGATGAAACAATGCAATCTAATGTTAAGCAACAAAGAACAAAGGAAAGTACTAATGTGAACAAACTAAAACAATCTCACCCAATTGCTACATATTTCCATGATTCATCTTGATTTCCCTTCTCCATTTTGCTCGTAGTAGTATAATTGCCCTCAGATTTTCAATAATTCATGCAAGTATAGCCTATGATAGTGATTTAGCAAAACATCAAAGATTAAAGATAAGTGCTCTCAAAAGTCATAAGATTTCGTGAGAGAATGGAATGAAGAATGATAGATCAATTTATAGAAAATTGATTATTCGAACAATAGGCCAGGATTGAAAGATCAACGGATGGTTGATATCGACTGATTGGACATGCATTCTAATAACTATCAGTACTGACATGAGTGATACAAATTAGGAATAGAATTAAAGATTAAATAAATAATTTAATCTTCTAGTTCAGTATTCTAAAACAAAAGAATTATCTTTGCATGACAAAGATAAAGATGGATTAAAACAACTCCTATTTGAATACATGCACAAGGTTTAATTAATTAAATAAGAATATTTAATTAATCCGCATGTACATGCAATTAAGTTAGAACTGGATGATTGAATGTTTTGACAAAGAGATTACTTGAGAAAGCCACTTAGACATTAAATCAAGAGTTAACTAAACAATTAAAATAGATCTTTGAGTTGAGTCAAATTGAGTAAGAGTGAATACTTAGATAACTCACAAAATTTATCTAAATATAGAGGAATGTGTTAACATAGAATTCATGAATTAAATAATTCATTTAATTCAAGATTTGATATTTGAAGAATAATTAATTAAATAAATAAGATTTATTTAATTAAGTGATGAAAGGATTTAATTGAATTAATTAAATAAACAAAGAATTTATTTAATTTGACAAGAAGAATAAGGTTAATTAGTAACATAATTAAATAAAAAGCATTTATTTAATTAATCAGATAGACTAAAGAAAAGTGAATTAATTAAGTAATTAAGATTATTTAATTAATAGAAGAAATGAAGACTATAGAGAATAATTAAATAATTGACATTATTTAATCATGACCATGAAGAATACGAATTATGAAGAATTATTGAAGTCGCAGGCTTAAACCAAATTTCGGTGTCTATAAAGACTATAGAAATTGGCCAGCTTCACAAATTTGGAAACCTCTGTGGTTATTGTATACACCTAAACATGGTCATCACCTTTAATTAATTAAATACTAGCTATTTGATTAATATTCCAACTACATATAAGTAAATGCACAATTTATTTATATTGTTCATTTCCTAAATTCTCCAAATCTAAAACATATTCTAAATTAATTAAATAAACAAGGTTCCCTAAACTAGTTTTATTTAATTAATCTTCACTAAATCCAATTAGGAATTAGAATACATTTCTACAAATTTTTGTGCCACCTCATCTCTAATTTTCAAATGGAATTACCCTCAACTCATTTCAAAAATAACATGGCTCATTTCCTCCCACACTTCCACTAATTTTGGAGCACATGACTTATTCTTCCCACACTTCCACCCTCTTTTGGAGTACATGATTTATTCCTCCCACATTTCTACCAATTTTGGAAGCACATGGTCTTCTCTTCACACACTTGAATCTTTCATCCAAATGGCATGTTGCCCATTGGTCAAGAGATTCTCCCACACACATGGCATGTTGTCTTTGGTCAAGGGGACAACATCCTAATTCTCTTCATCTTCACCATCCATTCTTCTTATTCGATCTAGACCGTTGATTATTGCCACCTCACTATATGCTTGGAAAAGGTTATAAATATAACCCTTGGGCCTTGTATTTTTCATCCACATTTGAAGTAGAGTTATTATGTAGGTTTATCATTGGAGCTTGGATAATTCTTGGAGTCTTATAGATATTTTTCATATCATGTTTTGCATCATGTTTATATCTTAGATTAACATATTGCATTATAGTTGCATTTTAGATTAGTTCATTTTAAGTTTGCATTTGAGCATATGGAGTATCATTCATAGAATCATATAGGTCACTACCATAATATCCACCTCCACTTGTTCATTTATCATCAACATCATCCTTCACTCATCATAGCCTTCATCATCATTGTTTGCATATAGTTTCATGTAGGAATTAGATTAGCTTGCATGTTGAATAATAATCTCGTTTCTTAAGTGTCATTATAATATCCTTTGTGCACATAGAAATCTGAGGACCAAAAAGGTTAAAAAGAATCATTTAAGAGTAGAGGACAATGAGAGGTTTTTGGAAGATTTATCTTTATTGCAACTTAGAATAGTTTACTTTTCTTTGAATCTTTCAATATAATTGTGTTGATACTAACTTTGCACATTTAACACACATACAAAATGATGCCCACCATGGGGCATTTCCCCATTTATTACACTAACATTCTTGAAATTTTATGTTCATAGATTCAAACATGAGCCTCTTGGAGTCCTTTGCACCCATTTTGGAGCCTCTTGGATCATATTGGAAACCTTTTGCACCTATTTTGGAGCCTCTTGGAGCCTATTATACCTGTTCTAGCACCTTTGGTCTCTACTCTAGTGCCTTTGGTCTTTGTTCTAACAACTTTGGTCTCTATTTTTGCATCTTTTGCGCAATTCTAGGTTAGTCTATCTCTATTTTGGCACCTTTTGTCTCTGTATTGTCACCTTTTGTCTATGTTTGGCACCTTTTTTCTCTATTTTGGTGCCTTTTTTCTTTGTTTTGGTGCCTTTTGTCTCTATTTTGGCACCTTTTGTAGTTTCTAAGGGTTGATACTTTGTGTTGTTGACTTGCAAGTTTCCCAAAAACACTTATTAAAGACACTCTTATCAAACTACTGACATATTGTAGGGGCTGGAAATGATTTACATGTTTCCTTTTGGTTAAGTTAGGAACATAGCTTGATTAAAAGGTTAATGGACACCATGTTTCCTTTTGGTTAAGTTAGGAACATAGCTTAATTAATGGGTTAATTAACACCATGTTTTTCATGCTTGATAGATGGTAGGCATATGCTCTCCCCTTAACTAGGTGATCAAAAGGATAGACCCATTCACTTTTTGTGTGCGAGTGTGAGTGGAGTATATGTTGTGTGTTCTCTCTTTATTCATGTGGAATAAAGATTGATCGAACTATGGGTATACTTGCTTGCTTTTTTTTATCTTAGAGGGCCTGCCTTGTGGGAAAAAGTACTCACCCAAGGGAACAACCCAAATGGTAAGACGCTAAATCTAAGTGCATTTCTAGCTAGTATATAAGTGAGGATACTAGAAAAAAGGCTAATATCATGTGGTTGGTTCAGACGAGAAGGGAAGCAATGGTCTCTCACTGCATGGATCAATCCCTATGAATGAAAAGTCCTTACTTAAACCCTTGTTGTAGTTTGGCCAAATCCTTTATCTATTCTTTGGTGTAGCAATGGTCATTGCGAATGCATCCACATTCTCACAATTCTTAGTAGAGATGAAAAAGATGCCATGGGAGATTCATGGGTATTGGTGCTTGGATATCCCAAGAAGTGATTGTTGTGGAGGGGAGCCAATGGGGTCAAGCATCTAGTCATCTACTAAGAAAAAGTGTAGTTGGGGTAAAACCCACGTGGAATCTAAAAGAATACAATATTTCACAGCTATAGGAGTGTACATGTGCTTGATGTGTCTTTATCCAAGTGTTTTCAAAAAAAACAAAATGTCACATATTGAAAGTGAAAACCCTAATTCGGAATTGCATTTAGTGAAACAACCAAGTATCCCATTGAAAAATCAAGAAAACCAAGCAAATTTTCAAGGAAACCTTCAAAAAACCAAGTCTGAACTTGTTTAGGTGCCTCTTGTCTTTGTTTTGGATCTTTTTGTCTCTATTTTGGCACATTTTGTCTCTATTTTGGCACCTTTTGTCTATGTTCTTATTCCTTTTACAAAACACCAAACAATGACCTAGGTTCATCTTTTGTCCAATAATCAATCTTATCTTGGGAATCCTCAAAAGTGTTCAACCATTCCTTAGGAAAAACAAAGTCTAAACATGCACGTTACCCAATGATTTCATGAAAGATCAAGATTCAAAAACCAAATTCCATACCTCTTAGTCCAAAAGAAAATTAAAGATGGTTATCAAAACTTTACAAATTTAGAGAGAGGTTGACCTTCAATTTCTATAAAAGAGCTTGCAAGAACAATCTTGAACTATACATTTTTTACTATTGTCAAAATCCAAAAATTTTCCAAAGATTTGAGTACCTCATTAAGGGAGAACATTTACCACCAATTTCATAGTTTGAACCAAAACTTCAAAATTGTCTCATGTCCAAGATCATTCCTTAGGTACCTTAGAAGTATAAACTTGTTCAAATTGACCTCTACAAGTGTAATTTTCCAACCTAAACCAAGATCTAACATCACAAAGTACCAACATCATCAAGTTTATCACACCTGTGATTATTAGGCCTAGTTTTAGCATCAAGATTTATCATCCTCTCATCATGAAATGAAGGTACATAGTCAAATACAACTTAGTCTCATTAGAATTTGTCATTCTATTTGACTTAGTTGTAATCCTTGGTACTTTTCCAAAACCTAGATCAAAGTTTAGTCTAAACTATAACACTTGTATGCCCATTTAGACAAGGTTGTAAAAAGAAAAGGTTAAGGAAAAGGGACTTGAAAATCAAAAAATTGAAGAGCCAAACATTGAAACTGTAAACATTGAAATTCCAACCATTGAAACTCTGATCATTGAGACTCAAAATACCAAAACTCAAAATAGTCAAACACAAAACACCATGGTAGTTGAGGCTGAAGAGAATCCTTTTCATGGACTCAACAACATTGACATAGAAGAAATAACTAAAGAAGATGTACAACATGTCGAACAAGACCCCAATTTCCATAAATGGGTAAAATACCTCGTTATGCTATCCAAACAAGGTGCCAAATTACTAGAAGACTTTAACGTAAATCAATTGAAAGCACCACCCAAAAAACTTGAAAATGATCCTAAACAAGTAGTTACCTTGACTCATTGAGTTTAAAGAACCTCCAACAACAAATGTTTGATATGCAAAAGGGAACTTCAAAATGATACTTGATCCAAGAAATTTTTCCTTATCCATTCGATCAAAGTATTCACATGACACCCTTTCCAAAACATTGTGAGTCCCAAAGTATGACAAATACAATGGCAAAACCAATCTGATAGACAGAGTGGGAGATTTTAGAACTATGAATCTCGAATTTTCCTATAAGGAAACTTATTTAAAGAGATTATTCCCAAGAAGCTTAAGTGGACATTATCTTGAATGGTTCTCTAAACTCACCCCACCAATTAACAACTTTGAGGAATTAGTCAACAAGTTCATCACCCAATATTCTTACAACATCAAACATGACATCACCATGAAAGATCTTTATAACTTTAAACAAAAGAAGGGTGAATTGTTCGTTGTATTGTTGCAAAAATGGAGAAGGTTATTTGCACAATATTCTCATCCTATACCCAAAAAGGAAAAGATAGAAATCTTTATTGACAACCTTAACGACAAGATGAGTTATAGTTTGGAATTAAAATGTCCCCCAACCTTTGAAAACTTGATTGAGAATGGAATTAAAATCAAGGATGCCTTAGTCAAGAGAGGAGTCATCAAGATATACAATTAAAAAGCTCATCAAACCCCTCCAACAATTACAATAATGGTGACAAACTTAAGTTTTGGAAATGAAACAAGAATGTTGGAAACAATGATGGTACAGTCGAAGGTCAAAATGCAAACATGTATTCAACTTAACTACAGCCACCTCCAAAACTAATCAAAATAACAATCCCCCCAAAAAATCAAAACAATAACCAAGGCAACAACCAAGGAAATAATCAAGGAAACAACCAAGGAAACAACCAAAATTTCAACCAAAGCAACAATCAAGGCAATACTAGATCTAGAACACCATCATATTGAGCATCCTCAAATCGGAAGAGATTCACAGCTTTTGGGAAATCACTAGAATCAACATTAAAAGAAATTCTCAAAGCTAACGTCATAACTTTACCAGAAGTGAGAAATTGGGAACCACACGTTAAACCCCCATGGTGGAATGAGGCCCATTTCTGTGAGTTACACTGCAACAAGGGACATAAAACCAATGACTGCATGTAGTTGAAAACTTGATACAAGATCTAATCAACAACAAGATGATATTTGTAGGACCTCTAACAAAAAATGACCATGGGGCATTCAAGAACCCTCTACCAAACTGTGACAAAGGAGAGTCATTGTCATCAAATACCAAGGGAAAGAACATAAACTATGTCTATGGCACTGCCATTCTGCATATTAAGGTGGTCGATGATCCAACCCATGACAAATCAAATTTTATTGAAAATGATAACACCATTGAACATGAACAAGACATCATTGTAATTTAAAATAATCACCATAATGTTGACACTACTTCACATCAAATCAATGTTATCAAAACCGGAGGACAACATAACAACACACCTATCATTGCAATCACATGAGGATAATCCAAGGTAACATTGAAAGGAGCTACCCCTTCCACGTCTAAATCAATTTCCATCACTGTAACTTAATACAACATAGTGGATCAGTTGCAAAAGACACCCACACAAATATCCATATTAGAATTTCTCAAGATCTCACTTTCTCACAAGAAAATCTTGGAACAAGCTCTAGTTGCCACCGCAGTACCCAACAATCTAGAGGTTTTCCAATTCAAACTATGGTGCGACATTTGAGTACACCACACTTCTTATCCTTTTTTGAACATCATGATGTATCTATCAATCATCCCCACAATGTTTCTTTACACATTGAGGTCCTAATAGATGGAGGAGCTAGCTTGAATATCTGTACTTTGAAACTTGTCTGTGCACTAGGCTATTTAGAAAATGCTATTGATCCTAGAAGGAAAATCAAAATAAAATCATATGATGATGAGGAGAGATCTTTACAAGGGATAATAGTGCTACCTATTCAAGTGGGACTAGTTGTCAAAGATATAGTATGCTAGGTACTAGAAAAAGAGTTAACCTACAACATACTCTTGGGAAGACCTTGGATTCATGACATACAAGTAGTGCCTTCCACATATCACTAGTGTTTGAAGTTCCCATTTAATGGGCATGAAATCACTATTGCAACTAATTCAAACAACCCCCAATATTGTAACACCCTCAAGACTACTCAAGATGCTTTTGTGCCACACAATGGGGAAGCTCCAATTCAAGGTTTATCAAATGATGGGAAACAACTAAATGCCTTTTCAAAGTGGGTTGAGAAAAGAGACCAATCAAAGGATAAGGATATCGGTGATGCTAATTCCTAAAGTAAAGAATGCACATCAAATCTTACTCCAAAAAATTAGGAAAGTCAACTACATCCTTATCAAAACAAGTCACCAAGATCCAATTGAAAGATAAAGGCATGAGGGAATACTCATTTTAGAAATCCTTATGTTTATCACAAATTTCATCTTCTCCAAAGTCACATGGATAGCCATCAACATCAAGACAACAATCATCACAACACACCACACTATTTGATGGAACCTTTGTAAGAGTATGCACACTAGTGGATGAGTTAGATGACAAGGATGTTTAAAAATGGTTGTACAAAGATGAAGAATCACCACAAGCATCCACCTTCCATATATAGATAGAGCAATATGGAAAAGGAAAGACAATCATGGAAAATATGGGATATGAAGGAAAAGGTCCTATCAGTAAAAGGAAAGAAGGAACCATAGAACCAATACAACCTATCACCATGCAAGCCAAAGATAAGACAAGATTTGGGTATGTAGAGGAATCCAGATAAGAAACAAAACAACAAGTTAAAATAATCCTACAACTACAAGCTAGTGACACTCATGAGACTAATTCAAATGAGTATGAGTGGGATTCGTTATCTGAAGCGTCTTGTCATGATAAATAAATTGATGTAGTACAAATGTATACACCCATACATGAGGAGGGTCAAAGTTTAGGATATAGAAAACTTGAAATAGGATCACTACACATTGATGATTTTAGCAAAGATGATAAAATTTAGAGTGAAATAGATAACTCGAAGGAGAGTTACCTTATAGACATCAATTTTACTATTGGAGAATCCAAAGATAATATCATTGGGACTCTTACTGCATCTGACCTTAGCCAATCCAATGACTCCTTACCCTTCATACATCTTGTAGACATGTAAAATATACTAATTGACATCTTGCATTTGATCCTGACTTACTAACATCGCTTCTTCTTGAATCATCCTTAAGTCTAACCATTTAATCAAATTCACTTGTCTAATTAAATTCATCAATATTCATCTATTAACTAAATAAAACACTTTATCTAATTAAGTCACTTTCTCCTGTTAATTAAATCAATCCATATGATTTAATTATCCCTATTTAATTAAATAATCAATTTATCTGGTTAAGTCCCTAAAGTCTATCTATTAAATTAAATAAATTAAAACCTTATTTGATTTAATCTAACATCATCACTTTTAATTAAATAAATCAAAATCTTTATTTAATTAATCTTTGTCATATTCCTCTCTTATCTGATTTAAATAAATCCATAAACCTAAATCAAATAAGTCACATCATCAAATCTCTTATTAAATTAATTAACCCTTGACTAATTTAATCTAATCTCATGTCACATCCTCTAGAAAATGCAAGTTTCACATGAAAATAGATTTAATTCATTTATTAAATCCCTATTTTCCTCACAAGGCATCCTTTGGAATATTCTCTCAATTTGAATTCAAAAATTCCAAAGTCAACGTGCACTTCCAAAAAATCAATAATTTTATAATAGATGTCCTTTTCCTTGAGCCAAGTGACATTTATTATATTCCCTTCCCTCTCACAAGTCATTTTCAACAAATTTGAATTTCAAATTCATGCATTGATTGGCACATTTCTCAAATCTTGCACATCCTCATCCATTCATGGATTTCCAAGTGGCATCATGCCATTGGATGAGTGTTAGTCCCATATTGCTCAAATTTGGACATTCATCCATCTTGAAATCTTATAAATGTAAGAGCTTATCTTCTCATTTGATCATCCACAAACATTGCAAAGTTACCATGCTCAAGTTCCATCCATTATCCTTGAGTCATAGATAGGTTCTTGCAGATTTTGGATTGGAGTCTTCATTCTTCATCAACAAAGTGGGTCAATATCTCCAACATTCAAAGCTTGCATCAAAGGAATTTGGAAAGGGTCAATTTTCACATCAAATTGGCACCAATTCCCCCATGGGATCAAGAGCTTGCTTGCTTAATTAGGATTCAATATTTATTTAATTATTTTATTGTGTCTTTCATTATTTTCTTCCTAATTTAAGCTATGTTAATGGATTTCATGGGGAATCCTTGTTTATGCTTGCAAAATCTAACTTGAGGTGTTTATTGTCTTTATTTTGCAAGTACCTAGGCTAGGGTTCGTACACATCCTTAACTAATAGATTGGGATCAAATTGAGCCATCTGATATCCCCCTCTTTTAAATGATGAAGCCATTATCAATTTCCTTTGTTTCACCAATCCTAAAACAAATTCTAGCATTGAACATTGTAGTGAAGCTTCCAATCAGGAGAGTGTCAAATTTTCTACCTGCAAAATGAATAATACGAGGAATAGATCTAGTGGTAAAAACCATTCAATGGTAGTATCAAATATAAAAAAAAGTAAAAAAAAGGAGCATATCCAATAGTGAAAACCTCTATGTGGCATTGAAGGATGGAATATTTGAGACACTCCCTAAGCACTTCCAAGAGCGATCTAAAATATTGGTTGAACCCACCCAATCTATCAATATTGGCAATGAAGAAATGGTGAAGATTTTCCATCTAGCAAAATCCTTGATAGATTAAGAAAAAATAGACTTCATAAAATTCTTCAAAGAAAAGCAAATCAACTTTGATTGGTCATATGCCAACATGCTAGGGATTGATTTAGAACTCATCATGCATTGCCTATCACTACCAACAAGAGTAAGACCAGTCAAGAAAAATTTAAGGAAAATGCATCCCCACATTGCCTCTTGGTCAAAGTTGAACTGAAGAAAATTTTAGATGTGGGATTTATTAGACCTATCGACTATGTAGAGTGGATTTCTAACATCATACTTGTTTCCAAGCCTGACAAAAACATCAGAATCTACATAGATTTCAGATATCTCAATAAATATTTCCCAAAATATGATTTTCCTCTACCTAACATTAAAATCATTATGGACTTGACTACTGGCCATGAAATTCTCTCACTCATGGATGAATTTTTAGGATATAATCAAATCAAAATTACTCCTGAAGATCAAGATAAAATTGCCTTCACATGTCCTTGGGGAACCTTTTGTTGGAATGTCATGCCATTTAGATTGAAAAATGTTGGGCCACATATTAGAGAGCAATGACATGATGCACACTTTTATGGAAGACTATGTAGATGATTTGTTGAAAAAATCCTACACCAGAGAAGGACACCTTGAAATCTTAGATAAAATATTTACTAGGCTCGAGAAGTTCAATGTGAGACTAAATCCCAAGAAATGTGTTTTTAGTGTAACATCAACTAAACTTTTGGGGTACATTGTGTCAACTAAAGGAATTCAAGTGGACCCTGCAAAGGTCAAAGCTATCATGGACATGCCTCCTCCTAAAAACATCAGCCAACTCAAATCCTTGCAAGGGAGATTTCAATCTATCAGGAGATTTATTGTGCAACAAGTAGACAAGACCCATCCTTTCAACCACTTTCTCCACAAAAATGTATCTTTCCAATGGGATGATAAATTTGAAGGATCCTTCAATCAATTAAAACAATATCTAATGATTCCAACTATCTTGTTACCACTGGCAGAAGGAAAGCCACTTTTATTATACATAGCAACAACTAAAATATCATTGGGAGCCTTGTTAGCACAAGAGGATTCAACAAGAAAAGAAAGGGAAATATATTACATCAATAAAACATTAAATGGTTATGAGATCAATTACACCTTCATTGAAAAGGCTTGTCTAGAAGTAGTGTTTTCTACCCAACAATTGTGACACTACATGCTTACCCATACCATCAAATTGATAGCAAAGATAGATCCATTGAAATACCTTCTAAGAAAAGCTAATTTGATTGAAAGACTAGCGAAGTGGGTCATGATGCTGAGTAAATTTGACATCCAATATGTTGATAGGAAGGTAATCAAAGGACAAGAAATTGTGGATCAATTAGCTAAAGCACCATTGTAGGACAATCATCCCATGAATGTTGGGTTTCCAGATGTTGATGTCCTAACAATGTCCACACAATAATGGGTCTTGTACTTTGATGGTTCTTATACATAACATGGATCAAGAGATAGAATTTTTTTTATCTCACCACAAGGACATGCCATTACAAATTCTTACAAGCTTATGTTCCCTTGCACCAACAACATAGCCGAATATGAAGCCTTGATCACTAGAATCAAAGTAGCAATTGAGTGAAAGATCACAGAGTTACATGTTTATGGGGATTTGCAACTAGTCATTAACTAGGTAAACCATGACTATCAAAAAAGGATGACAAGTTGATGCCCTACAAAAGAATGGTTGATGAATTCAAAAATTACTTTGTGGAAATAATATTTGAGAAAATTCCTTGAAATGACAACAAAGTTGCCAATGCCATAGCTACCATTGCTTCTCTCTTGCATATTCTAGAGAAATGAGCTTGTTACAAGTTCATGGTGGAACAATTGTTTAAACCATCATATGAAAACCCTGAGTCCCAAGTTATCTACCATCTAGCTGAGGTTGACACTTCCCTCTATGGGAAAATCTATATGTACCTAAAATATGACACCCTTCCTCCTAGCCGATCTTGTAATAAAAAATTAAACTTCATTCGCCAAACCACCTGACACACCCTTACTATGGATGTCCTTTATCAATGAGGTCTTGATGGAACTCTCCTTTGATGTCTGGAATGAATTTACAAGAAGTACATGAAGGTGTTTGTGGCACTCATTCAAGTGGTTTAACCCTAGCTAAGAAATTCCCCTATTTGGGATATTATTGGCCAACTATGGAGAAGGATTTATTTCAATTTGTCAAGAAATTCCAAAATTGCCAGATTCATGGCAATGTCATCCATGCACCAGTGTAGGAACTTCATCCTTTTGCATCAACATGGCCCTTTTGTCAGTGGGGATTGGATCTCATAGGAAAAATATTCCTATATTCATCCAATGGACACAAGTTTATCATCACATACACAAAGTACTTTACAAAGTGGATTGAAGCAGTTCCCCTAACCACCATCATAGGAAAAAAATCTCATCTTTCATCCTAAACTACATCATTTGTTGGTATGGCATCCCTCAATCCATCATCATTGACAATGGACGACCTTTCAAAAATCAAGATGTTGAAGAAATTTGTGATAAATTTCATATCTAGCATCAGTTTTCTACACCCTATTATCCTTAGGGCAATGGACAAGTCGAGGCCTCAAACAAGACTATCCTAAAGATCTTAAAGAAAACTATCAATGATGTTGGACATGATTGGCATGTACAACTGAACACTACTCTATGGGCTTACAAAACTACTATCTATACCCCAACGAGAGCAACACCCTATTCTTTGGTCTATGGCTCAAAAGCCATTCTACCCATTGAGGTTAAGCTGCTATCACTCTGAATGTCATTAAAGGGGATCATTTCAAATGAGGATCATAGGGTGTCCAGGTTCCAAGAATTGGAACTCTTGGATGAGCATTGTCAACATGAAGTAGATCACCTAAAGGCATATCAACAAAGGATATCCAGAGGCTACAACCATAGAGTTAAGCCTAGAACATTTTAGGTTGGCGATTTAATCTTGAAAGAGAACCCCCACAATCAACAAGATTGAGAGAAGAAGGGGAAATTTGAAACAAACTGGCTAGGTCCCTTTTTCATTGTCTCAACCTTTGGATCAGGAGCCTATTAGTTATCTACACTAGAAGGGGATTTTTTGATTAACCCCACAATAGCATGCATCTCAAAAAGTTCTACACTTGAATCATCTAGTGCATCAGAAAAAGGTCCTAAAAAATACCAAAAACATTAGAAAATGTCCTGAAAAAATGGTTACCTTGAAGAAAACCTGGAAAATAGGTGTCTTGGTAACAAAAAAAAAATACAAAAATATAAAAAAAAGTGAAAAAAAAAGATTAAAAAAATCATTAAATCAAAAAAAGTGCAATAACAAGTAGTGAAAACCTGGAAACAGGTGTTATTTGTGATAGGTTAGCTTTTCCATCTATTTTAGCATGTCATTCATTCACTTTCACCATCCATCTACCTATGCTTTGTAAAGATCATGTACATATCCTAGCATCGTGGTCATGTCTCACAATAGACTTGGGGAAAAATCCTAAACTCATTAGGGGCAACAAACTTTGAGCTTGAACCAATAGAAAAATAGGCAAAAGATAAACACAATGCAAAAACAATGATCATAATGCAACCCAACATTGAACATCAATCACCATTAGAAATGCATCAAATTTCCATATCATATCAAAATCCAAAAATAGAGTCATCTTGTTGAACTACGCCATCTTTGAGCTATAACATAGGCAAGGATAATCTTTGATCAACCCCTAGGACACCCTAGGTCAAATCCTTTAGTGGTCCCTTGTAATTAGTTTTCATCTCTCATCTATTCATATCTTGGTCCTATAAATCAGTTGAGTTAGTTGAACTACGTGGTCTCTGCATGCATAACATAGGCAATGCTAATCTTTGATCAGCCGAGGCCCCTAGGATAGGTCTTTAGGTTAGGTTCTTGGTCAAAACCTCAGAAAACACCTAAAAATTAGAAAATTGAAAAATCCCAAAAACATCAAAAAATTGAAAGGATGATGCTCTTCTAGATCATGGGTTTATCACATTAAACACAAAGGTTCACTGTTGTACTTTCGATTTTTGTTATCATATCTCTCGAGCTCTGATGATGTATCAAACCAGAGGATCTAGAAGGAGCATGATTTTTCTTTTGTCCAAGAACCGTGAGGTTGACTATTATTACTATGCAAATTGTTACGAGACGTGCGCTACAAAGTATCACTAATGACATTTTGAATTTGCATAGGAAAAGGGTTAACTCTTGTCTATGTACGCAAGCAATACTCAAGTCATCTAGGTTTAATCATACTTAGATGCTTGTGTTAACTTGCACTATCAAAGATCATGGAAGTAGTACTCGGGTCATCATGGTCTAAAATATACCATTGATGCTTGTACTCACTTTCAACATTTTAAAGGCCCAATGATGATAAAAAGAATGACAAATTGGCTGATATGAATGACAAATTTTGCATACGATATCTGCATGGTTAAAGTAGATTGCATCCATGTTAGTTTGCATTTCTATTTATGGAGTTTCCAAGCTGCAACAATGATGTTATCTCTCTTATCGATGGATTGAGTACACTTGACATTAAAAAAAAACACATCATATAGTTGCATATCAATTGCATCATCATTTGCATACATTGGAAAACATTATCACATCATTCATCCATCCATGCAGCACATCATAAAATTTGCATTAGAAAACACAAAAATGACATCCATCACATCTCATTTGCATAATAAAAAAAATCATTTCATACAGTGGCATTAGGGAAGTGGTTCACAGAGCCTAAATGATTTAGTCTCTTCAGATTTCCAAAAGAATTGGGGAAAATGTCAGGTTTTGTGAAGCTTAGCTTAATCAATGAACAACTGACGATAACCTTCCCACAACTCTTGTAAGTTGGAAAAATTCACTCATTTAAGCTTAAAACCCTAGAACATAATCATTTGCATCACATAATCATCATTCATCATTACAAAAAATCACACATCATTCACATAACATCCATGCATATTCAACATAATCATCACATTGAACATCTTACATCATTTGTATCATAAATAAATTATCATATAAGCATCATCATTACATAATCATCATAATCATAATCATCATCATCATCATCCTCATCATCACCATCATATAAACATCATAAACACATTGAACTATGCATCATCATGTGATCATTTCATACTTCATTTACCCATCCATTGCATCATACTTGCATTAGAAAAGAACAAAAACATAAAATGCATCACATAGGCATAAATCCATAAAACACCCTAGAATCATAACACATTAGTTGCATCATCATTTGCATCCATAGCATATCATAACATCAAAATCATTATTACATGGAAATTAAATGCATCATAGACATCTATCATCATCATAATCATTGTTACATATCATATAACCTCAAAAAATCATATTGCCAAAATGCACAAGGATATTCAAAAAGTATGATGAGATACATCAATATAAAAAAAGGCACTATATCGTAAAGTCTAACATCATCAATGTCCCAATAGTGTATACATCAAAATATGCTATGTCGAGCTCCCCCCAGATGGTGTTGGCATCATGGAACCTCGTATCCATCCACCCTTTGTCTTAGTGCCCTGTCATCATCATCAACTGGTGGAACTGGCTCATCAGGACTAGATAACCTCATACAAGGATGTGTGCATAAATACTTAGAATAGTCCTCTATCATCCCTGCAACTATCACCTACAGAAGATAATCCCATACACATGGCAGCAATGTATAATACTTGGTACAAACAACATCATAAGATACACAAGGTCCCCACTCTATAGCATCCTGTCGTCACCGTGCATAATGGGAAACCCCCTGGGGCATCGCCTGAACTTGTCCAAACTGTCAACAAACCCACAGATACAAATATATCTCAAGCATATAATGTGTTAATCCAATCAAGTATTGCAATAGAAACATGTATCACATCTCCACCTGATCCTCTGGCCACATATAATAATCCAAATTTGGGCACCATGTCACAGTCTCTAGGTCATCTAGGGCACGTCTCCAATAAGCTAATTTTCCCAGCTTATGCTAAACATGTGGACCACTGTAACTAAACACATAGGGTCTACCTGCTGATCACTGTCTATCTACCAATGGTTGAGTGATCGCAATATGCTCCCATTCCAATGTCTACAATAACGTAATCCCAAAAGAGAGACTCGTCACCCCACAATACACAACCTGGTGCAAATCATGATACAAATGGGCTAACATACATGAACCCCATACATATCTAGTCCCCTCCAATGTCATACGCTCCAATAGTCAACCCCAACCCACTGAAAATCCTTTTGACCTATGGTCAGGACAAAGGAATCCGCCAATGAACCCAAAAAGAACACACGGTAGAGGATCATTTCTATCAACAATCTCCTATTAGGGGACCCAATGACCTGAAACATGATCATCTTGGAAAATCCTATCCAAGGGATCAATCCCACCCTGCTCTACTATATCATACAAAACTATCTCGCCCATCACTAGAATCTATAGAATAAGATAAACATCCTTCAGAGTAACTATCATCTCCCCAGTAGCTAGATGAAAGGTATTGTGGTCACTATGCTATCTCTCCACTAGAGCATTCAACAAACTCCTATTAATCCTATACTAGGGTATGTCTAGCAAGGATGTCAACCCACAATGGCTGATAATATCCAAATCTTTCAGAGTCAACTAACATACCATCCCCCACATCTTCAGGAAATGTTCACAAGATTGGATTACATCAAAGTCCTTGTAATCATATTAGGGAAAACAAATCAGCATCACATCAATCAATCTATCAATTTTTTCCCTAACACAATATTAAATCATGTTCATCAATCAATCAAAACATGTTCAATCATGTTCATCAATCAATCAAATCATGTTCAATCTAGATCATCAGTTAAACAAATCATGTTCAATCAAGCTCATCAATCAATCAAATTAGGATCAATCAAGACCATCAAATCAATCAATCAAAACAATACAACATCATCAATCCTATCATTGATCCTCGCCTATCATGAGGTCAAAAAATCATCAAGTTATCCTATCATCGATCATTGCGTATCATAAGGTTGATCAAGCATCAATCCTATTATCAATCCTCACCTATCATGAGGTCGAAACATCATCAATCCTATCATTGATCCTTGCCTATCGTGAGGTTGAAACATCATCGGGTTATCCTATCATCGATCCTTACCTATCATGAGGTCGATCAAGCATCAATCCTATCATTGATCCTCACCTATCATGAGGTCAAAACATCATCAAGTTATCCTATCATCGATTCTCGCCTATCATGAGTTCAATCAAGCATCAATTCCACCATCGATCCTCACTTATCATGAGGTTGAAACATCATCAAGTTATCCTATCATCGATCCTCGCCTATCATGAGGTCGATCAAGCATTAGTTCTATCATCGATACTCACCTATCATGAGGTGAATCAAGCATCAATCCTATCATCGATCCTCACCCATCATGAGGTTGAAACATCATCAAGTTATCCTATCATCGATCCTCGCCTATCATGAGGTGGATCAAGCATCAGTTCTATCATTGATCCTCACCTATCATGAGGTTGATCAAGCATCAGTTCTACCATCGATCCTCACCTATCATGAGGTTGATACATCATCAATCATATCATCGATCCTCACCTAACATAAGGTTGAAACATCATCAAGACACCCTATCCTTTGACTCTCACCTATCATGAGATCAAATCATCAACTATCTTATCAAAACAAATCACAAAACAAACATCACACAATCATACTGAGATCAATCAAAACCATCGTTGAATGGTACAATGCAATGACTAACATGATTCATGAACATCATATAAGTCCCAACGAACATAAACAAGGAAACATTCGACATAATTAGGAGGAATTTCATCAATCAAACATATCAAACAAGCAAAAACAACAGGGAAAATCACTAGGAATCACTCAAAGTAAAAACCTCTAAGCTTGCAAAAGGCACCATTTGGGAACCCAAAGGTGCCATTTCAGGGAAACAAGGGTCAAAACATGTAGATAAAGGGTCAAAACATGAAGTGAAAATTGTAAAAGGTTCAATTTGGGACCCCAAAGGTGCCCAAACAAAAGAAAAAGGTGCCATTTCACTAGCAAAAGGATCCATAATAGAATCAAGAGGTGCCAAAACTCCCAGAAACTCCCAAAAATGACTTAAAAATAGCAAAAATACCCCCCAAAAGTGCAATAATGACTCTAAATGGCCTACAAAATCTATCTACTAACTTCAAAAAATTGATAAAAAAGTGGTAAAATGACTAAAGGAAGTTTCTCATAATGTGTACCGTAGGTCCAGTGGCAGCAAGGTGACTGTGGTGGCGAAGACACTCGAAACGATGCTTGTCAGAAGGGATCTCCATCTTCCTCTAGCTCTCCACTCTCCAATTTCTCCAAACTCACAATGTGCAAATGAATTCAATTTTTCCACTTTTTACCTTTTTAAAGGACAATGGAGGGATTTATGGTGGGATTTAACTAATCAAAATTGTTCAAAGAGAGAGTGTAGAATCAAATTTCAAGAGGTAATCATCATGCATTTAAGAGATTAAACCCCCAAAAAAAATAGCAAAATTAATGATGGATAGCAACTTAAGATAATGACAACTTCCTCAAATCTTGATCAATTTTGAAATCATAATTTTTTTTGGAAAGCTAAACATGAGATCTTCAAAACCCAGCAACTATTCTGCAAGATTAGTCATAAAATTCATTAAAAAATTAAGGAAAATCATACATTTAAGAGATTAAACCAAAAATTCTCCAAAAAACACACAAAACATTAAAGTTCGCCCTCCTTCTAGCACCAAAATGTGACCAATGGCATAGTTATAGGTTAACTACACTTGATCCATGAATTGAGGCATATTTAACCCACTATATATCAGTCTCAATATGATCATTCAACGTAAACAAAGACAAAGAAGCCATTAAAAATAATATTTTAAAATCATAAACATTAAAACTCTCTAATCTAAAACATTAAAACTTATTCTATTGAGGGAATGGTGTTGCATTGATGTGGAATGGCAACCCTTTCCCAATCCCTTGGATAATGAGCTTGTTTTAATCAATTCTATTGAAGAGAATCAATGAAACAGATGAGAGATATGTGATAAAAATATGATTTAAATGCTAAATTAACATGATATATGCCAAGATGATTGATATGGGTGTATGCAAATCTACTCTAAATGTATGCAAGCTTCAAAAGATTAAAATATTAATTAACAAATAAGCTAAATGTATGCATCTATGTTATCATGGAAGCTAAGCTAATATGGTGCAATTAAAATAAGCTAAAATTATGCTAAATGTGAATGCAAGTAAGAGTGATTTTAACCACATTAGTTTGATGTTAAAAGATGGATCTATTTGTCTCCAAATAGTGAATTATTTATAGGAAAGCAAATGAGAAATGAAGCGATAAGATCAAAACGGCTAATCAATGGTCAAGGATGAAAGAACTTGGAGCCACCGATCATGGATTCTCTTCAAGGGATGAGAGTCAATGATGAGATCTAATCAAGGGTTCTCATTTCTTCAAACAAACACACTTTTAACCTATACAAGAGATCACAAGTTAACTTGCACAAGAATTTTTGAGTTAACTTACACATGAAGTTTTGAGTTAACTTTCACATGAAGTTTTGTAAGAATATTCCCTTTTTCAAATGAGTGAGGAGAGAGAATATTCTTTGAAATATTCTCATGGGTGAGGAAAAAGGATATTTAGTTAATTATAACTAAATCAAATTGTGCAAAGGAATATTCCATGGGAATATTCCCTTTTTGGAGGAATGTGCAAATGAGGAATATTCCCTTGCAAGTGAGGGGATTTAGATTAATTAGTAATTGATGATCAAATAAAGGTTTAATTATACAATTAAGGGGAATTAGGATATTCATTAAATAGTTATTTTATTTAATGGAAAGGGGAAGTGATATGATTATTTAATTAAATAACTTAGGGTTATTTAATTAAATAAGAGGACATAGGCATTTAAATTAAACAACTTGATGTATTTAATTTAATAAGATGAAATGTTAGCATGAAAGGGGGTGAATTAACCCGATTAGATTAATTAGGTTAATAGATGCATATGACATAATTAATTTAATAGCTGGGCTAATTTAATCAATTAAGCAAAAAGAGGATGGGTTTTAACAGGAAATATAGTAGAGCCAAGTTTGCAGGTCTTTGACTGTAAAAGCCAAATCCAAATTCAGACAATTTGTGAATAATTAACTTTCCCTAATTTGATGATAAAAGGTACATGAATTCTTGAACTAGGGTTTTGAAGCCTTGAGATCCCAAATCTAGTTCAATCCACTTCAGAACTGTAACCACTCAAATATGATATCCTTGTTGGACTGAAGTCACTTTCCCCATATCACACAAGGAGAAATAGGAGGATTGTTATAGATCTTGCAAGTGTTAGTCCTCATAACAATAATAAACAATAAATGTGAAACATCTTACAATGTATAAACATAATTTTTTTAATGTTTTTTAGAATTGTAATGTATTTTAGATCTTCTTCTTATTCTACTCTTAGATATTGCATTAATTTCCTTTAGGACACTAGAGTCATAAAATTTAATTCCATTCCATATGGTGTTCAAATGGAGGGAAAAATTATATTTATGAGTTTCAACATGTTTTATATTAATTGTTAAGACAAATCAACAAAGTATTTTGGATTATTAAACACATTGAGGCTAAAAATAATATTTTAAATTTTGGGTCTGATTATGTGGGATAGGGGTGTTGGGCGCCCTAGTCCAACCCATTTTA
Organism: Sequoia sempervirens; assembly: GCA_007258455.2. Classification (NCBI taxonomy): domain Eukaryota; kingdom Viridiplantae; phylum Streptophyta; class Pinopsida; order Cupressales; family Cupressaceae; genus Sequoia; species Sequoia sempervirens. The sequence continues at coordinate 423,378,065 of VDFB02193867.1, forward strand.
ACTTTACTTAAATTAAATAAATATTTAATTCAATTTCCTAAATTTAACTCATTTTTTTTTAAATGACAATTAAATGAGTATATTATAAGCATAATTCGGTCCACACTTAAGACGACAATTTTTTTTAACATTATAAGATGTAGCTAGTAGTGTGAATCATCAATATGAAAACTTAGGTATATTATTGTCACATGCTGAGATTTATGATATGCTTAGGTTGAAAGAGACATTAACTATTTAACAACTTGAAACATTCTTAATAGATAAAAGTGAATAGTGGTCTAGGATTTAGATGTGGGTAGAATTCTTGTAGACTTTCTTGCATGGAATTATTTTTTATCTTCAAGATCGTAGCAATCTCATGTGCAAGGAATTTGAGAAAAGATCAAAGGCTCTTGATAATGGTTAAGGGAAAATGGATCTTGGAGGAATCATATCCCTAAGGTAAGCCTTCTAAACTCATGCATGGAAAAAAATATTTGCGGATGTGGAAACAAATGCTCGTTTTGTTTAGATCTCAGGAAAAAATCTTACATTTTCTCAAATTCGAGAATGGATATGAATTAATTAGTATGATTCATTTGATCCTTTTTTGTTTTTGAAGGATTTATTTCTACTTATTTTGAAAGAAATTGAAATGAAGGGATATATGCTGCAAAATGGTCAATTTTGGCTTGAAATACTTTCTTTTCTTTGCACATTTGGAAATCAAATTTTAGTATTAAGAATTTTTGAGGGGTCAAAAAGCTGATTTATTTGATTTGCCTCATCTACACTTTTAATTCTTTGAACCTTATTCTTTAGAATTCATTTGGTCTTTTATTGGGAAATTTATGAAATCTGAATGCTTGATGGTTAAGTGTTCTCCTCTCTTCATGATATGGGTTATTTTAGAAAACCCTTAAATGGTTATGTCTGATGTTAATTTGATTTACAAACATGAGGTATAGCATCAATATACCTTTTCAAAAAAATCAATGATTAATAAAGGGGAAATTAAAGTTGATTTAGATTTATTTTACCTCCATAGAGAGGAATTTCATGTTAATGAGAAGTTGGGTCACTATTAGCTTGCTCCAATAGTTATAGTTAGCTTGCTCTACAAATCACTAGATAGGGTAATTGTAACATGCTTGTCCTCTTCTCAGCCATTGTGGTTGTTTAATATGTATGTCCCATGTTCCTCAAGTCAAAAAATAAATTATGGGAACAATTATCCAAGATTTCTTCTCTGCTCTCAAAATATACAAGGTTTTTGTGGGTGATTTTAATGTGGTGTTAGATTTGGCGAAGAAAAGGGGGAATAATCCTTTTGAATAGGGTTTTGGAAGACTTCAGGGATTTTGTGAGGAGAAATAATATGTATTATTGTGTGCCAAAGAATGGAACTTTTACATGCTCCAATAAATAAAAAGATTTGTTCTAGTTTGCAGAGATTAGATTGTTTTATCCTATTAGATAACCAGTTGTCTTCATGTCATAACATCTCTTTATTAATCCACATGGTACCAAGTTCAAGATCATTTCCCCATCTCATTGTCTATTTTTGAGGATAAACCTCAGGTCAAGAGGTCTTTTAAATTTGAAGCAATATGGATTAGAGATGGAAATTTTATTCCTCTATTAAAGTCTTGATGGGAAATGGGGCCCTATGTTGAGGGTTCCAACATATTTCATATTTTTATGAAGTTGAATTTTATCCAAGAATAGATGTAATTTCAATCATTTCAAAAATATTTTTGCAGACAAAATTTGAATTGAGAAAGAATTGTTTGATCTCTATGAGGTCATAATTAAAAATGGTATGGATCTCTTATCATTTGTATAGGAAAAATATTTAAAGTTTGAGTTTGTTTTTGAGGAGGGAAGAGGTGTATTGGAACAAAAATTCAAGAGATCTCTAGTTGAGAGAAGGGGATAAAAATACAAAAAATCCATGCTTCAACCAAACTAAGGAGGCAAGCTAAGAGTGTCTTATCTATTTGGGGTGAGGGATGGTTGATTCTGTCCTCCTATCCAGAGATTAAAAAAGAGAGAAATAATATTATTTAAGAATATTCTTACTCCTCCCTCTAATAATGGTCCATTTGATCAATCTTTCCTTGATAACACTCCAAATCTAATAAAAAAGGAACATAATGACATACTTATGATTGAATTCACTTTGGACGAGATCATAAAGGTTGTGTTTCCTATGTCCATAGAAAATGCTTTGGGACTTGATGGGTTTACAACTCTATTCTTTTAGAAATGGAATTTGTAGGCAAGGATGTGCTCCTGGCATTGCAGTCTTCTAGAAGAAATAGCAATTTACTTAAGGAGATGAATACCACATTTGAAGTCCCGGTACCAAATAAATCTAATCCAATAAAATTTATAGACTTCCAACCTATCTCTATCTGCAACATTATCTATAAAATCTTCACAAAATCTATCTCAAGTTGGCTTTCCACTCTTATCCCTTTGATTAGTTTTGAGGAACAAGGGAGCCTTGTCCTAAGGAAGGAGAATCCAGCGTTACACAAAAGGTTTTTGTTGCACCAAAAGATTGACTTGTTAATGCTCAATACAACTGTCATAGTTAATGAATCCATGAGAGGTGGTTAAGCCATTTCACAAACCTGAGCACTACACTACACAACACAAGTAGACCAATGGTGCACACCATGCAAAAATCTCCCATAGTGAAAGTGAGGGGTTCAAACCCATGAACAAGGCTCTAATACCAATTGTTTCACAATTGGTTGTTGTTGCACCAAAACATCAACCTATTAATGCTTGAGACAACCACCAAAGTTAATGAATCCATGAGAGGCGGTTAAGCCATGTCATGAACTCGAGCGCTATGTTGCACAACACATGGATACCAAGGGCACATACATTGCAACATGTTGATGGTGTTATTATATCACATGAAGTCCTGCACTCTATAGTGGATGAAAAGATACTTGTATTTATAGTGAAATTATATATGATGAAAGCTTATGATATGGTTAACTGTAATTTCTTATTGCTTGATCTCAATAATTTTGGTTTTTATAGTAGTTAGTGTAAATTGATTACTTCATGCATTTCGGGTGTGAAATCTTCAATGTTGGTAAATGGTTCACCATGTCATTTCTTCTCTTCTACCTAAGGAGTTAGGTAGGGTGATCCCTTATCTCTTTTTTTCATGTCACTTTTTCCAAAATTAGAACTTACTAAAAATAGTAAGTCAGAGGTATCAGGACAACAAATTGTCCAAAATATAATATTATTTAATACTTATATGGCCCTAGTGCAAGTTTTATCTAAGTACAAATAAATATTAATTATTTAGTGGTGCCAACATAGGTGGGTCATGAGTTTTGGAAAAAATCACTTTAACCTCATGTAAGTACCTCAAAAAATGCATTTTGAGTTGTCAAAAGATGCCATATAAATGGTATAATATGAAAGGCTAATTTTAGAGGTGTTATAATGCATTTTATGAATTTTGTAAGTACCTAAAATTGGGGAAGAATATTTGGACGTGAATCCAATGTTTGGTAGAAGCTTCATGAAGAAGGAAACAAATATAAAATGCAATTTCTTGCTTTATGGATTTGTTGGATGCATATTTTCTCTCATAGTTTGTGAATCTTCTTTAGAGGCTAATAAACCAATGAAGGAAAAATATCTACGGTTGATAAACCAAGGATATTGAGGCTTGAATAAAGTGGTTCTGAAGGACTCTAGGGGAAATTTCACTCAGAGATTGCAGTTGTGCTTCAAAAGCTTAGTTGTTGCATTGTTGCAGGTTCTTGTTGGGATTTTTCAATGAGTTTTGATCCATAGTTTGTAATTTGTCTTGTTGGTGTTGTAGTAGCATATTAATGGATTTATTTTTCTATAGAAATCAGACCCATATCATATATATTTTAGTTATATTCTTATTTTCAAATGCTGGAATGGTTTTCTGCAAATCTATTGGGCTTTCAAGTGTATTTTTGAGTGCCAAATTGGTGGCAATTGTGCATATTGTAAGGGAAGATCTATAGACTTTCCAAAGTGCATTTTATAGGCTTTTATACTGCCAATTTTTTTTAGAACTCTCTTATTTATTGCTGCAATAAAATTATAAGTGTTGTTGGATTCATTGGTGCAATTTTCAACGCACCCGATTTCACAATTTTTACTTGTTGCGCATAAAATCTCAGAAATTGATAAAGTATTCCAAAAATTAGATTTAATAATTTTATTGGGGATATTACAGTGTTTCACTTTATTTTAGTGGTTGAAGGATTGAGTAGGACCATTATATCTACAAATGATAGGAACCTTTGGAAAGGAGTAGAGATTAGTCATTTTCCATGGGCTATTACTCACTCTTTTTTTTTTTTTAATAACACTTTCCTCTTTGGCCAAGAAACCTTAGCAAAAGAAAAATATATGAAAAGAGTTATTTCTTCCTATACTTCTTGCTCTAGTCAAGAAATCAATAAAGAAAATTCCAATATTTTCTTTTTGAATGTGAGTCCCTTGATGAGAATTAAGATTATTTCATTTTGGAGTTTCAAACTAGACTCCCTTCCTTGCAAATACCTTGGGGTTCCTTTCTTTTCTAGTAAAGAAAATCACTCCTTTTTGGAACAATATTATCACTTTCATTTCAAATGAAATTATTTTGTAGAAATCTAAATGACTCTCCTTGGTGGGAAAATTGTTGATGATTAAATCTATTCTTTAAGCTCTCCCAATCTATTTAATGTTGGTATTAAAAATACCAAAAGGGAAAATGGAATAGCTATAGAAGGTGTTAAGAGACTTTCTTTGGGTAGAAAACTTAAAGTAGAAGAAAAGAATTCCTCTAGTCTCCTAGAAAAAATCCTATCTCCTAAAATATTTGGGAGGTAATAGCTTGAGGGATTTGGTCTTTCAAAACAAGGCATTAGGATCCAAGATATTGTAGAGATTATATGCAAAAAAAATTCAAAATGTGCAAAATCACGATATACAAGTATCCAGCCTCGTTACAGAGGGAACAAATTTCACTATGAAAAATCTCCCTTGAGGTTCAAAAATATGGAACTTTATTTCCTCTTGTAGATCTCTCATTCTTCCCCATTTACCTTGGATCATACACAATGGGGAGAAGGCCTTATTTTGGGATGATCCTTAGAATGGTCATAAGCTCATTAGGGCCTTGGGAAATTGGAGTTTAAATGCCTCTATTCTTAAATCCCTATGGGGATGCAAGGTCAAGAACTATATGGTAATTGATTTTTTGGCTTATCCTCCTACCATGAAATAGAGATATTTTGACTTTATTCTAGGTATGTCTCAACACTTTAAGGATTCACTAAGGTAGGGATTGAAAAAATGACATGTATTTTTCTCCAATAAGGAGAATGAGATCATTTGGATGAAACCAAAATTAGGGTGTTACAATGTACGTGATGGGTACATATCATTCATAATCTCAGTTCAAGTTTCTAATTGACCTCATTATTTGTGTTGGGGTTCAACATGTTTTCCTAAAGCTAGTGCTTTTTCTTGGTTGTCATTGAAAGATATAATTCTCTTTGGGATGAGATTGGATAGGTTAGGAATAACTCCTCTATTTGCATGTGTTATGTATGGTAGGGCATATGAAGATATAGATTATCTACTCTTATCATGTGATTTTCTAATAAATGTTGGGCGTGGTTTCAAAATAAGCTTGGATAGTCTAGTCCTTTGCAGTGCTCTCTCTTAAAACACTTCCAATGTTAGCCCTTCTTATTCAAAGCTTCCTATTTTCTTGCATTTGGGAATTGAGTCCTTCTATTGTGGTTTGTAAAATATGGTTGAAAAGACATAACATAATTTTTAGGAAAAAAAGTGTCGGATATAAATCATGTAATTCAAAAAATTGAGTCCTCAATCTCAAAATCGATCATGTCATTTGTCCTAAGAAATTCTAATATAAAGAAGGATTTTTCTTCTTGGGATGATTGGATCTTAAGAACATGGTCTCTTCTTGAACCTCCTCCTATCTAGGGGTCAATGCTTTGTATGGGGTGTTAAATTCAGAAGGAAAGATGAAATGGGATCCTCCTCTAGAGAGAATGTTCAAGTTCAATTTTGATGGTGCCTCTTGAGGAAATCCTAGGACATTGAGGGCTAGTATGGTTAGAAGAGATCATAAGAGAAATATTGTGCGGGATTCTTGTAAAATTCTAGGTATTGGAACAAATAATGTCATAGAACTTAATGCTTTGATACTAGGTTTGGAATTGACTCTAAGTTTCAATATATCTCATATTATAGTTGAGGGGGATTCTCAAGTGGTAATGGGTTCTTTGTTAAGGAATTATTCAAATTCTTGACATTTAAAGTACTTATATATTCATGCTAAAACTTCTCTTCAAAACTTCATGTCTTTCAAAATCTTACATTGTTATAGAGAAGATAATGATATCGCAGATAATCTTGCTAAAATGGCTATTGACAAGTCTCTTCCCTTCATGGT